>JAPDVU010000003.1:70039082-70654082 GCA_026230045.1 Corynorhinus townsendii | reverse complement strand
ATTATATATATATATATATATATATATATATATATATATATATATATATTGCATGCTACTTACGATAATGTCAGCTTTTTCCATTGAAAATCATATCTTGAATATTTGTCAGTGTCATTATATGGCATTGTTACTGTATATTTTTTAAGGCAACCATATAGTTGTCTCCATTCTTAAAACTTTATGTAATAAAGTCAGCATATATGAGCTTTTTGGTTGTTTATTAGTTGGCAGATGTTTCCATTTATAAAAAATATTCATATAACTTGTAGATTTCTTAGACAAGAGATGAGGTAATCAAGACTTAATTGGGTAGCGACAGCTGCGTGAGGATCCATGTGGCACAAGGCAGGAGCAGCAGCAGCAGGGTCCTGCAGGACAGAGTGAGACATGACACAGAGACTGTGGATAGAGGCTCCTCACAGCTAGCCACTGCACTGAGCGATGGGAATCAGGGACCCTCCAGGGAACAAGCATCAGAAGAGCCACTGGGGATCAAGTGTGGGAGAGGAAGCGGTGTTGGTGACACCGGGCTAGGTGGTGACAGCAGGTCTGAGTCAATACAGGAGAGAGAGAGCTACATAACCAGACACCTGGAGAGGAGAGATCATGGGGAGACAAAGAAACAGCCCACATATGAAAGAAAAGGAGGCATCACCAGAAAAGGAAGTAAATGAAATGGAGACAAGCAACCTGTCAGAGAAAGAATTCAGAGAAATGGTCATAAGGTCTCTGAAAAGGTTGGAAGAGAAACTTGACAATATGTGTAAGAACCAAGAGGAAATGAAGAAGAAGCAAGAAGAAATGAAAAATGACATTATTGTAATAGAGAAATCAATATAAAACATCAACAGTAGACTAGAAGTGGAGGACCACATCAGTGAGCTAGAAGACAAAGTAGGAAAAAATACCCAAGCAGAGCAGCATCTAGAGAAAAAGCTTATAAAACAAGAGGCGGGCCTAAAGGAACTTTGGGACAATATGAAATGAAACAACATCCGTATAATAGGGGTGCCAGAAGAAGAGGAAACTGAGCAAGAAATAGAAAACCTGTTTGAAGAAATAATGACAGAAAACTTCCCTGATATAGGGAAGAAAAATCCCACACATGTCCAAGAAGCTCACAGAGTCCCTAACAAAATGAACTCGAAAAGACCAACGCCAAGGCACATTATAATTAAATTGGCAAACACCACCAACAAAGTAAGAATCTTAAAAGTGGCCAGAGAGAGACAGAAAGTTACCTACAAAGGATCCCCCATCAGACTAGCAACTGATTTCTCAACAAAAACACATCAGGCCAGAAGGGAATGGAATGAAATACACAAAGTCATGCAAAGGAAGGGTCTGAATCCAAGAATACTGTACTCAGCAAGGTTATCAATCAAAATTGAGGGTGAAATAAGGAGCTTCACAGACAAAATAGGACTAAGGGAGTTTATCACCACCAAACCAGCAATGCAAGAAATGCTAAAGGGTCTGCATAAAAAGAAGAAATAGGAAGGGAAGAAGGAACACAGGCAAAAAGAATAAAAATGGCTACAAACAAGTACCTATCAATAACTTTAAATGTAAATGGATTAAATGTCCCAATCAAAAGAAATGGGGTAACTGAGTAGATAAGAAAACATGACCCATATGTCTGCTGGCTACAGGAAACCCACCTCAGAAAAAAAGACTCAGAACGACTGATGGTAAAGGGATGGAAAAAGGTTTTTCAGGTGAATGGAAATGAAAATAAAACTGGGGTAGCAATACTTATATCTGACAAATTAGATCTCAAAGTGAAGTACATAACAAGAGATAAGGAAGGCCACTTCATAACACTAAAGGGAGCAACCCAACAAGAAGATATAACTCTGGTAAACATACACACCCAATATAGGAGCAGCCAAATACATTAAAAAAGTTCTGGAGGATATCAAGGGAGGGTTTGACAGCATTACAGTCATGTAGGGGACTTTAATACCCCACTAACACCACTGGGCAAATCTCTAAGCAAAAAAACCAGCAATCCTAAATCACACACTAGATCAGATGGAATTAATTGATATCTTCAGAACATTTCACTCCAAAGTCACAGAATATACATTCTTCTCATGTGCACATGGGTTTTTATCAAAGATAGACTATATATTAGGACACAGGCAAAGTGTCTTCAAATTCAAGAAAATAGAAATCATATCAAGCATCTTCTCAGATCACAATTGCATAAAACTAGAAATCAACTACAATAAAAACAATAAAAAAACAAATACCTGGAGGCCAAATAGCGTGCTATTAAATAATGATTGGGTTACCAAAGAGATCAAAGAAGAAATAAAAAGCATCTTGGCAACAAACAACAATGAAAACACAACAATCCGAAAGCTATGGAACACAGTGAAAGCAGTTTTGAGAGGGAAGTTCATAGATCTACAGGCCTACCTCAAAAAACAAGAAACAATGGTAATATATTATCTAACCATACAACTCAAAGAATTAGAAAGAGAGCAACAAGAAAAGCCCAGCATAAGTAGAAGGAATGAAATAATAAAAATCAGAGTGGAGATAAATAATATAGAGACCAAAGAAAACAATACAAAAGATCAACAAAACCAAGAACTGCTTCTTTGAAAGGATAAACAAGAATTATGAACCTCTAGCCAGGCTAAACAAGAAGCAAAATGAAAGGACCCAAATAAACAAAATCAGAAATAAAATAGGTGAAGTAACAACTGATCCCACAGAAATACAAACTATTATGAAAAAATACTATGAACAACTCTATTCCAACAAAATGAACAACCTAGATGAAATGGACATATTCTTAGAAACATACAAGCTCCCAAAACTCAACCAAGAAGAATCAAAAAACCTGAATAGGCCTATAACTACCAAAGAAATTGAAACAGTGATCAAAAATCTTCCAGCAAACAAAAGCCCTGGTCCAGACAGCTTTACAGGGGAGTTCTACCAAGCATTTAAAGGAGAACTAAAAACTATCCTCCTCAGATTATTCCAAAAAATGCAAAAGGAAGGCACACATCCAAGCTCTTCTATGAACCCAGCATTCCCCTAATCCCAAAACCAGATAAAGACACCACAAAAAAGGGAACTACAGGCCAATATTCTTGGTGAACATAGTTGATAAAATCCTCAACAAAATCTAGCAAATTGGATTCAGCATTACATTAGAAAGATTATACACCATGACCAAGTGGGATTTATTCCAGGGATACAAGAATGATACAATATCTGCAAATCACTAAATGTGATACATCACATAAACAAACTGAGAGACAAAAATCACATAATCATATCAATTGATGCAAAAAAAGCATTTAACAAAATCCAACACACTTTCCTGATAAAAACTCTCAGCAAAGTGGGAATAGACGGATCAAACCTCAACATAATAAAGGCCCTATATGACAAACCCACAGCTCACATCATACACAATAAGCAGAAACTAAACCCTTTTCCCTAAGAACAGGAACAAGATAAGGATGCCCACTTTTACCGCTCTTGTTAGACATAGTACTAGAAGTACTAGCCACAGTGATCAGACAAGAAGAAGAAATAAAAGGCATACAAATTGGAAAAGAAGAAGTAACACAGTCCTCATTCACAGATGACATAATACTATACATAGAAAACTCCAAAGACTCCATCAAAAAACTACTAGACCTAATAAATGATTTTGGCAATGTAGCAGGATACAAAATTATCACCAAGAAATCTATGGCCTTTTTATATACCAATAATGAATTCACAGAAAGAGAGGTAACAAAAAAATAATAAATAAATAAATAAATAAAATCTTATTTACCATTGCATAAAACAATTTAAGATACATAGGAATAAACTTAACTAAGGATGTAAAAGACCTGTACTCAGAAAACTACAAGACATTGAAAAAAGAGATAGAGGAAGACATTAACAAATGGAAGAACATGCCATGTTCATGGATTGGTAGAATCAACATCATTAAATTGTCCATACTACCTAAAACAATCTATAGATTCAATGCAATACCTACAAAGTACCAATGGCATATTTCAAAGATCTAGAACAAACTCTACAAAAATTCATCTGGAATAAAAAAAGACCCCAAATATCTACAGCTATCCTGAGAAAGAAGAACAAAGTTGGAGGAATCACATTACCAGACATCAAGCTATATTACCATGTCACGGTTCTTAAAACTGCCTAGTACTGGCACAAAAACAGACATTTAGACCAATGGAACAGAATAGAGAACCCAGAAATTGACCCAAGCCATTATACTCAATTAATATTTGACAAAGGAGGCAAGAGCATACAATAGAGTCAAAATAGTCTCTTTAATAAATGGTATTGGGAAAACTGGACAGATACTTGGAAACAAATGAAACTAGACCACCAACTTATACCATACACAAAAATAAACTCAAAATGGATAAAGGACTTAAGCATAAGATGGGAAACCATAAAAATTTTAGAAGAAGCAATAGGCAGCAAAATAGCAGATATTTGTCGTAACAATATCTTTACCGATACAGCTCCTAGGGTTATGGAAACTACAGAGAAAATAAACAAATGGGACTACATCAAATTAAAAAGCTTCTGCACAGCAAAAGAAACCATCAACAAAACAACAAGAAAGCCCACTGCTTGGGAGAATATATTTGCCAATGTTATCTCCAATAAAGGTTTAATATCCAACATTTACAGGGAACTCATACAACTTAACAAAAGGAAGATAAACAATCCAATAAAAAAATGGGCAACGGGTCGAAATAGATACTTTTCAAAAGAGGACATAAGGAAAGTCAAGATAAATATGAAAACATGCTCCAAGTCAATAATCATCTGAGAGATGCAAATCAAAACAACAATGAGGTACCATCTCACACCTGTCAGAATGGCTATCATCAACAAATCAACAAATGACAAGTGCTGGTGAAGATGCAGAGAAAAAGGAACCCTCCTTCACTGCTGATGGGAATGCAGACTGGTGCAGCCATTGTGGAAAACAGTAAGGCATTTCCTCAAAAATTTAAAAATGGAACTGCCATTTGACCCAATAATACCACTTCCAGGAATATATCCCTAGAAAACAGAAACACCAATCAGAAAGGATATATGCATCCTAATGTTCACAGCAGCACAATTTACAATAGCTAAGATTTGGGAACAGCCTAAATGCCCATCAGCAGATGAGTGGATTAGAAAACCATGGTACATTTACACAATGGAATACTACACTGCTATAAAAAAGAAGGAATTCTTACCATTTGCAGCAGCATGGATGGAACTGAAGAACATTATGCTAAGTGAAATAAGCCAGTCAGTGAAAGAAAATTACCACATGATCTCACTCATTTATGGATAATAAAGAACTTTATAACCTGATGAACAAAAAGATAGATACAGAAGAAGAGAAGCATTGAACAGACTGTCAAACTACAGTGGGAAGGCTGGGGAGGGTTGGGGATGGGAGGTAAGAGATCAACTGAAGGACTTGTATTTATACATATAAGCATAGCCAATTGATGCAAGACACTGGGGATGGGGTGAGGGCATGTGCCGGGGGTAGGGAAGGCTGGGGGAATGTTAATGGGGGAAAAAAGGAGACATATATATTACTATTTGTAATACTTTAAACAATAAAAAAAATTACTCGGGGGGGGGGAACACAATAAAAAACTTAATTGACTCAGCATCATAAGTTTGGTGAGGATGCAGAGACTTGGGGACACATTAAGTTCACAATTAGATCCCTACATTGTTCACATTGTTCTGTGAATGTAATACGGCACAGTTTTTCTGGAAAGTAATATTTTGTAAGCCTTATAAAATTAAACCCAAAATTACTATATTACCCAGCAATCAGACCCTTGGTCATTTATCCTTTAGAAATAGAAATTCATATTCACACAAAAACCTGTACATAAATGTTTAGTAGAAGCTTTACTCTTAACAGGTCCAGATATTCTCCAGTGAGTGAATGATTCAACAAATTAATTTTACCAGGGAATACTACTCAGCAATAAAAAGGATCCGACTACTAATACCTGCTGCCCCCTCTATTAGTAGTAGTAGTAATACATGCTGACAAACTTCCAGAGGATTATGCTGAATGAGAAAAGCTGACACCCAAAGGTTAAACACTATATGACTCCATCAGTATAACAATTCTAAATCACAAAATTTAAGAACTGGGGGACAGCTTAGTGGTTAACAAAGGCTAGAAATGGGTTGGGAAGGGGAGAGAGAGATGGGAATGAGGAGTACCAGCATGTGGTTAGAAAAGGGAAGTGGGAGAGATCTTTGTGTTGTGGGAGCGATTCAGTATTTTGACTGATGCTGTGAAAACATGAACCTGTCCAAGAGGTAAAATTTTATAGAACTGAATACAAACATACAAACACACACACACACACACACACACAACACACACACACACACCAGTAAAATTGGTGAAATTTGAATAAGATAAGTGGATTGTATCAATATCAATATCCTGATTGCAAGATGGTCATTTGTTAAACTGGGCAAAGTAGATTAGGGATCTTTCTGTCTTACTTCTTAAACTTCATGTGAATCTTCAAGTATCTCAATAAACATTTCAGTTTAAAAATTAATCTCATAAAATTATTTATAATTTTAAAAGCAATGTAAGGTCATGTGAGATTTTAGAAAAGATAAATGGTTAGCTACTTTTTGTGTGTTTTGTTTTTCTGTGTGTTTTTTATGGCTATGATAGTTTTTATTTCCTATTGTGGGGACTCTCAGCAAAAGATTTGAACACACAATTGTAGAGATATAAGAATTACAGTATCCGTGTACGACAGTTACAAGACTTAAAGTAAGAAAGTATTTATTTCATTTGTGAATAAGAGGACGCATTTAAATAAATAGCTCTCAAAATAGAGGAAAATTAGTAAGTCTAGAATGTATATTTAATAATAATTTCAGTACTTATGTGATTAATATTGTGCATCCAAATAAAGGAAGGGAAATTGACCAGAATGTATAACATCTATGTTAATATACTATTCAATAATGGAAACATATCATTTCTTATAGTATAAGTAATATTTTTAAATGTTATCAGGCCTAATAGAATCAAAATCTTACCACTGGTTCAAAGTAACTTTTCAAGGATGTTTGCTTTGTCAGAATATATTAGATGAAGTCTAATAAAATGTGAATGATATTTCCTATGAGAGAATATTCAGTGTCATATGGTAAGTTATCTTACCCAAAAAACACACTCACATTATGTCAAATACTCTGATACTGTTATAATTCCTTTCCTCCTAAGTATTTAATGTGAATTGTTATGGCTGATCTCAAACTATTGTCCAATATATTTAGATTTCTCTTTATAAGCAACAAATAAATGTAATAGAAAAACGTTGACCTTTCACTTGGTATTTGTAGACCTATCAGAATGATTTGCTCACCTAATTGTATGTGAAAAATTATAATAGTCAGAGATTGAATGTTATGGCAAAATAGAAAGGCATTATCAAAGACATAGCAAGCTCTACTTAGCCTAAAATAGCAATTAAGTGGCACTGATTTCCTGTTCTGCGTTGTTGCTATGAGAAATAATTGTCCTCTTCTGCTCTACATTATTAGCTGTACTCCCAGCTACTGTCCTCATTATCACTTGACAATTCAACTGTTAAAATATTGCTGTTTTTAATGTAATTATTCTTACTTATTAGCCATTTTTCACAAAAAGCTTTGAGATAGACTGATAAATCTAATGCATACACAATTACAAATGAGAAATCTCAAAAGTAAATGAGCAGATTATCCTTCTGAGGTCAGAAAATAGATATTTGATCATAAAAGTAACATCTTTTTTTCTTTCTCTAGTTTCTCAATTTGACGCTTTGTTTCTTGTTATCTTGGCTGGGTCTTGGAAACAAATATGCCATTGTGTATGCCTGGATTAAAACTTAATATCTGATTATGTCTAAAAATCTACAATGTGCTCTAGTTGCTCTTGCAGCACATTGGTAGTGACATTAACTTTTAAATATATATGCTTTTGTAGACATGTCAAAATGGGGAAAACAAAGTAATATGATGTAGAGTCAGAAGATGGATTCTACTTCAACTTCTGATTCTTTTTGACCATATAAACTTGAACAAAATACCTAAACTCTCTGAGTTTCCTTGTTCTCTATTAAGATCCAATTCAACTATCACCTTCTATATGTAATTTTGCCTAACTCTCCTATATAGACTTACCCATTGCCTCACGTGACTTCCTTGAAGGCAAGAATCATGTCTTGTTCACCTTGTATCACTAGATTCTAGTACAGTATCTGGCTAGATATAAACATGAGATACTAGGTTGAGATTATGCACATGCAGTGTTTTATGAACTGCAAAGTGATTTGCTAACATAAATCTTTATAATTATTACTACCAAGTGTCAGTCACATAATTAAGGGTATTTAGTTGAGTGCTGATTTTTTTTTTTTTGTACAAAATCTACTGCAATGCAATGCCAATAATCAGTCAACATTACTTGCATATGGACCTAGGTGAGCTGATTAATTTCACTGCAATGTTCCTTCACCTTATTGATTCTCCAGTTAATTTTCTTCTCTGCTTTGTTTTTATCCATCAATCTTCTCCAGCTTTATTTTTCTCCTCTGCTTTTAGTTTTACAATTTTATAGTCTGTCCATAAAACCCCTCTATTCAATAGCAGAGCTGCCCTTGTCACTCAGAGCAAAGCATTGCCGGAAAACAACCACTTCCAAATAAATTCAGTTTTCTGGTTTCTACATGCTAACAACTAAGTTGCTAATTGCTACTAGAGAAATATCTCATCACCTAATCAAGATTGTTCAGCCCTAGCTGGTTTGGCTCACTGGATAGAGCATCGGCCTGCGGACTCAAGGGTCCCAGGTTCAATTCTGGTCAAGGGCATGTACCTTGGTTGCAGGCACATCCCCAGTGGGGGGTGTGCAGGAGGGAGCTCATCGATGTTTCTAACACTCTATCCCTCTCCCTTCCTCTCTGTAAAAGATCAATAAAATATATATAAAAAAAGATTGTTCAACTATATGTTTGTGGTCACCAGCCTCATGTTGAAGCCTGACACTGCTGGAAACAACTACCTTGATTCTCTGGTCAGTTTGTAGTACCCTCTACATGGCCACTTTTTCCAATCAGTTACAGTCTTCTCAAACCCATCTTCTGCTTCCCTACTTCCACAATCTAATCTATCTAATCTCTCTCTCTCTCTCTCTCTCTCTCTCTCTCTCTCTCTCTGTCTCTCTCTCTCTCTCTCTCTCTACTGAACCAGCCTCATCCCCCAAGCAAATGATCTAAACTATTTTATATGGAGAAAAATAAAAGTCTTCTGATGAGAATAACCTTAAATTGATAATATATTACCTACAAACATATTCTCTATTCATATGATTTTTTAAATTGAGTGTCTGTTATTTAACCTTTCCTTCTGGGTTCTATATTCTCCATTGAGAAGATAAGAAAGTATTCCTTACTGCTATTAAATACTTCTTATCTTAAATTTCCCACTCCTTATGGATGCAATCACGTTCATTTTCAGAACTAATTTTCTCAAGCCAAGGTGTTTAGCAACCACTTTGCTTTTCTTTCTGTCTACTCATGATTCTTGAGAAAGTCACATCCTTCACAGCTTCCATTCTGTTAATCTTCATTTTTCAAATTCATGTGGCTTCTGCCTTAACCACACAGGTTGGCCTTACTCTAGCACCAAATGATTCCATTATGACTAAATTCCTTAGAAGAGGAAACAAGGAGTACCCTGGCAACAACAGGGATATTTATGTCTGAAAATACGTGTGTTTACATGTTTAGACCCAGCTCTCTCCTGGTTCCTAACACAGAAATATTCAATTGTATTTCTTACAACTGTCTGTCATTCCACCAGTGATTCTTACCTCAGGAAATATCACCATAATCCACACCGTTGTGGAATCAAAACTCTTGAGTGTCTTTACTTACATATTCCCTGAATCGTCTTCAGGTCAGTACATCAGCATTTACTTAAAAATCGGCAAAGGTTCTTCACTGCTTTTGGTTTAATGTTGAAAAGTCTTAGAGAATCCAAAAGCCCTGAATGATCTCCCCCTGCCTACCACTCTCCTCTTTAATGATGAGTATGCTCATAATACAGTGCCTTCATTTGGTTCGTTTAATACATCTTGCTCTTAATTCTTTCCAGGCCTTAGCATTCTTTGTTTCCACTGTGTCATTTCCTCCTCATTCATCCACACCTGTTCATTCTTTAGGTCTCATCTAAAAATACTGTTTCCTCAGAGGCAGTTCTTGACCACCATTTCCATCGGACTGTGTCATTTGTCTTCACACTCAAAACACATTGTAATGTTTCTTTATTTAACTTAATGTAACCGTAATGGTGGCTTAGCTTTTATTTATAAATTAATAAATTATATGAGGATTTATCACTAGACAAGTCCAATGATAGAGGAAACCGTATATATCTATATCTATCTATCTATGTTGATAGATAAATAGATCATATAATATCATATACATTTTCTATACCACATTTTATCATGGTCTTGTAGATTAGCTGCTCAATGAATACATTAATTTTTAATTATATGCTTTTGTACTGTAATTAACACATGTGTATAGTACAAAAAAGTCGTCAGATTAGAGTGTGCAAGCTAAATACATGGAATTATTTTTAACCTAAACAAAAAGAGCAATTGCCATAAAACATTACAGCAGAGGGAAAAAGCAAAGAAAAATTCTTCAACAGTTAAAAACAGGTAGCCTTTAATTTTATAATCAGCATGAGGTTTGAAATCATTTTGCAAATCCAATTAGCTATTAAAATGCAAACGTTTTATTGCTTTGAAAGTTTCATTCCTTAAGAACGAGTTAATATATAATACAAAATGTTCATTATAAAGGAAGTATGTAGCTCTATGTGATTAGGTGTTAAAGATTAATACACAGATTTTTTTTTACATACAGAGATACACATATATTGCTACTAGGGGCCCAGTGCACCAAATGTATGCACTGTGCCCTCTCGCAGTCTGGGACCCCTTGCTCCTTACTGCCCGCCTGCTCACTGCTCCTTAGCGCTGCCACAGAGTCAGGAGAGGCTCCCACCACCGCTGCTGTGCTCGCCAGCCTTGAGCCCAGCTTCTGGCTGAGCAGCACTTCCCTTGTGGGAGCACACTGACCACCAGGGGGCAGCTCCTGCATTGAGCATCTGCCCCCTGGTGGTCAGTGCACATCATAGTGACCCAGTCATTCTGGTTGTTCTGCTGTAATGGTCGCTTAGGCTTTTATTATATAGCTAGGTATGTACATGTATTTCCTTTTATAATGTCCATAATCATAGCAGTCAAATTTAAGGTTGTAGACTCAAACCTTTTGAGCTATTATAGAGACTCAGGAGGAGTCTTACCTAAGGTTGTTAAAGATAGTATTCACAGGTAGAGTCCCAACCTTGGTGGATCATTAAGTAAGAAACTACTAATGAGACATTCCCTTTTTCTAGCCAGTGTAACTTTTTTATTCAGCATGACAGCATTCACACCATAACTGCGAAGTAAGCTGTTTTGTTTTGGAATCATAATTACATATTGACAAGTTAAACTGTGAGACCTATATCAGGGGAATCTTAGCTATTATGGGAACAATCTCATGGGGGAAACCGAAAGGAACATCAATAATTTGCCCCAATCTCACTCCTTTCCAATTTTCATTTTTGTGTGAAATAAATTCTAGGAGAAAAAAGCCATAGAAAAACTGAATGCAGTACCGTGCCATGGGATTTAGATATAGCTGCTATGGGTAAGCAAAATAAAAACAGGTATAACTCAGTGAGAAACAAATTTCTATCATTGCAGTACATTTCTTCTGTTTTTCCCCATGTAAATTTATATTTAAGATCAATAATATATATATTATATACATAATAATATGTACATATAAATTATGAAGACATTATAGCTGCTTGAATGAGAAACATCACATAACTTTATAGAACAAGTTATTGATAAATTATGTCTTAGAAATGATCTTATTTAAATTAATTTCAGTTTTGTCACTGTTATAAGAAATCAGAATTATTTATATTGATTTCTTCAGTAAACCAGTCTACTAACAAATAAATATGTAGTCAATCAAAAATATTATCTTTTTACCAATAGTGTACAAATCAAAATGAATCTTTACACTATTTTAAAAAATGTTTTCTGTTCAGAATTTATTCATCTTAAGGGCAGAATTATTAATGTTAATAGTAACCAAACTACCCTATATTTCAGAAATAGGGATAATCAACTAAATAATAGAAACAGAAGTGTATAATGGATATATTTTTTAATTTAAATTATGTTTACTAATGTCATTTTAAAATAATAATTAAATTATCAATATTATATGAATTCTACATTTGGAGTGCAAAATACTGCCAGAAAACATGGTATGCTCTGACACCTATTTCAGAGTGTTGTCCTTTTCATGGTTGGTAGCCATGAAACACACTGCATAGGATGTATAGTTCATACCCATATTTTTATTACTTTTGTATCCTTAAAGAACTTGAAATCGAAGCAGCCAGGCTCACTGATAGGGGACTGCTTTCCTATTTTAAGTTCTGCAGTTCCATTTGAGTTGAAGAGCATTAGCTATTGGTTAAGAGGGTTTTCAGAGTTACGGATTTTAGCATTTTGTTGACTGAGTATTCTGATGCTCAGCAAACTTGGCTAAAAACTAGAAGGTGACAGATGCATGGAAAGTTAAAAAAATAGGACGCACAACTGTAAGCTCAGCTGATAAACTGCAGCCGGAGATTTACTATTTCTTGAAGTGCTGATGCAGACGTAAAGGTGGGAAAACCGCGATTACATACTAATTTCCCGTGCTGCCCTCTTATCACAGCCAGCCCTTAGATTGAGATCAAAGTTAGTATGTGTATCTCTGTGAAAGGTATACTATATACCTACCAAGGGACAATACAAATTATCTGAACGTTTAATATTTTCCTAATGTATCCAATACCTCCACAAAGACACTTGAAGTATGAAAACAAATATTACCAAAAACAATGTAAATTAGAAACTTATACTCTTACAGATAATTTGTAAAATGTTCTGCAACTTCAAGCAAGACATCCTACTATCTGGATCCACATTATCTTATCTGCCTGGGGTGCTGATCTACCCAGGGAGAAGCACCCCTTAGTGAGACTTTTCATGTCGGATGGCTGACTTTGAAGTGCATGTTCTTAGTTGTCTGACTTTGAATAAATTGGTTAAGTTTAATGAGCTACAGATTTTTCATCTTTAAAAAGAGGATAATAACTACTCAGTGGGAAGGGTGGAGAGAGGACACAGAGCTTGTAGGTGGCCTGCTACAGTGCTGGGATAAGTGCTCCATGTGTCTTTTAGTGGCTACAGGATTGACTCATGGGATCAGGACTAGCAAGTTTGCTTACAATAGCAATTTCTACAACGGGAATCTCAAATGCTTCAATCTCAAAGGAACATATTTTACCAGAAAGAGACAAATGTAGAGAACTTGGAAATATATTAAATCACCAATAGTCCACGAAATAAGTAGAGTAAAGAGAAAGTCAAGCTTGGAATGATCCATGGAACATCCCATTTCCTGCATATAGTCTTCTGTGAAGAAAACAGTACTAAAAACAACAGCGATAAAAACATAGTGGCACATAATGTGTGGTAACAAATTCAGTACGCACTGAGGGAACCAACTGAGTTCATGTGGTTCTCTGCTAACTAGCCACACGGCTCTCTTAATTTCTGTCAGTCTTTAAGCTTCTTTATTATTATTATTATTATTATTATTTTTAATCTTTATTGTTGAAAGTCTTACCGATATCCTCCTTTTTTCTCCCCATTATCCCCCCCACCCAGGTCCCACCCTGCCCCAGGCCTTCACCACCCTATTGTCTGCAAATATGCATATAAGATCTTTGGTTAATCTCTTCCCACACTCACCTCACCCTTTCCTTCTGAGATTTGTCACTCTGTTCCATGTTTTCTGGTTCATTTTTCGTTTTTTAGAATCAATTGTTGATAGATATGTATTTATTGCCACTTTATTGTTCATATTTGGGGGAATATTGTTATTTTATTTTTTTTAATTTATTTATTGTCTAAAGTTTTATATATGTCTCCTTTTCTCCTATTGACTCCCCCCGCCACCCCCGCAGCCATTCCCACCCCAGGCAAGCCCCCAACACCCCAGTGTCTGTGTCCATTGGTTATGCTACTATTGTTCAAATTTTTTATCCCTTCTCCTTCTCCTTCTCCTTCTCCTTCTCCTTCTCCTTCTCCTTCTCCTTCTCCTTCTCCTTCTTCTTCTTCTCCTTCTCCTTCTCCTTCTCCTTCTCCTTCTCCTTCCCTCCTCCTCCTCCTCCTCCCCCTCCTCCTCCTCCTCCTCCTCCTCCTCTTTCTCTTCCTCCTTCTCCTCCTCCTTCTCCTTCCTCTTCTTCCTCTTCTTAAAAAAATACTCTTCAACACTTCATCTAATACTGGTTCTACAACCTTTGTGGAGAATTGCTGCCTAACTCTCTCTGCAGAGGCAAGGTAACTTGTAATTCTGCATCAATCCATATTTGAAACACTCATTTAGGGCTCTGTTTTCCTGCCAGTGTAGGCCAAGGATATTTAATGATAAACCAGTAGGAGCTGGGGCTGCTAGAATAAATTTCCTCCCATTTTTTTTTTAATTTATGACCACAGAAACTGCATATTTAATGGAAATCCCTCCATTCTACAGGTACGTGGTCTCTTAATTGTTTTGGCATGCATAATAAATAGGAAACTCTTTCTTCCAAAATTGATACTTCTATTAGTTTCATTCTGCAGTAGCCATTAACCACAACTAAAATATAAATGTGTAACTCATAACTCTTCTATTATGGAGAACATAAAATTTACTACATAAAATGTCTGCATATAAACATACTCAAGTATACGAGCAGCCAAAATGCTAAAGTTTGATCTGGAAAACTGTCAAAACAGGGACAAGTAATGTTAAATCATAACACACACACAAAAACCTGCCACACTTATTTAGTGAAGGTCAAAAACATAAATGAGAAAATAGAAATATTTACCAGTAGTATAAAAAGGATTCTCTACATAGAAAATTTTGCTGTGAATCTGGACATTTGATATTATGATATGATGTGGATATTAATAGGAAGTTATCAATCCACAGTGTTGCTACAGTAAAAACAAACAAAAAATAATGGTAAAAAAAAAGGGCATATTGATCAGTTAGATTGGGCTTGTTTATGCTTGTATTATTTCAAATACCTTGAAATAAATTGACTGTCAGAAAGAAAACTAAAATAGTACATGTCATATAAAGATTACAATACCTCAAATATTTGAAGAGAGACAATAAAGAAGGAAGAAAGAATTGTGTCAAAGATAGGATTTATTTCAGATCTATTGGACAAAACTAATGTTCTTATCTACTAACTTAAAAAATTTAATCCTCAAAAAGCCTGCATTTGAACATATTAAGTGATTTGATCCTAAAGATGATTTTAAAAATCCAGGTAATATTTTCAGAGTCAAATTTAGATCTAAACCATAAAAAGAATTTTGAAGATGTTCAAATATATCTCTTTAAAATGGATCTTTAAGCTCTCAAGTTTCTGGGATCAATAGATCTATACATCTTGAAAGACTATGGATTCAAGCCTGACATAAACTGTGTTGGTCAGTATTATATGAGATGAATGTTTTAACTAAAAGGTAATCATTTCCTTTTTTTTGGTAATCATTTTCTATAGTATGTGTGTATAAACTTTATATTTTCCCATCCCAGGTAAATTTAACAAAATCTTTCTTTGAGATTACATATCAATTTAAAGCTTGCTTGTTAAAACAGGCCTCTCATTTTTCTAGAATTATTGGCATATGAATTTATTTCTGACTAAATTACTTTCTACCTATACTGCTTGAGGCAGTGTGATGGTAATGTTTCTCTCCTCTTTATCTACCATTTTGTCTGGCACCTGGGAGATGTTAAATAAAATGCTTGTTAAACAAGTCTGTGTCTGATTCTCCATAGAGCATGTGTGGAAAAGGTTATTAAACCTTGATGGAGTGCTAACTATTGTCAAATACTAAGGTCTGCAGGGTGGTAGTGGTGGGAAGTGACTAATAATAGGTATAGGTTTCTTTTGGGATGACAAATACATTCTAAAAGGGCTGTTCATGACTGTACAACTCTGTGAATATACCACAAAATGTATACTTCAAATGAATACATTTTATATTATGTGAGTATTTCAATCAAACCATTAAAAATACAATAAACACAATAATTGCCATGCGAATTTTGACATCTTTTCTCCTATATATTTAAGCTGATGCTAAAAATAATTGAGATGGATCAGAAAGAAGAACAGGATGTAGTTGGACATGGAGGAAGGTTACAGTGGGTGGGAGCTTCCTCAGTTAATGCTGAGCATGGCTGGAGTTCATACCATAGAGGTGGTCGGTGAGTGTGACCTCCTGGGGATAGCCTTGTCAACCATCATTCCATAAATACTCCTGCATTTATGAAGCTCTAATTTTTACATTAAATCCCTTTATTCCTTTTTTTTAAAAAAAATGCTATGAGAGTTGCTAAGCTTTGCCATAGAGTGAGTAATGGTTCACATTTGCTGCAAATAGAAACCATGAAGTTGTAATTTTTGAATGTCAGACAGTGAAAATTTGTAAATAGATTATGTCTGGAAAAAGGTTTAGCTTTCTAGAACAAATTTCAAAAAGCAAATCTAAGTCTTAAGACTTTATTGCCACTGGCAAGTTAGTACTATTCCATGGATGGGATATAATCAGCATCAAGATAGCTTGGTTATTAAACCAGGCCATGTTTTGCTGTGTGAAGGTTCCTGCAATACTGAGTAGTGAATAATAAGAAGACTAACATTAAACACACCATCTGCTGTAGGTTTTCTGTCTCAAAGAAGATGCACAGCAAAAATGAATTCCCTGAAGTACAATGTTATCAGGGATGCTTTTAATTATAGCATTTATTCCAACTCCTCATGACAAGAAACTTACTTTAGAAGGAGACATACAAATAAAAGACTGGAAAAAGGAAATACATCATTTCAAACTCAAAAACAAAAAGTTTTCTTTATGATGCAAACTCATTTATTTCCTCAAAAGATTTAGATTTCATCCACAGAAACTGAGTTATAGTCCAGGTGTGCCCAAGAAGCAAAGTGTCCTAGGTGCTGCTATGAAAACCAGCAACTCAAAGGAAAGTCCAACATTTTTCCTTCAGTCTCTTTGTGGTTTCACATGCCTGCTGTTCAAAGCGCTGCCTCAGAGTTCTACAAAATAATACAAAATGTACACTGTCCACCCGTGATCCTATTTAGATATTCAAAACTGTGCCTTATCTAGTCCACAAGAAACTATTCATATGGATATGCAAGACCTCACACAGGATCAGTTAATGCATTCCTCTGCCAGCCCTCTCAGTCAGTCCCCAACTTAAGTCTTCCTCTTGAAAGCCAGTGAGAATCCTATGCCTTTTCATGTCATTCTGGGTAATGTGTTGAGATTAAAGTGTATATCATTCATTACCCACCTAACCTATCATAATGAGACAGAAAAGTACTCAAATTTTTTAAGAGAAAGAAAAAAATTGTATTATGCTCTCTTTAAAAAAAATAATATTTTGGCTTACACTGTTATATTACATTTTAGATAATAAGGTTATTTCTTTATCTGGATGGCATCTATTCTAAAAGCAATCTGGATAAATTAAACATCATGAAGCAATTTCAATAATTACCCTGACATTTCATATATCTCAAGAAACTATCCATTTCATACTAATGATAAAATATTAAGTTGACTGATAATTTCTAGTTCTAGAGCATCTTGTTCTTTTAACATCTCCTAATAAAAACTAACAGACATCCCTTTATGACCTCCAACATTTAGTGCAATTATTTAAAATTGTTCTTCATAAAAATTTCTAATGCTAGAATATTAAGTCCAGTAACCTGTAAAATTACTACTCTGTGGTCAAAACTACCAGAGGCATAAACAGATAACCTGATTTGGAGCTATAAATTGATTTTCCTTTCTAAGGCCTCACTCACCATTAATGGAATCTATTATAAAATCTATTTCTCTGTAGTAGACATCTACAAAGGCTGAAGCAAGATCTTGGTTCCATCTTAATGCACTTCTGAGGACAGGGTTCTTCCCTTAATTCTTGTATTTCTTAATGTATTTTTCAACTACACTTGATATAATATACTAGAGGCCCAGTGCATGGATTCATGCACTGGTTGGGGTCCCTCAGCCAGGACTGTGACCTCTTGCAGTCCGAGACTCCTCAGGGGATGTAGCAGTGCCAAAGCAGCAGGTGGCTGTGGAGGAGCCTGAGCCAGGGGTGCTAGGCGCTTGGTGCTCCTAATGGCTCCCTACTCGCAGGAGAGGCTCCCGCCACCGCAGCTGCACTCTCTTGCCTTGAGCCCAGCTTCTGGCTGAGCAGTGCACTGACCACCAGCAGGTAGCTCTTGCATTGACCTATATCCTGGGCTGAAGAATGTTCTTGATAGTGTATGCAGACATTGTGAGTATGTGCATGTGAATTTTTCTTGTAGTGTTTCATTTTGTTGTCACGAACATTTGGACAATCTGATTAAAGAGGTGGATAACCTCTTCAAAAAATCAAATTCTTATCTGTATCTGCTACGACATTTTGATTTTTTTTATTTCCTACCACCTGATTACCTACTCAACATTAAGGATTTAAACTTTTTGAAAGAGTTTATTATCCCATGTTCTATTCATTTTATCTGTCTAGAAAGAAACTATGCCATTTAGGCAGAAAATACTTCATGGAGAACCCAGAAAAGCTTTTCTCAAAGTATCCTAATAAAATATATACTCAACAGGGTTGCTTTTGAGTATGGAATTAATTATAATTTCTAGACTCTCATGGAAGCCCAGAAATCCTAGGCAACTAAATATTACTGGTCCCAACAACCTAGGCATTTCCATTTTGATTACTAGGATATTAAACAGTTACCAAATTATTAACCAAAGTAGAGAATTATTAGATACTATTACCATTCAAGCTTTAAATGAACAATTCATTTACAAGTTTCAGTTGCTCAGTCTCAAAAGTTTCACTATACCATTATATTATTCATTGTGCCATAATAACAATATTCATATTTAATATATCTCTAGATCATCCCTACCTCCACAAAAAACCCTGAATATTTTTCAGAAGTATCTTTATTACTTTAAAATCTGTTAATAAAGTATCATTAAATTCAATTTAAACAGTTTTTATTTAATTCATGGTACATACAAGGAATGGTAGTTTAGAGGCAGGAAAGAAATATTGTCTTTGACATCTAGAGGCTCATAATTGAAATAGGAAGCAGTTTTATAAATGATAAAAGTGGTAATAGCTATATTAAGAGTAGGGAATACAGTTTAATCCAACTAGCCATAAGCTAAGAACATTTCAATGAGGTGGTATTTAAATTAAAGAGAAATAAAACTCTGTTATGTAAGGAAAGGGTAAGGTCATTCCAGTTAGAAGAAATAGTTCATACAAAGGCATATAATTAAGAAAGCACATGAATTGCAGAACCAGTAGGTTTTAGGGACTGGGATATAGGAGTGCATGTTGGGAAAGTGTATAATATAAAGTGCACACACACACACAAAAATAACTTGTGTTTGTACTGTGTACAGTGTTAATTATCAGTGAGAAGTTGAAATTAATTTGGTAGGTTTCTAGTATAACCAGTACTTTTACTATTTCTTATGTAAATATCCAGTGAGAACAATTGAAATTAATTTAAATGTGAATCTCCCCTTTTCTATTCTTAACAGGTTCTATCTCTCCATATTCCTGTCAGAACTTCCTGAATAAATAAGATTCAGCAAAGTTCTGCTCTTGTCAATTATTAAAATAAAATAAGTAACTTTAAAGAGGTTTTTATTTATTCATTTAAAGACTTAAAATGATATTGCAGAGATGGAATCCTTTAAAATATTGTCTATTATTCATTGTTTTATCTTAAAAATAATTGCATTGTTATAGAAATAAAGAGCTAGTAATACTGACACTAGATATGGGGCTTGAATGAAGGTGACCTCATGCATTCCATCAGAGGATCTCAGAAGTGGCCTGTCATGCCTCTGGCTTTCTTTTCTTTTCTTTTTTTCTTTTAAAGGACTAACAATTACTTTCAACTGTATTAAGGTGCACAGAGGTGAACAAATAACCTTAGAACATGAATATATGACCAACAAACTCAATTTCAATTTTGACCTAAGGCAAAGAGACTGAAAGAGGTGGTCTTCTGTTTCCTTTGTGGCCAACATTCTATGTTTCAAGCTGAGACCATTATATGAATGATTTATCTTGGGCTGACTCTATTGGGTTAGCACATTATACCCTTTGCGATATAAGCTTTCTCTATTTCAAACCACATCAAACATAGACATCTTAGTACAAAATTATATCAACAGGATAGGAGCAAGGGAAAGCATTCACATCTGAGTGTGAGCTAATAAATATATTGGAGATAATGCACAGATGACTTTTTTAGATTCTCTAATAGATTCAGAGAGAAATAAACATAAATAATCTAAAAGTTGGAAAAGCAAAATGACAGTTTAGACCTTATGCAGATTAACAACTACATTTGCAAAAATAAAAACTATTAGAGAGCCAGACTAATAATGTATAATGACACAAAAATTACATTAGCTAAGATCCAAGAATTAAATTACAGATATTTTTTTTAACTGACTCTAAGTTTCTTTTCCTTTTCAAAAAATCTTTATTGTTGGAAATATTACATATGTCCCCTTTTTGTCCCCATTGAGGCCATCTAGCCTGCCCCTCCCCCCGCAGGCCTTCACTACACTATTGTCTGTATCCATGGGTTATGCATATATGCATACAAGTTCTTTGGTTGATCTCTTCCCACCCACCCCTGCCTTCCCTCTGAGATTCGACATTTCAAGCAATGCTTTTTGGAAGACGATAATGACTATGGTATTGCATATATTCCCGAGGGAAGGGGATCTAAATGTGCAGCTGTTAGACTTAGCATCAAGTCCTTGGGCATATCGGCTGGGGTCCGGGCTCAGCTGAGACGTCTGGGAAGGTTGGTTTTTCATCCTCCAGGAGGCTAGCCTAAGCTCCTTTGTATCATTGTGACCAGGACGGGCTGCCTTAGATATCTCACAATAGCATATCGAGAAACTTCCAGTGCAAGAACACTCTGACTGCTCTGTCCCCTCAAAAGTAGAAGATAAATTTCCAACGTGAAAGGTGTCCTTCCGGTATCTATAGACCCCATATTGCTAGACTTAAACAACTTTAGCCAAGAATCTGTATAAGCAAGCCTGTTGGCTCTTATATAATTTATCACCTTGTGTAAATTCCTTATTAATGACTATTCAAACCTTACATTACTTTCTGATGGAAACTAACTTTTCCCCCCCTTTGCCCTGTCAATTTCTTCACAAGTTTAATGTTTCTTTGCCAACAAGTATAAAAAGATGCCTGATTTCACATTTCTTTGAGCTTCATTTTATCATCTGAGCATCATATTATGACCTTCAAGTTGCACATACTAGTCTTTCTCCTGTTAATTAGCCCATTTTATTATTTTATGATTAGCCCAGTCATAAGAATTAAAAAAAGGGTAGAAGAGAGGATTTCTCCTTCTCCCCAACAGAGTGGAAGTCTCAGGGCTCCCAGCAGGAGAGCAGAGCAAACCCCAATATGTCTGTATTTTGGCACTTCTTTATGGGACTAATAGCATAGTTTTAAAAATCAAATCCACCAAAAAGTATTGCATAACATGCTAATTTTCAGACATTTAAGTGGCAAATTTGGAAATAAATTCCAAGTTCTTGATCAATAAAACTGTTAATTCTAAAAATAGAATCCAAAAATCCTTATTTCATCATTTTATCAACATTTATTATAGGTTTTAATGTCAACTGATTTTGTTGACTGAACTATTTCATTATTAATTCCCTGACCAGATAAACATAACTTGTTTAAAGTAAAATTGAAAACAAAATTAATGTATTCTTGTTTAGTACATGGTACAAGTCAAGAGGCATTATAAACATACAAATAACAAGTACAAACATACAACAAAGAAAGAGAACATCATACTACTTTTTTAAAAAATGATTTCAGATATCACCTTTATTGTCTACCAATTTATGAGTTATTCTTTAAGGAAAAATTCAAGAGTAATGTTGAGTTAGCACTCTAAAGGTAAACCCAGCTCAGTATCCATGAAATTTATGTAACCACTGTCATCACTACATGCTTCTAGCTGGGAGAATATCGATGTCTTCTTTCAGAGCTCTGAATCTCAGGGTATTTCTCAGAGTCAGCAGATGGATGGCCCAGTGCTGAAGGTAGCTGCATGAAAATACAGGACTTAGTATATGTGATGCTCAGATTTCTAATGTGGTCAGAGACAGCATTAATGAATTAGTTCTTAAACGAAGCCTTGTCAATAGAAAACACGTTGCATCAATACTGCAGACATTATTTGTGATATCATAAAGTCTTGGAGATATAAAAATCATGCATAAAACTAACTTATAAACCCATTACCCATCTTCAACCTTTTTCACCTCATGGCATACATAAACTAATTATTAAAATTCTGCAGCAACCAAAAATATATTTTTTGTTGATCTGAGAAAAAAATAGGTATACTTTTGATTTATTCACACAGGATGGCTACTGTTGTGCTGACTGTTGTCATTTTTTTATTTGACACTTGGAAAAGAGGTCAATGCTCCTCTTTAAAAATTCTTGTGGCACAGGAGTGTGCCTGCCTTGACACACCGGTTGAAATCGCTGCATTAAAACACTGCCCAAACAACCAAGAATGCTAAATACCTAAATTATGGCAATTCTTGAATTTTACATCTTTACTTGACTTTATGATTTTTTTGAAGACCATCCAGTGATTTGCTCACCTGCATGTGTTTTCTCTTTCTCTCTCTTTGTCTCCCTAACACAACTATCTTATTCTTTCATATTTTGAAAGACTGTACAAAAAAGGGAAGAAATGGTCACAGCCTCTTCACTTTTTTAAAAAATAACTTTGTAAAAAGTCATTTCTTGGTTGACAGAATTTCCCTATGGCATTTGTCCACCTTCGCATAGCCATCTATAATTTTTCTCCTGCTTAAAACAATCTCCCACATGCCACTCTTGTTAATGACTGAGATACCTCCTGATGGTGCTTAACATTTAATAGTGCTAGAGCTCCACATTTGCCCAAACAACCTTTTCCATTTACCTTACCTCAAAGGCTTTCTAATTTTTCTTCAGAGACAGAAATCCTTTAAGCCCATTGTATCCTTAGGCTACAAATTTACTGAGATTTAGCTTTCCAATAAGGGCGTTGAGATGAATGCCACCATCTCATTTATGAATCAATTTTTGCCCATCGGCTTTTTACTGTTATTACTTTTCATTTTATTTTGTACTCAAAGGAGATAACCTCTATTACATGTGTATGTGTGTGTGTGTGTAATATATAAACATATGCATATGCATATATATTCACATGTTTAATATGTTTATTAAAATGTTGAAAATATAAAGAAAATGAAAGTCTAGCCACACAATAATTTCTAAATAAATTCCTTGCCCTAAAAATCTCTCAGAGTTGGTCCTTCATTTTTATGTTTAGTGGAGAAAGATATATAGGATAAAATTCCTAAGGATTACATTTAACGCTGATTAAACAAATTCTTTTCTCAAACATAATTAATTGAAACTCAATATCGCTGACAACATAATGTATTTTATAAGATTGTATGATTTGGGGTTCTAATGCAAACAGTGCCTTGAAATGGAGAAGTAACAGACACAAATCCCGTTTTCCGGGAAAATTTCAAATCTATTGTTATGAGAACATTTTTTTTTAATTTCCATTTTTTCACAAAGAAAACAATAGAAATGAAGGTTGACTTTGAAGTTACTTAATAATCAAAAATTCTGAAAGGTTTCCCATACTTCCTTTTTGCTTTCATTCTTTTTTAACATGATATTATATTAAATGTTCACTTTTAATTAAACCAAAAAACACTGCTTTAGTGGTTGGTTATTGCTCACCATTCCAAAAAAAGGTTTGAATATGACCTAATCTTTAAAACCAATTAATTGAAGAATTACTGAAAAATCCTTATAGATAAAGTATATCTATGCCCAGCTGTTTTTGTAATCTCACTGATACTTACAGATTAGGTAAAGCCAGTGTGCTTGAAATACAGCAATAAACACTGACAAGTTCTGCCAATTATAACAAAATTGTAGGATGAAATTACAAATATATTAAAGGGTTATTTATAAAGAAGCAGTGTGGGCTAGTCATGTAGTATGGCATGCTTTGAGAGCTAGTGCCCTATGGATCCTAAGAACTGAGAAGTCCCTGGGGGTCCCTTAGGAACGTGGTCCTTGTTGTGACGTGGAGGCTGGGTGGTTTCTGGGCTACAGGCTGGGTTCTGTGGCTTTAATCCCATCTCCAACTATAGCAGCTGTTTTATATTAAAAATAATACTGCACATGATTGAAAAGTTTTATAACTGAAGAAATTAATAAGTTTGAGAATACATCTTATAGTCAAATGGGATAATCTTACATCTAGGAAGATTATGTGACTGCAGTAATTTCACACAGCTATTTAAGAAAACAGAATCATATACTGTATATTATGTCCTGTCAGAAAATAATTGGCATGCCTTCCAGGCCAGGTAAAAGTGAAGTTTATTGATTTTGTCCATCTAAAAATGCTAATCGAGTGGGAACAATTATTGATAACTCTAGAAAACTTTCTCAGTCATTTGATACAGATGTCGTGTTTTATGTTTCTGTTTTTGTGTGGGTTTGTATTGTTCCAACCAACCAACAAAATCAATTACAACTCCTAGAGACCATTGGTCCCCAAAACTCCTAAGCATGATTATTTTTAGAACCATAAAACTTTTAAATGTTTAAAAATTAACAATAATTTTACAGATATTTAAGCCCCTTATTATCTTTGTTCTGGACATCAGAGTGTGGTGATGCATATGAGTAATCCAGCCTTCAGAACTATTAAAAAAATCTATGCAGCCAGCAGCAGGAAATAGTATATTTATTTGATCTTTTTAAAAAGTTAGTATAATAAACATGAGGCAGTCTTTTTCAAGATAATCTAAGTTCATATCAGATTTTGAATCGGTTGACTATTCAGTCAAGGTGACAATTAGATTCAGAGTACAAAATAATAGAAGTACTGAGGACAACAAAGACATACCCTCTTTAGCAAAGAATAAGGAGACATTTATGGAAACCAAATCTAATCTGCATCTACCAATTCCAGAAAATGACAGAAAGCTGTCAACTGAAATATACAACTATTCAGTGAAAGCAGTCCTCAGTGTTTGCTTTTGTTATTTGTTGCACAGCTGTACTTTCCATTGAAAACACTCTTAAAATCCACTTTCCCACTGATGCTCAGAAACGCCAAAACTAAATTTAAAAGTAGAAGTATGCCTTTTAATGATCTAGATAAAAACATTGTAATTCATTATATATAGCTCTATTTTTTAGTTTATTTTCTTACATTTATTCTGTTAATTATATAGATAGTATAAATATAATGAAATATATAATTTAACATAAGCAAATTTTTATAAACTTTTATTTCAATTTTATTGACATTATTACAGATGTTCCCCATTTTTCTGATCTTTGCCCACATCCACCTGTCCCCCCTCCCCTTCCCCCTGGCCCTCACCAACTGTTGTCTATCTTCATGGACAATGCATGCATATTCTTTGGCTAATCTTTTCACCTCCTTTTAAGGGTATTTTTAAATACAGGCATTCAAACTGTCCCCCCCCCATAGGTATTGGGTTTTGTTAAACCATAATTGTAAAAATTTAAAATCTATGATAATCAATCAAAAATTTGGGTTCTATATTATTTCACATAAAGACAATTCTACCGGAATGTTGTATTATTGTCCCACACAGGAGACATGGTCCGGAACCCATTATCCCTTTTTCTGTTTCCCAATTATTTTTATAATAGACTTCATTTGTTTTTTAGTACTTAAAATACAGCAACTATGTTATATAGGGTTTTTCCAAACTATATACTTTATGGAGTTCTTTCTATGTCAATATTTGTAATAAGATATTTGGCCTAAAATATGTTTCTCATTTCAATCAAGACTTTTCTACGACTGCATTTATCTTAAGATGAATCATGTTAAAAGAAATTGTAGTACGAAAATTAATTCAATATAAGCCAATTTTTTTACCCACAGATAGTAACTATCTTAAAAGAAAAACTAAAAGCAGAATCTCACTTTTAGAGTCTTGTCAAGTAGTTTGATTTATGGCAATAGAGAAAGTAGCCAAATTAAACAGAAATCAATTAGCATGGAACAAGTAATGATCATCTATGATTTAAGTTTCAAGGGAAGAAGTGTTGACTCAGACAGAATTACAATAGGCCTAGAACATATTTTAATTTGCAATTATCTAACAACAATGAATTTTGAGTAAGCCAAAAAAAAAAAAAAGAGATCTGCAATTGTTATAGGCTTTAACAGTATAAAAAATCTGGTGATATAGTTATGTCAATGTAAAGTAATGGGAGGGGGCTCACAGTGAAAAGAAAACAAGATGTTAAAATTATTTAAGATATTAAAAATATACCTGTAGCATTTCAACATTAAATAGTTACATTATAAAGTATATTCTCATGACAATCTTAATAGAACATTTTTACTGAAAATATGACAGTGAAAATTGAAAACATCTGTTGCTTATGTGAGGTCAGCTACTTAATGAATTATATCATTCAAAGAGTCTTGCAGAGACTATAAATGTATTGTGAGCCTCTTACTCGTAGCATCTTCCAATACATGAAGTACAAATAAGCACAAGACAGAGGCTTTATTTAAATCCTGAATGGGATCGGACTAAGCTCACCTTTAGGGAAAAGGCAAGATTCCATCAACCCAAAAGTGTTTTATGTTCAAGACACACATACATACAAAAATAGAACACAATTTCAGTTAACTAGCACTAGGTGAGTGTAGTCATAGGACTTAATGTACTTATTGATTCAGGGTTCAGTGTTCATCCTTTAATTGTGAAGAAAAATGAAAGAGAGAGGGAGTGAGAAAAGAGAGAATGATGGAAGGGTTTACATTTCATGCTTTCCTTGCTTATATTTAATAATCAATAGTCCAGAACTTTTCAGAATGCAGTTCTATGAAAACATGCTATATCAGTGATTCGAGATATTAAAGTGAACTGATATCAAACACATATAGTGTTTTGGAAAAGCTTATAATTTCCCTGTTTCCTGTGATTTCTCCTTTCTTTCAAAAGTCAAATGTAAAAAATATATAATGAATTACAATTTTATATTGTCTTATTCCACTTACATATGTTCTGACTATAACTAGTTTGTTTAATTTTTTTTTTCATTTTATTTGTTATGAGACAAATACAGCCTATTTTTTAGAATATTATTCGAGGGAAATAACTCAGAAAAACTTCAAAAGATATAGAGCAAGGAGTCAGGAATAAAAGATTCAATAACAGCCCTGATGGGGTGGCTCAGTTGGTTGAAGCACCATCCCATACTCCTGTTCAGAGCACATACCTAGGTTGCAGGTTCAATCTCAGGTGGGTGTGCATAAGGGAGGCAACAGATCAATGTTTCTCTCTCACACAGATTTTTCTCTCTATTTCTTCCTTTTTCCCAAAAATCGATAAAAACATATCCTTGAGTGTGGATTAAGAAAAAAAGTGAAAAGAAAAAAATGTTTTAAAGAAAGATGTAATAAAGATGATTATTGAAGGGTTAAGACTACTTTATATAAACAGGTTTGCTTAGAAAATGAAATGGATGGATAGAAAAATATAATTAATGTAAGAAAGAGAAAAATG
Organism: Corynorhinus townsendii; assembly: GCA_026230045.1. Taxonomy (NCBI): domain Eukaryota; kingdom Metazoa; phylum Chordata; class Mammalia; order Chiroptera; family Vespertilionidae; genus Corynorhinus; species Corynorhinus townsendii. The sequence continues at coordinate 70,626,061 of JAPDVU010000003.1, read as the reverse complement.
AAAATTTTAATATAGTTGGTTTTCTATTATTTTACTTACAAAATGAACATTGTTCAAACATTTATTTTCCACTGTACCTTAAAGTTAAAGGTGGTGGCAGCAACAACAAAAGCCCAAAGAAAATTATATTGCAGGAATACAGTGGGCAATAAATTCTCAAGCCCACATCATTGGTTGTAAGAACTTCTCTAAATTGGGAAGTCTTTATCAACAGTTATTAAAATTACATGGCATAGTGCTCAAATACAAATGTACATGTAAACTTGTGACTGAAGATCATTCTTACAGCATTTCTTCTTATCACTGTGAAAGATAATTTTAATGGTGTTTATTAACCAGGGCTAGATTTTTATGTGGTGGAGAAGAAAGAAATTATAATGATACCCCTAGAAGACACAGAAAGCAATAAATTAAATACAGTTTGTAAAAACAAATTCAGAAAAAGATGATTTGGGGTAGAATTCTTAGAATATATATTCCTCCCCAAGAAGTGGTTTTTATGTAGGCCCACTGGTCTAAAAGAATGGATAAAAAGATGGTACTATATTTGTTAAAGATAGTGCTTTATGATCAAGTCTGTATTATTCTGTACATATACACTAATAAAAGAGAAAGATGCAAATTGACCGTACCTTCGCAACACCCACCAGTCAATCAGGAGTGAGTATGCAAATTAATGCAACAAAGATGGCAGGTTAATTTGCATATGCAGGTACCTAGCAGCTGGGGGTGGGGCGGGATGCAGCACCCCAGCTGCTCTGGGCCTCTGGACAGTGTGGGAAGGCGGAAAGGCAGCTCCGGACCAGAGCAAAAGGCAGCTCTGGCCAGAAAAAGGTGGTACTGGCAGCCAGGGTAAGGAAGGCCCATTCTTGCACGAATCTTCATGCATCAGGCCTCTAGTATAAAAATAATTTGTAACAGTGGGGAAAAACATTAAATTACCTGGTGGTTCTCTAACAAGAGAAAATTATTTAACAATGATTATAGACCCAGATAAAGTATTTTTCTAACACCCAAAAGCACTAATCAATAGTCTAATTTAAGTAACTGTGGCTGGCATTCTTTTTGAGGCAAGAAGGGAAAATATTTTTGCTTTTGTTTTTAATTCTAAGTTTTCATTTGACAATAAAAAATAAAGAATATTCCTTCCAAACATGAAATACACTTGTAATTTATTAAACTGACAAAGCTAGGGAAAAAAGCAGGGAGTTGCTCATTTTCCCCTGGATATATTCCATGTATACTACAGGAGGTACACATGTTAATAGACTTCTGTTTGCTTTCTCTTGATAATGTCTTTTATTACAAGGGTCTCAGACAAGAACTCAGAAGGGTAGGGAGAAAGTTGTTTTTCCTCCCCTATTCTCTTTAAGTAATTTTCATTTAAATGACACCAAATCATTCTATATGTTAGCATACGACTTACCAAGGTTTGGAGCATGAAGGAATTCATATTATTATTATATATAAAGTATTTTATACAGTTTTTAATCATGAATTTTTCAAGGAAAATGGTGTTTGGAGCAACAGATGGGATGTCATAACTGAAGCAATTATATTTTATTAAGGTAACATATCACGGAACTAACTACAAAATTATTTACTTGGAATTAGGGTTGGCTAAATTTAAACTAATTTAAAAGTGTAGCATTAAGAGAGAATTTTTTTCTTGAAATCAGAATAATATGACTATGAGATGTGTGATATGTGGGAGGAGAGAAACAATATGCCCATAAGATTCTCAGGAGAATAATATTCTATTGGGCAAGTGACAACATTTGATCATAATCTTCTGAATTAAAGACAGGGAGTGAAAAAAGCTCTGACTCTTGTCCTCTGGAAAAAACAAATATCGAGTTGTAAATTTATATGAAAGCAATGTGCAAATATCACTTCATTTTTCTAATTTAAGGAAAAATGGAAATTTGGGGAGGGATGATATTGATAAATGCAGAAAATTAAAAATAAGGGACTTAATTATCTGTTGAAAGTAAGGGAAGAGATTCATTCACTTTCCCTTGCTTTCTTAGATAGGTACTGTATAAAACTTAAAACTGTAAGTACTTTCTCATCTGCTTGAAATACATGTAAAGCCTTTGGAAAACCAGGGAGACCTTTTATCAGCTATTAAGACCCTGGAATGGCTTTTTCTAGGACTTAGGTTCCATCTGTTTGAAATGTAAATGCAAAGGGGGATAGCAACCCTACCTCCCAGTTTCTGTGGGAGGGTAGGAGCCTAACTTCAGTGGGTGCCTTATGACAAGTGCTAAAGTACCTCCTGTCATCCAGATATGAGAAGTATCTTTTTCCTTTCGGTAAAGCCAATAAGCTAACACAGAGTCCACCCTGTTACCACATAAACCCATATTGAACTATGTCTGACAAAAGGTGCTATCAAGTCTTCTTGAGGGCTGATTACTGTTTAGCTTGAAAACGTGTCTGAAATGGATTGAATCTACTTGGCTATTTAAGAGGTGAGATTCATAACTGTCTCTGGAATCTCTCAGAAGATTTCTAAGATCCTCATCACATTTTGGTTTAATGCATGTTGAATAATGAAAGTGTTTTCTTTCTCTCCTGTGTTTGAGGAGAGAATTTCTGGGTAGGGAGAGAAGATTTTGTTAATTATATTTCCCAACAATGGCAAAATTATTCAGAAACAAATAATTTAGGATATTTGCACCAGAGAGAAAATATATGTCAACTTTTAAGAATTAGTAGCAATAATTAGAGTAAATTTATATATAGCCATTGATAATCACATTTCTAAATACAATGTATTAATACCGAGGATTTATTTCTTTTTATAGTAAAACTAGTGTCCCAGTGCACAGATTCATGCACATTGAAAGGAAATTCATTAGAAGAAATATTTCAATACTAGAGGCCCGAGGCATGAAATTTGTGCACGAGGGTGTGTGTCCCTCAGCCCAGCCTGCACCCTCTCCAATCTGGGACCCCTCGAGGGCCTGGTAGGATCGGGCCTAAATGGGCAGTCAGACATCCCTCTCACAATCCAGGACTGCTGGCTCCCAACTGCTCGCCTGTATGCCAGCCTGATCACCCCCTAACCACTCCCCTGCCAATCTGATTCATGCCTTACTGCTCCCCCTGGAAGCCTGATTGCCCCTAACTGCCATCCCCTGCAGGCCTGGTCACCCCTAACTGCCCTCCCCTGGAAGCCTGGTCCCCCCAAATTGCCCTCACCTGCAGGCCCGGTCGCCCCCAACTTCCCTCCTCTGCCGACCTGGTCACCCCCAACTGCCTTCCCTTGCAGGCCTGGGCCCTCCCAAATGCCCTCCCCTGCTGGCCATCTTTGTGGCCACCATCTTTTGTTCACATGGAGGCAGCCAACTTTGACTATATGAGGGCAGCCATCTTGTGTGTTGGAATGATGGTCAATTTGCATATTACTTTTTTATTAGATAGGATCGCTATTTGCCCGTTCTCTATAATAGAAGTGTCAACAAAATTCACGATCAACAATTACAGATCAAAACACACATGTATGATTGGCACCAGCGAGAGTCTTATATGTATCATGCATGCATGAGTCAACTTACCTTTTTATATATATAGATAAACTTGCTTAATTAGACCTGCTTTCTGATTTAGCTAAACTTTTCCAGCCCAGTGAAGGACCCCAACTTCTCTTTCAGGTAATTTTCAGCAACTCAGCAGTAAATATCCACACAAAGCAGGTTATTATTGTAGATCATGCAGGGAGAATATTTAACTGTAGCAGTGTTTGACTATGTTCTGCGCAGTGAGATAACTTGAAATCATTTTCAAGTTCCACCATTTCTTACTTCTTTTCAGTTGTGTCAAGTTTGTAAACTTTCTAAATCTCCATTTTTCAGCTCATGAAAAGAGAATGGGATTCTACTGAGTCTCCTATCTACCTATTCCAGGACTTCTGTGAGGATCAAATGAGATGAGGCATGTGAAAACACAAACATTTGGTTAAATTGTGAAATGTTTGCACCTGGCTATAAAGCAAGTTGGCTTCCTGGGCTGAAGAAGCTCTAAGAAGGCTAGTTGCTAGGGGAGGAAGCTGGGCTTTGCTATGTGATGTCATAACCTGGCACCTACAGCCACCATTTCCAGGCTGGGCTGAGCTGTGGGCCGCATTTCGCAATATGGAGTGGTGGAGGGGCCTGTGTCCCACTTGGGGAAGCCGACTGTTAGTTTGTCAGTGCCAGGTCCATGATGCCGTTTATTTTTAAATGGCCCATGCGCATCATGGCAGCTCCTAGATTGAGCATCTGCCCCCTGGTGGTCAGTCCATGTCATAGATACCAGTTGAACGGATGACATTTAGCTTTTTATATATATATATTAATAAATGTAAAAGGCAGTAAGATTCTCCTTTTAGCCATGTACACCACTGTTAAGTGAAAAAAAAAGTACTGTGAACTTACAAGGCAAAAGTTAAATTTGGAAAATCTTTTTATGGAATAGAATTTTCTAAATGCATTGGGTTTGATAGTATATTAAATGGACAAGGTCATAGATAATGATGATGAACATTAAAAATAATTATTTTTAAGTAATAAGATCATGTAAAAATGATATGATAATTTATTATAAACAAAACAAATACATATTGAATTCCCATGATTCAACAGAAGATCACATTGTTTTGATCCAATATTGAAGATATCTAAGAAATGAAAAACTTGATCTCAGGTTTTTTCAGGTTGTATGCAGAATAAGATAGTTGTATACTTATATCTATACAGGCAGTCCTCGGTTTACATCAGAGATCCAATCCTATGGCGTGACATAATGCAATTTTCGCCATAAGTCAGAAGCCACCTACATAAGCACCTACGTCACTCACATGGAGCACATACACAGCAGTAATGAAGTGAAACAGTAAAAAAAGTTAAAAAGAAAGACAACAATTCCTGACCTTTACTTGTGGTAAATAAATAATAAACATAAAGCATATATGTACATACATTGAAATGATGGAACTTTTTTTTAAATAAATAAATGGGAGATGGTGACGTAACCATGAAACGAATTACATTGAGTCCGACGTAACCCAAGGACTGCCTTTATTATATGTATGTGTGTTTATATAAATATGTAAGTTTATAGATATATGTGCATCCACCCATATGTAAAGTTGGAAGAGATGAATCATATTTTAATGTCATCAACATAATAAGACATATTATCTGTGATATAAATCCAATATATACTATTTAATAGTTCATTACTTTATTTTTAAAAAATGCTTTGATTCATTTTTCCCCAGGTATTAACTTCTTAAAAAAATATTTTTATTGATTTCAAAGAGAAAGGGAGAGGAGTGCAAAGAGAGAAACATCAATGATGAGAGAGAATCATTGATCTTCTGCCTCCTGCATGCCCCACACTGAGGATTGAGCCCACAACCTGGACATATACCCTGAGCAGGAATCGAACTGTGACCTCTGGTTCATAGGTTGGTGACGCTCAACCACTGAGCAACAACTGGCCAAGCCTCCCCAGGTAGCCATTTTATAAAAATAAATAAATTAATTAATAAATAAATAAAGGAAAGGAAGCACTTTAAAATGTAAGGGTAGATATTTTACTGAATTGTAATGTAACAAAACATGGATATGAAAAATAAACTAATTTTTTTTTGTTTTCTTTCTTATTTTTACATTAAACAAAAAATTAAAAGTGAGGATATATAGACATAAAACACACTGAGAGAAAAATTGTTCAAATACTGTAATAATTTATATTTAAGGTTATGCTCAAGAAATTACTATTTATCTTTTTTAAACTAAATTAAGTATTTGAGCCAGAAAGGTTAAAAATGACTGAGGGAACAACCATGCTAAGAAATGTTTTAGGGTCATGATTTATGCAACAAGTTCAATTTAATAATGAGCAAAACTGCTAATCAGTGCCCATAGATATTAGATCATAAATCCAACAAGGCCAAGCGGACATTTGCAGCATAGTAACTACTGGCTAATGATTTAATTAATCTAAACATTCAAAATTTTGTGCTTGCTTAAATTTGTTTAGCACATGCAACATTAATGGCGATTGAAAATTAGGGGTATGGATTCATAATTTAAAATATGTTTTAGGGGAAAAGATCTTACATTAATGCTTCATAAGAACCAGGAACTTGATAGAATGAGTTCATATATTTGACCTTGTACTTATTTACTCTATATTGCTAAATTGAAATAGCTCTGATTAGTACAGTGTACTGAAAACTGCTCTACAGAAAAGACAGTGATAATCAAAGTAGCATATAATTACAGTAAAATACTAGCTTTCCTTAGGGCGTCTCTGTTGCAACAATTACTTCAAGTGAACTATTTAAAATCATGTAATTTGTTTTTCTCTTTGCATCTGACGGGAAATTTAGGATGTTTCCTTTTGAAAGAAAAATCCTTTTGAACATTTGAAAATATTTTAACTTCAAAGCTGTTTTAATATGTAGTAATATATGTGTTTTTTCATTTATCACTATTTTCACTAATCATCTATAACATAAATTGGGCTCTATATTTTGCTACTTGATATGGTTATATGAGCATCCTTTAATAATAACACCTTTTTCTCTTCTCTGGGAATTTAATATGACTTGTTTAGATTGAAGAGTTTTTTTGAATTAAAGAAAACTATAAATATTTAAAATCCCATTTTGGAAATATTTAGAACACCTAAGGCTTAGTATATCACTCAGTGGATTACTTTTATAGTGTTTGCCAACTAATAAAAGCTATTAAATAAAATATTAATATTTGGCTTATGTTTGCAACTACTGTTGCTTCTTGAAAAATATTTAAGTATATTAAACATCATTAACAATTTTTACCATGCAATTTCATTTAAATTATGGTAATGCTAGTAATTTAATTATGTGAATATTCTATATATGCCAAATAAAAGAAATTCCAGAAACAAACTTTTAATACTTCAGTTTTTTCTGTGCTTGATTTTGTTTCTAATATAATTTTCTTAAAATTTTATTAAAGAGGTTTTTCAGGATTGGGATTCAATTTCAATGTTTAACACTGGTAAGTCTCTTGATTAATATGATGTTATGCTTGAAAAAATGTCCCATTACCTCAATTATAACACTTTTCAAAATGAGACCATATCTCATTTATATTTCCTTTCCCAGTTACATACAAGCCCTTGGTAAATTTTAAATCAATAAAAGCACAAATGAGTGAGAGTAATATACATTCCAGAATCAGAATGAAAGAGCTCCCCTGCATCTAATTACTTTCAATGAGTTTATTAGAACAATAGATCAATAAAGAATTAATAAATATACTGCTCAGGTTTCTAAAATCATTTGAATTCCAAAATGTTCAAAATCAAGTATAAAGACTCATGTTCAGAATCATAGTTTTACAATGCATTGTCAGATAATTCAAAGACAAAATATTTTAGTACCACAGAGTCTACTTTGAAATTGTCTAGCAGTAGAAATTATCAATTTTAATTGTTTCTTTTCTAGAAAACAAAAACAATCATATTTTATTCTGCTTATAGTATTTCTGGTAACTCGTGTTTTCTGTTTCTAATCTGATAAAAGATAAATACAAACTAAAAGCACTTCAAGCCATTCTGTAATTACACATTTTTTTAACATTTTGTTTAAGTGCATGATAATATACTTAATTGCACTCTATTAGCAATTAGGAGTTGGGCCTGTTACATATTCTGCACAAAGAGAGTATTATATTGTCATGTCTATTTTGTGCTTTACATTTTATGAACAGTAATTATGGATATTGGTATAGACATTGGCATCAGAGTTTATGTCTGAACTCTTTCTTAGTATTTAAAAATACACATGTATAATAACATTTTTGACAAATTAAAAGTGATTTTTTAAAGAAGCCTATTTACACAATATTGTAATTTTTCTCTCTCAAGATTTATGCATTAAGACTGAAATTGCACATGAGTCCCAGGGAGCACTCTAATTTACTTGAGAACACTTAATCTTAAGATTTTTTAAAAAATATATTTTATTGATTTTTATAGAGAGGAAGGGAGAGGGAGAGAAAGTTAGAAACATCAATGAAAGAGAAACATCAATCAGCTGCCTCCTGCACACCCACTACTGGGGATGTGCCCACAACCAAGGTACATGCCCTTGACCAGAATCAAACCTGGGACCCTTGAGTCTGCAGGCGGATGCTCTATCCACTAAGCCAAACTGGTTAGGGCAACCTTAAGATTTTTTTTCATGTTTTTTTTAAGTACTGTGAAGTCCAAAGTTTTGAGAGAGAAACTGACTATATAGTTAATTTTCACTGGTTTTAAATAGACAAATTAAACAAATCTTTCCCAGGGACACACCTAATATTTATGCTATGAAGTAATATTATAAGAAAATATTTAAATCAACTTACAATATCTTATTTCTATAGCATGTATGTCACCTAGGGGATTATATTTGTTAGATGATAAATCTGTACTGGATATAAGGACATCTAGCTTTTATTTCCAACAACAGAAAGTTTTGAGAAGTATTCTTTGCCAAAGATATTGGTGCCTTTTGTCCTTTTTTCAAAAAAGTATTTAACTTTTCTCAATGCCTTCTACAGATCTTAAAATGAGTTTCTGGTTATTATTTAAAACACAGACACACACACACACACACACACACACACACACACACACAAATGTATATACACACCCCTCCGGAGAACTTTTGCTAGATAATGACCTTAACTACTTAAATATAATTTGTTGTTGTTTTTATTAATGAAGACATTATAAAAAATATATTACTTTCACTGTAGTTCTGTGAAATTAATTTCCCTTTATTTTATTTATTTATTTATTTATTTATTTTGGTGAGGAAAGAGCTATTTACACCAGAAAGTTATTAGCACTGTAATTGAACAAACTGTGATACTAATCATCTCTCAAGTCTCATTAGATCATTAGTATCACAATTAAATCAACTCAAATATCTTTGCATATGCAGCATGTTATTTGTATTGACATTTTCTCAGATAGAAATACTCAAAGAGCACATTTAGGAAAATAAGTCACATAATTTCAAAAAAGGAAAGTAGATTTAAAAGTTTTCTTGAGACAAATGCTTAGCTTAGTGCTAGTAGTGACTGTGCACTGACTACTAAACATGTAGAAATCCAATAGTGCTTAGTTAATTAGAAAGAGGTTGTCTGCCTTTTAACTTGGAGAATGTAGCTGTGATAACCATAAAGATGATTTAAACTTTTTCATTTAAAACTAGAGGCCCAGTGCACAAAATTCTTGCATTGGGGGGGGGGGGGTGTCCCTTAGCCCAGCCTGCACCCTCTCCAATCTGGGACCCCAAGAGGGATGTCTGACTGCCCGTTTAGGCCCAATCCAGGTGGGCAGTCAGACATCCCTCTCATAATCCAGGACTGCTGGATCCCAACCACTAGCCTGCCTGCCTGCCTGCCTGCCTGCCTGCCTGCCTGCCTGATTATCCCTAACTGTTTCTGCCTGCCAGCCTGATCACCCCCTAACCACTCCCCTGCCAGCCTGATTGACACCTAACTGCTCCCCTGCTGGTCTGATTGCCCCTAACTGCCCTCTCCTGTGGGCCTTGTCCTTCCCAACTGCCCTCCCCTGCTGGCCTGATTGCCCACAAGTGCCCTCTCCTGCCGGCCATCTTGTGGTGGACATCTTTGACCACATGGGATGGCCATCTTGTGTGTTGGAGTGATGGTCAATTTGCATATTATCTCTTTATTATATAGGATTAACTTGAATTTAAGAAAGTGTAATTCCATGGATGTCCTCGGCATAATTTTTGAAAATTATTACTATCCTTGCCTACACTAAGCTATTTCTTCCATGTATAAAACATTGTGACATTTTAGTCTTTGAGAAATTGTTCAGTGTATTTAATGTACACTCAAGTAATTTCCATTGAAACATATCGCTGAATATGTATTTAGAACTTGTATATTGAAATTCATGCACATATCATTGACTACTTGAGTTTTACTGAAGGTAGTTTCATTATTAAAAACAGGTCACCTTTCACCACTTTTATATACCACCAGAGGTCCCATGCACAAAATTAGTGCATAGAGGAGGAGGTCCCCTCAGACCAGCCTGCACCCTCTCCAACCCAGGACATCCTCTGGTGATGTCCGACTGCCAGTTTATGCCTGACCCCAGGGAGTTGGACATCCCTCTCACAATCTGGGCAGTCAGACATCCCTCTCACAATCAGGGACCGCTGGCTCCTTACTGCTCACCTGCCTGCCTGCCTGATTGTCCCTTACTGCCCCCCTGCCAGCCTGGTCGCCCCTTACTGCCCCCTCTTCCAGCCTTGTCACCCCAAAATGCCCCCCTCTGCTGGCCTGGTTGCCCCCAACTATCCCCCTGCCAGCCTGGTCGCCCCACAGCAGCCTGCTTTTTATATATTAGGATGTTGAGATTTAGATGTTTAGATTGTGTCACTTATTTGTAAGTGTAAGAGTTTTTAAAAAAAGTTTGGCATGTTTCTGGTGGCCCAACTATCTTTTGAAGATTTTTATATTTCACTTGCATATAAAATTGCTTCCATTATTTAAAATTTTATCTAATTATGCAGTTCAGAGTCAATGGAAAAGCACCTGAAATACCAAACAAACCATAAGTACAAGAACATAACATCATAACATATGCCTGTTAAAATTAAATTTAGGTGTGTGCGTTTGCTTTTAATTCTACTGGTTTTCTTTGATAAAATTATATCTAATTAGATTGGCTGTTCCTGTTGTTTTGTTTGTTTGTTTTTCCATTTCTGATATTTTGACTCCTCTGATGAATATAAGTACTGCTTTTATGTTATAATCTATATTTTAGATTGTCAAATTTATATTAAAAAATACAGTTCCTCAAAGTAAGCACTCAACCTTGACCCTGTTCTTACTTTCAGGCTTCCATATCTGGCACTTTGTTTTTTAAGCTTTTGTTTACTTTGTTAGCAACTCTTTCTGCAGCTCAGAGTTCTGCATGCTTCAGAGGAAGGAATTATTTTTCAGGTTGAAATCTAAGTTTTTCCATTGCACCTGACTGAACATATGATTTTTCATACTGTGATCTTTTTATTCAGAATAGAATATTCTAAAATAAATTAAAAGTATGTTTAAATAGATAAATAGCTATGTATGTGCATATTTATTTTAATAAATTCATTATTATAACAGGATAAAATATTTTTATTTAACCTATTTACGCTACCTAAAGGCAATAGAAATATTTATGATTTCATGTAAATTATTGTACATTACTAATTATGCCTGCATCTCCATCCAAAATGATCATATCTCTCCTAATTAATATGACTCTAAAGAAGTGTTAAAAACCAGATGGATAATTGATTTATTCTTACATGATTACCAAAACCTTTAACTCAGTGGTAGTATAAACTTAATTTAAAAAAAAAACAAAAAAACCTGTTACCAAAGGCTATTTTTCATAATGATGAATACACATTGGCTGAAAATATAAAATTTACATATACAGAAAAATAAAACATATGATGAATTTCTTCTTAATCCCATCATTCAATGGAAACCATTTCTTAATATGTTTTTCAAGTATTATTCTATGCACAATTTTTCCTAATGATTTCTCTGCTGGTAGGGCAGCTACTCCATCGCTTTCCATAGTATCTTCTGATTTAACACTTGCTTTTAAGAAAGGCTGCAAAGCTCCAACTAGAGGAAGTGGCCACATACTAAGCAAACTGTCACATTCACTAGGTTTCCTGGTGCTGGGAGAAAGTGAGATATCAGAATCAGAGTACATTTTAAAATACTATTACACCTGAATTTTATTATATTAATATTAATTACTGGAATTTTATGGTGTATAAAATATATCTTCCATTCAAATTTACAACAACTGCCACACATACACACTTAGGAACTGGAGTTGTTAGACTGGAAGATTTTTTTTTATATATATTTTCTAAATTTTAGACCAAATACTTGACCAAAATAATGTTTGTATTGAAACTGATCCAAGAAATACTGTCCTATGGGAAATTCACTGAATTTATGAAGAAGATTAATTTTGGCAATAATGAAAATCAACAAGTAATGCTTGGTGTATAAACTCCTTGTATTCCTATGATATCATATAGTGTGAATACAAAGGTTAAGAATTGAAGTTCTGAGGGAAAGACACAAGAGAAAAAGACAAAGAAGAAAGTACTAAAGTACAACATATGGTGTCTACAAGCAGCTGTTACAAATATTGAACAGGATAATAAAGCCTAATCTATATTTAAAAGTGATTGTCTCCATGGCTCCTGCTCTGCCCTGTTCCGCCTTCAGCTAAACAGTAAACGAAGTGTCCACATGACAGACTCTTCTGCAGAACTGGCACTCTGATTATTTATTTAACAGTTTTACTTATTTATTAGTTTTGCCAGATGAATGAGCATGTTTTCCACATGCCATTATCTTAATAGACTTGATGATGCACAGGCAACATTATAAAACGTCATGTGTGGCTCAAAGGATGACAGTTTTTCTCCCGCAATTCCTCATGTGGGATAGAAGAATTCATTTATGTGCTAGGGCCATTTTTCCCCTCCCCAGTAGCAACATTGTCTGACTTGGCTTTTCCAGTACAATTCATTGTTCTGGATAACAGGGGCATCCACCTCCTCCCCTCTGCCAGGAGTTGAAGAATCTACGACGTAGTTGGGGGAGTGAAAAGGAAATCAGAGGGCTGCCTTCAGGATTCATGCAGCTCTTCCAGCTGCAGGCAGTCTTTCATCTGTCAGTGGTCCTTAGATTAGGGCTTGCAGAGGAACCAGACTCACCCACTTACTTATTTGTCTCACACAAAATTAGACTTAGGAGGACAGGCCTTGAGAACAAATAGCTAGTCCACGGCAGCATGCTTTGTGCTTGTATTAGTAGTAGGAAAAATGCACATGTTATCCTCTTTACATGTATCAACATCTAATAGGAGTGTAACTGCAGTGAGTGGGGCCCTTTCGTGTCGTGGGAGATAAAGGCAAAATTCTTTTCTTGATGATTAATCTGGGATGACAGAGTCTACTCATACTCAAACCAGTCAAAAATTGGCTGGTTTTCAATGGACCTGTAAAAACACTAAATATCTCTACTAAGAAAAAGCTATTTGCTAAATATAACAATATTAAGATTGAAAACAAAACATTAGTTGAGGAGTATCTTGAAGAAGCAATTAATTTAGTAGTTGAAAGCTAAATTTAAGATCCTATCATCCACTCATCAGCATTGTGACCTTAGGCAATTATTTGTGAATTTAAGCCTCAGTGTAGTTTTTGTTTGTTTGTTTTGTGTGTGTGTGTGTGTGTGTGTGTGTGTGTGTGTGTGTGTGTGTGTGTTTGAGGGGTGTGAGGGGAATGATAATTAATTCATAAGGTTGTAATAAGTAGAGAATGATTTCAGCTAGGAATAATTTATCACAGTGCCTAGTACTGTGATATTGCAAGTACTTAATAAATAGTAATTATTATTATTAAAATCCAAACTGTTACAAATTATGAAGTGTCTTGTACATTTACTTCATTAAACATGCGGTGGTACATCACAGCTATTAGAGAGAAAAAAAATTTGAGGTCCCTCCACATTCAACTGCTCATCATAAAGGCAAAATATAGTCTACTCAGGCACAAAATACAGCAGTTCCTATTTATCTGCAGTTTCACTTTCCTCCATTTCAGTTACGCACAATCATTTCTGCTCTGAAATTATTAAAATGAAAATTCCAGAAAGAAACAATTTGTAAGTTTTAGATTGTTCACTGTTATAAGTAATGTGATGAAAAATCTTGTCATTCCACTCTGTCCCTCCTGGGCTGTGAATCATGCCTTTGTTCATTACATACATATTGTATATCCTCCCAGCCCCCAAGCTGAAGAGTACTGTTGCTGGCAATTTGAACATGCCAAAGAGAAGCCATAAAGGCCATGCATGTGTAGTACCCCACCCCACCTCCATTTGCACAGGAGAGTTTCCAAGAACCCCAGTATATGCTTGAAACCAAGGAGAGTATTGAACCTTATATATACGTATACAGTATGTTTTTTCTATATATACATATCTATGACACAGTGTAATTTACAAATTAGGTTCAATAAGAGATTAACAACAATAGCTTACAATGAAATGTTGCAATTGTAACAATGCACTGTAATAAAAGTTATGTGAATGGCTTTGGGACCATTATTAAGTTAAATAAGGGTAACTTGAACACAAGCACTGCAATACTATGACAGTAGATCTGACGACTGAGAGGGCTGCTAAGTGACTAACATGGGTAATGAGTGCAGCTGGATATGATGGACAAAGGGTAAGGCCCATCCTGGGTGGGAAGGAGCAAGAGGATAAGATATTCCATCACACTATGCAGAATGGCACACAGTTTACAACGTGTGCATTGTTTGTTTCTGGAATTCTCCATTTAATATGCTTGGACTACAATTGAGCATGGGTCACTAAAATGGAGAAAAGTGAACCACATTAAGAGGAATGATGGTTTAGGAAAAAACTTAGTATATATGTACTAGTATAGGGTTCAGTTCTATCTAAGGTTTCAGGCATTCAGTAAGATAATGAGGTACTACTGTAGAGCATTTACCAAAGTTATTTCTAAATTTCTGTGCTGTTCTAATTAATCATGTCACATAAAGACATTTCCCATACCTATGTGTTCATGTTCTCATAATACCAATGAATCAATCTCAAAATTTACTTGATAGGACTGACTATAGGCAAATAAGTCCAAAATCTAACTACCTGATCACAGGAATACTATGTAGACTATTAGATACTGTAAAGTAGAAATTTTCAAACTAGTATATAACTAAGTCATAATCAAAATTATGGAAGAAGTTTTCCAGTGAAGGAACTGATCATTTGTGTGACCCTTTCATATTTCACTTATTATGTTACTGCCTATTTAATGTAATCATCTTTTTCCACAGAAAACATGAATAAAATGAGTACTAAGTAGAAAAAACAAAGGAAAAATAGCACATATTTAAATTGCTTTTTGAAACATCCTGCAGTGAAGTAAGCATTCAGTAAAAATTTTCCAAATACATGAATATGTGACAAAATGAAATTTTGTAAGTAAATGAAAACATAATTTTTGAAATAAATAAAAATGTTAGAATGAACAAACGAAACAAATGTTAGAATGAAAAAAGCGAGTTTCTTTTTTGTGCAAAAAAGAAACTCGCTTTTTTGGGAATAGTCTCAGTCAGAAGTTTTTTTCATAATTGTATATTTTTTGATATATTTGTCCTTTAAAACACCAGGTAGATATAGAAGTAGGGATATATATAAAAGCCGATTACACTATTTCAGTAAAAATGATAAGTTAGATATCTACGTTAACTCTTCTTAGAGTTTACATAGTAAGTATCATTAGGTTGAAGACTAAACTTTCCTATTTATTGTGTTATTTAAATAAGCTGCTCTTATTGCCTGGGGAAAACATTCTAAAGTCTACAACTTCAAGAAGACCATACAGATTTTTTTTAATAATTACAAATTCTCACATATTTCCAATCTCAGACATTTCTTTTAAAACATCTTAGAGGAACACAACCCCCAAATTTACTATTTTTTAAAAAATATCCCTTCCTTTTACTTTACTGGTAGAGAGAGGCAGCATTACAGTTAACGTTTTGTTCCAGCTGCTTGGAATAAGATGAGTCCCATCATTCACGCAAACCTCCAATTCCCCAAACTAATAGTGCTAGGAAAGAGGCAGAGGGAATAGACAGAGTTTGAACCTCACCCTAAAGGCTAATAGAAGACAGTTCTGTCAAATGCCCCCAAGCAAGAGATAACCTGAGCTACACTGAGGCCCAGAATCAAACCAAGGGACTCTCAAGGCATGCTGCTCCATTTGACCTCCACATCCCCATAGGACCAAAATGCAAGTAACAGTCCCTAAAATATTTGGGAAGTAGATTAATAATATTTGGATTGAAATCAGCATCTTGACTTGCATGAGGAGGAAAAACTTATTGGGCACTAAGAAAAGGTGAAAGAGGATGATCACTATAGAATATAACCTTGAATTGTAGCAAAGGAATTAGCTGATGGACCTTCCAGGTCTCCTTTACTTCTCTGCCTTTTAATTCCATGGAGACCCCAACCTGGTGTGTGCTGATTTTCAAATGTGTGTCAGCAGTGCTGTGAGTGGGTGATGGCCTGTTGAGGGTGGGAATGCTTAGCCATGGAGAAAAGAATCACTCTATTCCAGGTGCTTATGAAATTAAGTGAGAATGAGAAAGTCCATGCCACATATCAGGATTTCTAACAGTGAATCACAATTTCATTTGGAGGCCAAATAAATAAGCAATTGAAAGATGTAAGGAAAAACACACACACACAAAATGAATTTGAAAATTTGATTTCTGTATCAATAGTATTATATTACAATTATATCTCTTTTGTTTATTTAAAATATGTTATACAAGTTTATATTTTATTTAGTCATTTTCTCTTCATAGCAATTTTATTTCATGCAGGTTACTATTACTGTAGCTCAAATGACTATTAGTATAACATAAATCAGTAATTTATGAATTTTTCTCCTGTGGAGATAAACATAATGGAAGACATCAGTGGGTTTTAAGTTTTAAACACTCCATGAAGCCCTAGCTGGTTTCACTCAGTGGATAGAGTCTCCGCCTGCAGACTGAAGGGTCCCAGGTTCAATTCCAGTCAAGGGCACGTGCCCAGGTTTCAGGCTCTATCCCCAGTTGGGGCGTGCAGAAGGCAGCCAATCAATGATTCTCTTTCATCATTGATGTTTCTATCTCTCTCTCCCTCTCCCATCTTCTCTGAAATCAATAAAAACATTTTTAAATAAAGATATGAAACTCCATAAAAACTTATATGTTCTATGTGCACTTGGCAGATTATATTGAATAGTTGACCATTTGAGAATTTGAAAGCTGTTTATTCAATAAGATATATCACAGTCATGCATATTGCCTTACTCTAATTTTATATTTGAAAACAATGACTAAACATAATTTTTATGAGAACAAAGAAGTAAATAAAAATGTTATCTGAACAGTCAAAATACATTTCCCTATGTTCATAAAAATCACAGTGGTACATTACTCATGAAAATATCCCACAGGTTTTTTTTCTCATTACTACTCAGATTGTCTCTTTGGTTTAGCGACTTAAATTTGATTAGAAGCATTATATGTGGGAGGACTAGGTGTGGGACAATAATACAAGTAAGGACAGATAGCATTCCTTATTCAATAGTAATGCTGGCATTTTTTAACTATTGCTATCTGCTAGACCTTATTCAGGATGCTTTCCTTATATTATTTCTAATAGTTCCTTTCTTTTGGTCATTTATATTAATTATCTTAGAGAGACAGAGAGTGATAGAGCAAGAGAGAGAATGAGAGAGAGAGAGAGATATTGACAAAGAAAGGGAGAGAAGAAAGAGACAGAGATTGAGAGAGAGAAAAAGGCCAGTCTCAACACCAATTTTCTTTATTTTGAAGTACATGTTCCTAGAGCTCTGCAAATAATAAAATACCTTCATATTCCATACTTTGAACAATGAATGAACTAAAACACCTACAGCCTTCTGATTGCGCTAACAACTTATAAAATTGATAGTCTATAAACCAATTTCCTTTCCCTCTTCCTTGTGCTACTTGTCACTTATGTCAAGATTTTACTGCACGTGGAGTACTGGCATTTCTGCCTCAAAACACCGGAACATCTTATTTTAAATCATAATCTACTGCACGATAAGGAGAGATCACTACGTGTTGCAGTTAGGTATGTTTTAGCTAGCTCATAAGGAGTTTAAAACAGAACTCAACATCCTCTTCCGAATTAGGGACCCTCTTTGACTTCATGTAAAAATGTATTTCCCGCCGAAACCAGTTTGGCTCAGTGGATAGAGCGTCAGCCTGTGGACTGGTGTCCCAGGTTCGATTCCAGTCATTGCTGGCACATCCCCAGTAGACGGCGTGCAGGAGGCAGCTGATCGATGTTTCTCTCTCATTGATGTTTCTGACTCTCTCTCTCTCTCCTTTCCTGTCTGTAAAAAATCAATAAAATATATATATTTTTAAAAAAATGTATTTCCCTAATAAAAAGAGCCTTGGAAGAATATTCCAATGAGACACCCCTCTTCCTAGAATAGGGTGGTACCTTTCCTAAGTCTTGGCTTGTTTTGTGAGGCCCCTCAGTCTAGTTTTAGTCCCCAGATACAGTTTCACAATTGTCATACTCTATTGAGTCTGACTGTTTCTTAAAAAACAAAATATAATGTACTCCCTTCCCTGACTAAAGCAACTTTTATTTTTTCATTCATGGAATAATTTAAAAGCTGGTCCAGTGTTATTTTATTCTAATGTGAAAGGGTTTGTCTTTTGAATGTGCAGGAATGATAAAACACCTGTTTATGGCAAAACACAAAAGCATGAAAAAAATCAATGAACCGGTGCCTGCACTTTAGGAAGTTTATGGTTTAATTCTTTCCTCCCAAGAAGCATTTAAATCAAAATCATTATTATGTTATTTTTAACTGTACTATTGACTTGCAGAGATCAAATGGCAAATTTGTCTAATATACAGTAAATTGCTATTTGTTTGCAGATCTGACTGTAAGTTAGGTTATTTCTAATTACAAAGCAAGTGTTCTCTGGATAATTAGTAGGAATAAATCTGTAAAGGTTTGGAATTCAAGTGAAGATTAGGAGTCAGGAATCTTATAATAGTTTCAGTAATATGTAAATAAATTTGCAGCAGTTAAACTTATTTGTAGATATTATTCAAATGTGCTTTTTAGACTAAACCGGTAACATTTTAAACAATTAGAGCTAAATCACACAATTTTTAGACACAAAGTGTGAGTGCCTATGCAGGTAAAGTGAGATGCAGAGTTACAAAATCATGCCGATGATTTAGGATACACTAGAAAAAGCAATGCCTGCCTTTCCTCACCTAGCCAGCAAGAATTGGAATTTAAGGAAAATAGGTCACATGTTTCTATTTTTGTATATTTGTTATGAAGACAGAATTGAAGCCAAGAGTTTGCTTACATAATTGTGTGTTTGACTGAATTCTTATAGGAATCTACACTAATAAAAGAGAAACATGCGAAATTTAGCATCACTCTGCTAGACCCACCAGCCAATCAGGAGGGAATATGCAAATTCGAAGGACAAAGATGGCGCCACCCAGCTGCTCCACGCATGGAGTGGCCGGGCAGGACAGGACACCTGCTATGAGAGGGAGGGCAGGGGATGTGGCGGGGGGAGGCGCAAAGGGATTTACAGGAGCAGTGCTCAGGCTTCAGCAAAGACAAAGACTGCACACTCCGGAGTCTGCAGCAAAGACGAAAACAGCAGTCTGTAGCGAAGATGGCAGACTCCAGCTGGAGTCTGCAGCGAAGACAAAGACGGCAGACTCTGGCCGGAGCAAAGGCCTGGGTCCCGGATGCAGGAGGAAAACCTGTGCTGGAAGCCAAGGGAAGGAAGGCCTATTGCACGAATCTCTTCGTGCAACAGGCCTCTAGCACTAACATAATTGAAGATGTACTATGAACCCAGAACTATACTAAGTGAATTGTATGCGTTAACTTGCAATTTGTACAAGTCTATGAGGTAAGTAGTCTTATGCTCATCCCATGTTACAGATGAGGTCATTGGGCAGAGGAACCGCCCCAAAGTCACACACTGGCAAATGTAAGAGCCATGGTTTGGGCTCAGTCTGTCTAGCTCCACAGCAACTAAGTGCTACACACATTTCCTCTCAGCATCTTACTTAAAAGGTCTTAAAAATGTGTTCTGTGTAATCTAGTTGGTCATATTTACTAAGATATGCAATGGAAGCCTTAAAATATAGAAATGCTTCCTCTCTCCATCTCCCTCTCCCCAGTACCCTCATCCCAAGTTGACATTAGTTCCTTTGGAATTGGTTAGACCATAAAAATCATAGATTAGATCCTGAAAAAAGGCAAGTGTGTAGAAGTCATTTACATATCAAAAGGATCATTAAACCAAACATGATGAATCAAAACTTTAACCAGACTTTCTCTCTGTGTGCAACTATCAGAAAAAGACCAATATTAAAAGTCATCATTCCACAATGGAGCAATGCATTTATCCTGTTGAATGTAAGCAGAAACAGAACTTGTATTGTTGAAGTGTGATTATTTTCTAATACAGAAATACTATACTAAAAATGGATGCCCTTTCAAATAAATAATATCTTACATGACACAATGCCACAGGACTAACTGTAAGGTGGACTAATCATGCTATGAATTTTAATTGTAATTAAATATATGCAATAGGTAGATTTCTTCATTATACTTAAATTTTATATGAATTTTATATTGAATATTAATTCAACACCATATTTTTAGGGAAGAGCTGCCAGTTTTAGAAAAAATAAAATACAGGTTGGCTGCTTAAATTTGAATTTCAGACACATAGTGAATATTTCTTTGGTCTAAGTGTTTCCCAAGTAACATTTGGGACACACTTAGAACAAACAATTTCATTGTTCATATGACATTTAAATTTAATTCGCCTTCCTGTCTTTTGTCTGGCAACCTTACTTTAAAGTTATTAAAATTTGGCATCCATGTATATGTTAATCACACTAATCTGAATAATTTTCAATCATCTGTCAGAAATGTCTGTCAATATAGCGTAAATTTAGGACATTTTAGACAAACAGCTATGATTTCTTCAAATATTTTAAATTGTTTTAAAAATCTAGAATATTTATATTCATATATCTAGATAAAATAAAGAATATTAGTGTGATTTTATGATTTATGTCCTTTACAATTTGTAATTTATTTCCATGGTTTCCTTGTGAAATGGCTTTGAAAAAAAATAAACCTTTAATGTTATGCTTCTCAGAGTTACTGAAATCAGTAAGTTCCTTATTTTTAGATATGGCTACTAGTTTGCTTATCTATTTATCCATCACTTTTAATACTCTCAAATTATCATTAAGAAAGACATACAAATAATTATTTTTCTCCTCTATAGCAGACTACCCATTATAGGGTGAAATAATGCTATTCTGTTTTATGGATCCTTAGAAAAATGAATCACATGACAGCATGCAGCTATGGAAAAGTGATTCCATGCAGCACACCAATGAAGGCTGACATTACCCTAACTGTACACTAGGAGGCGCATTGTTCCTACAGATACTTATACTGTAATAGTAAACACTATTCATGACCTCTTAAGTTCAATTGCCGGAGACTATTACTAACAACTTCAAATATTTATCACAAACAAGTAGTCAAAGCAAATTACTTTTGGGGATTAAAGTCATACTTGAAATTTATGATATTTAAAACTTTCCAGCCGAGAAAGCTTGTGTCCCTGTCTGTTTTACAGCCATTTTTAACTACTTTAAGCAATAATATATAAAATCATCTCATTGTAAGTCTCTCAAAAATAAAATAATATGGGGGGAAAAAAGGAGATATATGTACTACTATATGTAATACTTTAAACAATAAAATAAAATTAAAAAAATAAATAATACAACATAAAGTGCTTTGTTATTAATTAATATGGTAAGTACTTTAAAATCAAAAAGTAAACAAAATTTATTTAAAACCATAAAAATACTGGAAAATAAATACGCTTTTATTATTTATTTTTTATTAGTTTTTAACAAATTGGGAAGTTTTGACACCACCCATCAAATATGATAAGTATAAAAAAATAGTCACAAAAAGAATTTAAAATAAAAAGCTTTTAGAATTTGAAACTAAGATCTTGTTAGAATTTTCTTTCTTTATCTATATAACAATTATTTTACATTTCAAAATTTACTATAAATTTTTTAAAAACTCAATTGGAGATATTTTACAAGATAGTTGATACATGATTTGCTTTTTCTGCACATTTTCACTATCTATTTATAATAATAATAATTTTTAAATGACATCTACACTGAGTCTGCATTCTGTGTCCACAGCCCTGTGGCCCCAAGGTCAATGGGTCAGGTCAAAAGTTTTTTTTTTGAATCCATAGTCTGTGTTCTGAATCACAATTCCACATTGTCTTTACCCTTAAATATGTACACAATTCATAACTCCTTGAAGCTTTCAAATCTCTTCAACTCTCCCTTAATTTGAAGTCTCTGCTGTTGTTCTATGCTACCCTCATCTTTTCCTACCTTAAATGTTAGTGTTGTCATAATTATTTTTTCTTGGACTCCTTGTCTCTCTTCATAATTATCACATTTACTCCCAAAATTTCATCACCTTCTATGTTGTCAGTATCCAAATTCCAGTTCAGAATTACATTTTCAGTTCCAAGATTACCTTGTATAGCAGCTCAACCTTCAAAGTAAAATAACAAATATGAATTCAAAATTTTCTTCTTATATTCTCTTATTTACTTTATTTAAATCTGTGCTTTTCCAGTAAGGTTCACAAACTAAAATCTTGGAAATATTATCAAGTCTTTTTTTCCTTTATCTGCTATATTAGAATTTATTCTATTCTCCCCAGAATTCAAAATCTGGTTGCAACTTATCTCACAAAACCTTTTCATTTATTGCCAGATACTTGCACAATTTACTATCAAACTTTTTTTTTTTTTTTTTTTTAGTATCTAATTTTTCTCAGGCATTGGGCTAGATGATTGCTTATATCAAGTAACTGCAGTTTTTAAACAATAGTCTCATAGGTATTAATAGCCCCATTTTGGAGGTTAGGAACCTGAGACCAAGTGGTGAGCTAAGTATACATGTATGTGCTACAAAGATATTGAACTATTAACTGCTGCCTAACTGACCATGATCTTTTATAGCACCAAGAGGCAAACACACACACACACACACACACACACTCACACATACACTACTTAAACAGTTTCTATATATGTAATGTTATTTGTTTAAAGTATCACTTTATAGAATCTTTATTGACTAATCAAAACATTCTTTTCTAACAACCACTTTTTCATACACTTATCATTAGCATTTATTCTAGACTAGAGGCCCGGTGCATGAAAATTCATGCACTGGAAGGGGAGGTCCCTCAGCCTGGCCTGCCCCCTCTCACAGTCCAGGAGCCCCCAGGGGCAGGAGGCAACCTGGCAATCAGGGAAACAGGGAAAGGCGATGCCTCATCACACCTCTGCTGCTGCCACTGCCAGCAGCACAAGCCTCAGCCAGCCCTGGTTACCTGAGCCTCGGCCGGCCCTGGGTGGCTGAGCAGCTGCCATCGGAGACTTGCCTGCACCTCAGGGGGCCCTGGGCAGCTAGGCAGCCATCTTCTAAGGCTTGCCTGTGCCTCGGGCCCGCCCTGGGAGGCTGGGAGGCTGAAGGGACTGGGGGACTCTGGAGTCAGGCGCACGGAATGGCTTGACCTGTTGCGGGGGGGGGGGGGGGGTGAGCCCAGCCATGCCACGTGCCTGCCGCCCCGACGGGGCTGAGGGCTGAGGGAATCGGGCACCGCCATCTTGTGGCTGTGGGTGCCACCATCTTTGAGGGCCTGGCAGTCAATTAGCATATTTCCTCCTTACTGGTGGCGATGAAGCAAGTGTCCCGCCCCAGCTGCTCTGCTTGCATGTGCACTGCCCAGAGACCCTCTGCAGCTGGGGCGGGATGCTTGCCTCTCACCATGGTAGCAAAGCAAGCATTCCGCCAGGCTGCTCACGCTGCCCACTCTCAGTGACTGTCCCCCAGGACTGGGGGACTCTGGCAAGGCTGAGGGGACTGGGTACCACCATCTGGTGGCTATGGGCGCCACCATCTTTGTGACGGAGTGATGGTTAACTTGCATATTACCCTTTTATTAGATGAGATTGTTTGCAGGTGCTAAGATTGTGGTAATTAGCAATAGAAGATAGATAGATAAAGATATGGGTAGATGTATGTTTGATTTATAATCTAGGTGTTTTAAATTTAGAAAATGTATTGTCCTCTCTAATTTCAACCTAAAAATAGTTAACAATTATAAGTTTTAGACAAGCTTTGGAAAAGTATTTTTGATAAAGCAAACAATGTCTCATCAGATAAGTGGTAATCAAGTGTTTTTTTTTAACTGCTGAGTTTTGAAAAATTTTTTTTTTCCTTTAACTCAAATCACAGTAGAACCAATTACCTCTTCTCTATACCTTTGTCTGAGGAACTCTAGATTTGCTAACTCAGGGGACACTACTGATTACAAAATTCCCAGTGAAGCCCTGGCTGGCATGGCTCAATTGTTTGGGCACCTTCCTGTGCACCTAAGGGTTGCTGATTTGATCCCAGGTCAGGGCACATGACTGAGTTTTGGGCTTGATCCCTGGTAGGTGGTAGGCAGGAAGCAGCCCATCTATGTTTCGCTTTCACATCAATGTTGCTCTCTCTCTCCCTCTCTCTTCCTCTCTCTCTAAAAATCAATAAAAATTTTGTAAAAATTCCCAGTGAACACAACAGATGACAATAGGAAACCTCTGAACAATTTTATTTCAATTTACATAATTACCTCAACCCAGGATACTTATAAAAATTATAAACGTGGTTCACAAAAAGTAATTAATACAATAGCATGCCCTTAAAATAAAATTCATGTTTAGTTCCCACTGTATATTATGGTTAGTGTTGTTGTTTTCCCCTGCAGGTTAAGATTAGCACAATTTCTTAAGATTAAAATTTGATAGAGTAATTATATTTTTTTCTGAAGACTTTTAAATTTCATTAACTTTATATTTTCTTCCAAAATTACAACCTATCTCTCATGCCCAAATATTTCAAATTCTCAGTTTTTCTCTGCATATATCTTGTATCTTTAGGATTGTCAGAAATAATCTTTATGTATTTTTTACAATATAAAAATTTAATGTGTTTTTTACAGCTGTGTCAAGTGTGTTACCTCATTACAAAATAAAAGTATAATTTTAAATACATTATTAAAAATTGGAATATACAGATAATTTAAAAGAAATCAATACACCAACCTGAAGATAACCACAGATAACATAATGCATTCCTTTCTAGTTTTTGTTCATTTGTCATTATTTTGATAAAACATTTGCAATTTCTTTGACTATCTTTCCTGGTGTTTGTGAAATACTGATTTATTCATTTAGTCAACAAATGTACATTTCTGGCCTATCACATATCAGGTACTCTCATGCATGGAGAATAGAAGGTAAGCAAATAGTCCTCAGATTAATGAGAGAGACAACTATTGATCAGATAATCATAATGATTTCCTTTGAGGAAAAGGTATAAGGGACATGATAAGGACAGTTGTTCCACTGAAAAGAGCACTAAATAATAGTCAGCAGGTCTGAGCTTTATTCTTGACCCAGAAACTATATAACTACACTCAAAGTTCCTCCATTTGTATGCTTCTGTATAAAATAATTCTAATCCAATACCACTTTCATTAATCCAATACCAGAAAAAAAACCACAGAACTAGTTTTGTAACAAGTTAATATTACTAGCAAATGTTCAACCAACTCATCTTTTTAATATTCAATTGCTCAAATTTCCTCTTAAAAGTAAGATTAGTACCACAGAATTTAAAAATGACAAGGATGATGGCATTGAGTTATAACATGTATATATTGAAGGTGGTTTCTCTGAACAGTCAAAACAAAACATTGTGCCTCAAATAGTTGTTAAGTAGTTTGAGATAAATACATTTTCTGGAATTCAGTTTCTTTATAACACTAACTTACAATGTTGGTGTGAGATCATGAGCAATATATCTAAACACTGAGTAGCTTTCCTGACCCATAAGTAGACCTCAAATATTACTCATAAATATCCTCAGGTTTCAAAACAATCCTTAGTGAGAACTTTACCAAGTGATTCATACACAGTCGAGGTAGAATCAGAAGCAAATGGCAGACAGGGCTTTTAAAAAAGGAAATACAATCTGAAATTTTACACATGATTAAACAGGAGAAAATACTTTAAAATAAACATTTAAAGGAAATACCAGGTATAAAAATGACCCTATTCATGATTCTCAATAGGACAAGATTAAGACTTAATCCTGAATTAGTGGTAATAAGCTGTTCCTGATCTGATGTTTTTGCTTGCTTTCCACTTAGTAAAATTCTTTCATAAGTCTAGTTATATTTGTTAAAAATAATAACTATCAATTGAAAAACCCTTACTATTTTCTCAAAATTAATGGTTTCATTGAATTTTTCATGTAGTACATGATCATGCTAGTGAGTTCACTTCTTAAGGAAATACGATTTACCTTGATAATTATTTTTTTAGAATCATCATATTTGAAAAAATAAAAATCATGCAGATGCAATACCTAATAACTCTACAGCTAATACAGATATGTCATTTATACATATATATCATGATTGCTATACAATTATGGCTCTGCAATAATTATCAGTTCACAGGCAGAAAACTCCACTGAAGACAAAGGAAACAGTTTAAATCTAAATAGCAAGACTATTACTGTTGAAGATTATTGCTTCAATTATACCGCACCTCACTTCACAAATTTCTCAAACTTAATTTTAAAATGTGAATGAAGAATCTTAAGGTAATATATCATAATAATATCGTAATATGAATTACCATTTAGTTATGAATCTTTTCATATATCTAGGCTATTCTAATTAATTCTGTTCTAGACATTTACAAAGGAGGTTAAAATTTTAAGTCCCATTAAATGTCAAAAATATGTTCGTCTCCAGGGTCTTTCGGGCTCCTCCTTTCTCTTTCTCCACTAAGGAGTTCTGTTCTGGTTTAACACATTTTATTGACCAGGATTCTCCTGGGTGAAGCCACTGTGTTGAGATGAATTTCGGAGTGTGCAAGGGTGTTTTCATCCCTTGGGTCTCTTTTTCCATGTGACTAGATTGGTAAAAACTCTGGAGAATTCCTGAAGCAGATTTTAATTTAATTTTTTTCGGCTTTAGAATCTCTTCTATCTTCTCTCATTTGGAAGCTCGCCCAGTGTTATTGCCCAGGTCTAAGTCACTGGGTAAGTAGCTATACATATTGTCTAAAATTCTAGCTTAGGGCAGTTTAAGTTAATCAGATATCAGTTTAAAATGGTGTCTTTCTATCTTTGTTTTGGCTGATACCCGAATATAAGAGGAGCCACCCCATGCAGAAGAGGTAGTCAAAAACAAGTTTTGAGACACTTTGCTTAATGGCAATAAGAGATATCTTAAAGTTGGGCAGGGAGAAGTTGGAGACTAGGAAATCAGTTCAGAAAGAACTTTCCTATCAACCTGACCTCTTTACACAAGCCCAGAAAAGGTTGATTAAATTAACCACTTAGATTTAATGGTGCTTAGACTAATAAAAACCAAGAAATCTAAGGGGAATAGTTGGCCAGCTCTCTCAAATGATGTGTGATCAAAAGTTACCTCTGAGTATGGCCTGTTATTTCTGGAAATGTGCAGTCAAAAGACGCATTTATGTTTTTGTTATGAAACCACGACATAGGATGTAAAAGACTGAGAATCAGAGCTGGTATGAAATTTACTTAAATCTTCCTAAAAGATTGGCTAGAGAGAAACCTCAAGAAAAAAAAAAAAAGATGCACATGTAACTCCACACACCAATGAGAAGAGAAAGGAACATTAGAGAAATATGCAGCTGTGGGGCAGAGCTGGGGAAGGGGTATATGTACAAAAGATCTTCCACCACCATCCTGGAAACAGTCCATTTGAAAAACCGTACAACTCAGAGAACACTATTACCCTATTGCTGGATTACTGTGACAGGACTAGTTAAGAAAGGGCTTTTGTGGTTTTTACCTCCTCTCAGTATTTCTACAGCAATCACATAATTAATAATTATGAAATTGTACTTTTAATCCTATCTAATAAAGGAGAAACATGCAAATTGACCATACCTCTGCTACACCCACAAGCCACGCCCACCAGTCAATCAGGAGCAAGTATGCAAATTAACCCAACAAATATCGTGGCGGCCACAGAGCTAGAGAGCACAGGAGGCTTGGGTTGCCCCTGGTGATGGAGGAAGCCAAGCTTTCCGCCTGCCCTGGCGGGTCCTGGCCTCTGCTCCAGGCTACAAAGTTTCAATTATAGAAGATAAATAAATCCCAGATCCCAGGGCCTCCACTTGGGTTGCCGGGGGAAGGGGGGAGCATGGCCAGCCTGCAAACCACCACAGGCCCCTCGCCCAGGCCACCCCACACCCCAAGGGAAC
The DNA here is from genome assembly GCA_026230045.1 of Corynorhinus townsendii. NCBI lineage: Eukaryota > Metazoa > Chordata > Mammalia > Chiroptera > Vespertilionidae > Corynorhinus > Corynorhinus townsendii. The sequence goes on along the minus strand of JAPDVU010000003.1, from coordinate 70,597,881 downwards.
CCCCACCCTGATCTGGGAAACACTTCAGGGCAAACAAGCCGGCCCCCACCTGTGCACCAGGCCTCTATCCTATCTAATAAAAGAGTAATATGCAAATTGACCATCACTATCACACAAAGATGGCTGCCCCCATGTGGACACAAGATGGCTGCCACAAGATGGCCAGCACAAGATGGCCAGCAGGAGAGGGCAGTTGGGAGGGACCAGGCCTGCAAGGGAGGGCAGTTGTGGGTGATCAAGCCAACAGGGGAGGGCAGTTAGGGGCAAACAGGCTGGCAGGGGAGCAGTTAGGCATCAATCAGGCTGGCAGGGGAGTGGTTAGGGGGTGATCAGGCTGGCAGGCAGAGTGGCTAAGGGCAATCAGACAGGCAGGCAAGCAGTTGGGAGCCAGCAGTCTGGTTTGTGAGAGGGGTCCCAGATTGGAGAGGGTGCAGGCTGGGCTGAGGGACACCCTCCACCCCGTGCACAAATTTTGTGCACTGGGCCTCTAGTTTTACATAAAAGCAAACAAGTCAGTGATTTCTTTTTATAATAACATGACTGAAAATTATATAACACTTGTCCAAAATCTCCCCCAAAGGTCCCCATGGAGCCCTCACAGGGCTCATTTGAGTGGGGCAAAGATCTCACAGGTGAGTGTGGGTCTGTGGAGAATAAGAGTTCTGTCAGGTACATTCATTCGTTCATTCCACTAGTTCACTGTACTGGTTAAAAACCAATCATCAAGACTCAAACAGGAAAAGGAAACCCCCAAATTATTATCACTACCCTTCATGCTTGTTTTAAATCACTATTATATATATTTTGTAACTCTTTATTGGAAAACAAGATTCCACAGGACCATTTTTCTTCTTATTCTTTATTGACTAGGTTCCACTTAATTGTATTTCATCATTAAAATGTTAAGCATTGCATTTAACATTTTTGACATCAAAATGTCTGTCAACCAATGACTTTTGAAATTATAGTTTATTTTTTCTTTTTCAATGGTTTATAAATAAAAGTGAAGCATACAATTTAACAGGCAATTGTATTGGAAGCCCTGACATGTTTTTTTTTTGTTTTGTTTTGTTTCATTTTGTTTTCTGTAATAAGAGTGCCCGACTTAATTAAGCTTTGATTGCTGAGGCATCTACTTCAAAGATGTCTGTCTCCAATAAACACATTGCCAGCCACATGACCAAAAAATAAAAATAAAAAGAGCCCCTCTCTCCCCCTCCCCCCACTCCCAACAACAACCTGGGCTCCTTTGTTTTCAAGTTCTGGTTGATTTCAATCGCTGACCATTTGGGCTACTTGCTCATTTACCCTTCCCCTAGGGCCCTGCCTTCCACCCCAATAAAAGCACAACCCCAGGACCATCTGCTCACGCTCTCCTTGCCACAACTTCTCCTTGTGTAGCCCCAGGTGTGCTGGTCTCATAAGTAATAAACCTGTATTTTTTTCAAAGTTTCCTGATGGTTATTGCTGAATGGCTTCTTGCAATCATAATAAGAACCACGCCGCTGGCGCAGCCACACCATTAGTTATTGATAGGCTAAGAGCAATACAAAACACCAATATATATCAAGCACGTTAGACTTGATATACTTCAAAAAAGGCATCAACAACAATTAAACCAGAAAAAAAAAAAAAAAAGCAACCAGATGTTCATTTACTTGCTCCCCAGAATGACTGTTTAAAGCTCACGTGCACATCGGAAATCAGAGCAATGCCAAGCGGAGGAAGTTTGAAAAAGGCTCACCAGAGTTGGGGTCAGAGTTGCCATCCGCTTCGGTCCTCTTGTCCGGAGAGGCCTGGTCGTAGAATTCGTCCTGTGGCTGAACCAGAGGAAGAGGGTGTGAGATCAGGGTTCCACTACCCACCGGCTCGTGGTCTCCTAGACCACTGTCACTGCAGCTTTCCTGGGAGCCATCGGGCAGGTGAAAGGTAACGCGGCGCTGCGACTACAAAGAAGACCACAGGACATGCGATTAACACTCCTCCCAAAAGACATGCGCAGCGGAACACACACAAAACAGCTTTCATTTAACAATGCAGTGTAACAGCAAAATAAACTCACATAAGTAAATAAAGCTAGGCATAGACATTTATTAGTTGCCATTTACTATGTGATGTCCAATTTAAATACAAGGAAGTTTTAATCCTGTATAAATTAAGAACACAAACTAATGGTAAACTGTTGAAAAGGTAGCAAGAATGGTAAAAAAGAATACATATACTAGTTAGCAAAGTTATAGGACATTTTTTAAAGAAGGAGGAATGTGCAAACATATAATGTGGCATTTCAATTCTTTTGAATGAACGCCAATTTTTTTAACTTAATTCTTTTTAAGTAATTTTTGCAATGAAATCATGATCACCCACTGGCCTAGATATTACTACCAGTCATTTCAGTCATCTGTTCTAGAATACCCCAGTGGAAAAAAGTTTGGAATATTACTTTGGCATCTATTTGCACAATGTGATTATCAGAAGTGACCTAAAATATGTATATGGGTACTTCAACACGTTAGTGTTTTAATTAAATAAAATTGTGCATTTCAGCACATATTGCTGCTCATTTCTGTTGGTAAATATTATTTTAGCTGTCTGGCCAGTGTGGCTCAGTAGTTGAGTGTCAACCCATGAACTAGGATGCCACGGTTGGATTCCTAGTCAGGGCACATCCCCAGCTTGTGGGCTCAATCCCCATTACGGTGCATGCAGGAGGCAGCTCATCAATGATTCTCTCTCATCATTGATGTTTCTATCCCTCTTTTCCTCTCCCTTCCTCTCTCTGAAATCAAAAATATTCTTTTAGCTGATATAATCCATGAAATATGAGAATATTTAAAGCTGATTGGAATAAAGATGTATGACAAATATAATTATATGAATGGTAGTAAATGTGTTCTATCTGTTTGATTGCACCTAATTTTAATTATGCTTTAATAGCCCAAAGATCTTTCAATATCATGTCACATGTGACCACTTTTAGTATAATGCAATCATTTTACAATACTTAAAATTTGTGTTTTTCAAGAGACAATTTATAGATTGTATCAATTTTTTAAAATGCAGTTAGAAACAAAATGTTATAAACAGATAGATTACTACTCTGTAAATTCATCTTTATAGACTGACAATCGAACATTGCCATTTTCCTGAGAGTCACTGGTTCAAATCCAGCTCAGTCATAACAGAACAGAGCTGATACCACTTTACTGCTGTTCAATGACCTGTGTAAAATGATTTGATAGTTCATTACATTTTTAATAAACTGATGCCACATCACATAAACTATAATCATAAAAGGTAGTAACTGAGTCTATTGTAGCACATTTCACCTTCATGCACAACTCTCAGTGCTATCATTCCCCTTTCCAAAGGTTTTGAAATGTGCCCAGGTAAGAGTTATACAAGCCCAACTTGAATATTGATATCTGAAATATATTTATTTTTTATAAGAAAGGCTGCACTACCATTTATCTATTATAGTATTTTGTCTCTCATGTGAAATTAACCCTTTAGGGAACATCAACAATACAAGTATTCTTTGTTTCTGTTTCAATACACTCTTAATTCATCAGCATCTTTTTGTCATAAACACAGCATTAAGAACAATGACCAGGCTGCTCTTTATACATGACTAGCAAATATAGCTTTTAAAGTGACTGCCCTAATATAAAGTCCACAATTTTGGTGACTAAAATATCTTTGGTGTTAACTCTGGAGAAATACCTCTTAGTTTTCAATCAGGTGAGTGGAAAAGAAGTCAAACAAAAGAGAAAGGCAATGGGACAGATGATTCTGCAATCTCGATAAAGCATGTCCAGCAGCCTCCCAAGCTATGAAAAAGTATGTTTCATGACAGCAGGCAAAGGGGAAATTGGTATCTGTGATATTCTTCTAAACATGACTATTGTTGCTTGAAATACAATATTTTTCTTCCTAAAACAATGCCCACATCTACAATGACCAGTTAGCCTGAATCTGGCAGTGCTTATTTCATTTAAACTCTTACTTGAGCCTCTACTAAATGCTTAGTCCTGTGATTACACTAAGAATAGAAAGTAAAATATTTTAAATATAACTTTTTAGTTAACAACAGATTTCATCTCACATATACTCCACTATATTTGTTTACCACTTTATTAGTGTAAGTTAATTATAATTTCAGTATAATTTATTTAATCGAGATACTATAGACTGATACAATGCTTATACCACTGTAGCTTATGAAAACACTTCCTAATTAAATTTGACTTCCTAATTAATTTAAAGATGTTTAAATCTTAATTGGAAAACTTGTGCACAGTTTATCAGTTTAATGGGAGGTAGCGGTGATGATACATATGGACTAAGAATTGAAGCACACCTATCCTGGTACTAAGAAAACTCAGCAAGCAGATCAATCTTTATTTTTTATCATCATAATGATTGATGCAAGTAGACAAATGGCCAACATATCAAGGTAGATGTAAGGAGAAGATTTGAATAAATTGAAATGCAGAAGAATGAGGATCCATGAAGCATTAAGAAACAGGAGTTGCGGGTGTCACCAAGGACTCAACAGTACTTATCAGGTTTTGCCAAATAAGACGAGGTGAAGAACCAGAACCCAGCCTCCTGGATGGAAGCGCTTGCTCTGCAGAGACTGGATTGGGGCAAGGTACTTGATATCTTTGAACAAGTTCCCAGCTTTGTGAAATGGCCAAATAGTACCTTTGCCAGAGGAGTACTGTAAGACTCAAATGAAGTAAGAAGTGTTTGTCATATATAATACTTGACACATAGCAGATACTCAATAAAAGGCAGCTATAATTATTGAAATGTATAGCGACATATCATCTTCTAACCTCTGTTTCTATCAATATTTAGCTAGTTTTAAAGATGCCATTCCTTCACCCCAGAAGAGGAAAAGATTTGTTCTTTCAGAAAGGAAGTAGCTGAAACCCAGAATGACAGTGTGCCTTGCCCTGTGCCCCTAGCTCATGTCAGCTCAGGGCCTCTGAGGGGCAGCTGCTCTGGGGAAGGAGGGATGAGGAAGACCAACAGTCTAGACTACATAGTTTTTCCTCCAAGAAAGTGAAGGTTTCCTCATTTATTCTTTCAAGAAACCTAGAATTGTTTATATATTTGAAGAGACAAAAAGGAAGACATTCTTTACTTACTGCCTCTGGGAATTTTTCTTTTGGGTAATCCCTATGGAAATAGGCACAATTTGAGTTATAAATATAGTCAAATCCTGCCTGACTGAATTGGGACAACACATGTTATGAGACTGTTTCAGACTTTCCACTTAGCTTTTGTTTTTCTAAATCTATTTCTTACCCATCCCGCTTTCTCCCATGGGAAACTGTTATTAATAAATTATTATTACTAGCTATGTCTGGTTAATGGTTAGAGTGTTACCTTTGTTTATCTGATTTACCTCTGACAGGTTAGCTCCAGGTCCCTGGCTGCCCCAAGAAAGAATAAGATGGGAATAAGTAACTAATACGACTGTTCCATGTTACATTCTTAGAGGGCTGCAAATATGAATTCTGACCAAGCAAACCTTTCATGAGAGACTCCTTACTCTATACAAGCATAAGAGACCAAGGATACAAATATGCATAAGTCCTGGATCCTGAAAGTCAAAAGGTGCCACACAGGTTTGATTTAAGAAACATCTTACCATTTTCAACAGCATGGATGGAACTGGAGAGCATTATGCTAAGCTAAATAAGCCAGTTGGAGAAATATAAGTATCACATGATCTCACTTATTTATGGAATATAATGAACAACATAAACTGATGAACAAAAACAGATCCAGAGACAGAGAAGCATCAATCAGAACGTCAAACCTCAGAGGGAAGATAGGGCAGGATGGGGGTAAGGGGAAAAGATCAACCAAAAGACTTGTATGCACGCATATAAGCCTAACCAATGGACACAGACAACAGGGGGATGAGGGCATGAGTGGTGGGGGGGAGGGGCGGGTTGGGAGAGTAATGGGAGGATAAGGACACATATGTAATACTTTAATCAATAAAGGAATTTAAAAAAAGATTTTAAAAAAAGAAACATCACCAAGCACCTTCACAATATTTTTTCTTGCAGGTTAGTAGAAAGGAAAGAGAGGAGAAATTGAAGAGGCCTCAGGAAGATATATATGTTCCTGCATTGGGCACTATTCTTCAAGAAAAACTGAAAGAATGAGTCCCCTAAGATACCCCAAACATTCCTTGAATACTTCTCTTTTGTGCTTCTTATTGCTATAGAGTATTATTCACCAATGAATGACTCACACTCAAGCTCACAATTCCAATCCCCTTAATCTAGAGGGATTTTCGTGTGCTAAGATTTGGAGGTAAAATTCATTCTGTATTTGAATAAAATAGCAAAATGAAGGAAGAAGTGTTTAATAAGTGATTTTTTAATACATTCTGTAAAACTAGAGGCCCAGTGCATGGATTCATGCACTGATGGGGTCCCTCGGCCTGGCCTGCAAGGATCAGGCCGAAACTGACTCTCCAACATTCCCCAACGGGTCCTGGATTGCGAGAGGGTGGTTCTCAGATGACGCACCCTGGAATCAGATTTCTTCTTCTCTGGTTCTGGGTGCATCACCCAAGAATGCAGCTGCCAAGTCATCACAGCTTGGAAGCTCTTGCATTGAGTGTCTGTCCCCTGGTGGCCACTGTATGTCATAGCTACCAGTTGACCAGTCGAATGGTCAGATGATTGCTTATTTATTTTAATATATATTTAAATAAATAACAATAATTAAAATTATATGAATTAATTAAAAGTATGTATAATCTATTGTTAAGTGTAAAAATCAGGTTAGTAAATATTTTGCTTAATGCATTGCATTCTTGTTAATGTCCTTTCAGATGTGAGTATATGTCAAATAAGATCTGTCTCAGCATATACCAAGTGTTTAAAGTGGTATTGCTTGATCATGGAATTAAGTATTTTATAATCTTATTATTTTGGCCACACTAACATTTTATACATTGCCTTTGTAATAATAAAACATTGTAATTTTTAAGTATTTCTTGTTATCACTACAACAAATTAGAATTTAGTCCAAGAGAATGGAAAGATCTCATAGACTCATAGACGCAAGGTGAGTTTCCTCTTGAGCTAAAGCATATAAAATAATCTTTCTATCTTTCTCTGCTATTCTATTTTTCATTCTTTGCTTGTTTTTTACACTTAGCTGTTTAATCACTGGAATTAGAAATTCTTGCTTTCTCCTCAAATGACAGAATAACTACCTGAATCTGACATTAAGCTAATTATTATAAGTCAAATAAATTTATCAATTAATGACTGACATTTAAAATAATTATTCTCTAGAGAATTATTAATTGATATTATGAAAATAGAAAAAAGTGCTTTAGAATTGTTTAAATATGGTTATATTTGTAGAGAGTTCTTTAATTATCTTTTAAAGGAAATATTCCTAATTCTGATTTAGTTCCTTTAATCATATTAAGAAATAAAATATCACCTATATTTCTAATCATGAAATACTACACACACACACACACACACACACACACACACACACACACACAGTATCAGCCAGAATTTATTAATGATGAAGTAAAAGACAAAATTTTGGTAAAACTCCATGTGTGAACTTGGTTTTGCTATATCTCTGCATTATATCCAATGAAGATATGCTCTTTCTGAAATAATATTTTCATATATACCTCTTCTCAGATTAGCAAAGGCAATTATTCCAGGGGTTTAAAAAATCTAGAGACTGAAAACTGAATTTTCATACAAATATTTATTAGAATATGAATTAGAAACATATCAATTTTTCTTAAGAAAACATACTTCAATTGTGATTTTTACAGTAAAAATTATGAGTATTATCTAAGTTGCAAGTTATGCAAAGAGGGATTTTTAAATGACAAACAACGCATTTTCAGCTAAAGCCACTGATTCAATTAAATAGTTAAGTTTCTCAATAGACTCTTGCTATCTGAAATTAATGTACGCATACTTTCTCTTAAGAATATCAGAACTAAATACAACTTCTAGTGGTTTAGAAGGCAAGAAATCTATGGTAATAGTTTAGTTTGATATTACTTACAGGCTCAACTAAAGGGGGGTGAATATTAATACATACATCTTCTTCATTCATGCTGAAGAGATTAATACCAAAGTGGTAAATAAACAAAGATTCTGGACTTAGGATTTAGGAAAAATAATAGTAGTTATTAGTAAAAGAAGTTCATTAACAAAAATAAGGAATAGTTTTAAAGGATGAACTCATAAGGGAAGTTTTTTTCCCTAATATATTTTGATTTCAGAAAGGAAGTGAGAGAGAGAAATAAATAGAAACATCAATGATGAGAGAGAATCATTGATCAACTGCCTCCTGCACATCCCCCATTGGGATCCAGCCTACAACCCAGGCATGTGCCCTGGGAATCCAACCTTGACCTCCTGGTTCATAGGCTGACACTCAACCACTGTGCAACACCAGCCGGGCAGGGACTTTTTGACTGGTGCTAAATGAAATATTGAAGTACATAATTATTTCTATGTCATTTAATTATTTTAACGGATATATTGAGTCATTCTTTTTCTTTTTATTTCAAGTACTTGTGTTCAAATGGTTCTGCTATTGTAGAGTTTGATTTTAGATGGATATTATTTAGAAATGTTCTATTCTACTTTAATCTACTACATGTTATCAGGTAAAAAAAAGGTAAAGCGACTTGTCTGTTTCAGTTGCAGTGGTAAACAAACCCCACATTTGCCCCACATTTTCTGACTTTCAACATAAAACACTACCCATTTATGCATCTACTCATTGAATAAATAATTATTGAGCACCTTCTCTATGTTAGACACCATTCTATCTGCTAAGAATAAAATGGTGAACACAATAAAATCTATATCCCACAACTTCCTAAAGAGTAGAATTCTATTAGACTCCTCTCTCAGTTCTGAGGATGCTTTTGGCCAGCAGCAGTGCCACCTTTTCCAAATGTGATTCCTTTCTAATTCTTGCAAACTCTGCAGACATAGGCAAAGTCCGTGCATGAATGAGAGACCTTTGCTTTATTATTCCACAATAACCTAGGGAGATAAAAGAAAGGAGGGAGTAGATTCTGCATTTATGCCAAAACAACCCTAGGTCAGTGCCGTCCTTAGATTGGAATCCATTGCCAATTTGTGGGGAAAAAATTAAAATTAAAAGATAGAAGAGTACCAAAACTGTAGAGTAGGCTATTCTTGACTACAATTCAGAATTATTGTTAACTCTGAATGCCCTTGAGCATTTTTCTACCTTCATAGTTAGATAAATGTTAACACCTCAGTAAGACTTGATGAAATACAAACCAGCAAGTTTTCTGAAAGATATACATTGACATTGCATGAGCTTGCAGGGAATATTTATTGGATGCAGATGATTTATCCAGAATTGAACTAGAACATCTACAAATGATGCAGTAGAAATGAGTATCACTATCCACCCTCCAGAGTGCTTTTCCATGGGATAGGTTCTCAGTCTCCCCAGCAAGAAGTTTGCAGTGCGTGCATCCTGGTTTAAACCAGTAGAAAAATGAAACATGATAACAATTCACTAGCTGTCAGTCTGTCCTTCTTTCCTCTTTCCATGTTTACATTTTAAGATATTTAGAGAGAAATGGGGAGGCTCAATTTGTGTTTGAGAGAGATGTGTAACAACTTCCCTGCTCATTGGTGATGGAAGTAAAGGTGTCAGCAACTTTAAAATTATTTTTTTATTCCTATTGCTACATACAAAGGACGAGGATGAGATTGATAATGGGCTTTACTAAGTTGAGTAGCATTTTCAGGGGGATGGAGCGTGTTCATCTATAGTGTGTTCACTGCTCTGTTCCCTGACAGCTCCCAACCAGCCAGTAAGCAACCACTTCCTTTCAGGATAGAGCTGTACCTTGTGTTCTAACTTCACTACTCAACTGCATGTTTAGTTTAGGGACCTTCCTTCAGCATGTGTGGGAAACTCATATTAATATCAACAGCCTGTTAAGTTTATAAATTTCTTATTGTGAAATGACTTCCTCAAAGTAAGAACCTATGTTTTTATACTTTGTAAAGTCCACTGAGTACCTCTGAAGAGTGCCTATGGAAGGCCTACAGTGAAATTTTTAATGTAATTTTATTTTCATTTCCTTTTGATCTCAGTATGACCTGAGAGAAAGTTAGATAGCATTTCTCTCCATGTGCAAAAACAAATTGATAGCTTTAAGAAACTTGAGGGAAAAGTATATTCATTGTCCTATTTTTGGGTGTAGCCTTAATGCTTGACTATGCGTATTGGAAACAGACATAAAAGAGGAATCTCTTGCCTACATAATGTTCCCCTCAGGAACATCAGAGAAAGAGAAAGGATTCTGAATGAAATTTCTTCTTGGTTTAGTGCCATCACCCCACCCTTAGGGTTCCTCTGGGGCCCAAGGCAAGCAGAGAGGATTATGAATTGTCAGCATTGTTAGCTATTTTGCTTCTTACATTCTTATTTAGTTCCTGCTATCAGAAATACCCTCAACTTATTTCTCATAGTTAAATGTTGCCCAGTAGGAATGCAGCACTTTATCTGAACATACAAAATATAAAATGACTACATTAAACAGGAGCAGCTGCTGCTGAATCTGCAAGCAGAATTTTTCCATCTATAAATTATATGTGCAGACATAGGGAAGAAATGATTCAGCAAGAGTCCTTTCCAATGTAGTTTTCTAGTATAAACACGTTCATGTGACAGAGTAAGTTGCCTTTACCATATTTACAACATCAGCATACATGTGAGTTGCAGCAATTTAATTAAAAATTGCACCAAATTATCAGTTATTAAGTAAATATATACAATCCACAAACAGAGCAAGTGGTCTTTTAAAAAAAGTGAGTCTTTCTTTGGATAACGAAAAATCACTAAAATAATATGTGTCAGATCCATCAGTGTTGGTATTAGAAATAGAGTCTGATTTGGTGTCTAAGATTCAAGAATGCATCTCAGGTAGCATTAGCAGTATTAAAAAAATATATATGATGGACATCTCACTAGCATTCCTCACTGTTAATAATTCTCAATACAAAATAATATGTGTACAACCAAAATAGGCCACATTTTCTTTAAGTACACAGTATCTTTAAGGAGGTCGCCCTGAATAGTTTCAGTATTCATACACACACATACACAAATACACATACACACACACTTTAACCTTCCCTTGTGAATTGCTGAGTAGGCACAAGATCATAATTACCTAGTAAGAATGAAAACTAGTAATTCAAGGCTTTAGAGGATAGATTACATTATTCCAAGTTAGAGAATGAAACACACATGGAGGGAAAGAAGAGGTGATCTGTATAAATCCGCCAAGAAATACTCTTATTGTACAATAAGGCTGTTTAAAGCCCTCTTGAAGGATTATGAATTTGCAACTAAAATGTAGTATAATCTGTTTCCATTGATTTTGTTTCAGCATTGCAGTCTGATTTTATTTCACTTTTTGGTTTTATGTTTGCTGTATAAAGAAAAAAGTGTACAATATGTTGCAGGAGTTGAGTTCTTTGAACTAAGTCCTAGGACGTGTAATTGATATTTACCACCAGCAGCCCATGGATTATAATGAAATCATAGCCACTTGTCATCTTCAGCAAAAATAAGGAAAATGCCAATGATGTTTCTACTCCTAAAGAAAGAGCCACTTGCTAGTCTGTAATTCATATAATTTATAGATGAAGACAGTCATCTAACTATTAATAAAAGAAATACTAAATCACAGGAGCCACTAAAACAGTCAGTCATAGTAAAGAACCAGATCTTCATAAGCAGGTTAATGGAGGAAGCAATTTGCATGGACAAGGTAGATTATTATGCAATTTAAAAAACATTGGTGATAATCCAAATTACACTGAGAAGATATGAAATGTATGTACAGGAACAAAACATGACTATCAACCAAGTATTGACTTTTCTCTTCTAGGCTTCCCAATAAACATAATACATTTTGAGAAATGCTTTTTTAGAATGGGGAGAGGGAAGCAGTGTGGGTAAGAAAGGGGCTGTCTTTGTCCACATAGAGCACATGAAAAAAGGCATCCTTGGACTTTCATCTACCAGTAAATTCTTGGACTCATTGGTAAAAGAGCCGACAGGAGATAAATTGCTAGAGAGATTGATATATGATGACTGTCCATCTTCTAAATACCAAACTAAAAAATAAGTTACTAAGAATTTTATTTATCCTTTGTAATTGTATTGTGAAAAACACATGTATTATGTAAGACAAGGGTTTTCTTTTTATTTATTTTCCTTTTTTTAAAAGACCATTTTTAATAGATTTCATAGGGGTTACATTGGTTAATAAAATTATATAGGTTTAAGGTCTATAATTCTATCCTGTTAATAAAAGGTTAATATGCAAATTAACCAAATGGTAGAATTATTGGTTCCTATGATGCACACTGACCACCAGGGAGCAAATGCTCAATGCAGGAGCTGCCCCCTGGTGGTCAGCACGCTCCCATAGGGGGAGCGCTGCTCAGCCAGAAGCCCTGAACCGGGCTCATGACTGGTGAGCACAGCTGCGGTGGTGGGAGCCTCTCCTGCCTCCGTAGCAGAGCTAAGGATATCCGACTCCCAGCTTAGGCCCGCTTCCCGTGGGGAACGGGCCTAAGCCATCAGTCAGACATCCGCCAAGGGCTCCCAGATTGCGAGAGGGTGCAGGCCAGGCTGAGGGACCCCACTCCAAGTGCACAAATTTCATGCACTGGGCCCCCAGTAATACTATCCTATATCATCTGCATATTGTATTATGTTTTCACTGCCACAAGGCATAACTTTTTCCATCACCATTTATACGCTTTACCCTTTCTTCCCTCCCCCAATCTCCCCCAAATACATGCTAATGATTGTACTATTGTCTGTCCATGAGGTTTTTGTTCATTTGTTTGTTTGCCTGCTTGTTTTTTTGTTTTTTTGCTTAATCCCTTCATCTTTCTTACCCAGCCTCCCTCCCGCCTCCCCTCTGACATCTGAGTCTGTTTCTATTTTGTGTGTTATTTTATTTTGTTCATTAGATTCCACATATGAGTGAAATCATATGTTATTTGTCTTTCTCTCACTGGCCTATTTCAGCTAGCATAATATTCTCCAGGTCTATCCATGCTGTCTCAAAAGGTAAGATTTCCTTCTTCTTTATGACTAAGAAATACTCCATTATGTATGGTTACCACAGCTTTTTTTATCTACTCATCTAACTTTATCTTTGTTTAGTTCTCAAAAGATTATGATAAAAATATTGTTGGCAGTTGAAATAATTTGATTAGGAAAGAGTGAAATTGAAGTCATATTTCATTTTCTCAGAGTAAGTTAGGAAAAAAATGAAGATACTTTTAAAAATGTAGATACAACATATATATATAAATGTGTGAATATTTATAAGTATCTATGATAAAAAGAAAACTTGCACACAAGCTCGAATTATGATAGACACTTGTCTTAGAATGTGAAATTTTTATAATCTTAGACAAGGAAATTGTCAATGATATCTGAGATCTTTGCTTTATTTACTAATTTTAAAAATGAAATCCAAACTTATTTAAATCTGAGAAAAACTAAATTAATCAAGACAACTTATGTTACCCTTACATTTCCAAAACAGATTCCTCATGGTAATATTTGGTGCCTTATAATATAGTAGAAGCCCAGTACATGAAATTCATGCACGGGTGGGGGGGGATCCCCTCAACCTGGCCTGCACCCTCTTGCGATCCTGGACCAATGGCTCCTAACTGCTCGCATGCCTGCCTGCCTGCCTGATTGCCCCTAACCACTCTTCCTGCCTGCCTCATCACCCCTAACCACTCTGCCTTCCTGCCTGATTGTCCCTACCTGCTCACCTGCCTGCCTGATCACCCCTAACTGCTTCTACCTTGGACCCTGCTCTGCGGCTTCCTCGGGAAAGATGTCCGAAAAGAAGTCCGGAAGATCATTAGGCTGTCTAGTCTAATTAGCATATTACACTTTTATTATTATAGATATCCTTCCCAAGTTAAAATTTTTTTGTTTAGCAATTATACTTCATTGAGTGTAGAATTTATTATATAAAACTGTGACTACAAATGAGAAAAATATTTTAAAATAGATATATTATTGTATAAAACATCTATTTAATTATTTTAAAAAGGAGGTACTTAAAAATCTAGTCTACCAATGATACCACTATTTTGGAAAAGATTTGGAGTTTGTGCTTTGGAATTGGTTGAGAGCCTGCATGACATTATATGGCACAGACTCAGGTGCCATCATAATCTTAGCCTTTTATGATCTGATTTTGGTTTTTGAAACAACTGAAAGGCATCCGTAGTGGTGAATAATAGCATATGTAAAAGAAGCGATTGCAAAGTAATATAGCACATTTTATTCAGTGACCTAACATTTAATTTTAAGGACCATTACTAAAGAGGAGTTTCAAAATATTTTGAAAAAAATATAATATGAAACACGGAAAGAGAGAGAGCACATTTGAAGGGTCACTCTCCTCTAAGTGCAGTTTCTATTCATTAGCTAAAGATCACTCTAATTTTATTCTCAGCTTATATGTAGGAATGTTTTTTTGGGTCATAAGTTTGCTTGTTTATTAATTTATTTATCTGTTAATCTTTTTTTTTAATTTTATTTTATTTTTATTGTTTTAAGTATTACAAATAGTAGTACATATGTCTCCTTTTTTTTTTCCCCTTTGATCTGTTAATCTTAACCTGGGGATATTTTTCCCATTGATATTTAGAGAGAATGGGAGGGAGGGGGAGATACACAGAGAGGGAAACATCAATGTGAGAGAGACACATCTATTGGTTGCCTTTATGATGCGCCCTACCAAGGCCTAGGATGGCGCCTGTGGCCAAGTTGTGTGTTCTTGACCAGAATGGAACCTGCGCCACTTCAGTCGCTCTATCCACTGAGCCAAACCTGCTAGGACTGAATCATAAATTTAGAAAGAATAGTGAAGGTGGTATGATATTAAAGAATGAGAGGAATGGTGACAGATTTTTTTAAATTTATTTAAAAAAAAAATTTTTTTTGAGAGAGAAAAACATTGATGTGAGAGATAAATATGGATTGTTTGCCTCCCATGTGTTCCCATCCCAGATACAAAACCCAAAGCCTAGTATGTGCCCTGACAGGGAATGGAACCTGCAACTTTTTGGTTACAGAGGACACTCCAACCAACTGAGCCACCCAGCCAGGACAGAAGGGTGATGGATTTCATAGGGTTTTTGAATTACAAAGGCTGAGAAAAAGCTTACAAAACAAGTTTGCTGAATATATATTGACAGTAATATTTGGATATGGAAAACATATCAAAATATTTTTGAAAGTATTAATAAGCATTATCAGAAGAGTGTAAAACACTGATGTCCTGATAAACTGGAGGGAAATATTTTAAGCCTTTATCTCCTTTAAAAGTGTCATATGCAACTTTCTACTCTATTAGAATCAGAACCCTTATAATGATGTTAAGAAAACAGAGAAGCTATGCAGCTGGAATAAACATGAGTAAGATTTTATATCTCTTTTCTCCTGGGTAGATTGGCCTTTGTTCAGAAGAGTCAAATTGGGTAGACTTTATTTCAAAAAAATATCCACCTATTACTTCTGACAGTCAGTGTGACTTTGAGCCTGATATTTGAAACAAAATCACTCCTACATCTCAGTAATAATCCCTGCTTGCCCTGTGGCTTTAGTCTTTTCTTTGAAAACATTACTGACTCACCGATCTCAGTTATTTGTGCACTGAAGATAATTTATTTTCCCTGAATACAAATATAAAATTCAAGTGTATGTGAAGGACTTCTTTATGACAAAGCTTCTGTAGATTTAGGTACTATTAGTATAATAGTGAGCTGTACTTAGAAAAATGTGGATACTTTTGAAGAGACAAAATTTCAAATATTATGTTCCAAATGTAGACACAGCAATCTAAAGTAAAGATCCAAAAAGCATACCAATATTTTGTTGAATATAAGAAAGTAACCACTTATAAGTCCAATTTACTTAAGGATTTAATGTATGTGCCCAGAAAGTCCCTCTAACTTTTATATGGGGCAAAGATGGGAAGGTAGATTCAGAATGAAACACATACAAAATGTTTAATATCAGAGGTAACTTTCTAGTAACTTACTGTATGGTACAAGTTGCCTCTGCATTAAAATTTAAGAACAGTAAACAGCTTGCAGTTAGAAAAATATATATATTAAATTTTCTAAAGTTTATATCTAGAATCTTGCAAAACAGAAATACATTATCCTATGTACATAATGTTAAAAATAATGTACAAATTGTTAGTCTGGAATGCATTATCTTCAATAAAACTATCGTAAGCAATTGTTTGGACATGTGTACTTAGTAAAATGGGAGAAAAGTACAATTAAATATTTGAAAGGAAAATTTTATTAACTAGGATATATAAAAAGAAGTGATAACAACTGCTAATACTAATGTAACCAATAAACTTTAGTTAATAATAATTCAATATTGTTCATTAATTGCAACAGATGTATCAAATTATGCAAGATATTTATAGGAGAAACTATTCAAGAAGAGAATACTTATATATGATAAGTCTGTACTTTGTGCATAATTTTTGTAAACCTAAAACTGCTCTAAAAATAAAGTATATTTTTAAAAATTTGAAGACTAAACAGAGAGAAGAGTTGGACAATTACTTTTATAGTCAAAGGGAACATGATTTCAGGTCCTTTTCAAGGAATTTAAAAGATGATACCACTGCTCAGGATTATGTTGAATTTTACTTCTATTGAGTGTGTTTGTGTGTGTGTGTGTGAATAAATATTCATACATCAGCATTCTTTAAGTTAGCCCACATTGGTCCTTTTAAAATCATAAATAAAGCTTCTACAGTTATATAATTATACACATTTCAAAAAATATTTCTGCATGCACAAATTTGTAATTTTTTCTGTAATCATCCTTAAAATTTTTAAACATATAAACTTCAAAGGTTCTCTATTAAATAGACATTTTAATTTGCATTTTACAATGATGCAAACTAATTTTTACACTCCTAGGGATATATTTCAAAGAGTTAGCTTCATGAAGATGAAATGAAATGTTCCTCATATCAGAAAATAATTCCGACTTAGTCCATGTCCTAGCCTGACAGAAGGGAAAAAATAAGGAATGGTACTTGGAAATTAAAAAAAAACTACCTCTCCTGAAATGGATCCTAGAGCTCAATGTCTGTAGGAGGAATCTTATCTTAAGTTTCACAGACTGTCAAAGCACATAGAGAACATAGCTCAGTTATCTTATTTGATCACTAACTTTTCATAGATATGAAAATCTTGGAGATTTTCATTGCAACTGCAGTTTGGGTGATAACTGTTCAAACATGGCAGCTAACCAATTTTAGTTCCTGGGAAATTCTGATAGAAGAAAGGTCTTTTAGTGCAAGAGCATGATCATTTGACTCTCATATGCATATAGTCTCTCTCAATGTCTATAGAGCAATATTGTTAGGGGAAAAAAACAGTACCATCATAGTATTTCTGGTGAAAGAAGAAATTGGAAATCAATAGCTGGAGTGCAGAAAGTGGGTGTGGAGGGGACTGAGGGGCATTTGTAATACTGTCAACAATCAAT
Organism: Corynorhinus townsendii; assembly: GCA_026230045.1. NCBI lineage: Eukaryota > Metazoa > Chordata > Mammalia > Chiroptera > Vespertilionidae > Corynorhinus > Corynorhinus townsendii. Next base: position 70,580,220 of record JAPDVU010000003.1, on the reverse strand, counting down.
AAAAATAAAATTTTAAAAATTTAAAAACTTCAGATTAAATCTATTTTAGTGATATATGTTAAGAACCTTCCAATTTATTTACTAATTTCATTACTAGGCTTTAAACTGCATGCAAGAGATGTACATAACAAAATAGAGTAAAAGGAAAACTATCTAAATTATGAATCATCATAAAACAGACATTTCTAAAACTATACCATTTGTAAATATGGAGGATACATGCTAAGATAGAAATGCTTTAAGAGATTCCCTAGAGCTTTTACTCAACTATTTAACAAAAAACTTTTAATATCTATCTAAATACTAGTACTTTCTATCAGGTAGTCTTAGACACTGATGGGAATTTGTCAATCAAGAATGGTACAGTGTCTCCACTCATAAGGCTTGCAATCTGTCAAATGGACTGGAACAAGTAATTATAAATGTGTTAGATATCATGAAGGAGAAAGTCAGGGTGCAATAAAGTATATAACAGAAGGATCCAATACATCCAGGGAAGACTTCCAATAATGGCTATGGCAATTCATGCACACTAGTAGCTACTGGGAAGCTATAATTTCATGCAAAAATATGAAATAACTCCCCAGAAGTAGCCTCTATGAAATATAAACTCTATGTCCACTAAATAAATTTAACAATAAGATTCTAGAATCTGTCCCAGCTGGTTTGGCTCAATGGATAGAGAGTCGGCCAGAGAACTGAAGGGTCCTGGGTTTGATTCTGGTCAAGGGTAAGTGCCCAGTTGTGGGCTCGATCCCCAGTAGGCGGCATGCAGGAGGCAGCGATCAATGATTCTCTCTCATCATTGATGTTTCTATCTCTCTCTCCATCTGCCTTCCTCTCTGAAATCAATAAAAATATATTTTAAAAATATTCTAGAATCTACTGAAGCACATTTCCCAACACTCCTGAGGATCTCTAGATTTTTACTTCTTCCTCTTAAATGCATTGATGTACACATGGATGTAGTAATGTTTATCTTTTCAGGATTTAATTATTGGGTCCCAATAATTCTGGATTTTTTACAACAGTGTCTTGTCTCAGGTTTTTTTTTAAGCTTCCTTTATTTTATTTTAATATTTTTAATTTTATTTTTCAATTATAGTTTACATTCAATATTATTCTGTATTAGTTTCAGGTGTACAATAGTGGTTAGACAATCATATACTTTATAAAGTTTTTTGTTTGTTTGTTTTTGGCTAGCTTGTATTTTCAGCTTCTTATTTGAAATTATAACCAAAATCATAAATGAAGAAAATTATGACAAACCAGAATTAGAAGTGGAAATTCTTCAAAGTCAGGAACCACATCTTATTTGACTTGCTATATTTAACATCTAGTATAAGCCATAGGAACTGGCAGATACTCAAAAATATGTATACAATGAAAATATATAATAATATACATAATCACAAAGCTTTTTAAGAATATATATTTTGTATTGATTTCAGAGAGAGGAAGGGAGAGGAAGAGATAGAAACATTGATGAGAGAGAAACATCCATTTGCTTCCTCCTGCAAGCTTCCTGCTGGGGATGGATCCTGTGACCTGGGCATGTGCTCTAGCCAAAAATCCAACTGGCTACCTCCTGGTGAATGGGATGATGGTCAACCAACTGAACCACACAGGCCTGGCAAAGCTTTATTTTCCTTATTGACAGTGTCAAAATAAAAGGACTAGCTTGACTGAGTTTCAAACATGAAAAGAACAAATTTATCTGTTGAGAAAATTATTTTGAAAATGTACCTAAACTGACAGATGGTAAAAAAACATAAGCAGGTAAACTCTGCATTTTTAATGATTAAAAAGCATATATAAATGCAAGTGAAATGGATCTATACAACTGCTTATTTTCCCACCACTTTCATTATGAAGGCCATTCAACAAGTTGTATCCTGCCTATAAGGTCTTCCTCTCTGGGACCTACAGGGAACTCTGTCGTAAGTGACCCATACATTATGAAAGAAACTACAGAATCATAGCCTGAGTCTCAACAATCAAATCCAGCCTGTAAGCCCACTGACTCCCACCTGACAAATGATGAAATTGAGTTTCTTGTTCATAAGTTAACAAAAATAGAGCGCACCATAGCTGTACAAAATAAAATCTAGAAAAGAGGTAACCATCTTCAATCATTACTTTATTTTCACATGCAGAAAACATGTAAAGGTTAGAAATTTTAAATAATAAAGTTCTAAGTCTTAAACTTTTCAAACCTATGAGATGCTGGACTAAGGCAATCTTGGCAACAATATTTACTCACATCACCGTCTTAGCATGCCTTCTCTTTATAACAAGTCAGTCCTTTATTTAGTTTAAATGTTTCAAAATTATAATTGATTTGAAAATATAAGCCACTCAGGCCATTAAATGATGGATCAAGGGAATAAGTATTTATGATAAACATTAATAAAGGTAAATAATGTTCAGAAACAATATGAAAATCCTTAATCACATTTAAATTACTTATTATTTATTATGTAAGCTTTTTCTTTGGATGAATAATATCAGTTTGTAAGTACATTTTGACACAGAAGGAATGATGACTTTTACTGGAATAAAAAAATACCCAAAAATGTGTTTACTCTTAGTAGTGTTTAATTTCATATTGCAATGATTAATCTGAATGAATGACTTTATTTTCTGCTGTTTTGACTACAAGAAATGATCTCTTCTGTTTTTATCCTATTATAAAGATCATTACAAAAATGGGAAACAATTAACACTGGGTTTAATGCCTGAATGCTGTAGAGCTGAAGTAATTGCACTCAAGGTCTGCTAACTTTTTAATCAGGCATTTGGTTGCAAGCTGCTCACGATTGATTCTGAGAGAACTAACGCTATCTGAGGAGGAAAGCAGGTGTGCCAGAAAAGCAGGCATGTTGGTAAAACAAATAAAACATTTTAAAAAGAAAACAGGGAAAAAGCAAAACCAAAGCAAAATGCTTGTCAGCAGGCCATTTCCTTGGCTCAGCCTGTTACTGAACAAAGCCTGTTGTGTGCACAAGCCTAGTGGTGGGAGCCCCCACTGACCTACTGCTTTCTAAGTGTAATATTAAAGCTTAGGCATGAGGAATCCTGTCCATCTCAATGGGTGCGGATTGAGTTAATTAACAGAGCAGGCTTGAAATTTCCATACTCAGTAGAGCTAAGACACCAGCAGAGGTTTCTGGAATTACATTCTAATTAGAAAAGTTCCTGCTTCTTTGCATTCAGGCTGCTCTTTGAAAAACAAATTTAGTTAGGTACTCTGTTCATTCTTAAAAAAAAAAAAATCCTGCACTTTTCCTCTCAAAGCTAATGATATTTTACCTTTTCTTTCCTAAAGAAGGGCCATTATCTTACTGTGAAAGTGACTCTTCTAAGCATGCTTCGCAAACTTAAAGGTGTATGCATTGCTTAAGAGCACTGGGTGGAGGAGGGAGGCATTTTAAAATATCCTCCTCCACAGTGCCTTGAAGGAGGAGCCTCTAAAATAATAATCCTGTAAAAGTGCTTTCTGCGAATAGGAGAATCATCTGACAAAAAGCAGGTGCATATTTATGAAATTCCAAGTTTGAGATTTTTTTTTAATGATAGGTACCCCACAGATCTCCCTTTACACAGAGAGAAGCGAAAAAAAAAAAAAAAGAAGACAGATTTAGATTTGGACGATTACTTGGTGAATTCCAACACTGTTGCTATTGCTCTCTTGAATCCCGAAAAGAAAACAAAAGCATTTGAGCATTTAAAGAGTATGGAGCAGAACTCCCTATTGCTCCAGAAGAGCAAGTCAGCATAGGAGGACTAGGAAATTGAAAACAACAGAAAGGAGCTTCCGCTAGCTAAGCCCCTTGTGTGCATTTTAATTACACTTGTGTGTGCTCCTGGGCCACCTACATTAGAATTCCTTAGGATGTCTCAGGGCCCAGACTAAAGTACATAGAGATCAATGGACCTAAAACGTGATGACCATTTACATGAGTTTCTACTCCAGCTTCAAACAAGTTGTGGAAGTCTCAGCTCATTTGTGTGGATCGTTTTAGTTTCTCATGAGCTCTCCCTTAGGCTCTCCGACTACAAACAGCTCTCCCTGAATCACCATTGCATCTGCTGTTTCTCTGTGAAGGGCTAACACAAATGAAAGGAAGCCACCTGGCATCTGTCCTCCTGCACATAAAGTCCCTTAATCATACGGGACTCTCACATGGCTATGATCCCCAGCAGTTTCAGGAAGGAGGCCAAGTAGGAGGAGAGCTAAGAGACAGGCAAGCCAGGAGCCTCAGGGTGGCTCAGATGACATCACAAGAATGGCTGTTGCCAAACTAACAACTATGAACTTCCTACTCCAAATGTGACTTGAAACCAAATTCCCATTTTCTGTGCAGCAATTTACAGCCCTTTGGAACACAGTATTGAAGTAATCCTTTGGAATCCACTAGATCTGAATGGTGTGTGTGTGTGTGTGTGTGTGTGTGTGTGTGTACAAATGTGTGTATTATATTCCAAAAATTTGTGGAAATACCTGCCAGGATATCTCCTCCTGCCAGTGGAACAGGAAAATACATCCCAAACCTCTGGGCACATTTGTGAATGAGAAGTATCACTCTTTACAAGGATGAGCTGTCTATCATGATGCTTCTTATAAGCTTAATGTTGCTTCCACATGGGAGAAATCTATAAGGAAAACTTGCCACTGCTAAGCTTTGATTGCTTGCATTTGTGTGTATGTGTGTGTGTGTGTGTGTGTGTGTGTGTGTGTGTTCAGTACTTTTAGTTTTCTCAAGTTATCCTATATAATAAGAGCCCGGTGACCAAACAGTGGAATGACCAGAGCAATAGGTCAACCAGTCACTATGACACACACTGACCACCAGGGGGCAGACACTCAATGCAGGAACTCAGCTGATTGGGATGAGTGGTGCTCCCACAGTGGGCCAATCCCCACAGGCCACACCCCTCACCAGTGCATGAATCCCATGCACCAGGCCTCTAGTTTATAATAATCAAAGTTGTTTAGGGAAACAACGTCAATGAATAAGTTGATTAATTAACATGTATTTCCTATATTTATTCTAATTTCCAAGTAGAAATATAAACAAATTAATTTTAGTTTAAGAGATATGTATAATTTTTAAAGGTCATTTATTCACTTGTTCCAGACCACTGCTTAAACTATAGAAAAAGCAACTAAGAGTCATGTTTAATCATAATCTTTCATTGTTTAATTTTCTTTTATTTTCATGTCATTTCTAAATACATACATGAATGTGTGAATATATAGTTATCAATTTCAACTTTTTTCTATACAATTAACACAAGTTATTTTATAATTAAAACCTTGAAGCCATTATTTTTTTATGAACAAAATTAAATACCCATATCTTTATTCATGATATTTTCTTAAAAATGTATACATACATTTGCCCTGACCAGGTGGTAGAGTTGGCTGGAGAATCATCTTATGCACCAATAAGGGTATGGGTTCTATTCCAGGTCAAGGACATACCGAATCTGAGGGTTCCATCCCTGGTTGGGGTGAATGCTGAGGGCAATCGAATGATGTTTCTCTCTCACATCAATATGTCTATCTAGCTCTCTATCTTTCTCTCTCTAAGGTAATGAACATATCTTTGGATGAAGATTTTTAAAAATTATATATATATATATATATGTATATACATACACATACATACACACACACTAGATACACTAGATTCAGGATGTGGTCATAATAGTAATCAATGTGCTAAGAAATTATTAAATAATAATTTAATTTATAGTATTACTTTCTTAATAGTACATAAAATAATAGTACTCTGTACTTTGAGATCTATGACTTCTCAGATCTGATGAAATAATATGTTAGTAGCCAAGAGGAATAATGGAAATAATTTTTAGCATTTTTGTTTTCTAACTACCAAAGCAGATGCTATGTAATAATGATAAAATGCAACAAACACTTAAAAACTAGTATCCTCCTTTTTCAAAGGTGGAAAGAGACTTAAAGAGATTCAGTAAATACCTAGTCTTGGGGGGGTGGGGTGTCCCTCAGCCAGCCTGCATCCTCTCCAATCTGGGACTCTTTGGGGGATATCTGACTGGGATCAGGCCTAAACCAGCAATGGGACATCCTTCTCACAATCCGGGACTACTGTCGACCAACTGCTCACCTGTCTGCCTGCCTGATTGCCCCAAACTGCTTCTGCCTGCCAGCCTGATTGCCCCCTAACCACTCCCCTTCCAGTACGATCGACGCCTATCTGCTACCCTGCCAGCCCAGTTGCCCCCAACTGTCCTCCCCTGCTGGCCTGGTCACCCCAAACGACATCCCCTGTAGGCCTGGTCACCCCCAACTGCCCTCCCCTGCCAGCCATCTTGTGGCAGCCGTCTTGTGACCACATGGGGGTGGCCATCTTGTGTGAAGGTGTGATGGTCAATTTGCATATTACCTCTTTATTATATAGGAGGATAATTTGCAACAAACCAAACCAAACAAAACAAAACCCCTCACCCCCTCCAAAAAAAAAAAATTCTAAATTATCCCCATGATGGGAAAAGTTACTAAAATTTTCAAAAATGACAAAAAATAGAAAGAGTTAAATCATTTATAAGCATCATGAAGACAGGGTCACATTTGTTTCACTTTCGAATATACCCCTAGCCTTAGAAGAGTGTTCAATAAGTATTGACTGAGTCATAGAATTTCAGTCTCAAAGGCTTATGTTGTTCATGCACTAGTTTTCCACAAAGTGGTCTAACACCATCAGACTCAATTATAAGTCTCTCTAAGTTTACCTCCCTTGGGGAGAATCACTGTTCCAAGTCATTCCAGAATGACTTATGGGAAAATAACTGCACTAAAACAGACCTTGGAACATTTAAAACCAGATGCAGTTTAATGTGGTTTATCTCTCCATTTAGGGTATAATATATTTCATGTGTTTGGCAGAAGAAGCAGAGAGGAGGCTGTTTGCTTATTCTTCAACAGGTTTTAATTTTCTTCTCTCATTTTAAAGCACACACATCCCACTGCATTTTCCAAGAGACTTTTGAAATATTTATTTCCCTTCATTGCTCTGTATCCACCCTCACCAACCCCTTCCCTGCCCTGGTCTCTTCTTTATCCATTTCTTCTCCTATTCTCAACTTAACTCCACCCATGGGATCATTAAAATGTTGTCTGACTTTTCCCACAAAAGATAAGCTGATTTGGGAGGAGGATGTCTAGTTTAGTTTCTTTCTACCAAGGGCTAGTAAATGGGCAAGTGGCCCAAAAGACTGGAATGTGACTATTAATTGCAGAGAGATGATGGCAGTATTTAAGGTGCCATTGCTTTTTGCCTGTGGGGAAACAAAACGAAACAATTAACTACTGCAGGATTATAAACTACACTGCCTGGGAAGTGGTAGAATTTAAATCGCTCCAATGTTCAGAGCCAGATAAATGCCTAAAAAATATTTATTTTCCTCTCTCTCTCTCTCTCTCTCTCTCTCTCTCTCTCTCTCTCTCTCTCTCTCTCTCTCTCTCTCCAGTTTTTCTTTGAGTTGAAGATGATATCACACTGCCATGCAATCGAGCAAACCATAAATGATTAGGCCTTGAGATATCGAAGAATATTGGAGGAAGAGAAACTTTCTAGCCTGGTAATGGCTCCTTGGAGAAGCAAGACCATTTATTTTATTCATGAGCACCAGCTTTCATTCATCTGAAGAAGCAAGAGCTACACTGGCTACTTGCAATACACAGTTGAAGTCTTTATCTTGCCAACCCTTTCTACCTTGAGCTTCCTTTGTGGTCATTATTGGCCTTATGAATTAATTATTCTGGTGTCTGAGTCTAGACACAGGGTCTGCAAATATGAAAGAAGTGTGTTCAAATAGTGATTACTGACCTATCCGACAGATACAATGACCAACTGATTCATATATCTGACTCTAAATGCCCAACAAACCCCCATGTCAAACCTCTTTGGACCAAAAATCATTATTTTGGTTGTGAAGTTTTTCATTAATATTCAATTTCTAACTGCAGCAGTGATTTTTAAGTTTGCACAATACAAATGTTTTAGTGATACTTTCTAGAAATACATCTAACAAATTATTTTTCATAATATATTAGCAATAATTAATTACAAATGACTAACATGTAAAACAATACAAAGCAAGTATGAAAATAATTAATTCTTCAAAACAGAAGTGAGGATGTTAGTAAAAAAATCAAAATATAAACAAAATAGTGAAAAACCAAGCCCATGTATGAATCTTAACTATTTTTTTTTCTTTTGAGGACTAGGGTTTGGTGACATGTTGGTTTCGCTATAGCCATAATTATGCCACTATTTCCTACATCCTTTATTAGGAAATAAAATGTAAGAACTAAGAACTTCAAGATGAAGAATCTTTCTTCTAGAACGTTAACTTAGTATTTCCCTCTCCCTGGCTGGAACTGAAGAATTGAGATAACTCTGAAACCTGACACTTGGATATGAGATTCAGTGGCAGGAGGATGAGTGTCCTTCACTTTGATCCTTACTTCCAGGAACTTTAAGTGACACTTTTCATTACCTTCCCCAGCTCTTCCCCAAAGCTCCCTGCCTTTCATGAGTTTTGAATGAGAACGCTGACTGATTGCACCAATATCGCTTGCTGAGGATCAGCTTGTTTTGAATGTGCAGTTTCAGGATCTTTCACTAATTAATATTGGCTTACCACTGAGAGGTCCCCTGAGGTTTACTCTTGTTTATGTGGTTAGACCATGAAGTCACGGTTGAATAAACCTTTGGACCATAATTGGTTGCTGATTCCAATGAAAAAATTGGAAATAAATTGATAAAATTGTCTCACAATTTTATCCACAGACAAATGCACTTAGGTTCATCATAAACCAAATAAATGCATGTGGATATACAAACTGGTGCCCAGAAGGCAAACCCTATCTATGGACCATGGAGCTATATAACTAATTTCCAAATATGCTATGTATAAAGCAGGGAGGGTGAACTTTGAACAGACTGAATTTTTCATTTGACTTATGCTTATAACCATATAGTTCTAGAGTTCTAATGGCATAGCTCTGTGGCATTAATGAACATACACTCTTTAGGGAATAATCACTCAAAACCAACCAATAAATAGTTCAAACTTACTTTCCCACATTACATTAGTGCTGTAACATGCTGAAAATTAATTATGTATGTGTGTTGTGAGTGTGTGTGTGTGTGTATGTGTGCGCCCATGCATGTGTGTGTATTTGTGCGCCCATGCATATGTGTGTTGGGGAGTGGGAAAGAAAGGCTTCTAGAAACTGATTCATTCAGTGTTGATGGAGATTTTGAGAACATATATCAAGTATATAAACAATGAGACCCCAAAGAATAAGTAAAACAAATGATCCAAAGGCAATGTGAAAACAGGACTTAAATGTCAATGAACCAAATAAGTCTCCTAATTTAGATCACTTGTCCAAAATATTTCATACAGGAGCTTCTCAGACAAGTTTGAGAAATAAGTGGGAAAAGATGGATGGGCAGATGAAGGATACATGCCCACACGAAGGAGTTGGTATAGGGCTCCTGTCTGTTGTCTCTAGCTCAATACTAGTAAAGGCCAAATAAGAGAAGACAAAAAATGAAGACCTAAATAATTCAATGTTGAAGAATGAGGGAAATTAATAAGGAAAACTATTAGAGAATTAGTGCCTAAGATGCCTGATTTGAATTCAAACACTTCTAGCTTATATGTCAAGTGTCATATTAGTTTATTTAACCATAAAATATTAAGAGTTCACCTTCACCATGTTATGATACTGTATATTTAATGTTATGAGACACAATTCAATTTATTGTTTCATCTTTTGACAAACTCATTTGTATAAGAGAATCTTAACAATCATAGCTTTATTGTGAGGAAAACTGTCTTATTCTTGGTTAGATTGTAGCACCTAATGATACTTACTGGTTTATGACATTTCAAAAACATTTTTAGTCCAGCCAGTGTGGCTCAGTGGTTGAGAGTCAACCCATAAATCAAGAAGTCACTGGTTTAACCCATGAACCAAGAAGTCACTGGTTTGATTTCTGATCAGGGCACATGCCGGGGTTGCAGGCTCAATCCCCAGTAGGGGGCATGCAAGAGACAGCCGATCAATGATTCTCTCCTAACATTGATGTTTCTATCTCTCCCTCTCCCTAAAGTCTATTAAAATTTTTGTTTAGATTTATCATTTATTTTACATAGGAGGTTGATGTCCTGGGATATTTAAGATTAAATTGTCTATTTATCCAAACAAACAAACAAGAAAACCCTTTAACCCTTACTGTGACTTTATAGCTCTGAAGGCAGTGGGATCCTTCCAAATGTCAGTGAAAAAAAATCTGGGCAGAGCCTGGCAGCATGAGAGAAAAATGCTGCCGATTTAGCACTGTGTGAGGCCTCAGGGAATAAAGCATACATACATTATCGTCTTTGGTAGTCAGTGACAAAAAGAGATTTGAGCAATAAAGAAGAAAGTTTTCATAGCTATGCAAGTATCTTTGATAACATAGAAAGGTGGCCTATACCCTAAATATGTAAATTATTTTCACAGAATAAGTGAATATACATATGCATTTTTCTGCAACCACCACTGACCTAAAAGTATTACTCTATTTTCTGATACATGAAATAGATGCATAGAAAGAATGCAGGCCTCAATATTAGTTAATCCTTAAATTTATTATCCTAATATCCTGTCTCTTTCAAGTATAAGGTTCATTCTGGTTTATTCTGTAATTAATAATTTCCTATTATGAATTAGAGTTATGGACATGCTCAGAAGGTCCCACAGAATTCTTCTTAGGTAGAGAATGATCTAAAAGGAGGCATATGAGGCCAGAGGGAATGGGTTTTGGGGAACAGGATAAAAAAAAGGTAATGGGATTAAGAAGTACTCATTGGTAGTTACAAAATAGCCTTGGGGATGTAAGCTAAAACAGGGAATACATTTTACTTTTGTATGGTGCCAGAGGGAACCCTTTGTAATATATGAACGTCTATAGGCTATGCTGTACACCTGAAGCTAATACCAAAGTTGAGTGTAAACTGTAATCAAAAAATAAAATAAGGCATATGTTAAAACTTCTTACACCAGGCCAGCTCTCAGCCTGCTCTGTACCCCGCTGTGCTTATTCAAGTGAGGAGCCATCTTTGCAGGCAATTGGAGCTTCTGGCTTGGCTGAAGCCATGGAGCTTGGAGCAAGATAAAGAAAGAACCACAGGCTCTCAAGTGTAATTCTGCTAGCAGGACACACTGAGTCCTGGAGTAAGTTCCACTAGGCCCTTAGCTACAGGAAGAAATACAGCAGTATTTCTAATTGGCCAGCAGTAATTTTTATTAAAAAGTAAGAAGTGTGTTTCTAAACATGTTCAACATTTATTTTATTGAAATTCTCTTCTGATTAACTTGCCTGCATGCATACATAAGTATGCCATTTACAACCTGTACAATTTTATCTGTTTTGATGTAAGGACAAATAAAAATCCCTTGCCCTGGCTGGTGTGGCTCAGTTGGTTGACCGTTGTCCAGTGCTTCAAGAAGAGGTCACCAGTTCTATTCCCAGTTAGCTCACATGCCCGGGTTTTGGGCTTGATTCCCAGTAGGGGACATGCAGGAGGTAGCTAATGGATATTTCTCTCTCTCTCCTTTTCCCTTCCTCTCTCCCTAAAATCAATAAAAACATATTGAAGAAAAAGAAACGTGTTTATTGCGTTGTCATTAAAATACCTTGTGGTGATGCCATTAGGTGAAGAAAGCCTTAGTGGCTGCTTGTTATGACTTCTGGAGAAAGCTGTCGGTTGAGCATGGACACTTGTCTGCAATTAACAATTTTCAGATCCCTTCCCAAATAGTTATTCATTGTATTTGTTTTCAAAATAACCATTCAAATATCTCATCTAAGTCTTAAAAAATTAAACAAAGATGAGCAAGTTGTTCAAGTGATTCTGATAATGTCATCAAGTTTAGGAACCACTACTCTGCATGATATTATGACACCTGAAAACCATGAAGTTCAAGTTTATTTTCTAAAAGGGGAAATGTGACTTACTTTAAACTATGATCTATATTTCCCATGGAAAATAATATGCTTAGAGAGGCTGTTGTAATTATAAGTATTTTAGCTTTCTCTGTCTACTCTCTATGATGTATCTCCCGTCCAATGATTTGTCTAGACCAAACATGTCAAACTCGGGGCATGTGGCTCACAGGCCGCTAGTTTGACATGCTTGTTCTATATTCTCTCTTTATTTAAGCACTTCACACGCTCTTACCTGGAATATTTCTAAGGCTTACACCTATCCCTGCTCCCAGTCTCTCTTCCCTACAACATAAAAAAAAAATAATAATAATCTTCCTAAGGTCTAACTAAAATAGGCAATGTGTTACCAATCTCTACATAATAAAATGTAGCCTTCTCATACCAGCTTTGAAACCCTTGATGAAAAACCCTAGCCAACCAGTCCACTCCATTTTGTTCTATTATTTTTCCTTACCAAATTATCCTTGCTCAAATAGAAAGCTAACTACTTTCCTGATCATGCTCTGTATTTTACCAAGTCCACAATTTGCTCCTTATTGTTCTCTCATTCTATTAGGTCCATTTATATTACCCAAATTTCTGTCCAAATCCTGCTAGCTCATTAATAACCATACCAAATCTGACCTTGATGCCCACGATATGCATTACTTGTGCCACCTATGATCCTCCTTTTGCTCTGTAGTTGTTATTGTTGTACACTTTTTAAGGTACCACTGGGGCACTCAGCATAGTCTATTACATATGTGGTTATTTTATGTCTGGGACTGTCCTTTACACATACATGCCCCTTGCATCTGTTCAATATAATTTTAAATTGAATTATTGATATAAATTCATTTAAGCTAACACTTGCACCATTCATGGAAGAGTAAATGCATGCTGGCAGAATTGATTTACTTACGGCTCTGAGATAGATTAGATTAGAGTAGGGAAGTATTCCCACTAAGGTTGAGTAATGAACTGCTGTTTCAAAACCATCCACTAAAGAGAGGTCCAAATCACATCAAATAATCAAGCTGATGGTTTTGCTTTCGGGCCCATTTCTGGGACCTTGGATCTAGACCTCATATTCCAGTGAGTGAAACCGAGGAGGTCACAGTTGATGACAGGCCTGAAGCAAGTGTACAGATAAGTTTGCAAATGAATCCAAAGCTAAGAAGTAAGTGCCTGGCTGTGTGTGGGTGCAGAAGCTGAGGCCAGAATCCAGGCTGTGTGCAAACCAAGGACTGGTAGTCATGGCAACAGGAGCACATCCAGAAGTCAGAGCTGGAAAACAGAGCAGGTCAAATGTGGAACAAGCTGTTGGTCAGAGAAGGGAAGTAAGTGCCAGAGAGCCAGACTAGGTCTAGGCCAGAGACTGCCGGTGCCTCACAGGCTGCAAGGGAAGTTCCTAGGAGAGTCCAGATGGAATTCTGCTGGATGTCTGGTCCAAGCTCCAGCTGGCTCAGGGTCCCATTCACTCTTTAGGCACAGATTCTTCCAACTGGCTTCTGATGTTCTAGGGATTTCTATCTTTTGGATGCACTTGAAGCAGCCTCACAAAGCTTTTTTTTGTTGCCAGAAGCTCCATAAGGTGACCCATTTATAAAAAATGCCAGGTTAAGCTAAAGGATATATTTTTAAAACTACCTAGAAAGTTACAGTATATCCTTCTGCACTGTAATGAAAGAGCTCGAGAATTTTCATCATGCTAGCCATGCAGATTTGAGAATGAGCTTCCAGGAGAATTGGTCTACAAGGGGTCACATTCTCCAGAGGAAAACACTTACTGTATTTCTTTATTATTGTTAATAATAGTGATCAGAATTTCCTATTCAAAATAGGCTGTATTGTGAGAGTCAGAGATTTTCACATTACATGAATTACTTCCTAGTAATAGCTGGAATTAAGAGATGTTTGCCTTGACTTGCTATGTTCCAGGTATCTGAAAAAAATATTTAAATATATGAAGTAGTTTTATTTTTCATACAAACCTATGAGGTTAGTTATGATTACTCTCCTCCTCTTTTTTAGTTAGGGAAACTGAAACTTAGATATATGGTGAACCAAACCAGAAGAAGACATAGAAATGGACACACATGCGGGTGGGAGGGGGGAGACTGGGGGCATATGCTGGGGGGTGGGGGTGGCTGGGGAGAGGTCAAGGGGGGAAAAAGGAGACTTATATAATACTTTAAACAATAAAGAATTTAAATTAAAAATATGTTTGAATTACCAAAAAAGAAGAGGATATAGAGCAAAAAGCTATAATGTCAATCTTAGACTCAAACTATAAATAATCTATGTAGAGACATTAAGCTTTAGAACTAGTAGGGGTGACTGTCAGCACATTTTATCTACAAAAGCAAGCAGAGTAATCTGAAAAAGGAAAGAGAGAGAAAAAATTTGGCAAAATGGATCTAACAGTGGATGCAATTTCAGTGCTTGTGATGAGACAGTGCTTGTGATGAGACAGTGCCCAGTTTGCTGACTGTAGAAGGAAAGTGAGAGGCAGGGGGAGGAGGGGAACGAGGAAGTCAGGAGTGTGTCATCATGTAAAGGTCTTCGCAATCAAGCACTCACCACTGTGATGGCTTATTACTTATAAGAGTCTTGTTATTCCCAATCATTTGTATGTTTTATAAAACATCTGCAGTAATGAAAATAAATATAGTGGAATAAAATCTTACAAAATGGTTATTTGTGCTGATCTTACTAGTAAATCTTGTTTGTTTTGTCTCAGTGCCTTCTGAAAATCTAATGAAACATCCCCAGTAAAATGCAAACCCTTATATCCTGAGGTTTACAGGAACCCTGAAGTTTTTTTTTTTATTATTATTATTTAAAATATATTTTATTGATTTTTTTTTACAGAGAGGAAGGGAGAGGGATAGAGAGTCAGAGATATCAATGAGAGAGAAACACCAATCAGCTGCCTCCTGCACACTCCCTACTGGGTATGTGCCCATAACCAAGGTACATGCCTTTGACCAGAATCGAACCTGGGACCTTTCAGTCCGCAGGCTAACACTCTATCCACTGAGCCAAACCAGTCAGGGTGGAACTCTGAAGTTTTGAACGTAGGCTAATGGATCTAGTGGTTATGGATCCGAGGATAACTCAAAATTATAATATTTTATTACTTAAGAACTTTTATACATCCATTTGAATTATGAACCCTAAAAAGGGCATGTTTGAATTTGTTCTTGTTGCGATAAAGGGCCACCATTATATTTCCCTGACTACTTTGTTCCTGACAAATAAAATACATATTTAGCACTATGCAGAATGTTGTCTTATATATTACTAGGGCTCCAGTGCATGAATTCGTGCACCTTGAAAGGAACTGTGGGCTGCAAGGCTGCTGTGGGCACAGGGGCAGGTCTCAGCCCATTCTCCGGCCCCTCCTGCCACAGCCCCTGGTCCCCTGTTCACTGGCAGCCCTGCTCCCACCACCAATGCTCCCACGTGCTGATGGTGCCAGCCCCGCTCGCACCTGCTGATGGGATGGAGCAAGTGGGGCTGGCACCAGCAGCGGGTGCGAGTGGGGCCAGCACCGTCAGGTGGGTGTGAGCAGAGGCTGCTGCCCCGAATGCCCCTCAGGAACAGGGGGAGGTGGAGAAGCCTTCAGGGGTGATGGGGGCTGGCAGCCAGCAGTGGGTGTGAGCAGGGCCATCACCGGCAGCAGGTGTGAAAGGAGGCTGCCAGCCCCAATCACCCCCCAGGAACAGGGGGAGGTGGAGAAGCCCTGTGGGGCAATTGGGGCCAGCAGCTGCTGCTGCTCGTACCTGCTGACAGCACCGAGTGATAGGGGCTGGTGCTAGGCGCCAGCACTGGGTGGGAACAGCGGCTCCGGTGCTGGCAGTGGGTGTGAACAGGGCCAGTGCAGGAGGCAGGTGCGAGTGCCGGGCAGAATGGCAGCATGTGGGAGCAAAGAATTTTCAGTAACCACCAGAGGCTCACCCCGATAACAGCTACTTGGTCTGGTGACCCCACTCATCTGCTCCACCATTTCGTTATGGCCGACGCCAGCCATGTTCCTCCCTCTGTCGCCTGCTGCTGATGCTTGCATGTTCCACATGCGCCCCCTGGTGGTCAGCTCAGGTCATAGCGACCGGTTGTTTGGTTGTTCTGCTGTTCTGTCTATTTGCATATTGGGGTTTTATATAGATAAATTATATTTTACCAATATAGGTTTGAAAGCAAGCTATATTTAGTTTCACAACTAAATTAATCTTAGTATCTGTCTATGTAGTATTAACTAAATATTTGGAAAAATTGCAAATGTGGTTGTGATACACAATTATAAATAACTGTAGCCTGATTTATAACCAATAGCAAAAACAAGAATTATGTATTTCTTTGTACAGCTAATTTTACAGTGGAATAAGCACAATGGGCAAAATCCACTGAATGATTTGAAAGATATGAGTTTCAGAAGGTTGAGAATTAAATTGCTTGTTTCCCTGTCTGCATAGATTTTGTAGTTACAATTCCCAGGGGCCTGTATTCATGAAAGCAGGTTAGGATGATTATTTTTCCCCACCTCTTCTTTTAGAAGAGTTTGAAAAGGTGTATGTTAACTAGAGAACTAACATTGGCAACTCTGTTATAACTAAAGGTACAATATTTTTAGTGGCATACATTGATTTTTATTGATCTTTGTACAATAACAAAATTGTTGTACAGTGATTTTTTTTTTTCCTAAAATGTTGTCTAAGCCTGGCTGGTGTGGTTCAGTGTTTGAGTGTCGACCCGTGAACCAGAAGGTCACGGTTCGATTCCTGGTCAGGGCACGTGCCCAGGTTGCGGCCTTGATCCCCAATAGGGGGCATCCATCAATGATTCTCTCTCATCATTGATGTTTCTATCTCTCTCTCCCTCTCCATTCCTGTCTCTGAAAACAGTAAAAACATTAAAAAAACAAAAAACTTTAAATGTTGTCTAACTTCCCTTTCTACTCATCTCACTTACCCTCCAAGATCCCAAAGCCTAAATGTTTTCCTTTCAATTATCAACCATGGTAGACTCTGATCCACAACTGCTTTATGTGGAAGAGCCTTGAAACCTGAAATACAGGTCCTGAACCCTGAACCCTTTGGTCACTGTCATCCAAATTGCATTCATTCTCTTAGAAACAGGTGATATAAGTAGCCCATTTGCATTATTCAATCAAGTCATAGTAAGAAATATATTTCTTGGTGAAATGTAGGTGGTAATACAGCGTCATGATAGAAAAAGTCCTCTAAGAATTTCCAGAGCACGGGCTTTCACAGATCAACATTGTACAAACAACTTACTATTGAAAATCACTCTTACTCTGAAGAATCTTCCTCTCTCCCTCTTTTCTGAATAAAGAGATTTCTGGGCATTTACATAAGTTAGCTTATCATCCTATATAATAAAAGAGTAATATGCAAATTGACCATCACTCCAACACACAAGATGGCTGCCCCCATGTGGTCAAAGATGGCTGCCCCCATGGGACACAAGATGGTCACCACAAGATGGCCAGCAGGGGAGGGCAGTTGCTGATGATCAGGCTTCCGGAGGAGGGCAGTTGTGGGGTACCAGGCCTGCAGGGGTGAAAGTTGGGGGGGACCAGGCCTGCAGGGGAGGGCAGTTAGGAATGACCAGGCTAGCAAGGGAGGGCAGTTAGGGGTGACTGGGCTAGCAGGGAAGGGCAGTTGTGGGGGACCAGGCCTGCAGGGGAGGGCAGTTGGGGTCAACTAGGCCTGCAGGGGAGAGCAATTAGGGGCAATCAGGCCAGCAGGGGAGCAGTTACATGTCGATCAGGCTGGCAAGGGAGTGGTTAGGGATTGATCAGGCTGGCAGCAGACATGGTTAGGGGCAATCAAGGCAGGCAGACAGGCAAGCAGTTGGGAGCCAGCAGTCCTGGATTGTGAGAGGGATGTCTGACTGCCTGGACATCCCTCGAGGAGTCCCAGATTGGAGAGGGTGCAGGCTGGGCTGGGGGACACCCTGCCCCCTGTGCACAAATTTCATGCACTGGGCCTCTGGTATATAATAAAAGGCTAATATGCAAATTGTCCTCTCAACGTGGAGTTCAACCGTGAGTTCCACCAGGGGGTGTGGCCAGCCCACCAACTGCCTGTAGCCCCTCCCCCTGGCTGGCCAGGCTCAATCAGCCCCTATCGAGGTGGGCCAGCCTGATCCTGCCCATGCATGAATTTGTGCACTGGGCCTCTAGTTGTTAATCAATAACTATTTTGTATTCTTCACTCACAATTTTAATTTAGTGTATTTAACAATTTTTACTCTTTCAGAGTAGTGTTATGATCTCAGTAGTGTTATGATCTCACATTTGTTTTCAATAATTTCTGCCTCACTGCTTTCAAATCACTGATCAAGATAAAACATTTCCATACTCTTTAGGGAACTATTTCACCTATAATTTTTGGTAATGATTGAGTTATTTAATCTCATTTTGCATTTGCTTTCAGATTTGATTTTAGCTTCTTGAATCTATTTAATTTGTTTTGTATGATAAAATTTAGCTAGGCATTAGTCTGAAAACTAAAAAATAAATAAAATTTAAAGCATCATTTTCTATTTCTCCATTTCCATCTCTTTGTATCAGTAAATTTGCCACCTCCACAAACAAGAACGAAAACTCAGATTGTTTCCACCTGGAAAATGAACCAGTTTCTCAGCCGTTGTGTTTTATGTCGGATTTGTCTAACTTAAATTGCATGTCCTTGGGGCAGAGAATAGCCTTCTATCTTTTTCTTTTCTCAGAGCCAAGTAACCTGTCACTGTTCTACAAAACAATAAATAATGAAGCCAATTGAAGACCCATGAATTGTGCCAGGTTGACAGAACGAGAGCCAATGTCCTCAGAGGTGTTACAGCAGTATTTCCTAACAAGTGACCTGATCCACTGCCCAACATCTCAGATCCAAATAGTGATAGGGGGTAAGAAGGTAAAGTAGGAAGAAAAGCAGGAAGATAACAAAGATATGAGAAGATATTTATTTGGAATTAGCTAGTAGTTGCTTGAGCTAAAGCATTTACATGAAATAAACAATGCTAGTGAAGTCTTTTAATTATCAGGCATATTTTACAAGTGTCAATCTTTTTTTTTTTTCTAATCCTTACCCAAGGATAGTTTTCCATTGTTTTTTTAGAGAAAGTGGAAGGAAGGGGGAGAGACAGAGGAAGAGAAACATTGATGTAAGAGAGTCTCATTGATTGGTTGCCCCCTGCACCTGCTCCTACCAGGACTCGAGCCTGCAACCTGCATGCCCTTGATGGGAATCGAACCCAGGACCCTTCAGTCCACAGGTTATGTAGTATCACTCTTCTCAAGTACACTGGGAGGGAAAATCCCCTCTCATGAAATCTGTACTTTATACCTGTAATGTGTAAATGAGAACACTACACATAATCATGTGTTGAAAAGTTTTTTACTTAGTTTCTCTTACAAACAGCCCAAGTACACCTCTTCCGTGAGGATTTCTTTGTAAATTAGTCCTATCCTCAAACTTCTCCCTAACATCACACTCCGACCACCTTGTGTTATTTTCCTACTATAACTCATCCCTATCTGAAGTGATTTATTTGGTATTTTCTTTTTAATTTGTCACATTATTAGAATATGAGTTCTGTGAAGGCAGTGAGTTTACTGGTCTTATTTCACCAATACCTTATAGAATGCTGAATTATGGGAAGTATCAATAAATATTTATTGAAAAATAAAATAAATGGGGATTTGAAATAAAATAAACAATCTGTTCATTTTCTATAAATATTTTAATAATATATCCCTAATAAAAGTGTGGTACATAATCAATTGTTAATAAATGTATGTAAGAAAAGGAAAGAGTGAAGATTTGAGAGAAAAAGAAAGCTACACGAACATCATTTTTCCTAATTATCCTAATTATGGGCTGGGATCCAAAAATTTATAGCAGCATCTTTTAAAATATTGAATATTTACCAAATTGGTTGCATGTATTTTTTTTTAATGTATCTCAAGGCAGAGCATAGCTACTCAGTTAAGTGGGAAGAATGATGGGAATTACATGACATCAACTGAAACAGAAAACATGCCACCTGCTACTGGCTATTCCCACACATTCAACTATATCAAACACTATTTATCACTATTTCTGGAAAATTTGGTCATCTAATGAATGTGTATGACATATCTCACAGGTTAAATTGTGTCTCTGAAATATGGAAATCTCAATCTGCAGTACTTGTGAATGTGACCTTATTTGGAAACAGGGTCTTCACACATGACCAAGTTCAGGTGAGGTCCTTAGAGTGGGCTCTAACCTCATATAACTGTCCTTATAAAAAGGAGAAAATTGGACACAGATTCAGACACACACATGGAGACACGCACAAAGGGAAGACTGTGTAAAGTCACAGGGAGAATGCCATCCATCTGTTGCTACCTGGATTTCTGACCTCTAGCCTCAGGAACCATGAAACAACACATTTCTGTTGTTCCAGACACCCAATTTTAATATTTTGTTACAACAGCCCTAAAAAAGAGCACCTATTTTCAACATCAATGGTTGACATTACTACAGAAGCCAAATATCTAGAAAAATTATGTTACATGGCATTCCTTTAAAAATTTACATTATTTAATAACAGTTACTTTAATAAGTTATTTATTTAAATAGTTACATACTTGCAATTAATATGTCTTCCTTATATCATTCCTTTACTATAAAATTAGCTTATGGTATTACAGCATTCTGTTGTTATCAGTACATATAGGCAATTAGAATAGGGACTAAATTTTGTATATTTTATTTATAGAGTATATATTAATACATTTTTTACATAAAAATATGGGGAGTTAATTTATAACTTCTGGAATCTCTTCAAATGTCAGACAACAGATTTTCTCATTATCAAACAAGATGTTTAATATAAGGAATACAGATAATACAAAATTTTTAGAATATATGCAGCTCATTTTATGAGAGTGATTTATAAATCTCTACTTATACACAGTCATAAAATAAATATTTTCTGATACTACTAGAGACCCAATGAATGACATTCATGCATTGGCGGGGAGGGGGTCCCTCAGCCTGGCCTGCGCCCTCTCTCAGTCCACGACCCCTCAGGGGATGGGAGCAGGCCTAAGCTGGCAGTCAGATATCCCTCAAGGGGTCCTAAGCGCTGCCACAGAGCTGGTAGAGGCTCTTGTCACTGCCGCTATACTCGCCAGCCACGAGCCTGGCTTCTGGCTGAGTGGCGCTCCTCCTGTGGGAGCACACTGACCACCAGGGGGCAGCTCCTGCATTGAGCGTCTGCCTCCTGGTGGCCAGTGCACCTCATAGGAACCAGTTGTTCTGCCTTTCAGTTGATTTGCATATTAGGGTTTTATTATATAGGATTATTAAAGGAATTATCACAGTTATTTTGCTTAATTAAACTTTAAAAATGTATTTTCTGTTTGACTCCCTATTGTCAACAATTTATATTGACAACACTTATGTATGTGGAATAAATTTCTAGTTTACATCTAATTGATTTTAAGATGATTGAATAGCCTGGCCAGTGATGTTCAGTGGTTGAGCTTTGACCCATGCACCAAGAGGTCACTGGTTCGATTCTCGGTCAGGGCACATGCTCTGGGTTGCAGGTTTTGTCCCAGCAGGGGGTATACAGGATGCAGCAGATAAATGTTTCTTTCTCATTCTTGTTTCTAAATATCTCTCCCTCTCCCTTCCTCTCTCTCTAAAAATCAATTTAAAAAATATTTTAAAAAAATGATTGAATATAGATGGGAACTCAAAATGTGCCCTATGGAAAAACCATTATGTTAACTTGTGGTATATTCTGAAATTGTAGTAGTATAACCTACAAAAAAACTGCTATTTATATATTTTTTCTACACACTATAAATTGGAATGTAGAAACTGTTCACTAAATATGAAGGTGATCAAAGGAACATAATAATAAGGATTAGGACAATGTGATAATTATTTTCCTTTTGTATTTTAAAAATACACAATATTGGATATAAAAGTTCAAATTCATTTATCTGCTACAATAAATTATTCCATTTAATATAAGTCACTTAAATTTCATTAATATTTAGTTCACCTCTCTATCATGTTCTAAAATTATATTAAAAAACACTCAACAAATTTTTTCTATTATAAAGAAATGAAAGCTACACTGAGTTTAGATGTAAAAATGTAGTTAACTGATGCTTTCAATGGACTAAGGTGAACTACCATTAAATTACATCTCCCAGGATACTTAATTTTAAATCAGTCTTGATAATCATTGAACTTAACTCTTTTCATTATTTCTATCCACATTTACTTTTCCAATTTTAATTATTGTGGAGTCTATTTAATGTTACTGGAAAACTAGATACATGTTTTGTAGGAATAAGAAATTTACACTTTTGATAGCTCAGATTTTTTATTTATAAAAATACACTAGCCCTAGCTGGTTTGGTCCAGTGAATAGAGTGTTGGCCTGTGGACTGAAGGGTCCTGAGTTTGATTCTGGTCAAGGGCACATGCCTAGGTTGCCAAATCTATCCCCAGAAGGGGGCGTGAAAGAGGCAGCTGATCAATGATTCTCTCTCATCATTGAGATTTCTATGTCTCTCTCTCTCTCTCTTTCTCTCTGAAATCATTAAAATATTTTTTAAAAAAGGGAAAGGATAAAATGTTTAAAAACAATACACTGAAGATTTTAAGATCAAGTTCTAACTTTGAATTTTGTAGATTTAAAATTTTTTTTAACTTATTTCAGAGAGGGAGAGGAAGAGAGAGACAGAAACATCAGTGATGAGAGAATCATCAATCAGCTGCCTCCTACATGGGGATCTAGCCGCAACCTGGCCAGAAATCGAACCATGACCTCCTGGTTCATAGGTGAACACTGTACTGAGCCACACAGGCCACAAAACATTATGTAGATTTTTATGTCTTTCATTTATCCAAGTTAAAAAATACAATTCAATAAACACATAAGACAAAGAGCTGTGTATCATTTTCAGAAACCTGTTGCTTATTTTTGCTTATGGTTTGATTTTTATCCAAGAGCTCTTTATTGAAATCATAAGTATCATCTATATTTAATGTTTTTGAATAATCAAAGGAAATGTAAATATGCCTGGCTTCTGAAGTTGCACATTTAATAGAAATTTCAGAAGACTGTGCTGGTAATTGATTTGGCCGTTACTTCATGTTTCTGGTTTTACATGCTGCCAAAAATGTTCCCTTTAGGTCACGATCTACATTTAAGACCTAGATTTAGGTAGAGGTTAAAAATTCCATCAATGTATTTGGAGCTCCTGATATGTTAAGGCAGAGGTAGGCAAACTGTGGCTCGCGAGCCACATGCGGATTGCAAGCCGCAGTTTGCCGCTCTGTTGACTAATAAGTTTGCCGACCCCTGTGTTAAGGGATCAAGTGACTTAACCAAATTGAACCGCAGGTGTCATAATAATGTCTACATTGTGTGGAATGTAGTAGTATTTGAAATACATAGTGCAGAGTCTATAACTGGCAGGTATTACTTTCTTTCCTAACCCTTCTTTTATCTTTCTTCAGAATGGTAAAAACAGGTGATTTTTTTTGCCATTTTTTTACAATTCTATTGACATTCAATATTATTTTATACTAGTGGCCCAGTGCACGAAATTTGTGTATGGGGGTGGTGATGTCCCTCCACCTGGCCTGCACCCTCTCCAATCTGGGACACCTTGGGGGATGTCCAACTGCTGGGCGATGTCCCTGTGGGATCGGGGCTAAACTGGCAGTCAAACATCCCTCTCACAATCCAGGACCACTGGGTCCTAACCACTCACCTGCCTGCCTGCCCGATTGCCCCTAACCACTTTGCCTGCCGGCTTGCTTGCCCCCAACCCCAACTGCCCCCCCCCAACAGCCTGCTTGTCCCCAACTGGCTCCCCGCTGGCCTGATCACCCCAAATGCCCTCTCCCGTTGGCCTCATGACTCCCAACTGCCTTCTCCAGCCAGAGGCCCATCCGTGGCTGGGCACAGAACGCTTGCCTTGTCACCAAGGTGATGACGCAAGCATCCCCCCTCCCCAGGTCACTCTGTGCCCACTGCCCAGAGGCCCTCTGCAGCTGGGGTGTAATGCTTGCCTCGTCATTGTAGCAACAAAGCAAGCATTCCGCCAGGCCACTCACACTGCCCGCTCTCAGCAGCTGCCTCCCCTGGTACTGGGGGATTCTGGTGGGGCTGAGAGGACTGGGCGCCGCCATCTTGTGGCTATGGGCACTGCCATCTTTGTGACTGAATGACGGTCAGTTTGCATATTCCCTTTTTATTAGATAGGATTAGTTTAAAGTGTATGGTATAGTGGTTAAACATTTATAAAATGTATGAACTGGTCCTCTCAATAAGTCTAGTACCCACCTGGCACCATAGGTAGTTATTACAATATTATTAAGTGTATTCCCTATGCTGTACTTTACATCCCCATGACTATTTTGTAACTAGCAGTTGTACTTAATCCCTTCACCTTTTTCACCATTTTCCAATCCCCCTTCCATCTGGCAACCATCAATCTGTTCCCTGTATCTATGAGCCTGTTTCTTTTTTGTTGTTGCTGTTCATTTATTTTGTTCTTTACATCCCACATAGATAACTGGCTTTTGATTGTAGCTCTGTCACCCAGAAGATCTTACTCCTGTGCAAGTCAGGTAAGCACTCTGCCAGCTTTCTTGTTTACAGAAGTGAGGTTTAACTTCTTTTATCTTTTTCCTATAAATTCTGTATCTGCCATTTCTACTTTCATTGTTGTGGTCCACATTCAAGCATTATATAAAGTCGTTTTAAACAGGCAGATTGCTCAATTCCCCTCCACCCCTCAACCTTATGTAACATTGTTGGACTGCGTCTAGACAATTTACCATTAAAAATATGAACTTATTTTGTAGCTTATGATTTTGTTAAGGGGCATTTATCAGTTGTCAATCTCTCTGCTACTTTTTAGTAACCCTATGTAATAAAAGGGTAATATGCAAATCTAACGAACTGCAGAATGACCAGTTGCTATAATGCTCACTGACCACGAAGGGGCAGATACTCAATTCTGGAGCTGCCCCCTGGTGGTCAATGCGCTCCTGCAGTGGGAACACCGTTCAGCCACAAGTCAGGCTGATGGCTGGTGAGCACAGCAGGCGCAGTGGCCCGCCTCTGCAGCAGCACTAAGGGTATCTGACTGTGGCTTAGGCCCACACCCAGCCAGTAGTTGGACATCCCCCGAGGGCTCCTGGACGTGAAAGGGCACAGGCTGGGCTGAGGCCCCCCATCCCAGAGTGCATGAATGTTGTGCACCGTGCCTCTAGTATGTATATATTTTACCTCAATCCTCACAGCATGAAGAATCAGTTTCAGGAGCTTCATTTTATGCTGTTTAGTTTGGCATCTCAAGTGAAGTTGGCACTTTTAGTTTTACCATTACTTTTTAAAAATAGTGAGAAATTACTGGCTTATTATTTAGCACTGCTACTTTAAAAATAGTAAGAAAATATTTGCCTCATAAATTAATATGATTTGCTGAATAGCTCATCTTCTATAGTAAAAGAGATACTTGTAATCATTGCATTCTAATCAAACATATCAAATGATATTAATAATAGGATCTTATTCCATTACATCAAGCTTATACATTAGTTATTTTTCATAAGTACCAAATAATTATTTGAAGCACTGCAAAGATATTAAAGAAAAATTAAATACACCTGCCCAATAATAGTATCCATAGTCCTTAGGTGACTTAAAATACAGGGTGTGGCAAAAGTAGGCTTACAATCGTGAGTACACAAACCACAGAGTTTATTAATTTTGTTATTATTATTAATAATTGTATTATTTTCCATAAAAGCAAGTGTAAACCTACTTTTACTTCTCCCTGTATATGCTTAAAGTAAGTTGTAGAGAGATTATATTTACTAAAAAACACATAAGTTATTGTTGAAAAAAATACCTTCAACTAGGTCTGTTACTCCAGACATAAGATTCTTTTCATTTATGGTGCCATTTTTTAAAAGATAAGTTACTGCTATTAAAATTAAGGTTTGCCACTAGTACACATCTATCTCTTTATGAATCTAAAATATAGCAAAATAAAATAAAATTCTGTAATTATATGTGCACAGGTGTCTCTCATTGTATAACCGATTAGCATGCATGTTTTAGAGTGCAGATTATGTATATCCTTACTGTTAGAATCATAAAACTATAACCATCAGGTGGAAGAAAAACCATAGTTTTCTGTAAAATATGCATTATAGTTAGTAATACAAACATAATTTATACATTTGGTTTCCTTATACTACTAAAACATAAACATCTACTTACATGTCAATACTGATTCATTTTCCAACTACTTAAAGTAGGTATGTGGATTAAACTTCTTTTAGATCAAACTTAAGAAGATATAGATAGTGATACAGAAATGTCTTGAAGGTTAATGGATTGACCATGGTTAGAAAATCATTAAAGGGTGCACAGCCATCAGGGTAACTATCATCTTAACTTCTTTATAAAGCAATTTAGAAAACCATAAACACAATGCCCAGACAGCAATTTTAAGATAATAGAATTTTTTAAAATGCTATCTAATCAATGTGAAATTTCATTTTAAGTACCCCAAAATGAGAAGAAATGCACATGTAGGTTAACTTATAAAAAGCCACATGTTGACAATGTTTTTATTAGTTTTTAAAAGTTCTATAAATATGAATTTCATTCTTTTAAGACCTAGGATATTAAGTAAACTGGTTTAAATATATATAAACATGTTTAAAAGGTTTTCAAAGTAAATAGGCAGCAGCACAATATTTGAAATTAAAAAATGTTTTAGTTAATATTCTGCTTCAGTGATAGTCTGTTTTCATTTTAAAATACTTCCTTTGCATTAGAGTATTTGTTTAAAAAAGAATGAAAATTTTTCTTAAGCACTAGCAATAGTAATTTTTCTTTTTAACTGCAATTAGACAATCATAAACAGTATCTTCTAAAGAGAACTTTATCATATTATTGTAAGCCATTCCTTAATTTTTGAAAGTTTATGATTTACTAGAGGCCCGGTGCACAAAATTTGTGCACTTGGGGGAGGGAGGGAGTTCCTCGGCCCAGCCTGTGCCCTCTCACAGTCTGGAAACCCTTGGGGGATGTCCTACAGATGGCTGAGGCCCACTCCCTAAGCCAGCAGTAGGACATCCTTAGCGCTGCCACAGAAGCAGGAGAGGCTCCAGCCTCCACCGCTGTGCTCACCAGTTGTGAGCCCAGCTTCTGGCTGAGCAGCGCTCCCCCTGTGGGAGCGCACTGACCACCAGGGGGCAGCTCCAGCATTGAGCGTCTGTCCATAGGTGGTCAGTGCACGTCATAGCAACCAGTCTTTCTGCCATTTGATTGACTTGCATATTAGCATTTTATTATATAGGATTATTTTATGAAATTGATATGTCATGGTTGTCATTTTCCTTTCCACCTATTCCTGTTCTAACTGTACAAACATTGGTCTTAGCTTTTTCTCTTGGTTCACTTTACCCTTAATTTATTTTTTACAAAAAGTTTACATTTAAATTTCATTAAAATTGTAATAAATATTACAGTTGATTGCCATGTGTTTTTAAATGTGCATATAATTAAATTAAATTAAAGAAATGAATTTTAGAAATACACAGACATATATCTCCACTTCTCTAAACCTGGAAATCTCAGAATTCAGTAATAATTTAAAATGAACTGAAACTAAAATGAACTGAAAGTAAACATAAAACATTTTATGTATTATTGAAGGAAATCACTATTGTTCTTAATATACACTATGTTATTAAATAACCATTTTAAAGATTTAGAAACTCAGTTTGAGACTGATTGAATAACTTAGTAATAGTAAATATACATAATACTTATTGTGTCCAGGTACTGTTCTAGGCATGACATATATAATCACTAATTCATGTGCAAAGCCAAACCAAATAGTTATTAATCAACAAAACCAAAATTGGAAACTAGGCACATACAGAACATATGCCATGTACTTTATCAACACTGCCGAATTTTCCTCTATACAGGAAGAATATTTAATAAGAGGAAGAAAATGTTCTATAAAAAATAGGATATAAATTGGATTCATAATCAGAAAATGTGAACCCTTAATGATATTTACCAATCAGGAGATGAGGGCCTTGAGTTACTCATGAATCTACTATATAAACATAAACATAACTACAGATATATACTTATACTTGTATGTGTGTGAGACAGATAGAGAGGGGAAGATTAGATTTCTCTAGGAACTGCACATTTTATGAATGTTTGTGGTTTGTGTTCGGAGGTTAGAATACCAACTTAAAAATTTCCAGGCCACAATGTGAGTACAGTAGAATACTCTCTCCAGACTGGCTCCCAATTGATTGATTAATGTTCTGAGAATATTTGACAATACTTTTGTTAATCAAATTGATTAAGACCCAAGCAGTCAGAAGGCTCAGAGCTAACCCAACATTGGAT
The DNA here is from genome assembly GCA_026230045.1 of Corynorhinus townsendii. Classification (NCBI taxonomy): domain Eukaryota; kingdom Metazoa; phylum Chordata; class Mammalia; order Chiroptera; family Vespertilionidae; genus Corynorhinus; species Corynorhinus townsendii. The sequence continues at coordinate 70,551,676 of JAPDVU010000003.1, read as the reverse complement.
AGCTCACTTTTCTGTCCACAGGGTCTTTCTTCCACTGGTGGGATGAAGTGTTTACCAACATTAAATTGTTTTTGTTCTCAATAAGTTTATTTCACTAATAATTTTATTGATATTACATAAATTAATTGGCTATTATTAAATAATGTGTACTTCCAGTGAAATATGAATGCAAGACAAAGAAATATTCTTTCAATGGAGACTAAGTTGAGTACATAGGCAAACCATCATGAAGTGGCTAAAAATTCTTTTGAGATTGATTTGAGCAATTATGGAAAAAGCAGAGAAATATTTTTAAAAATCTCTAAGACTCCTGCAAATAAAATCTAGAATTTACAATTAATGCAGTTTTTTGGTTGTTCTTGTAAGACAGAAAGGACAGAGCTCCAGCTAGCATTCAAACTAGGTCAGTAGCCTGCATAGTATATGTTCCAAGGTAAAACAAATGTTTTAAGGTATGCATTTATATATTTAATCTATTCCTTATGATCACTTTTGATGAATTTTATGTCATATACATAATACATTATTTATGTTAAAACAATGCTTTAAATTAAGCAATCTGTTTACCTCCACCATTTCTCAAATCATTTAAATGCATTTGTTATCATATTTTTTAACATTTTATATAGGTACGTCTTATTCTGAAATGTAATTTTATCATCAAAACATTTACCATGGTTTTTACTGTCCTTATTAATTGTAAAAAATTATAAAATAATCATTGACCTGTAAAACAAACACCAATATTATTTTTATGTCATGCTAGCGGAATTGAAAACTTGAAAAGGCCCTAGCTGGTCTGGCCCAATGGATAGAGCATTGGACTGCGGACTGAAGGGTCCCAGGTTCGATTCCAGCCAAGGGCACATGCCTGGGTTGCAGGCTCGATCCCCAGTGGGGGATGAGCAAGGGGAAGCCAATCAATGATTCTTTCTCATCATTGATGTTTCTATCTCTCTTTCCCTCTCCCTCTCTTAAAATCAATAAAATATATTAAAAAAAAAAAGAAAAGTTGAAAAAGGTCGAACCCAATTGCATTTACTAGTACTCTCTGTAATAATACATGCATTCATAGGCAAAAGCTCTCGCAGGCCAAAGCACTGGATCCAATAATGGGTTTTCTGAGGATTTTAGGTTATGTTACTCAACATAACCTTCTCATGTGTGTTTAATTTTTTGTTCTAAATTATTATTGCATTGTTATGAAAAATGAAGAGAACTTTTAAATTGAAATTAATGTAACTAAGACCTTCATTTATGTATGAATATAGAAATATTCATGTTACAGTGATTTAACCTGTAAAGCAAATCCCCAGTAGATTATCTAATTGTTATCTAAGTATATAGAGACATAATTGCTTTTAGAAATATAATATTAAGATTTCTAATGCTAAAAGAACAGTTTCTATAATTTTTATATGAAATGCTCTTGAAAATTACCTTACCTAATATATAGCAAGGTCTTGAACACATTTTTAATTAGATAATCTTTTGAAAATTCCATTTAAATAAAAGTAGACAATTCATGGGATAAACCATTAAATTAATTTTTACACCTTTTTCAATACTTGTAAGAAAATATAATTATCAAGCTAGGTTTTCATATTTTTTTTCTTTGTAGGTATTGCTTTGGGTAAAAATCAGAGACGTGTTGATGAGTTTAGGTTCACCATTTTAACTCCGGATTACTTTGGCAAATATTTACAGAGGATCAACCAAATCTGAGGCACTTGGAAACTGACATCAGCATGGATGTCATATGTGTGCTGTCACCATGGAGTTTTTCAGTTTTGTTCTGCACCATCTCGGGTTCTGCAACGAATCCAGCTCTGAGAGCAACAGAAACAAGCCAGGTATACTTACATGCTGACTCAGTGTACCCTGACTTAGTAATTAATGATCATACTATTTATAGGTAATTTAGAAAATTTTAATTGATAAGAGATAGAGATGAATGAGATCTTGGCAATGTAGAATGCAGCCAATCAATCAATCAACTAATGTAGTTCATTATATTTTTATTCTGTAGATAACCTGAGCCATTTCATTTGGGTTAGTATATTTCATATATATTTTAGTATTTTAAATTTAAAGACAATTCTTAAATTCATTTGCTCCTTAAGGTTCTTTGTTTTTTAGGAGTTTGCTATTCCACAAAATGTTTTTGGACAAGCTTACATCTTTTTCAGGGTACACTTTCATTTATGGATGACTGCCATAAAATAAAATTCATTGTCATTTATAATTTCCCATTTTGGTTAATGGCATTTTGAAAGTTCTATAGCTTTCTAAATGAACCCAAGGGCGACTTCCATGGAAACTAGTACACAATACACAGTACCAAAATAAATTCCCCAAACACACAACAAGTTTCTCAATGCAAAGAAATATGATGAATTTAAATGTAATGTTTTATAAATATTCTTGCAGCCAAAAATAACTCGAAAATGTGATTTATGTGTGCAGGGTAACTATGTATTGATTTAAGACAAAATTTTATATAATAAAAGGCTAATAAGCAAATTGACTGAATAGCAGAACAACCGAATGGCAGAATGACTGGTTGCTATGATTTTATAGGGGTTACATTGGTTAATAAAATTATATAGGTTTAAGGTATAAATTCTATCCTATATAATAAATGGCTAATATGCAAATTAACCAAATGGCAGAATTATTGGTCCCTATGATGCACACTGACCACCAGGGGGCAGATGTTCAATGCAGAAACTGCCCCCTCGCGGTCAGTGCACTCCCACAGGGGAAGCGCCGCTCAGCCAGAGGCTGGGCCCAGCTGGAAAGCACAGTGGCAGTGGTGGGAACCTCTCCAGCCTTTGCAGCAGTGCTAAGGATGTCTGACTGAAGGCTCCTGGACTGCGAGAGGGCGCAGGCCGGGCTGAGGGACACCACTCTCCCAGACCGCAAGAATTTCATGCACCAAGCCTCTAGTCTATCTTATCTAATAAAGAGGGAATATGCTAATTGACCATTATGCCCTCACAAAGATGGCGGCACCCATAGCCAATAAGGAGGGAATATGCTAATTGACTGCCACACCCTCAAAGATGGTGGCACCCACAGTCACAAGATGCTGGCGCCCATTCCCTCAGCCCTGCTGGGGTGGCAGGTGCACAGCACACACCTGCCTCTGGAGTCCCCCAGTCCCCTCAGGCCCCCAGGTGCTCAGGGCCAGCCTGAGGCGCAGGCAAGCCTCAGATAGCGGTTGCCCAGCTGCCCAGGGCAGGCCCAAGGTTCAGGAAAGCCTTGGAAGGCGGCTGCCTAGCCACCCAGTGCTGCCCAAGGCTCAGGTAACCAGGGCTGGCTGAGGCTTGCGCTGCCAGCAGTGGCATCAGCAGAGGTGTGATAGGGGTGTCACCTTCTCCTGATCGCCTGGTTGCCTCCTGCCCCTGAGGGCTCCTGGACTGTGAGAGGGGGCAGGCAAGGCTGAGGGACCCCTGTCCAGGTTTCATGCACTGAGCCTCTAGTCTACACTAATAAAAGAATAAGATGCAAAATGACCATACCGTTGCGACACCCACCAGCCAATCAGGAGTTAGTATGTAAACTAACCCAATGAAGATGGTGGGTTAATTTGCATACACAGGCACTGAGCGGCTGGGGCAGGGGCGGGATGCAGGCATTTCTCACTGCCCCAGCCACTCCAGGCCTCTGGGCAGCCTGGGAAAGCCGAAAGGTGGCTCCAGGCTGGAGTGAAAAGGTTGCTCTGGCGGGAGCAAAAACGGTGCCAGCAGCCAGGGGAAGGAAGGCCCATTCTTTCATGACTCTTCATGCATCAGGCCTCTAGTATATATATAAAAAGCAAACATGCAGAGTGTCCCCTCAGGAGTTCAAGTGGGAGACCACGAGTTCGATCACTGGCTATGACATGCGGTGACCACCAGCGTGTGGCGCAGAACGAAGGAAAGCCCTGGCCGGCAGCAGAAGGCCTCAACCAGCCCTGATTGCTGGCCAGACCTAGGGACCCTACCCATGCATGACTTTTGTGCACCAGGCCTCTAGTAGATAATAAAAAGACGTTCTTCTTACTTAATGCCTTCACCACAGTGTTTTTTTTATATTTACATGTGAACTATTTACATTCTAGAAAAGCTCTGAGTATTAAATTCTCACAATTTGTCATCTGCTAATACAGAAAATAGTTTGAGGTAAGGTTTTATTTTTTATCCACTCCATTTTGAACAAATAAGCATAGATAAGGTGATAGAATCATTTAATAGATTGTGTATTCCTGTTAATGAAATGGCTTAAAATCTTTCACTCCTTTTAAATTTTACTTTATAAAAGGACAGGTGTTCAAAAAGATGCCTAGACTTCAGCTCACAGAGTGGCTTCAGCTCCCCATGACCACAGATAGACTGACCCCAACTACTCCAGAAGGCTATTGCAAACAGAAATCATATAGGTGGTGGAAAACCAACCCAATTATTTAATTTCTGCCTATTCATTTCATCAGCATTAACTGCTGCATTCACTGCAGAAATGTATGGCAAATGCCATAGGCATTTTAATTCAATCTGTCCCACATGTCCTGTGAAAACTTGTCACAATAATTTTGCCTCCTACAATTACACTGTTTGTGTGTTTGATTAATTAAATCATTGCATTCTCTTTTTCCTCTTCTCCAATGTTTCGATGACATATTGCCAGGCAAGAATTCCAGCTTTTGGAGTTTTCATTTTTAAAAAGAGCCTTATATGGTTGCAAGAGTATTCATTAGTACTTAGAAGGAAAACTAAGTTGTTAGACGTTTATTTACATTGGAAATTTAACTTCACTTAATCCAGTCTCTTAGTCACACAACCCTGATCAGGTAAATCACTCTCCTTCTTAAAATTATACAATGGTTTTCTTTCAATTGGGGTTATACCCCAAAATGCTTAACAAGAATTACAAGGCTTCCATCTACCTCTCAGCTATTTCTTCAATTTTAGCAACTTTCACCAGCCTCCTCCTTGTCTCTAAATCTCAGCCTCTGGACCTATTCATTTATTTGAACATGTCACACTGCCTCTGACTCCTGAGCCTTCAGACATGCTAGTGTCTTTGCTTGTGACACTCTTGCATGACCTTTGCCTGGCTGCCTTCCGTTTTTTACTCAAGTCAGTCATTAAAAGTCACCTTCCAAGGGTTTTTCTGCTGTATGCTTTCTTCCTTCCCACACTTGCTCTGCTAGTAATCGCTTGATATCTGTTTTCATCTAGCTTATATTTCCTCTATTCCAAAGGAAGTACAATGCCTGGCACATAATAAGCACTACATATGTCTGTGGAGCTGAGTTGGAGTTAAAGAATGTTTGTCAGTTATTGTACATAATAGTATAAATATATGGACATACCAGAGTTAGAGTTTTGTTTTGTTTGTTTTTATCTTAGTGTTCATGATGCTGCTGCCTGGGATTCCTGTCTCTTCATAATTAAAATAAGTGCCTTTGACTCAAAGTCCATATATCCATATCGATATTTCTCAGTCTTTGTTCCATTATCACACTACTAGTCAGTCTTTTTAGATATTTTTCCTAATCATCCCTGCCCTGTGAAACTGGAAAAACACAAATATACTGGACCACTATTTATGCACTGTTCATAACCATTGTAACACCTTAGATGTTTTACACCAGTCATAAATGTCCACGCCTTGGGAAGTAATGTCGCTGTGGAAAATGTATCATACAGATATCCATATTTTATTCTATCTATCTTTCTTCCTATCTATCTATCTATCTATCTATCTATCATCTATTTATAATCTTTTAATCTAAAGAATAAAAGGGTAGAAAGAGAGAGAGAAATGTTCAGTTGTGCATTCTTTGCTGTCTGGCTTCAGCTGCTCTTTGCAGAATCTTTTCCTGTTTCCAGCTCAGGCTCAGAGTTTGGGTCTGACGAGAAGCTTTGCTCAAAAAAAGCATCCTCTTTTATGATTGTTGTGTTGCTTTCCTGACTATTGGGTTCTTTAATGAGTGTTAACAAAACATTAATTTGTATGGAAATATTAAAAGTCAGAATGTACTGTAATTTTAGATTTTCATAGTCTATATTTACCAGACTTATCATTTTATTCAGGTCCATTTCCAAATGAACTGTTTTATGTGTTTTCAACTGGAATTAGGTTTCTTTATGTAATTACTTTTAAAGCTGAATCAGAGTTGAAGCTTTGACAGTGATTGGTGGCATGAGGATCTATTCAGTTTCCACAGGCAGCTTGACAAATAGCCCTCTAAGCCGGGCAAACATCTCAGGTGCATGGAAAACCGAGGTCTTAACAGGAGCCACCGCAGAGAGAATGGGATTGCAGCCCTATTTCTTGCTTTCTCTGGCTTTTATTAGTCCACAGAGTGGTTAGAAACAAATGTCAGGGATTTGCTGAGAATATTTTACAGTTCCTCCAGGGACCACAGCCCCGTTCAATCTGCCTGCAGTGGCAGTTGTCATTTAAATACAATGTTACAGCCTGTTAGGACGCATGAGGTGGGTGGGTTGTAGAGCCCACAGTCAGGGGACCTTCCATGACGATGGCAGATCTAAAAGAGACTTCCCATTTGTCATCTTTATTCCTCTTGCTCAGTAGACACTCACAAACTATGTGCCCGACCAGTTTAGTCCAGACACACATGTCAATTTACGTGGTTTAGCTAACAACTCCAGCTTGTCACCAGTCATTAGTTGTTGCCCTCAAAGTAATTGTTCAATATCACATTGGCTTTAAAAACAAACAGGTATTAGTTATAGCAAAATTGAGAGACGTTTGTTAACATTCCGAATTTCCCTCTCTCAAACTAAACCACAGGCATTATAATATCTAATTTGGCTACTGAAAGGATTTTAGAGACAGGGGCAGCAGTTTCAGGGGAAGGGGGTCCATGGGAGAGGAATGCATACATGATGGGCAGAGACAGCTCCAAGCTGCCCGATGCTTTATCTTACATACACAGAGGAATGTTACAAGGTAAGGGGGAGAAGAACAGGGGCCACCGGGTGAGCTTTGAAACTCTGAAACTGATACCATATAGTGAAAAGGGGGAAAGGGGCCAATTAGGAAAGCACAGGGGGCACAAAATAAGGAAGGGTCCAATCCGAAAGTATCATGAAGAGACAAAGAAGCTTCCAGCATTTATAAATCCATGGACAAAGAGAATCACAGGATTAGGGTTTTTTTCCATTAGAGAGAGGGAGACGATTTTTCACGATTTGGGGACCCCATTTGGGGACCCTCCCTAGGAGGAGTTTGTATACACTTACATTAAACTTCCAAACCTGGATAAAAATCTTTTAATCCGCGAATCTTATTCTTCAAACACCCTGCAATGAGAGTCCTGCCTTGCTATTCCTCGTATCACTACTGCATTAGCCCTTTACTCCAGACCAATGGATGCATTCACAGGCCATATTTTGATATGAACACAGGCCTCATCTTATGTGCAAGCACTATGTTTAAGTGCTTCACTTAATTTTTCCTCATGCAACCAAATGATAGGTGTTACTATCCTTTTGTTTTTACAGATGAGACAGGCCAAGAAGAAAAAAAACAAAAAAACTTTGCGTTATAGTAGATTCAGGAAAAAGTAGGTCACAGGGTAAAAGGCTGAGGGCATGGATAGTCTCACTGAACAGCATCTTGCTCAACATTATGCAGCATAGCCAGGTGTCTTTTCCCCCTAGTCACTTGTACCCAAATTTTTGCCACCTTTTAAATTCAAATTCAAATCCTTTTCCTACCCAAAGTCTCTAAAGAAATGTAGTTCACAGTGATAGTTAAAGTGTAGGAACTCATATGATCCATTTTTAAAAATAGTGACTTAACAATATCATTCTATGTATTACTAATTAATTTTTTAAGATTCTTTGCCTTAAATAAATCACCCCTAAATAGATTAAAAGGTTTTAGAGGGAGGGAGTTTTACTGATACTCTAGTACTTTTTAAAAATATAATGACCACTACAGAGTCTCATATACACTGAGTGGCCAGATTATTATGGTATCTGAATGCATAATAATCTGCTCACTCAGTATATATCCTAAATAATAAAAGGCTAATATGCAAATTGTCCCCTCGACCAGGAGTTCGACCAGCAGGCAGGCCGACCAACAGTCCATGTCCCCTCTCCCTGGCCAGGCTGGCCGGACCCCACCCATGCACAAATTCATGCACCAGGCCTCTAATATATATTTATATATACACTGAGTGGCCATATTATTATGCATTTAGAGATTATAATAATCTGGCCACTCAGTGTATATATAGCATGAAATTGTAAAAGAGAAAATCTTCTGATTTATGCATACTTGGGAAACATCTGGAATTACAATACACTCCAAATAAATAAATAAATAAATAAACACAGTTTACTTTTTTACTAGACTTCTGCAACATAATAAATTAAGAGTCCTATATTTTCATTATAATTCTGCCTTTGGTTATTCTGTATAATTGGCTATTTCTCAGATTTAACTTACCTATTGCTGTAATCTTACTTATCAATACATGTACAAACACTTGAAATTATTTGCAGAAGTTAAATAATCTTTTAGAAAGTTCCTAATTATTGTAAGTCAAACCTGAATGGCAGACATACACATATGAAAAGCAACTGCAGAGTCTTCACAGCAGTCACATAGTCATTGACCTGGGGAAGTAAGTTATCTCTGGCTCCCAGATACACACAATTATTACTGCATTTGTCTCTTGGAATTTACCTATTGGTTTCTCTATTGTTTTCCAAATAGGAAAAAATATATATGAGGCAGAGCAAGATGCTATTTGAAACTCATGACTTCCTAGAAAGAAATAATAGTGATCCTCTTATAGTAATGATGGGAAAGTGGACTTTTAAAACTTTTATGGCAAGCTACATTCCAAAATAGAAGTAACAGGTTTAACATTGGAAGGTGGTTGTAACCTTTGACAAATAACTTAACTTTGTCTACTCTTGATCTCTCATTTGTATATTTAGTTAAAATATATCCTATGTATGTGTCACTTATGTTTTTATATCCCTAATCACTGTTGCAAGAAATATTGGCATGATTATGGTCATTATTATGACTACGTATTTCCACTTTTGCAAAGGAGCTTTTCATGAATTATCATGAAGAAACAAGATATAACACTATAAATCATTCTCCTAATATGTTCACGTCCTTTCATTACCTGCTTTTGTCATTAATTGGTATTTTTATGAAGAAATTCTAAGTAAATTACGTATTGCAATAAAAATTCTGAAGTTGAAAGTTTACAACTTCCTTAAATAAATTTAAAACAGGAATTCAGTTTTAAGCTTTTCTTTGAGATTCTGCTTTGTTTATATAGTAGATATAATAATTTTTTATTAGCTTAAAAAATCATGCTTCTTTCTAAAAAATCAAGATAAAAGGAAGGAAAAAGGATTATTCTCATGCTTCATAACAAATAATTTTCATCTTATGTGAATATAGTCACTTTAAATCAGGTCATTGATTTTAAAATAATAGTTTTGCATTTCATAGCTAAGAAAAGAAAAAAAGTCCCAGTTCTGATATTATTAATTAAGAAAGTTTAAAGCATATTGTGTTTATTGACAGAAATTTATTTTATTTATTTTAAAACTCTAACTCATATTTATTTCTAGAAAACTCAGTATGGTCTTTTAAAACAAAAGCCACATTTAAATCACTGTTAGATGACTAGCTTACTTAAGGGCACATCATTAAATTAGTAGTATTTCAAGTTACTTGAAAAAAGCCATCCCTCACTAGAATGTTTGCAATTAAAGAAAAAAAATCACTATATTTTTCATAAGCTATAAAATGTCATAGAAAAAATAAGTATTATTTATCTTCTAAAAAATAACTGTTGCTCTTATTCACTATGTCTGTGTGAATAAGAGTTCAAATTACTTGTACCCTTACCCACATCTTACTTTCTACTATATTTTATATTTGCTAATAAGTGAGTAATTTGCTAATAAGTGGCAGACGTAGGACCTGAGTAAGCCTCATTTTTTTCTTAAAAATCAACATTCCCATGCAGGATACAAGACTAGCAAAATGGGCATCACTCAGCTTAGGAAAATTCTCAGAACCACAGATTGTCAAAATTTTAGTTTTAACTTCTACAATTAAATCTGTAGAGACTGAAAATAGAGAAACTGAACTTCTTAAGAAGACTAGTCAGAACAAAAGCTCTGGGTTCTACTTGTGCCCAAGAAAGACATGGAGCTTTCCCACATAAAGTAGGATCAGATACAGTCTAGGCAATGCAAAGTAAACTACAGGTAACCCATGAGACACATGGAGATAAAGGGAGGCCTATGAGTTATTTTTAGGTGGCAATCACAGGTTCCCATAAGCTGGGTTTTGCTTATGGGACCCATCTAAAGACTATGCTTGATTAAAGCCCAGATATACTAGGGAAGTAGTAGATAATAACACCCATGAAATAGGGTTTTTTCCATTTTCCAAAATTTGAAAATGTTAAGTAGTGTTCTTTAAAATCCAGCTTATATCTATATCTTCATTATTTTTACTATTTTGTTTCACTTACTCCTCTCTGTTTATTTTGTGCCATAGTAATTTTCCTTCCAGGATTTCTTTGAAAGAAATACATATTTTCTGAGCCTGTTTTTCTTCATTATGTCCACATATTCTCAGACTTTGCATCTACTTTAAGCTCAATTATCACTCTATCTAGATTTCTGCCAATTTGATATATCTACTTTTGACATCCTACTAGTTCTATGCTTGAATATCCAGTTACCCACTGTACATCCACAATATGTATCCTAATGTCTTCTAGAACTTTGGTATCTACTCTGTGTACAACAAATATGTTTTGAACTAACTAATGAATATACACACCCAAACAAAGTCATGCACATTTTTGCCCCTTACTACTAATTTAGTCACTTAGTTCTCACCCATATCTACTGATACCACCTATTTCAAAACCTAATTGTCACATGAGATTGCCAAGTGCCTTAACTGTTGATCTTTCATTTTGTGCTGTAAGGGCTTTACTTTTTCCAATTCCCATGGCTTATACTTAAGATCCTACAGGATGAAACTCAAAATTCCTTATTTTGAATTCAGAGTTTATGTTGTGGAATTAAGTTTTGTTCTTTTCTGCCTGGAAAACCTGTGTGTGTTTTTTCTTCCTTAATGATCTTTTTTATCTGTATTTCTCATCTTGTTACCAAAATCCCAAGCTTCTCTTTCAAAAGCCACCTTGTTTATGAAGGATTTTCTATACTTGCATCTATATATACTATTCTCTTCTCTGAATGATTTCCTCTTTTTTTAAAAATATATTTTTATTGATTTCAGAGAGAAAGGGAGAGGGAGAGAGAGATAGAAACATCAATGATCAGAGTGAATCATTGATTGGCTGCCTCCTGCATGCCCCCTACTGGGGATCAAGCCTACAACCCAGGTATGTGTCCTTGACTGGAATGGAACCTGGGACCTTTCAGTCTGCAGGCTGATGCTCTATCCACTGAGCCAAATTGGCTAGGGCATGATTTCCTCTTTTAAGACACATCACAGTCTGCCCTCTTTTACAATAATGTGTGTACTTTATATGCCTGACTCAATAAGTTTGCCTTAGTCTTTTGTCACAAACACATGAAGCTCATTGTCTTCACCTCCATGCCTTTGTTCCACTTCACTGGTACAACCTTAGTTTTTTAATAATTAAATAAACTATTTACATTATCATGTGCTCCATCTGTAATGTGTTTATGTTGATTGATCTGTCTCACCACTCTTCTTCATTTTTTACTGATGAATAGAGACCATATGCATAGATGTCTCATGTAAAAGTGCTTTTCTACTTTTCAAAAAATATTTATGTACGGTTGTGCAGAGTGCTGATATTTGTTTAGCATGAGAGTAAAAGTAGAGGCTCATGTTAGCTTAAAACTAAGAGTAAATAAATATATAAACTTCGAAGCCAAAAAAGTATGTGCATTTGTTTTTGGTGTGACATGGCTTTGAATCAATTGCTTCACTAATAATGCTACTTTCCCTAATCTAATTCAGCCTGTTATTATTCCAGAAACCACTGTCTGAAAGTCATTATACTATGGAAACGTAATAATTAATAACAATAAATACAGTCATCTTACATTTTTATAGCACTAGCATATTTTCAAAGCACTTTCTCAGCTATTATCTCACTGGAGCCTCAGCATAACCCTGTTGTAATGTATATGGCACACAGAGGAGCAAATTCATTATAACTACCTGCATATTTTTTCATCCTACTGTTAATATGGTCCATTATAAACATATTAAATATGTAAGAAAATGTATTGCATTTGGTGGCTATATGGAAGAAAATCTGTGGACATTTTATAATTAAGGTGTTTGCATTGAAAACAATAGATTCAATAAACAGGTGTTCTCAATTGTAGTAATTATGCTTTGAAATATTCTTTATTTGGGGAAATACAATGTATGTATCTAGTCACCAGTATGTTTCATCATTATGAATTATGCTGGTATTTGTGTATTTTTGAAGACTAAGGTTTGAATTTAATGTATAATATAAACCCCATCTTCTTAGGGAATCCAGCACCATTACAGTTTACAAAAAAAAAAGACTCATATAGCCCTCTAGTGTCCCAAATTTACAGTTCCTTCTGTCCCTCATAGAAAGTGCATTGAAGCCTGGCTAAACTCATCCCCTCGCTCTCCTCCTTTAATGTGGAAACTCCGCTGACTGTACTATTGCTAGGAGCACACATTGTTTAAAATACAAACATTATGGTGTTGGCTGTGGGAACTGCACTGTTATCACATCACTAGGGAAAGTGAGTTGAGTACATGACAGCTTAGAAATAGCCTTCATGGGGGAAATGTTCAGATAAACCAATTTTCTGCAAAAAAAAAAATTATTTGCTGAGTACTTATTTAAACAGCTGACTGAAGAGTTTATTATGCTTGATTGCAGGCCTTCAGCAAAAGTTATTGCTTCCTTTTCCTTCTCTTCCTGTCTCCCAATGAATTCCCATTGACAGAGCCTACAGCTACCCTCTCAGAAATCATATAAAACTTGACATCACTAAAAAATTAGCCTCCAAAAGGTGTCTTCGGGTGTTGTCTTTCAAATCAAATTTTAATAGACAACTGTGAGCCCAGAGCTCATTCTTTCTAACCTGATCATTAAGCAAAATTCACAGCCGGCCTGGCCTGTAGATGGAGCTATTGACAAATCAGTACCACCCACTTGAGAAAAAGCAGGGCACCAACCTAAGTTTTATTGAATTTTCCTTTCTTCCTTTTTTAAAGGACTATGCTTCAAGCCATGTCCTAAGTATTCTCTTTTCAATTAAAATAAATCTACCTTATGAAAATTAAAAATGGCTTCAAATTTTGATGAGCATTATCTAACTCAGTTATGGAATTGGACCATGTAAAACCTACAGTAAAAAATAAATAAATAAATAAAAATAGAATTATGTGCCAGTGAAAAGTGATTCAAGCACATAGATCGACTATACAATATAAGAAAAATTATATTAAAAAAATAGACTTCATGTATCATTATTTTCTAAATGGGAAGGTGACAGAGGGGTCATTAGAGTAAGGCAAACTAAAGTATTTCACTTTAGTATTCAAACAGTACTTTCTCTCATGAAATATCTATTTTTGTATCCAATAATCTATTAACACAATACATAAGGTAGATTACATAGTTATTTACTTTAGGAAATCTAAGTATGGAGTAGATGAATATAGAACTGTCTGATTTTAAAGTTGGAAGGACCTCTTTCGTGATAACCCAAATAAGATTTGATAGAGTTAAAAGAGAATTCAGTGATCATTCATTTATTCTTTTCACAAATACAAATGTATCTCACATGAATGTTTATATATGCATGGTGTTAGGATTAGATAAGTCATTTCCTGCTCTCAAGAAGTTTATAGTTAAGTTATATTAACAGACACATGAAAAGCTTTAGGGCAATGTAAAAGTCCATGGTAACACAGAAAAAAGTACTAACTGCAAGTTCTGTGGTATATCAGAAAAGGCAATTTAAAAAGTCACCTAATCTGAATATTTCTAAGGCTACCTAGGAACACTACATCATTTTACAGAAGTAGAAACTGAGTTAGCAAAATATCATGGCTGATAGGTGTCAAAATCAGAGACATATATTAGCTTTCTTTGTTTGATTTGGAAAAATCTTTCCACAATAAAGCACATTTCTAGGTGAAATATATATTGGTATCTGCTCAGAATGAAATTAAAGAGTCCTCATTTATAGTCTGACCAGATGCTAGAGTGCAGGCAAGGCATTTGTCCTCAACTATGAACTTCATGAACTACTAGTATATCAGGAATCTAATGACCTTGGTCTTGAGATATATTGCACTGAAGTTTTAAAAATTAAGAATTACTTAAAATATTAAGAATTACTTAAAAGTATTAAGAAACATCTTTATCCAAATTCAAATACGTTCCAACTGCTGTGTGTATCTACTGACATAGCTAGAATAACAGAATACTAAATTCCTGTCAGTATGATAAAAAATAACACGTGGTCCAGTATATTGTCAAAACAGCTGTCCTTTTCTATTTTGTTGCTGTAGGATACAAAATTAAAAATAAAAACTAAGTCTGATTTTTCCTGATTATTTTAACTTTTTATATGATAAGCAATAGAAAATACTTAAACATAGATGCTTTGCATCTGAAAATTACTATAATATATGTCTTGCTATCTCAGAGGAAAAATAAACTTAATCACTATAATCACCACTGGGAAAATAAACCCACATATCCCATACTTGTTGAAATTAGACTTCAGAAGAGAATAAGAGTAAGAGAAAGAAAGCATGCATTATATTTGTAAAAATGTGTTGAATGCTGCAAAATATTAAAAATATGATAATATGTTTTCAAATTTTATATTAAAGTCATAATATTTGAAATCATGGTCAGTATCTTTATTTCTAACCTCCAAATAGATGCCATTACATTTAGTTTCATTGAAAATAAAACATCTTTCAAATTAAAATAAAAGCAATTCCACTGACAGGGACGGGAAAGAGGGAGGAAGGATGCTGTGACACTTGCTTAAACCTGAGCAATATTTGATGCACCTGGAAACTACATTTTAGAAAATCCACCATCATTCCTCCAAAGCTCTGGAGAGGGTATCGTAAGCCATAGAGAATTGTGCTTCTTGTCAAAATATTTTACTCTTTATGAACATTAATCTCCTCATCTGTAATAGGAATAGCAGCATTTTCTTGTTTATAACACAGAGTTCTGATATTACAGTTGTTTATATAAACTTTGAATAGTTAAAATTTTTCAAATCTTATTCAAATACATATTGATTAGAAATCATTTTTAGTTTTTGCTATCTTTTTTAGTAAGCTTTTTGCATTACTAGACTAAGAAAAAAATCGCTTTTCTCTAAGAGCCTTACAGAACCCACAGACAAGTATAGAAAGTAAAAGGGATTTGTAACATGCTATATATCATTGAGACTTGAATATAATTATTATCAAAAATACTTGGTGATAAAATTATTAAATATTCATTATTTTATTATATCACTAGTTTTTTAAAATAAAAATGTCAAGATGTTTCCAAAAATTACTCTTTTATGGACAATTTGTCAATTGTTTATATATCCAAATGTCCTAGAATTGGTCAGCTATTTTCTCAATAACAACATTGTTTTGGCAGTCTTTATATTTTTTCAAATTTTATTTCAAAAGGATCAATTGAGAAATTTGACAACTGTCATTTGATAAATGACAAATATGTTATTAGGTTGGTCTAGTTAACTAGTCCTAATATCAGTGACATGAAGTAGAAGTGGTGGTAGGACATTTAACTACAATCTGTAGACACTTATGTATGACAAAGGTCATTGTTCCAGTTACCGGTTTTAGAGGAGTAGAACACATTGACATGTCTCCAACCACACATTAACTCATAAATATTGTGAAATATAACAGCAGTTAAAAAGAAATGAAGATAGAATTTGCAGGTGGCATTTGCTGGTTAGAGCATAAAGATACTCCCATAGGGACATCGCAGATGAGAAATATAATTTATATCCTGTTGTTCTCAAAATGTTTTTATATCATCAGTTGAAAATATTCTAAAATTTAAAAAGTCTTTTATGGGTGACATTGCAAGTCAAAGCTGAAAGGATCTCATCTGAATTTCTATAAAGGATGTCTGTAATAAAATCTTTGTATATAATGTGATTTCAAGAAATGCATTACCAAAGCATAAACACCTTGCTAATAGTGGCCATGTGCAGCACAGGCCTAAGGGGCTATCAGATGATCAACATAAACCAAAATGTCAGAAAACAACTGTATGGGTTTCAGGCAAGTTAATTTATAAGGTCAGTTAAGGGAAAGACATTATCATACAATTGAAGTTGCATTTACTACTCACAAGAGTATTTTCGTTTATATTGATTGCACTGGGGACATCCTCAGGTGATGGGAGGCATTAATTTATGGCTACTCTCACATAAATGAACTAGCAATTTAAAAAATATTGTCCATATAGGGCAAAACATCATTGTAAAATGTTGCTATTGTCATATGTTAACTAATTATTTTCAATAAATATTATAGAAGATATTTGCATGAAAGTAAATAGACAAATGTAATATATTTAACATCCTGAATTTTAGAAACTTCTTTATTTTAAAGTATTTTTTTTCTCCTTCATGTTTGCATATTCAGAAATTTGGATAATATTGACCTGAAGTTAGTAAATATATATTTGCTGAATTAAATGTGAGCATTTCATAAAGATGCACATTTATTACTTGTGTAAATATTGCAATCACTAATTGTGATTTTTTAAAATTTAAATCCTTTATTGTTTAAAGTATTACATGTCTCCTTTTTTCCCCATTGACCTTTCCCCAGCCACTCCCACCCCACAGCACATGCCCTCACCACCCTACTGTCTGTGTCCATTGGTTATGCTTATATGCATGCATACAAGTCCTTTGGTTGGTCTCTTGCTCCCCCGCTCCTGCACCCCCTCCACCCTGCCTTCCCTCTGAGGTTGGATGGTCTATTCAATGCTTCTGTTTTTGGATCTATTTTTGTTCATCAGTTTATGTTGTTCATTATAGTCCAGAAATGAGTGAGATCATGTGATATTTGTCTTTCTCCAACTGGCTTATTTTGCTTAGCACAATGCTCTCCAGGTCCATCCATGCTCTTACTAATTGTGTTTTATTGGCACCAGTTTACAACTGGCAATCAAAATATATGAGTTCTGATTTCTGTCACTAAATCTGAGAGTTAACTTTTATAAAATAATCAATTTTTAATGTAGATTCTTCCAGCAATTTATTCAATGAAATCTGTATCTAATTTCAAACTACCATATCCCCAAAACTCAGATATCTATATAGAATAGAGAAATATGCTAATTAACCAGGACGTCATAATGGGTCAACCAGACAGGAGGAGGTTGTGCATGCAGCATCGGGGGTGGGGTGGCAGGGGCCTCTGCGTGCCTGAGCTAGGGGAGGGCCTGGTCAGCAGCCGCAGAGGCTGTTTCAAGGGCCGGAGAGGGAGGCAGGGCCAGACTGGCGACTCCAGGGTGGGCAGTGCAGCCAGACCTGCCCCCAGGCGGGTCCAGCCATGCAGCTTGACAACAGAGAGCAGGGCCTGCTTGGCCATAGCTGCAGCGAGCGACCTGCGAGCAGGCAAACACAGCCCACAGGCAGCACCCAGCAAGGCCTGCTTTCCCATCGCCATGGTGTGGAGCAGGCAGGCCCTGCAGAGAGAGAGAACCACAGGGAGTGCACCTAATTCATCAGTAGGTCATCCCCTGAGGGCTCCCAGATTGGAGAGGGTGCAAGTCGAGCTGAGGGATCCCCCCCATTCACGAATTTCATGCACCGGGCCTCTAGTTTAAACATAAATCTCTATAACAATGATTACTATGATATGACAGAACATTGAGCACATATAACACAATCATGCTTTCTCTTTTAATAATTATTAGGTACACTAATTAGTAAGTTTATGATAATTTGCTATGTGAGAAATAATTTTAACATATATTATTCTATAATCATATTATAAGAGAGGTTTTGAAACCAGATTTGAATATCATCTAGTTATTAGGTGATTGTCTTGCAATCCATATCTATTCTGCAACCTTCATTTCTTTTTTGCAAGCTAGCTCCCCACTAGGTTCTGCCAGTATGATACACTCAGCTGGCTGCACAGGAGGTGGGGTGTTTTTCTCATTACCTGCTGCAGGTTGGTGCATGCAGAAAGGCCCCTAGGCCCAATACCTTTGAGGAGAGAGGGTTCTGCTAGGTTCCTGACTGCCGTACCCAAGTATTGGTACCTTATCCACGTTGTGGCCATTGGTTCCAATTGCAGTTTGTTCTAGATTCTAGCTTTTTACACTTGCAGACCCATCATACCTCAGAAGTTGTGCTACTTTAAAATTCCAACTCCACAGGGCCCCTCATCTAAGCTACTGGGTTTTGAATTCTATCTCTATGGAGCTAGGCATAGAAACACTTGAGAGCTCAGCACACACCAGGTGGACCCTTCCCTCAAAGGTCTGTCCTAGAAAGACAGGTATCTCCTCTGTTCCGCACACCCTCTTCCTTTTGTTTTTCCAGCCCTAAGCATGATATAACTGGTTTCGGCAGCCACCACATCCGTGTTCCCACTTGTCATTTTAGTCTTTTAATACCTGTTTAACCATTTGCCTACATCAAAAGCTCCCAGTTAAAATAACCATCACGGTCTCTGTCTTCTTAATTGGATCCTGACTAGCACAAGTGCTTTTTAAAAGATTTAGCTCCATAAAATACCTTTAATGAATTGATCACATTGTAAATACAAAAATATGGGAGTTTTAATGACCCTAACTGAGTTGGAATGTGATATTAAATGTAGTACACATTTTAGTTTAATTATGATGTAATTATACTGGTTATTATATTGTTATGGCCACTTCAATATTTTAATATGTGGTTAAATAATCAAATATAATTTTCATCTGAGAATATTAAAAGACAATTAGAACATAATTTCCTTTGCATTACTATGCATTATCATTGTATTTATCATGGCTCAGAAAATATGAACATGATGAATAAACACAATAGATTTAGTTTGTTATCCATCTTGAATTTTAAAAATCTTTATTACATTAAAAATTATACAAAGTCATGAATTATGTTTGTGTGGTGCAGAAAATTAAAAAGCAGAATATTATGCACTGATTAAAATTCACTGGTAATTAGAATTATGCTACAGGTGATATGTGAATCTAGTGGATATTTTAAAAAGTAATTTTTCTGAGGAAAAAGGAGAGATTTGCAATTGTACTAAATTAATGATCACTGATACTTCATATATTAAAAATCAATATTTCAGTAACATTGATGTGCTTTTCTGATAATTATGCAATATTTGTTATAAAAAGATAACTTAAATATTAATCTGTGCTTTCTCTTTTTGCAACCATGTATTTTAGAAAAGACATCTGGTAACCATCTCACAATAATTTCTATATTCATATTAATGTAGGCAAAATAAGTATTCTCTAACTTTTAATTAACCCGTAAAGAAGACATACTCCTCATTCATTCACTGGCATTTCTATAATATACTAGAGGTCCAGTGCATGAAATTTGTGCACAGAGGGGGGTTCCTCAGCCTGGCCTGTACCCTCTCCAATCTGGGACCCCTTGGGGGAAGTCCAACTGCCAATTTAGGCCCGATCCCACAAGCAGTCGGACATCTATCTCTCTTGCAATCCGGGATGACTGGCTCCTAACCACTCACCTGCCTGCCTGCCTGATCATTCTTAACTCCTTGCCTTCTGCCCTGATTGCCCCTACCTTGTCCCCCCTGCCTGCCTGATTGCCCCTAACCTCTCTGCCTGCCTGATTGCTCCTAACTGCCCTCCCCTGCTGGCCAGATATTACCCCAACTGCCCTCCTCTGCTGGCCCAATCTCACCCCCAACTGCCCTCCCCTACCGGCCTGATCTCCCCCCCAACTGCCCTCCCCTGCCAGCCTTATCACACCTAACTGCTCTGCCTCAGTCCCCACCACCATGGCTTTGTCTGAAAGGAAGTCTGACATCTGGAAGATGGCTGGTCTACCTGTTCTAATTAGCATATTACCCTTTTGTTAGTATAGATAGATTATATCGGATAGGATTGCTTAAATGGGGGAAAAAGCCTTTTCAGCAGGAGAAGATGCTCTTGGCAGACAAAAATACATAATCCCTATATCTGGACTGATAGCCAGCCATATGCACTATACTGCCAAACTGGTCATTAAAATATTGAATCATTTTCTTACACCTTATACCAAACAGCTGTTGCCCTTAAAACCCCTCCTCAGCCCCCATCTTAGGTTCTGCCTTCACAGTTCACCCAGAGTAGGTTCTGATTGGCCGGTTTCTATGCCAGTCAGCATCTCTGGGCCTATTTCTGGGCCTGATCATAGAGGCGGGGCTGATAAGCAGCCACCCCAGGCTGCTGACGAGTGGGCTGAACTGCTGACCTCTAGGAGAAAGAGAGAGGCTTGGCTGCTGGTAAGGCCTGGAGAGGGAAGCAGAGTCTGATCACCCTGCTTCTCTCTCCAGGCCTCACTAGCAGCTGCTGCCACTGCTGATCAGCTCCACCTCTCTCTCTCTCTGAGAGGTCAGCAGTTCAGCCCGCTCACCTGCTGTGTGTGCAGCTTGATGTTTGGTTGAGCCTTCAGTCATTTTGGATGTTACCATCCTGGCTCTTTATATATATAGATATCTTACATTATGTCTATACAAACCATCACTCTTGTTGGGCAATGTAATTCACTTACTAATAGCAAAATTGAATTGCCATAGGAAGATTTTTTAAAATTTATCTTTATATTTGAAAGTATTATAGATGCCCCTCCTCCCCTTGACTCCATCTACCTCACTCCCACCACCACCCCTAGGCCTTCACTGCACTATTGTCTGTGTCCATGGGTTATGCATATATGCATATAAGTTATTTGATTAACTTCTTCCCACTTTTCCCCCTTTCCCTCTGAGATTCCTCAGTCTGTTCCATGCTTCCATGTCTCTGGATCTATTTTGTTCATGGGAAGTTTTAAAAATTACTTATTTTTTAATGAAGTAGTTTTTTTTAAGACACTAATAATCTTGATGCATAATTTTATATATTTTTTTCTGAAATAATAATAAAGAACAAACCTGAGGAAAAGTAATGCTATTGAACAGCAATCCTCTTCACTGCCCACCATATAAATCAAGATTGTAACAATAGGAGAGATTGGTGATGAACTCTCACACTGGCAAAAAAGAAATTGTATTACAAAACATTTCAGTGTAAAGCATCATTTAAAGAACCGTCTAATGCAATAGTCCATATCTCTCTGACAACATTTAGAAGAATTAAAGTAATAGGATCAAGATAATTCTTAATATAAGAATTCTTTAAAACAAGGTTTTCAACAGGGGCATTATTGCAATTCTGGACCAAATAAGACTTTGCTTATAGAGGAGTGTGCTGTCCTTTATACTGTATGCTCCTTAGCAGTATCCCTGGCTTCTGTTCATTAGATGCCAGTATCACCACCACCCTCAATCCAGACAATAAAAAATGTCTCTATGGTATGGCAGTTCTTCAAAAAGTAAACATAGACTTACCAGCTGATCCAATATTTCCACTTTGGGGTATATACCCAAAATAACTGAAAGCAGAGACTCATGGAAATATTTGTATACCAATATGCATAGCAACATTATTCACAGTAACCAAAAGGTGTAAGGGACTCAAATGTCCACATGTGGTGTAAACACAATAGTATATTATTCAGCTTCAAAAGGAATGAAATTCTGAGGAATGGTACAACCTGTACGACCCTTGAAAACATTATGCTAAGTGAAATAGGCCAGATGCTAAAGGACACTTATTGTATGATTCCATTTAAATGAGATACCTAACTAGTCAAATTCAGAGAGACAGAAAGTAGAATGATGGTTGTCTGGGTCTGTGTGGAGGGAAGAATGGAAGTTATTGTTAGATACAGAGTTTCATCTCAGGAAAATAAAAAAGTTCTGGAGACTGATGGTGGTGATGGTCGTACAGCAATGTGAATATACTTAATGCCACTTGTTGCTCACTTAAAATGGTTAAAATGGTAACTTTCTCTTTTTGAAAAAATATTTTTATTGATTTTCACAGAGGAAGGGAGAGAGAGAGAGAAGGAGATAGAAATATCAATGATGAGAGAGAATAATTGATCAGCTGCCTCCTTCACACCCCACACTGGGGATCAAGCCTGCAACTCAGGCTTGTGCCCTGAATGGAAATCAAACAGTGACTTCCTGGTACATAGGTTGATGCTTAATCACTGAGCCACGTAGGCCGGGCAAAAAATAGATAACTTTGTATTATGTATATTTTGCCACAATGAAAAAAAAATGTCCTAGACATTATTAAATTTCTCTGGATTGGGGGTGGAGGCAAAATCATCCATGACTGAGAAACACTGCTTTAATACATGTTCTGTATTTCTCTTTCCTTTACTTTTTAAGCAATTCATAACTTTGCATTAATATTTCACAAAGTGCTAGTGCTGTTTCAAATTCTTATAAAGAAAATATTTTTCTCCTTTTTTAAGCTTATTAATACTACTTCTCTCTCAAACCTATTTTTTATGAGAAAGGGTTTCCCTTTTAAAATCTCTTTGATAGCACAACAGAAAATAATTGTCCAATGACTAGCAAATATATGACAAATCACTACTAAACACACTGGCTGGATGGCAGGTCTGGGATAATGAGTTGAATGGTCCCCCAAAATATATGTTGATATCCTAATTACATCCTGTGTCTGTTAAGTTAGTTATAAAAAAAGGGTCTTTGCATATGTAATTAATTTAAGAATCTTAGAGATATTCCTAGATTATCCAGGTGGGTCCTAAATGCATGACAAGTGCCCTTAGAAGGGACACAGAGAGGAGAGACACCCAGAGAGGGGAATCAATGTAAAGACAGAGGCAAAGATAGGAGTGGATGCCACCACAGTCCAAGGAACAACAAGGATCCCGCCTAAAGGCTTCCAAGAGAATGTGGCCCCGGAGATACCTGGATTTTGGACTTCTGACCTCAGAATGGAGGGAGAACAAGTAAATTTCTGTAACTTACTTTCTGGTAATTTGTTACTGAAGCCACAGAAGATTAGTACAAAAGGCAACTGAAATTTGCAATCAGAAATACCATATCCACTCTCTTGTAAATTAGATTTAAAATCTTTAATAATATTTCAAACATAATGTGGATAGTGAAAGACTATGTGAGGCTGATACTCTTCAAGTACTGCTGCTCTACAGTGTGTCTATTTTTACCTAACAAGAAAAGTATCC
This sequence comes from Corynorhinus townsendii, assembly GCA_026230045.1. Classification (NCBI taxonomy): domain Eukaryota; kingdom Metazoa; phylum Chordata; class Mammalia; order Chiroptera; family Vespertilionidae; genus Corynorhinus; species Corynorhinus townsendii. The sequence continues at coordinate 70,528,283 of JAPDVU010000003.1, read as the reverse complement.
TATAGCATTGTCTGTAACCATTCTAAGCGTGCTCATTTAGAGACCTCTGAACTATGTAAAACAAGAAGTCTGTGGCTGTCTGTGCTGTCGGGATCCTTTGACTGTCATACAAGGAGCTAGTTAATGTAGCATTGCAGACCCCAGCACCTGTATTGCAGGCACTAATCGAAGTGCTCCTTCATGGGGTGAAAGAACCACTATTTGTAATGCAATACTTGGGCTGCGTGGGAAGGCCTGGAAAGTAAATCAATTTTGTCTGCTTTTGCCATCTTACTCCATTCTCTTGGCAGATTGTTAACATAATGAGACAGAAGCCTAACAAGAGGTCCCGTGGAAAAGAACAATGCCACCACTTTCCCTTCTGTTTTAAAATTGGCAAGGCTTCTTAGGACATAATTGTGGTTAAAAGTAATAAAAGCCACTGATTAAACATGGGATCTAAGCTTTTCACAAAGTTCTGAAAAGGATGAGCTGCAGTGCAGAATTCTGAACCCATTATTCACAATTTCTGAGTTTTCTCACTCCAAGCTCTCCAGAGAACACAAGAATCTCCAGTAAGTAATTACAATGGAAGAAAGGGGGGGGGGGGCAGGAAAGAAAATTCAAAGGCCATCTTGCAAATACTGAGTAGATTAATCTGAAATTCAACAAAAGGAAACAAATTAAGTGTTCCTTATAAATCAGGAGGAAACTTTCAAAAGCAAATTTATTTGTTCTTTCAAACAAGTGCTGAGTTAGCAAATGTGCTGCCCTACCCCAACAATGAAGCTGTTTTCATATATACAGCAAGATCCTTATATAGTGGTTTTTATAAAAACACATGCCAATGGAAATTATTCTCAAATACTGACAGATTATTTTCTATTATTTTCCATAAAATCTACATATTTCTTTTCCAGTTCACATGAAATGTTAGGCATGAAAAATTAAATAGGACCCTCCATTTTTCTCTACTAATATAGATTAAATGTTTTATAGTCATGATTTGTCTGGGATACATAAATATACACCCTAAGGAGAAGTAAAAGTTCAATACATTTCAATGCCATCACTTGCATCAGAGTGATGCATTCTTTTTTTAAAAAAATATTTTTATTGACTTCAGAGAGGAAGGGAGAGGGATAGAGAGATAGAAACACCAATGATGAGAGAGGATCATTGCTTGGCTGCCTCCTGCATGCCCCCTACCAGAGCTCCAACCCACAACCCAGGCATGTGTCCTTGACCAGAATTAAACCTGGGACCTTTTTCAGTATGCAGGCTGACGCTCTCTCCAGTGAGACAAACCAGCCAGGACCAGAGTGATGCATTCTTTTGAAAACTTCAGATAACTTAAAATGAAGAACGTCTGACTCAAGCACTGTGACTTTTCTGGATAGAATTGTGCTGTCTGCTTTGTCTCGGCTCTGGCTTTTACATGATGACTACCGTGAATAACACCACTGCATATTTAACTACATCTATCTATATCTAAATCTACATGCTGTACATATGTGTGTGCATGTATATATTTTTACATTTTGTTAATGCTTAGGCCATTCAATATTTGACGTTAATTCAGTAGGAGTTCAGAAACTGTAAAATTTCTAATTACTGTGGTGGTCTTTTGGTTTGATCTGGCTGTTTATTTATGTACAGAATAAAACTGCATTCTTTCATGGGCAGGTGCAGAAGTCTTCATCTAATGACTGACTTTGCTATTGCTTGTTATTATTGTTTGGTTGGCTTTGTTGATTTATTTTTTTACCAATAAAATTGTGTAGGCTTTCGTAAGCTAAATTTTATTTCTCTGATAATCTCTGTTGAGTCATATAATATTAAATATAAAACTATAGTTAAAAATAGAGTAAATAAATTAGCAAACATTTTCATTTAATGCTGATTAACTACAAGCCCAAGACCTGATAATTTAATCCTGATAATGTCCAATCGTGTGATGCATATGTTGTTGTTCCCTTTCTACAGATAAAGTAACTGAAGTCTAACAAAGTTAGTAACTTGCTTAAACTCAGGATTCTGGGAAGAGAACTAGAATCTAAGTCTGATTCTGAAGCACATGTCCATACTTGGAAAAACATGCTACTCCAAACCCCTTATATTTTCACTCTCTCTTATATTTATGATGCCTTATTTTCAAATAGCAACATAATCAACACTGACTCCACAATGCCTGATGATACAGTGTTTCACAATTGCTTAAAAAAAGTACTTCCTGTAAGAAATAAATTCACGTTAAATTAACACTTTATAAAAGAGAAAGCGTGATAAGTACAAAGCACTAAAGATAGTTACAATTAAATCTTAGCACTAAAATTTATATTACTAAAAGTATTTAAAAGAAAACATAAAAATGAGCCTTTGAGAGCCAGACTTTTAGTTATAGAAAAAAGGAATACTACTGAGCAGTGAATAAAGGAAATAAGAATAAAAACATTCAAATTGATATTAATAAGCTCCCAGTTTTATGAGGAAAATCATAAATTTGGGATATATGTCATGTAAACTTTATTTGAATGTTTTCATTACCAATATAACCACTATCATAATGGCATGAAACTTCTAGTGATGAAAACATCAGTTTTGAAAAATAAAATGTCAAAATATAACATACATGTAGATGTATATATAAATGTGTATATGTGTATATAATATGCATTTTATATACACCTATACCTATATAGATATGCATACATTTATGTATAAATATATGGATATATGTGAGTGTGTATATGTAGTTTTTTTTTTCAGGAGAAATTGGGAAAAAACAATGAAATTACATATTAAATACAATTTAAAGCAATGTAATTATTATTGCTATTAAAATATCCTAAAATATAGACCAATGGAGATTTCCATAATTTAAAAATTTCAGTCTACTGAAATTTATTATTCATCATTTAAATTTGTTATTCAAAGTTTCAGTTTAGTGAATTTACATGCATCACATTGTATTATCATTAATTTTTGGTTAAATGTTTATAATTGTATTCAACATTTACACTTGGCCCAGTTACTTCCTTCTAGGAATTGCCCTTTCCCTCTCTCTTGCTCATACAAACAATATCACAAATAACCCTCTATGAATTGACAAAATGAATTATAATGTTTTGTTTATACTTATGATTAATTTAGCAGAGTGCCAGGATTTTAATAATTGGCCTAATGAATAGTTCAAGCTTTGTGTTAAAACCCTTAATCATATTCCACTCTCTCTTGTTGGCCACCTCTAGATCTAGAAGAGTAGATGGGATTAAATTATTTATTTTCTCAAGATAGTCTATATAGATTTGATGGACATATATATTAATTGAAATTAAGAAAGATTTTTTTATTTAGTAATATCTTTATACATTACTAGAAGCCCAATGCATGAAGATTCGTGCTAGAATGGGCTTTCCTTTCCCTGGCTGCAGGCACCACCTTTCCAATCAGGCCCAGCCCCTTTCCACTCAGGCCCCAGAACCACCTCTTTTCGCTCCAGCCCCGCCTTCCCAGGCTGCCCAGAGGACCTGAGAGACAGGGGAGGGGCAGGATGCTTGCATCATGGCCATGGCATGACACGAGTGTCCCACCCCAGTCACTGGGCACCTGTGTATGCAAATTAACCACCATCTTTGTTGGGTTAATTTGCATATTGCTCCTGATTGGCTGGTGGTGGGGGTACGGTCAATTTACGTTTGTCTATTATTAGGTAAGATCATTCATTGATGTTGACTCAGACCATAAAAAGTAAAAGTGGTGAAACTCAATGTATTATTTTTTTTTATAATGACACTAAGTGCTTCATTATACTTAGGGTATCATGGTGAACACTTTAAAAGTTAGTTTTACAGAAGGTTTATTTTTGAACAATCAAGCCTCTTAGACTCATACTGAAACAAAACATTGAATAGATGATTAGCCTTGATTAAAACAAGACACTTGTTCTTGAAATTAAATTTTATATGTTCAATTATGAAAGAAATAAAATTACTTATGTTTAGGGAAAAATAGTTTTTATTTTCTAACATGCCTTCACTATTGTTGAACCATGAACTGATGTCTTATATGTGACAGGCAGTTTAGTTGCCTTAGGCAAAGCTGATATGATCCATAAGACTAGATATTTCCGAGGGCTGTTTTCTTTCTGCAACATTTCTGCCTTACATAGATAATTCATGTTTTATTAAGAGTCTAAATAAAAGCAAATTTAGTTAGATTTGTTCTTTCCTAAATGTAAAATGTAAAAATAACAAGTGCCCTGGCACTTGAGAAAACTGAAGTAAATTAAAAAGGCAGTGGGGAAGAGGGGAGAAGATTTGCAATTAATTTACAGATTATAGCAAAGTATTACAATACAATGAGACAGAATGATGGCAATGGAAATGACATCATGAAAGGAAAGGAGACTGGTAAGTGTAACTTTCAGCAAAGAAATATAAGCTCACATTTTCTTTATGGTAGATAGGTTGCACGAAAACACATTCCAGAGAAAGAAGTATCTAGATGCTAATTTAGAAAATGCAAGTGGCTTTGTCTTGTACTTATATGGCAGATCACTAGGACGTATTTATTTTATAGGAATGGAACATTTTTGCCCTCTGCATTTCCCACCTCCTCCCAGCCTCTGGCACCTATGACACTGCTCTCTGCTTATATAAATTTGACTACATTAGATTCCTCATATGAGTGGTATCATTTAGTATTTGTTGGTGATGGAGATGTTTATGGCATGGACTGTGGTGATAGATTCATGGATGTATACTTATATTCAAGCTCATGAAGTTGTATACATTAAGCAGAGGCAACTTTTTATGTTAATTATACTTGAATAAAGTGTGAGTTTTTTAATGAAGAAAATGTGACATAAAGCACCTAATTTGCTCATTTTTGCTTTACTTAGAGTTTCCAAACATACTTTTGTAATTTGAGTAAATATTATAGTGGCATTAAAATATTAATACACCAAAACAGATTTCTGATGCTAAACACTTTACCATTACAGTTTGTAGTAGTTTGTGTTCATTAATCTTAAATACAAAAGTTTAGTTAAATTCACAAATTTTACTTTGTGACTTTTATTATCCCATTAAATCTGGGGTTATACAATGTATATTTTTTCTCCAATCAAAGGAAGTTATTTTAGAAAGTGTTAAGTTTAGATTGATGGCTTATACAATAAAGCTTTTAAGGAAGTGTAACCAAGTTTCTTCATGAAAATAAATAAGATCTCGGGATAATTTTGTATCATAGAAATATTAGACTTAATATATACATGTCAGGACATCATTTTCTTAAACAAAAATTAAAGGCAAAATATGTGGCATATAAAATTGCTGCTATTGTGAAAATGTTTATAGAAGACATGGAAAAGATTGTTCTTCATGCAGGTGTTAATCAAATCTGGATGCTAGTGCATTTCTCCAAGCTTAACTATATGTTCATTCAACATACTTGTTGCTTATGTTGACTTCTCTCTGAATTATAACTAGCTAGAGGAAAACAACAAATCCGTCATTATACCTAAATAAAATTCACCTCATCTATTATAAAGAAACTTGAAAATGCCTATGAGTTGGTGTAATGGCATTTTTCATAAATACATTTGTATTTTGTATGTAATAAAACTGTAAGCAAACTTATTTTTTGTATTTGAAAATATATTATACAAAGAAATAAAAACAAAGGTACAATTTTCACTCCTTTCTCCCCACATACAGAAATATAGAATTACAAGAATGTATAAATACTAATGATGGAAAAAAATAATATATGACAGGATGACAAGTTAAAACATAACTGAGTGTTTAATTTAATAATTAAATGAGCATAAACATGAGAGGACTATGGAAAACTTGATTTAAAAGTAATAAATATATTTCATTGTTCATTACTGAAAAGTGCTTAACGTTATGGCTACATTTTCTTTGTCCTGTAGGCATCTGATTTTAGATAATTTCCTTTGAAGTTATTAATCAGGTATTGATCACAACGCAAGTGCCTGTAATAAAAAAAATAAATAAATAAAATACTTTGATTGAGGAAGACCCAAAAGCACAATTGGGGCCAAAGTGAGCTACCATTATGCAAATGAGGAGTCGTTACTTGTAGATGAGCCAAAACATGAGGGTTAAAGTATGTATTTGAACAGAAGAAATACCCTTTAGAGGGAATAATTTAACTTAGAAATGCTTAGAAACCTGGGAGTTAAAGCAAGACCATGAATCCCAGTGACATTATCACTGTCAGTTTAAAGAACACCCCTATGTATAATGGGTTATTCTGGCTGTTGGGGATGGGAACATATTAGGCTAGATCCAGGGTCTCTTCAAAGTTCATATGACTCAGTCTACCCTTGGTTCAAATTTATGCTCTACCACTTCCTAGGCAAGCAAATTTGACAAATTCATTACACTTTCTAAAATTTCATTTCTTCAACAATACAGAGTAAAGAAATACTTAGAACCCTGAATTTTCGTTAGGATTGTATCAATTGATATATGTAAAGTAATAAGCAAAATATCTAGTAAATATTGAATGCTTTACAAATATGAAAATATTAGTGGTAGTGGCAGAAAGATTGTATATATCCTATCTAACAAAATAGTAATATTTTATTGACCATCACTCCAACACAAAAGATAGCTGCCCCCATATGGTCAAAGATGGCCACCACAAGATGGCCAGCAGGGGAGGGCAGTTGGGAGGGACCAGGCCAGCAGGGGAGGGCAGTTAGGAGGGACCAGGCCTGCAGGGGAGGGCAGTTAGGGGTGACCAGCCCTGCAGGAGAGGGCAGTTAGGGGTGACCAGACCTGCAGGGGAGGGTAATTAGGGGAAAACAAGCTGGCAGGGGAGCAGTTAGACATTAATCAGGCTGGCAGGGGAGTGGTTAGGGGTGACCAGGCAGGGGAGTGGTTAGGGGTGACCAGGCAGAAGCGGTTAGGGACAATCAGGAAGGCAGGCAGGTAAGCAGTTGGGAGCCAGCAGTCCTGGATTGTGAGAGGGATGTCCGACTGCCCGTTTAGGCCTGATCCCACTGGACATCCCTTGAGTGATCCCATATTGGAGAGGGTGCAGGCTGGGCTGAGGGAGACACACCGCCGTGCATGAATTTTGTGCACTGGGCCTCTAGTATATATATATATTTCCAAGACATAAAGCAAGAGATGAGAAGTGTTACAAGCTTAAACTGGAAGGCTATAAAAGGCCAGTCATTGCTTTCATTTCTTACCCAGTGGAAACTCTGGAAGACAGACTTGAAATAGAAATAGTTAGGAAGCCAATGATTTAGTTGTTAGGGCCAGTGCTAAAAAGAGACCATTATAAATGGCTTATGGGTACTGCCCGTCAAGTTAATAAAAAGTGTTTATTGGGGAGACATCAGTCATGGAGCCTCATATTTTAGTGTTGTTTGGGCTCTACTCCCCAGGTAGTGGGCTCAGCCTCCCAAGCCTCTAGGAAACAGATGTGGGATCATAGGACTAAAGTCACAACTAAGCCAAAGGTAAGGAGAAATACAAATAACTAATCTTTAAAATTAATATGTGCTATGGTTCCTTTAAATTTAGTTCTTCCAACAGCAATAACAATCTATTTAAATGTTAGTACAGCACCGACTTGAAACATGTAGCAATAACATGGTGTAGGAAGCTAAGCAGTTGCCATTGAAGACTGGCTCAGGTGGATGATTTTGACTTCTTTTGCCATTTCAAACACTAAAGAACATCTTTGACTGAGGATCTTAACATAAGTAGGTGTGCTGTTGAATTATGTCATAGTGTTGAATGAGGAGATACAATGATGATGAGCCACTTAGGAAAAACAAGTGACAGATTAAAAAAGCATCCTGTAAAGTCAGCTGTTAAGCAATAGTAACCCTCAAGAGCTGGCCATTTGAAATGAACTTGTCTTCTCTTAGGCAGCACTTAATTCACTCCACACTTAACAGAAAAATGCTCAGCACTTCTAGTTGTTAGTGCTGATAAACACAAGGATAATGGAGATTGCATAGGCTCTCTTACTAACCTCCGATAATAAATGCTAATTAATTAACTTATCAATGGAAATAGCCCATAGAGATCATCAAGATTTTAAGGATGACAAATTAGTAGCAATGCAAAAGATACATGTTCCTCTCATTGCTCAGGTCACTCACTTATCTTTTGTACAAAAGGAGGAGGTTTGGCAGGACTTTATCTACTCACCATCAATTAATATTTATTGAATGCTTCATGAATATATCACTCTGTATTGAATTGCCAAGCAATGTACTAACAATTTACTGTTAAAATATTTATGAGATTTAATATGCTTGCATGATAAACTTTATGTTTATCCTACAAAATTATTCTGCTTATTTACCTTCACACTAATTTCTTGACACTAATTCCCAGAAGAATTTTCTTATCCTTTTGATTCTGTATGTTTGTGTTTATTTTCAAGGTGATATTAAAATTAAATACAGGGAAAGCCCTCTATTTTTATTGTCCTTTTAAACTTAGAAATGCATTTGGTGATTAGTTCCAAGATATTTCTTATTTTAGTTTATTCTAGTTTGAAACATCCAGGCAACAGTTGGAGTTCCAGGGTATGTCCCTTTAAACACCATTTCCAAAGGTGTAGTACTGTATTCAGGAAAAATAACATAGAGCTTTGGAAAACCATAGATAGATATGTAGATGCCTATGAATGACAATAATTCGCCAATATTCCAGCTATAGAATGTAAGAAATGACTGTCAATGCACATCATCATGGATTCTTTTTGTTTGTTTGTTGTTTTTGCATCAGAAACCTGCAGAGATGTTGAAAATATATGGCTTCCTCCGTATAAGTATGTGACTCAAAGACACTGCTTTCAGTGATAGGAGAAATCAAATTTGCAATTAAACCACAGATCCTGAAGCTATAGAGTAATGTTGGTAAAACAATGCCTGGCTTCAAAAACCACACCCAAAAGCAAAATCCATGACGTTCAGCTGCTGTTTTGATAGAGATCACTCATTCTGCCCCCAGCCAAATGTTCAGAGGTTTGGTTTTGGGGAGATGATATACCTCCCCTAGAGTGTCACAGTGGTTATGGCGTTCTCTGATATATCTTTGGGAAACATACTATTTCTAAGTAAGCCCTTGGTTAAGAGACAAGATCAGAATTGAGATTGAAAGCTCAGCCATAAGACAGTCCTCAGGCTTTTTCATTTATGGGGTACAGCTGGATGTGCTGGTAGAAAACAAGACTTGACAATTGATTTACAGCACAACTTCCTGGAAGGAGGTTTTTCCAATTCACTGGGAAAATAACATAACATTTTCTGTACTGCGATTATCGACATTTACAGACCGAGGGAATCACGGCACTGTGAAGGACAGTAAGAGAGGAAACAGTTAAGCTGATTATTTCACTCTAAAAATAAACTGTATTCATGAATATATTTTACGCTGTTACTTTCAAATGTGTCTCCTTGTCTGAACATCAACACAATTGTATCAAAGAAAATAATTATTTAGAATTCAGAAACATTTATTTGCTTCTGTTTCCAGTTTCAATTGATCCAGGACAGGTTACATGGTACACTTTGTGGCCCTTTGCAATCATCTTGTCATATTTCTCTGAAGTCAAATTTTATTCCAAGTCCCATTTTCTAAGCATGAATTTGAGTTAACAGATATTGGAAGATGGAGCTTGCTTAACCAGCTACCAATAGGCTGCTTTGCTCACAAAATGAATAGACAAGGAAAGAAATGCTAAGTTCCTCCTTTGGTGCCTGAAAATTTCACTATTGTGTTGAATTCAGACACTGGCCTTTGAACATTGATGTTAAAATGAATACGCTTGCAACATGGGAGCACTGTTAAAAATCATTGCCAATTATTAATTTAACTTATCTTTTAGCAAAAAGCTCAAGGACTTCAATACAAAATTGCATGGTTTGATGAGATGATGGAAGATGTGGAAGAGGGAATATATACTTGACAGAGTCAGGGCAGATGCAAATTTGAGATATCCCTTCATCTAAGAAGACATGCATTTGGGAGAAGGATGAAATGGACAAGGTAACAGGATGTCAAAGGAAAGTATTAGTGACTCTGTTGTTGTTTCTCATGCTAATTCTGACCAAGGATATGGACCGAGACAATTATTCAATACATACATGCATACCTATATACACAGACAAGTAAAATCTTTTAATTACTGTTAGAAAAGAAATACTTGGTCATTTAAAATAAATACATCTATCACCTTGATTTAACTATTAAAGGGTTTTTTTTTCTGTGCTTTTAGATAGCTGGGTGTAAAAAATTGTCCAGTGGTCAGCATTAAAGCAAGTTTAATAAAAGCAATTGTTACTTGATTTGGTACTGTACACATTCACTTCTCGGTCCCAGAGGAGATTTTTGGGGGAAAAAATCTATCCCATTTAACATACAGGCATCTGCAAAAGTAGGTTTACAGTTGGAAGTAGGGGGTACACAGAGTTTATTCTTGTATTATTATTTATTAATTCTTGAACTATTTGTTTGTACAACTATTCATCTGCTTTTTCCACCCCTGTATAACTGAAACTAGAATATTTTTTTCTTACTGAAAATTAATACATAGCTTTCTGTCTGCATTTTACTAGAATGTCTTATGTCTTCTGTTATTTACTGCTGTGGTGCAAAAAGTGACAAGATTTGATTTTATTTTGCATCCCAGAAAAAAATAGGATGCATTTATTATCTTGGCACCATAAACAATAATACCTAACCTTTCAACTTTTAAAAGAGAAGAGTGTATAAGACGGCAAGACAGCAATGCTCTTTGCTATATATGAGACTTGTTTTTATTGTAGAAGATATATATTTTCTGACTGGACAGGCTTTGTACCCCTTCTGAAAACTTAAAGCATGTTGTTTTCTCTATTTCAGTAACTCTACTTCATAAAATGGGTGTCTACAGAAATGTAAATACCAGCAGCATATATTAGATTTTATTGCAACTGTAACAGATTGCTACAAATCTTGTGGCTTGAAACAAATCAGGTTTATTACATGCATTTCTGTAGGTCAGCAGTCTGACACACTTCTCATGGCTAATGTCAAGGCCATGCAGAACTACATTCCTCTTGAAGCTCTAGTAGAGAGTACATGCCCTTGCCTTTCACAGTTCCTACACTTGCATTCCCTGGCTCATGACTCATTCCCTTCACCTTCAAAGCCAGCAGAGTTGCATTTCTCTGCCTATTCTTCCATAGTCACATGTCCTATCAGCTCTCTTATTCTGCCTCTCCCTTCCATTATTAAGGACCATGTGTTGTATGGGCCCACCACATTAATCCAAGTAATCTCCCCATCTCAAATTATTTAATTTATTCATATTTCAAAGTCCATTTTGCCATGTAAGATGACAAAGTACAAGTCCTGGGTATTAGTGACTGAGTTTTAGGGAAAGGGCATTATTAGGCTAATGCACAAAAATAAACAATATTTTTTTAATTCCCATAAAATTGGAAACTATTCATCAACAGCAAATTAACTAAGAACATTTTGATACATGTACTGCAACATTACACAATGCTACAAAGAATCTTGCTGGCATATATAAATGGCATAGAAATATGATAATAATATCTATAATAATAAAAGGGTAATATGCTAATTAGGCCAGGCATCTTCCGGACATCATTCCAGACATCCTTCATGATGAAGCCAAGCCTGAGGGAAGCCAGCCCAGGTTCCTGGTGCCTACCAGTGGCCGGAGGAGGGAAGCCCAGATCCTGGGTGCTGGAGGGAAGCCAGTGCAGGCAGCGAGGGGAAGGCAGGCCTACTCTTGCACAAATTTTCATGCATCAGGCCTCTAGTATCCTATCTAATAAAAGAGTAATATTCAAATTGACCATCACGCCAAGACACAAATGGCTGTCTCCATGTGGTCAAAGATCCTGCCCTCATGTGGACACAAGATGGTCGCCACAAGATGGCCAGCAGGGGAGAGCAGTTGGGAGGGACCAGGCCTGGAAAGGAAGGCAGTTGGGGGCGATCAAGCCTGCAGGGAAGGGCAGTTAGGGGTGATCAGGCTGGCAGAGGAGGGAAGTTGGGGGTGACTGGGCCTCCAGGGAAGGGCATTTGGGGGGAGGACCCAAGCCTGCAGGTGAGAGCAGTTAGGGGGGACCAGGCCTGCAGGGGAATGTAGTTGGGGGGACCAGGTGGGCAGTGGAGGGCTGTTAGGGGTGACCAGGCCAGCAGGGAAGGGCAGTTAGGGGCAAATAGGATGGCAGGGGAGTAGTTAGGCATCAATTAGGCTGGCAGGGGAGTGGTTAGGGGTGATCAGGCTGGCAGGCAGAAGTGGTTAGGGGCAATCAGGAAGGCAGGCAGGCGAACAGTTGGGAGCCAGCAGTCCTGGATTGTGAGAGGGATCCCAGATTGGAGAGGTTGCAGGCTGGGATGAGGGACACACACACCCCATGCACAAATTTCGTGCACCAGACCTCTAGTATTATATAAAAAAACAAGATGTTCTCCTATTTGTTTGTTAAGACCATTGGCTCTGTGGATTCAGATTCACCATATTCATATCCGAGACTGTACATTGACTTGTTATAGAAAGATATCTATATCAACTGAGGAAGAAGAAAATTGCAATTGCAAAAAAGTTAACCTGAAATACAGCAACCAATGTATCAAAACTAATTTCAAACTAGGTCACATGAAGCCTGTGATGTTGAGAATGTATTTTTCCAGCCTTACTCTTGAACATCATCAAGTTCCATTAACATTAACAAAGAAGAAATTCAATGGTATCATACTTTAAAATTTTTAATTTAATATTCATTTTTACACATGATTGTAAAATATAAGACTAGTAGACACTGTGTGATTTTAAAATAATCAAAATTGAAGTTAAAATTATTTTTAAAATATGTTCATTCTTTATCAGAAAGTACTTATTTTTCTTATAATTCATGGTCACACTATCTGAATCATTTATATTCTTAGCTTTGAGTTTTTTGGAGTCTGCTGTATGCTCAGTGTTTCAAGGAACAGCTACTGCAATTGTACTTGATATTTTAGACATTGTTGGCTTCTGCTCTTTACAGCAACATACTGCTGATATTTTATTCAAACTCACAAACAGCAACTTCACTTTTACTTAATATCTCTGTTTCCCAATTCCCAGGTTTGTGACATTACAGTATACCTTTCCAGATCAAGAAGTTATCTGTTTTTCATTATGTTCATCCTTCACAGTTATATAGAAAGGACACTACTAAAATCCTTACTTATTGATGCAATTTTTTAATAGTTATGGAAGTGGATATTGAGAAAATTAAAATGTCAATATTCCATTTATTTTTATTGAGATTCTAACTAATTTTAAAAGATTATTTTTCTTATTTTAGAATGTCTAGGAATAGTTTTATTTTGGGTTTGTTTTATCACATAGTTAAAATTATATTATTTGATAACAAAAGGGTATTATTTCCATAAAAGTGATAGTATATAGAAGTGGATTCAATAAAAAAAACAAAAACTCAGCACATATTCATTTACTACTCATTTTAATTATAGTAAAGTAATTTTAATAATGCTATATAAAACTCATCAAAATTCAGTTTGACTTTTCATAAAATAGTTCATATTTAAGTAAATGATTCTCATTCATTTAAATATAAGAGTAAATATTATAATGGGCACATAAAATAAAAAATCTAATACTTCTGAACACAGAATAATTTCGTATTATAATTTTAAAGTAAGATTTCTTATTGAGAGAAAAATGGACACTGCCAAGCTTTGAAGACTAAAATCATTTGGATAACCTTTTCAAATATTCTATACTGGAAGTCTTACCTTCATATTACTATACAAATTTTTTCTAGTGCTATTAATTCTGAATGCAAAATTGCAGAGCTAATGATGTTGCATACACATCAGATATTTTCTACTACATTGTAACAAAATATATACTTTGGATTGTTTCATTTCTACATAAATGAGAAGGTCGTATATTATATTAAATACTAGAGGCCCAATGCACAGAATTCATTCAAGAGTAGTCCTTCCATTCCCCAGGTGCCCACACTGGCTTCCCTCTGGCACCCAGGACCCAGGCTTCCCTTTCAACCCTGGCTTCGTCTGGAAAGTCTAATTACCATATTATGCTTTTATTATTATAGATATTAGATCTAGGTGCTTCACATAAAAAGGAGATATTACTAATAAATATTGTTTTAAAAACATTACATATTACTTTATAAGAGCAATTTGGCAGTCCAACAATGCAAAAAAAAAAATGGAAATAAAAGCACTACTGTAATGAATAAATAAATAACATACTATTCCATTCCTATCTACCTACCTACCTACACACCTAAATAATCTGGTTTACCTAGTTGTTCAATGCAGCCTGTTTCTGTTTTTTATCACCACTTAAATTGAGATTATATTAAGGATATGCACTGAATGTTATAATAAAAGTATTATTTTGCCATTTTACATGGCTTGAATTTCTAGTAGTTAATTAAGATATTATAAAATACTCCAATTTTTCTTATAAGGAAGTTTTCTGTGAAACTTAAGCAGCATAATTTTTTCTTAAAAACCAAGAAAACATCAGATATTTAAATATTTTAAATTGTTTAATTTCTTATTAAATCATTGTTACTACTTCTCCCCAACCCCAGCATGGTAACTTACTGAGTATAGCTAAGCATAACTAAGTCAGATATTAGCAACTGATATTGAGTTAGTCCAAAAGCAAAGGTCATACCATTTCTATAGGAGAGAGCAAGAATAATAAGATTTATAGTCTTATAGCATCACCTGGATGTAAGAAAGAATATATTAATTTCTTTAGAGAAGAAATCAACAAGCACATATTTGAATTGCTTCTGCAATTGTAAGCACACTTCTAACTTCAGCTCCAAATGATCAGCCCCTTAGCATATTTCAGTTTATCCAGACTGACAGAGATTCCTTGAGTTCCAATTTTTACATGTATGTAGCCAAACTTCTAAATTATTTCCTATTAAACAGCATCAACTATTTACCTATTTTGTTCTATTATGAATATACTAGAGGCCCGGTGCACGAAACACATGCAAAGGTGGGGTTCCTAGGCCTGACGGGTGATCAAGGGCTGATGGGGCCCGAAGGCTCTGGTGGGGTTGGGAGAGGAGGTGACAGTCACCAGGCTGGGCGTGGAAGGAACAGAGACCAGATGCCGACACTGCCCTCGGCGCCCTACCACCCCACGGTTCCTGCCTCCCCCCTCCTTCCCTCAGTGCAGTGCCGCCACCGGGACTGCTGGCCGGGAGAGTGATGGGGGGAAGGGCCAGGAGAGGTTTCAATCCCCAGTTTGGAACATGCAGAAGGCAGCCAATCAATGATTCTCTATCATCATTGATGTTTCTATCTCTGGTTCCCTCTCCAGAATCAATCATTACATATTTTTAAAATGCAAGGTTTTTAGAGGAAGAAAGTTAGAGCAAGGGAGCTATTGACAGGGGGGCATTTGAGATCTTGCTCACATTTCAGATAGGATAACATAAGGTGGTCCTCAGGGGGTGACAGGTGAGGAGTGGCAGTGGGCGGAGCAAGACACTGAGGCTGAGGAATGGGCTGTGATGACTGGGAATGTCTGGGACAGTGACACCAAGTGTGTGTTGGGGCCATTGCTGGAATCATTCATTCCCACGAGGTTTTGATTCTAGATGGAAGGAGAAACACAGAAATCAGTAGGCCTTTCTTAGCCTAGAAAGTGTGGCCGGCGGCAAGAGTGGGCTGCCCTGCTTCCCTACAAATGTAAACACACAGTGTAACTGCACATGGACATCAGTCAGTGGCCAAATCAATGCCCAGCCAGGCCTGGTGGCTGTGTCCTGACACTCGCTGGCTGTGCTGTGGTGCTATTGGCCTGGGAGGCTGAAGCCACACCCACAAGCACATGTAGTATTTGAGGGGCCGGGCAGGAAGCCAGAAGCTGGAAGTCTGACAGGAGGCAGCCTGGCAGCCGCTGTGTCAGCTGTGGAACTGGACGGGGAGCAGCTATCAGGGCAACTGCTTTGGAGTTGGAGGGGCTGTGCTTCCTGCATGTCACCAGTGAGTCTCCAAGAGCCCATGGCAGGACAGCTGGGCCCTGCATGGCCTGAGAAGGCCTTTCCCTCCTGGAGCCATTCTTCCAAGGGTGGCAGCATTGGGCCCCATTTTTTTTCCAGTTTATTTTTTTTATTGGAAAACAAGCTCTGGGCTTACAGTTCCTGGGATTCCTGGGCCATATTGTATGCCTCCAGGCCTCACTGCACCCCCTCCCTCTCCTCCTGAATTGAGCATCTGGCTCATGGTGGTCAGTGTGCATCATAGAGACTGGTCAACTGGTCATTCTGGTTGTTCCTCCAAAATAGTCGCTGGGCTTTTATTATATAGACTAGAGACCCAGTGCAGGAAATCAGTGCACAGGGGGCTGGGGGTGTCCCTCAGCCCAGCCTGCACCCTCTCCAATCTGGGACCCCTAGAGGGATGTCCGACTGCCCGTTTAGGCCCAATCCCAGTAGAATCGGGCCTAAACAGGCAGTCAGACATCCCTCTCACAATCCAGGACTGCTGGCTCCCAACTGCTCACCGCCTGCCTTCATGATTGCTCCTAACTGCTTCTTCCTGCCAGCCTGGTCACCCCCTAACTACTCCCCTGCCAGCCTGATTGATGCCTAACTGCTCCCCTGCCAGCCTGTTTGCCCCTAACTGCCCTCCCTTGCAGGCCTGGTTCCTCCCAACTGCCCTCCCCTGATGGCCATCTTGTGGTGGCCATCTTGTGTCCACATAGGGGCAGCCATCTTGTGTGTTGGAGTGATGGTCAATCTGCATATTACTCTTCTATTAGATAGGATAGAGGCCTGGTGCATGGGTGGGGGCCTGCTGGTTTGTCCTGAAGGGTGTCCTGGATCAGGGTGGGGGTTCCCTTGGGGTGTGGGGCAGCCTGGGTGAACGGCCTGTGGTGGTTTGCAGGCCAGCCATGCCCCCTGGCGACCAAAGTGGAGGCCCTGGTATATGAGATTTATTTATCTTTTACAAGTGAAACTTTGTAGGCTGGAGCAGAGCCAAGCCTTCTGCTGGCTCCGTGGAGGCAGCCATTTCAGTTGGGATTTATGTATCTTCTATAATTTAAACTTTCTAGCCTTAAGTGGAGGCCAAGGCAGGCCAGGGCTGCAGAAGCTAGGCTTCCTCCATCGCCAGGGGCAACCCTAGCCTTCTGCTCTCTCCAGCTCCTTGGCTGCCGCCATTTTTGTTGGGATTTATTTATCTTCTATAATTGAAACTTTGTAGCATTGAGTGGAGACTTGGGCTGGCAAGGGCAGGTGGAAAGCTTGGCTTCCTCCATTGCCAGGGAAACCCAAGCCTCCCTCCTGCTCTCTGTGCTCTCCTGCCCAAATGTGGGCAGCCATCTTAGTTGGGTTAATTTGCATATTTGCTTCTGATTGGCTGGTGGGCATGGCTTATGGGTATAACAGAGGCACAGTCAGTTTGCATATTACTCTTTTATTAGATAGGATTTTTCTTCCAAACCTCCCCAAAGTGATCAATATTTTTCTTCTTACATTGATAGGTCTTGTTTGTGTTTTACTAATGTTAATTAGGGGTTTAGTTGGCTTTCAAATATATATGGCTTAAAAATGAGATGATTAACTAGAACATGTAATAATGAGACATTGGTTTACCTTAAAACAAGAGGATGCATAATTTAATAGCCCACATGTTGTATTTATGGTATGCTTGAGCCATGCATAGTTTTTAATTGGATTTCAACTCAATACATTACCTCAATAATTT
This sequence comes from Corynorhinus townsendii, assembly GCA_026230045.1. Taxonomy (NCBI): domain Eukaryota; kingdom Metazoa; phylum Chordata; class Mammalia; order Chiroptera; family Vespertilionidae; genus Corynorhinus; species Corynorhinus townsendii. The sequence continues at coordinate 70,510,500 of JAPDVU010000003.1, read as the reverse complement.
GCATGGCATTATAAGATATTGTAGTACAGATGATATACATATCTAATTCATCATTGTGCACATCTTTGTGTAAAGTGTTATTTCCACCACTTTATACTTCCCCATAATAGTCTATTCTTAATACAATTCCTCTGAGTATAAATGTGTCAATAAATAATGCACAAACAAATAAATTAAACAATAAATAGATACCAAGGACCAATAGATCAATATAAATATGCATTAGTGTCTACATTTCAGAGGTTGTTTAACTTAAAGAAAAGCCCCACATTTCACATGCATGTCTTGCTTTCTTCCTTCTTTCAATATCCCTTGCTGTTATAGATATGCTAGTACAAAGAAGCACTTGAAAGTTTTAAAATATTCGGTAAAGCAATACAGAGATAGTGGATTATTCCTATCTTCAACAGGTATAGAAACTACTCTAAACAATTGAAGACAATATGTATTGTATAAAATGGGATTAATAAGTAACATACTTGATCATATCGGAGGGAATCTAGAAGGCAGCTGCAAAGCATTGAGAACAGGTTTATATCTCTAAAGTCTAATTACCATTTTTCAAATTTTAAATGATGAGCTCTTTATTTTGGAAAGTATTCATTTTTGTCTGAAAGATTAGAATAAATCTTTGCTAATATAACGAATATTACAGAAAAGTAGCCGAGTTTCCTTGATGAAAGCAGAAATCTGCACTACTTAGTGAACATGTGGGCTGTCTACAAAATACCTTCTTAGAGATAATTAAATAGTATTCAGGCTTGGACAAATAATGTATATAAGCAGTAGGCCTGTTTATTACTTTAAAATTAAAATACCAAAGAAACTAGAAAGGTTGATTCATTTTACCTTTTTGTCACTTTTCAGTAAGCATAGGATGGGGATATGGTAGTGGAGAGAGGGAAGACATAGAAAGGTTTGGGTAAGAAATAATCCAATCTTGGCTTTTTAAATCAGGAATCAGATTCTGGTAAGATTCTAAAATAGCCAGATGGCTCCAACTCACAGTAAAGGCAGTTTTGCTGGAAAAAACACTCAAATTCTCAAGTATGTTAGTCATACTTCTCCCTGGCATCGCTTGAATGGGCAATGTCAATATTTAACTCAGGGATTCTTCTGGTTATAACATTTCATGGCTGACCCACTTTTTTTCTTAATGGCATGTTCTTTTTTCACATATGTACATTCATTCAATTGGCTAAATTCAGTGGTAGAATAATAATAATTCTGATGCTAAAGAAGTTTAAGCTCCTCATTTTAGCTTCTCTTCCAAAGGTTTGAGAAAAGATAAAACAAAGTGTCCACATACATAGTTTTACATTTTTAAGGAATTTGCAAAAGTAAGATACTTGTTTCTTCTGGTATAAACTTCGGGCCCTTCCAACTTGAGTCTGCTCCTGGGTATGGTTAAAAAAGATAGACCCAGCCTGGGAACCATTTTGTCATATCATGTTATGTGCACAGTCTTTTTTAAAGCTTAAATTTCATGAAGTTATCTTATCTTCTTTATTTTTATTTCTTAAGAATTCTTCAGGGTGTTTTCCAGTTACTTACACCATATGGCAACTTTAAAAATATTTTTTAAAAAAGCTAAAATTTAAGCAGTTTAGGTTATGTTTGGCATATGAATGCAACTTTGCTTAAGAGGTTTACTGTCCTCAATTTACATAGTATCTGCTATTTAAATGGTCCTAACATTTACAGGACACATTTTAGTCCTGCAAAGTTTTATAATCAGCTTGTGGTTAGTTTTTGTGTCATTCTTTCATCTAAAACACTTAAATATTTTTTATTGTGATGTCTTCTAAGTAGATATACACTGAGTGTCCAGATTATTATGATCTCTGAACGCATAATAATCTGGCCACTCAGTGTGTGTGTGTGTGTGTGTGTATAGAAGTACACACATTAGAGGCCTGGTGCATGAATTCGTTCATGGGTGGGGTCTGGCCAGCCTGGCTAGGGGGAGGGGACATGGGCAGTTGGCCAGCCTGCCTGCTGGTCGAACTCCTGGTTGAGGGGACAATTTGCATATTAGCCTTCTATTATATATTATATACACTGAGTGGCAGGATTATTACATGTTCAGAGAGCATAATAATCTGGCCACTTAGTCTATATGCCAATGTTCACATCAAATTACCTAAATTGGATGCTCAGAACAAAATTTCATAAATGACTTTTTTGTGCATATTGAAGTGTCTAATATAATTTATAAATAATTTGTCTATTTATTTGTACAGATCCATGCTTCTCAAACAGAGTTCCTTTTGTATTTTCACAGTGATCAAAATAATCAGGATAATTATAATATAGACCATTGTCTTTTCATAGTTTAACAACTTTAATAATTCTGTTATTAAATATACCAGTTGAATATTAATTAACTATAAAGGAATGCATTTATTTCTGGGCTCTGTACTCTGTTCCATTGATCTATATGTCTGTTTTTATACTAATACCATGTTGCTTTGATTACTATGGCCTTGTAATATAGCTTGATATCAGGTAGCATGATTCCTCCTTGGGCAAGGGAAACAAAAGAAACAAAAGAAAAAAAAAAAAATGGGACTACATCAAACTAAAAAGATTTTGCACAGCAAAAGATACCATCAACCAAATGAGCAGACAACCTGTCTGTTCATGAATGGGAGGACATATTTGCCAATGATATATCTGATAAGAGGTTAATATCCAACACTTACAAAGAACTTATAAAACTTAACACCAAAAAAGCAAACAATCCCATTAAAAAATGAACAAGAAACCTGAAAGATACTTTTTCAAAGAAGACATACAGATGGCCATAGACATAAAAACATGCTCAACATCACTAATAATCAGAGAAATGCAAATTAAAAACCACAATGCAATATCAACTCACACCTGTCAGAAAACCTATCAACAAAAATAAAAAAACAAGTGCTGGTTATTATGCTGAGAAAAGGGAACCCTTGTGCACTGTTGGTGGGGATACAAATTGGTGCAGTCACTGTGGAATTACCTAAAAAAAAAAGAGAGAACTTACTTATGACTCAGTGATTCTACTTCTGGAAACTTACTGGAAAAAACCTGAAACACTAATTGGAAAGAACATATGCACGCCTATGTTCATATAGAGTTATTTACAATAGCCAAGATTTGGAAGCAGCCCAAGTGTCTATCAGTAGATGAGTGGGTAAAAAAGCAGTGGTACATTTAAACAATGGAATATTACTCGGCTGTAAAAAAAGAAGAAAGACATCTTACTCTTTGGATAAATGGACCTGGAGAGCATTATGCTAAGTGAAATAAGCCTGTCAGATAAAGGTAGGTATCATGATTTTACTCATATGTGAAATCTAATGAATAAAATGAACTACCAAGCAAAGTAGAGACAGACTCAGAGAGCAAGCTGACAGCTGTGGGAGGGATTGGGGTGCTGGGTATGGGTGGGAGGAGAAATAAGCAAAAAGGAAAAAAGAGAGAAAAAATTCACAGACAAGGACAACAATGTATTAATTTGTAAGGGGGAAGTGGAGGAAGGTATATGGGGGATAAATGGTGATGGGTGGAGACTTGACTTGGGGTGATGAACATGTTGTAGATTTGTGCACCTGAAACCTGCATAGGTTTGTTAAGCAGTGTCTCCCCAATACATTCAATGGAAAGGAAACACACATACACACACACACACACACACACACACACACACACACACACACACACACACACACACCTGATGACTTCCCTACAGTGCTCCAGCAGAGAGGAAGGCAGTTTTCACCCAAATCCCTGTTCCACCCAGGTTCTGCTGGTCAGTGGGTGAAGTCTGGATATATGTGCCTACAGGCACCAAAGAGGCCAGAGGAACAATACAGACGACCAAGTTCAACAAAAAACAACACAAGGTTCTTCTCAAGGTCTTTGAAAAGGACTGATACCCTGATATCACTGTCCATGAAGAACTAGCCAAACAAAACCAGATTCTAGAGCCAAGAATCCAGGTGACTCGCTCATGCTGACCTGCTTGCCCTACACCAGGCCTTGGTCTGGACCGAATGTTGTTGTCATCACCAGGAGAGGTTTATGGTTTGGCTTCAGAACCAGAGAGCTAGAATACCAAATGGGTTTCTTTAGATGGGAGAAAATGGATTTTAAAAATCTATCTGTCCTGCTTTTTATTAACTTGTAAACATGAAACACTTACAATGTTATATAAACTCTTGGAAAGGAGGGATTAGGGAGTCAGAGTGGGACTGTATCAGGCCATCAAAGAAATGTGATGTTCAGACCTCAAAAAAAAAAAAAAATACACCAGTTGAAGAAAGGCACATTAATTAGATTTGAATTATGGTGCAAGTGCTAGAAAAAAAAAGAAAAATAATTATCATCTCACCATTATACTTATTTAAAATATGTTTAAGGTCAAAACACTCTAGAAATAAATATTTTAATTGCATTTTCTATAAGGGTAAATTGGGCTTATATAATTAGCAAAATTAAAAGAAGTATGAGAGCTGGAATTCATATTTAAATTATTTACTTTTAGAACTATTTAAACTAGGATCAAACCTATACATACTATATGTAACACTTTATAGAGGGCTTTAATACCTGTTACGTTATCTATACTTCACAAAAATCCTATTGTGTCAAATTTTTGTGGATGTTCAAATTGAGGTTAAGAAGGGTTAAGTCATATTTTAAAAATACTCTTTTTGTATAGCCTGCTGAGGTGGGACTTTAACCTAGGACTTCAAATACTGTTGAATCTGATTCTATTGTCCATTATACCATGCTGCTTAAAAAATAACTCATGTTTATATGTATATCTTCAACTATGAGTAATAGAATAAAAGATAATTAACTTTTTTCTATTATTACTTGTCTTAAAATTGTTCAGTCCTGAAAGGCAAAAGGAAGTATAAAAGCCATCATCAGAGGATAATTTCTAGCAAGCTTATGCTTAATTTGCCATGAGAATTATAAACAATTATAGAGGGAACACTATTAATGGTTTTGATGATTTAAATTTTGCAGTGAGACAAAAGCACCCAAAAAGTGTCGGTCCCCAAAATAAACAACACATTTAAACATATCCTATGTGGATAGAGGTCTGTGTTTAAGCATGACCTATAAGAGGAGAGTTTTAATACTTTCTTGAGAAGATTTACTTTTATCTTCCCAGAGCCTTACTGGTACCTGGCTGGAAGCATGAAGCAGCTACTGTAGGCCTTGGGATGGGACTATTACAGGTACCAGCTCAGATATTACCTAGGACAAACTCCCAGCCTGTGGGTAGGTAATAAAGTTGTTGAATTCTTTCCTGTCTGAAGGTTTTGTTTTTTATCTAAATTTATAAAACTTTGTTAATATGGCATAACTTTTAATTTCTTATTTTCAAAGAGAAACTCATTTCAATAATAATTCCTTCAGGTATAATAAAAATTGGAAGGATAGTTAATAGGCTGAAATTTGGTTCTGGAGATCGCTGTACATGGGCTTGGAATCCCCGCTCTGCTATGGTGTAGGTAAATGGCCTTAGACAAGTCTTTAATAACCCTCATTTACTTCAAATGCTAATATTATGGATTGAACATAAAACTTGATAAATGCTCAATATAAGGTGATGATAATAATGAACATTTGTACCACTTTTGTTTAAATAAATAATCTGAAGATTCTGCACTTTTCTCTAAACAGCTATGGTGAAATTATTTGGCATCAGAATGCAAATAACATAATAACTTAAAAATGATTCTAGATATTTTTCTGAGCAACTGTGGTGAAGTTGGTCAGCAAGAACATAATTAACAACAAGTAAAGGGACAAAGGCTGATGGGGACTCCAGTGGTTTAAAGAAAAGCAGGCATGCAGTCCAACAGAATGAGGGAGCATCTGAAGACCTAAGTTCTAATTAAATCCACCCTCTCCTTGGTTGGCCCCATGTTTCAAGTTAATTCCTGCTTATCTGGACACCATGTTTGAGCTCCTAGGAAATCTAAAGCAAAAATGGTAAGGATCAATATTAAATGTTGTTAAATATTTTTAATTTAGGACCACTCTCTCAATTTCATTAAAAGTATTTACATTAGATAATAGAAAAAGAAATAAAAATGTATTTAGTAATACAGGACGAGTAGTTAGTTATTTTTACCAATATTTATTTTTAAAAATTGAGAACACCAGCATTTTTTCCCCAAGAACCACTAGGTCTCTAATTATATGCCATATATACCACACACATTTCTACAACAAAATGCAAAGTTTAGGGAGTTTCGGAAGCACATCTGGCAGGAGACCTAAATATTAAGTGCATTCTGTGCAATGATTTTTAATTTACAAATGCCAATCATAACAACAAAAACCTCAAAGCATTAAGTAAATTTATGATAGCAATTAATTCTGGAACATAATAAAGCACAAGAGATAAATTATAATAATGAAATAATAATAACTTGATCATTGTATGTTCTGGGCCAAAAGGTACAAATGGTATTGTGTGTATACAGAGGAAAAAATTGGTATGGTGGAGAAAGATAAATACCAATAAATTAGTTCATAACATCTGTGGACCAATACTGACTGCAACTGTATATGAGAGTTAGAGTCACTGTCATGCACACACTAGTAAACAATCCATTTATGCAAAAGGTTCCAAATGATATGTTTGTCACCATTAGTGTTAGTTTAATACAAAAAAAAAAATAGTACACAGAAAGTTCAAGGGCTTTTGATGAAATATGCATGAATAATCCTGCTGTTATATGGGCTGTGATGAAGATCTATCTATCTATCTATCTATCTATCTATCTATCTATCTATCTATACACACACACACACATATATATATATGTGTGTGTATATATATATATATATGTATATATATATATATATATATATATATATATATAAGCTTAAGTGGCCTTTACAACCAAATAGCCAGAATAACCAAATGACCAGAACGACCGGATGACCGGCCAGTAGCTATGACATGCACTGACCCACACCTTGCTGCTGGAGCCCTAACAGCCCTAAATCTGGTTCACCCACACCCTGGACCCAGACAGGAGGGAGGAGGGAGCCCGATTCCTCATGGAATCAGCCGTTGGTTAGCTTGCTGCTGGGGCCAACCTCACATGGTCCCTCCCCTCGGCCAGTCGGCCCCCCCATTGGCCTTGATGTGGGGGGTTGGCCAGCCAACCTCCCACAGTCCCTCCCCTTGGCCAGCTGCTCCCCCCACCCCAATCAGCCCCAATTGCTGGCCAGGCCAAGGGACCCCACCTGTGCACAAATTTGTGCACTGGGGTTCTAGTATTTTGTAATTTGGGCATAAGTATTCTGCAATGTGGAGGAACAGTGAAATAAAATTATGTTTCCTGAAGTAGGGTCCTCAGAATACCAAGTCTCACTAAGCGTACTGTGGAAAAGTGCACTGAGATCTAATGTAGCTTGAAAATTCAGCACATATTCCCCTCCTGGACTTCATAATGTACATTGGCATATTAAAGTTTCTATTTAGTCCTGCAGTAATCATACCTATGTTTATTTAATCTGGTGTGCTTTGTATGACCTGTTAACATTTAAGGGATGTACAATATGCTTTGGGAAATGCTGATCTATATTATATAAACTCTTTGAGTATATTTATATTAGATCATATATTTTAGTATTTTTTTCTTATTACAATGTGATGTGTTCCCACAACCATATCCTGATTCAGATAAAAACTTCTGGAATTTATAAGGCAATTTATATTTTTAGATCATTCACAATGTGTTTCATCCTGAAGTATTAGCACTTACTCCAAATCTGAAATTAGTAACCCTCATGCCATGGATAGATTTCTGACACCCAATATCATTTACACCTAGTCTGTAAGTAAATCCTCTAATATTTTTATAAAAATGTTGACATCTCTATTTTTAATTATGCCCCTTCATAGTCTTCTCATATAGTGCTGCTCTCAATTTACCTCAAGTACTAGAAAATCCTCATAACCCCCGGAGCGTCCTGTATTAGCTTTAAATATATAAGCTTACTGTGGTTTCTAATTATGAACACAGACCTCAAAGGGGCATCATAGTCTGTTTCCTCCTATTTGGATGTCATTTAACTTTAGCTATTATCCAAATATACTTGCTCTTGAGGAAGCCTTAAAATCCACCTTACTTTCTGCAGTACTATAACCTAAATAATCATAGACATTTGCTAGAATTGTTATCAATGTGTGAATAGTCTCATAACATTAAGGGGTGAATGCTACTTGCATATTCTTAAAACTAAGTCTATATATCATATAGACTAAGGTGTACCTGAGCATACCAAATTAAAATGTGTTCCACAATAATTATATAAGATCTTAGAGTATATTATAAAGAATAATATGCATTTAATGTTTTGCTTTTGGCAATAATAATAATACATAGAATTTATTGTTCATTTTATTTAATGTGGTAGTTTCTATTTTCCCTACTTTACAAATGCTAAAATTAAATCTCAAAGAGATTGAGCATGTTGTTCCAAGTTAAGCTATTAGTAAGTGTTGGAGACAGACTTCCTTAGAAGCAATAATTAATGTAGTGTTACACCCTTTCCTCCACTCCAACAATATTAACTGGATTCAGTTGGTTTAGGTAGGCCAAACAGAGTTCCTTCCCTCTGAAATTCTCCTGCAGGTGAGATTTTTATCTCAGTGTCTGCTGAATTTTTGAATGTGTGATTCATGGGACAGATGTTCTCTTCCTTATGGAGAAAGACAAGTTGAAGAAGACTAAAACAAATGTGATAAGAAGCAATGAAATACTCTTATGTCTGACTCTTGCCAATTGCTATTCTAATTTCTGTTCCAGTGTTATAAGGTGCACGCATACATTCTCATAATAAGTCCCCTCACAATCTTATTATTGGCTTAAGTAATTTGGTCTTGCTTTTTATTCTATGAAACCAGATAGTTTCTAAATAATATTCTAAGTCTGCCTGGTTCTCTGCCCTCTATTATGTGGCCTTCTCTTTAATTTTAGGATCCATATGCAACATCTTATAGAAAAGAAATTATTCTTGACAAAATGGACAATCATTTCTAATTAAAAATTTTTAATAAAAATTTCAATAAGGGAACAGCCTTCTGTTTTACAAATTCAGGGAAATGGTGTAAGAATATTGTACTAAAGGATCTGCATGCATTTAATATAACTACATATAAATGAGAGTTATCTCAGTGCTCTACTTAAAAATTCAATTGCAAATAAAGTCAAGTAGTTATGCGACTTATTGACCGTGGTTTAAAGTTGGTAGTTCACTTGGAAACAGATGGGCTAAAGAAGGAAAGAGCAAGGTGTAATCATAAATCATAACAGAAGAAGACAAAGGACACGGAAGCAAGGCAAGGAGGGTAATAGAAGCCGGGTAACAAAAGATCCAAGCAGAAGCAAAAGAGAAGGGGGTAAAAGGAAGGGCATGGTAATAAAAGGGAGGATAGGGATGCCAACGCGATGCCTCATGCCCAGAATTCTAATGAAAATCTGCAGCACTGGTGAGCTAAGGAGAGACGGGCAGAGGCCACACACTGTTGGACAGTTTTTAAATGTAGCATTGTGCCAGAAGGCTGGTGGTGAGCCTCCCCCGATAGAAAGTCCTTTATGATGAACAAAAAACAGATCCAGGGACAGAGCAGCATCAATCAGACTGTCAAACCTCAGAGGGAAGGTAGGGGAGGGTGGGGGTAAGGGGGAGAGATCAACCAAAGGACTTGCATGCATGCATATAAGCCTAACCAATGGACACAGACAACAGGGGCGTGAGGGAATGGGTGGGGGAGATAGGAGGGGATAATGGGGGGATAAGGACACATATGTAACACCTTAATCAATAAAGAAAATAAACAAAACAAAAAATAAAAACATAATTTGATGAACAAGAATAGATCAGAGACAAATAGTAGTAGGGGACGGAGGTGGGGATTAGAGAGCAACCAAAGGACTTGTATGCATGCATATTAGCATAACCAATGGACACAGACACTGGGGCGGTGAGGACTTGCCTGGAGTGGGAAAGGCTGGGGGGGGGATGTCAATTGGGGAAAAGAGAGACATATGTAAGACTTTAGACAATAAAAAAAGAAATGAAAAAAAAATTAAAGCACATGGCTTTGCTTAATTGAAATTTATTCTTTAAAAGAAGGCCATGGGTTTAAGGAAGAAAAACCTGACAACAGAAGGCAATGAAAGAAGAAAAGAGTGTAAGAAAGAGTGTGCAAAATTATAATAATGGCAGTACTAATCAATTTTGATACTGACAGTGCTCAAATTTTTCCCCTTTAAAAAGCCACCCAATCCTTTCCAAATGGCCTTGACTCACAGAGCTAAGTTATCTTCATAAAACGGTTTAATACTTAAGATTTATACACAATGTGTTTTACTATTTTTTACTACAGATTATTTAAACAAATCCACAATATTTAAGTTAGCTGTGTCCTTGCAGAGAGGACTTAAACTTGGATCAGTAGCACCTTTAGAAACATACAAAAGCACAGGGCTTGAAATTGCCACTAAGAATTGTGAAAACCATTCCCCTGCCTCCCCTAATGTAGCAACAAAATAATTCAATACACAATGACATGACTGCAAATCTTTACATTTCCACTCTTACCTTTTCTATCCACCTTCACTCCCATGGACATCTTATCTAGTGTGAGAGATTGAATATACAAGCAGACAACGGCCAGGCCAAATATGAGAATAGAATTCTGACCCACATAAGATATCCAGAAAGCCAAACCTCAATTTCTGAAGCAATTGTTACAAAAAGGTCAGACTTTGTCAACAAATGCTTGCTTTTTTACCTCTTCCCCCTTTCCCTTCCAAATCACTATCAGAGAAAGCAGAAAAGCCTTCCTAACATAAGAGGTCTCACTTCTAGTTAGCCCACATCCAGCTTTCTAATTCCAATGACCTTCAATCTGAGTATATCTGAAGTCTTCCTTTTCTTTTGTTTGTCCTCTGCTTTCCCACTCCTGATTGCATTGAAGTCTGCCAAACACAAGTGATAGTGATATTAATAAGACCTGAATAAATAGCCTTTCTTTGTTCTCATTTGGGTGGTCTCTGTGTATTTCTACAAATGCCTGAAATTAAAATACTATATAGCTGCTAATAGTATCTTTACTATATCTCTTGCCCAGATTACTCTCCACATCGTCTGGCTTCCTCCACAAGATCCATACTCAAAAATTTAATGAGTTTGTTAAACTTAACATATACAAAAGTTCTAATCCCCTCCACACACTTCCTAAAGCACTGTGATTCTGATTTCTTAAGTCCAATATCTTAACATAATGCCTAATTTCTCTCATTTTCACATGCCTTGCATCTAATCTAATTCAACAGTAAATTCTATTGGGTCAACCTTCAAAAGATATCCGGAATCTGATTAAAAGTCATTATTTTACCATTGCTGACTTGGTTGATTGGCCAAACTATCATCACCTCTCATCCAGGTAAATGTGATAGCCTTTTAATTGATTTCCCTGTCTCTAACCTTCACCTCCTGTTTCCTATCAAAACCACACCCAAGGGGATGCTTTTAAAGTGTCAACTAATTTGTCACTTCTCCTCTTTCCTTCTCACTCAGAATGAATATCAAAGTTTCAAAATTTTCTACAAGGTCCTACAGGATCTGGCCCCCAACACCCTCTTTCCCCGTTACCTCCCAGCCACAGCTGTTTTGAATGTGATAGTTACCTCCCCAAAGGTTAGCAGTAACCCCTGTGAAAGAATACATTTTAAAACAGAGTATTACTCAAGACTTGTGTAAGTATAAAATGAACCTGTCAAACATTTTATTGAGCTCCTTAATTAACATGGGAAACAGTAAGATGTACGACTTGTTCAAAGGAGGTAAATATGGGGCATAAGGGATTCTGAAATGAATTTACAAGAGTTTTAGAACAGAACTATTCACAGTCCACAGAATAATAATCAATGGCATTCCACTGGAACAATTAATTTCCTTTATATAATGAGCATTTCCATCATTATTACTTTTATACAACTGACAAAGCTTTCAATAGCCCAATACAATGAAATCCAGAAGTAATAAATAATTTATATGAGTGAACTAGATAGGGTACCTCCTAATCTTTTCTCTCTTTTTCAATTAAAAAAAATGTTTTGAAACTTTTTCTGGCAAAAGGGTTAGAGAGAGAGAAGGGGACGGAAAGAGAGGAGAGGAGAAAGGCTTAATAGAAGGGAGTTGTTTTTTATTTCCGCAAAATTTAAAATAATCAACATGCAAAAGATCCAGAGACATAGAAATATCAAACAGACGATCAAACCTCAGAGAGAAGGCAGGGGAGTGGGGGAAGCGGGGGTGGAGGGGGGTGGGGGTGGGGGGTGGGTTGGGGTAAGAGATCAACCAAAGGACTTGTATGCATGCCTATGAGCATAGCCAATAGTCAGAGACAATAAGGGGGTGAGGGCATGTGCTGGGGGTGGGAGAGGTCAGGGAGAGGTAAACGGGGGAAAAAGGAAACATATATAATACTTTCAACAATAAATAATTTAAATTAGAAAAAAGAATACACAATTTGAAACCAGACCTGAAGGTGAAAAGATAGATTGTGAAAAAACAGAAAACAGACTGAGGAAGTAGAATTAAGCCAACGGAGACTTGACAAAATCTTTAAGGTAGTGAACACTTTCATGATGGAAAGTAAAAGACAAAGCAATTAGATGATAAAAGAAATATACAATTACAAAGAGTAAGAAAAATGGAGAAGCAAATGAATCTCTTTAAAGCATAGCATAAGGATGAAGATCCACTAATGCTTGCTCCTCTGGTCCCTAGAGGTACATTTGAGTCGCTGAGTCTCATGGTTATGAAAAAATACTCCCATCTCTGTGAGGCCCAGCTGTTCCAAGGCTTAGCTGAAATTTTTACTCCAGCTATTCCCAAAATTATTTTAAAATAATTATGCAACACTGAGGTAGGTGGAAGTAGTACCTCTCACCCTGCATACCAAAGACCCTAAATATAGCACGATTCATGTTGGTATCTAATTTCTAGCACAATTTCTGTAATATAGTATGTGTTAAATAAATGTTTGGAGAACAAACTAACTTGAACAAATTTTGCCAAGTATCTGATTAGCCGATCTGGCTTTCAGTATTTGAGTATCTCAATACATTCAATAATAGCAAGAAGCTTCTATCTTCATATCAGCCCACTTGCTCATTTCATTTCTTGCATATTTTTAAATATTTTTATTGTTCTTAAAAATCCAAAGTTCTTGATAGTTATGTACACACTGAGCTTACAACCTCTTTTAAATACAGTAAAGAACCCATACTTTAGTGTGTTTGTCAACTGCCTAATTATGAAATTTAATCCTCTATTGCTCTTTTTTTAAATATATATTTTATTGATTTTTTACGGAGAGGACAGGAGAGGGATAGAAAGTCAGAAACATCAATGAGAGAGAAACATCAATCAGCTGCCTCCTGCACACTCCCTACTAGGGATGTGCCCACAACCAAGGTACATGCCCTTGTCCAGAATCGAACCTGGGACCCTTCAGTCCGCAGGCCGACACTCTATCCACTGAGCCAAACCAGTTAGGGCCTCTATTGCTCTTTATTTTATCTTTCCCAGTAGGCTCTATTACTAAAAAAATAAAACTGTGACGAGATTTGCTAAAACTCTTACACAGATGGAGGGGCGGGGTGCCAATAGAACATCCTCAGAAATATTGAGTTTTCACTATGGCAAAAGAAAAGTCTAGTAATAATCCTATATAATAAAGAGGGAATATGCTAATTGACCATCATATCCTCACAAAGATGGCAGTACCCACAGCTAATAAGGAGGGAATATGCTAATTGACTGCCACATCCTCAAAGACAGTGGCGCCCACAGCCACAGGATGGCAGCACCCAGTCCCCTCAGCCCCACCAGGGCAGCAGGCGCTCTGCATGCCTGCCTCCAGAATCCCCCACACTCCTCAGCCCTGCAGCCGCCCAGGGCCTGCCTGAGGCGCAGGCAAGCCTCGGATGATGGCTGCCTAGCCATCTAGGGCCGCCCGAGGCTCAGGTAACCAGGGCAGGTAAATGTTTCTGCTGCCAGTAGTGGCAGCAGCAGAGGTGTGATGGGGGCATTGCCTTCCCTGATTGCTGGGTCACCTACTGCCCATGAGGGCTCCCGGACTGTGAGAGGGGGCAGGCTGGGCTGAGGGACCCCCCCTCCAGTGCATGAATTTTCATGCACTGAGCCTCTAGTGGAATATATTTTGTAAATGATACTGTACTATATATGTGTGTCTGTGTGCTGCGTGTGTGAACATACTAAGTTTATAGATGATATAGATAGATATAGATATATAGGCATATATATAAATTAAGATATGTAGATATATAGACATGACAAGTAAAGCTGATTATCTTCTTCTCTCTCCTCTTCCTCATTTTACCTTTTTCTTTTTCTTCCCAAGATGATGCTTGTTGTTGAAATTAATATAAACTGGGTACAAAATAAAAAGCATTCCTATGGTTCCTTTTACCCAGTGGGGTACTAATATTGGAGAACATTTCTTTATCATTGAATATAAATAATTATAAGAACTATATCATCTTAGAGGTTATGATACTGCAAGTAGTTGGATTTTTAGACATTTCCAGAAATTTGGTGGTGGCAAATAACTTTTTTTTTTCCCAAAGTCAGACATTTTATTTACTGACAACTATAAGTTTCAGAAATATATTTTATATGTTATTCTAAAATATGTATCTCCATAATTGTTCACATTATTTCAAAATATACCTCCTCATAATTCTTACTTGATTATCCAGAGTAATAAAAAATTAACAGAATTCTTTTTTGCATAGTAAGTCCTTCAACTTAAATAGAATTGCTACCTTTTCTAAAGCATCTCTTATTTCACTTGTGTTAGTACAATAGACAATATTAATACTTTATATTATATAGTGTATATACACCCACTATTTTAATGGTACTATTGTTTTCATAACTCTAAACTATATTCACATCTGTGTAATGCTTTAACATATAAAGACAAGTCAATTATTGAAACCTAGAAGCTTTATCAGGAATATTTTGTTAGCTTTTAATTTTAAAATTCTCCCTGTCCTCCCTTTTCTATGTTTGTGTCTTTGTGTGTGTATGTGTTTTTCTCTCTTGTCATATTATAGTGTTATTGCTTAGGAGATAATAGTTAATGCAATGCTCCCAGATTCAATACTGTTTGAGCTAAGTCTTGCTCACTCTTACTTTGTACAATTGATTCCTTGCTTAAAATTTGATAATTTGTATTTATCCTAAGGTATCTTTTAAGGTTGATCCTTTCTTCAACCTATACATTATTAATCTTTAGACATTTTTCATAATTAAGAATTATCATAGGGAGGAAGCTTCTTCAACTTGATAAAGATTATAACAAAAATCCTAATATTATACATAATGGTGAGACTCATAGAGCTTTCCCACTAAATAAGATACAAGTCAAGGATATCCCCTTTCACAAGATTTTTCAATGATCAATTATTTGTTGATGACATTGTATCATCTAGATAATCTTTCCTGAGGTCTCAACATATACTTGTAACTAATTCACAGACTTGGGCATCTATGTAAATTAAAGTTCTGGAAATCTTTAACATTCAGCATACCTGAAAGTGGACTCAACATCTTATTTTCAGACCTATTGTTCTTCTTATGCTCCTTTGATGAGTGAAATAAGACAGTGTCACACCCTTCCTAGTCATGTAATACCCAACTTTATTAAACCTTACTAGACATCTTTTGTCCAACATTTCCCTCTGACTCAAAATTCATCACAAATTCCTCTTGTCTCAGGCTCTCATTATTTCACTCCAGTGTTAGTACAGTAGACAGTCAACTACCGTTCTTGCTTTTAGTCAGGTGCATGGATGTAACTAAATATGCATTTTTTAAAAAATTAACTATTTTTCTGCTACCAGAGACATTTGGATAAAATACAAGTCAATCTGTGCTACCCCTCTCTTTAACAATCTTCAGACTTTCCCCTTGAATTCAGCAGGAAATCCAACCTTCTTAGAATATTAGGCAAAGTACCTGATGATTGTTGCAGCCTTTATTTTCAGGTGCCTACCCCTCACCTCCAACCTCTATACACTTTCCTTTCTGCCACATTTAAGAAATTGCTATGTGTTCTAGTTACCAACCTACATGACTATTGTTGCTTCTTTTGCCAGATAAAATTCTTTCAACCATCTACTAGACCAATTTTTCTTGGCCAACTCCTCTTTTTTAAGGTTGAAAAACCTTCATGAAACCCTCCCTGAAATTTCTTGACTTTTAATGCATTGATGGTCCTCTGTACTAACCAAGATTTTAGCACTTTCCACAATGTGCTAAAGTAAGCCAGACCTTTTTTCTTGTCTGACTTGCTAAGTAGACTATCCTGTACTTGAGGGCATAAAACATGGTACCTATTCATTCTTATCCCTTTGATATCAAAGCTATATTATTATACATGTTTAAGAAAAGCTCTCTGAATGATTGTCAAACAATTGCTTTGTCTTTAATTTATTTTAACCTGTTTCACAAACAATGGACCTGTTTTTTCCATTGTATATTTTCTGTAGAGCTTTGATAGTCTATATCTTCTATACCATTCAATGCATTTAACTATTTAATTCTCCTGACAATATCTTAAGTATGCATTCATTTTTACATCCTGGAATTTTTCTTCTTTTGTTTTTACTTTCCTTTTAAAACTGAAGATATTGAGAATACTTTCTGTCATTTAAAATATTTAATATTCCTATATCTTCATAACACATTTGTAAATTTTATAATTAAAATAATTTTTAAATTTTAAACCTCTACTGGATAAGTGTCTGTGAAAACACTTGGGCAACACTCTTAGAAATGTTTGCTTCTGCCCAACTGGGTTGGCTCAGTGGTTTAGAGTCAACACATAAACCAGGAGGTCATGGTTTGATTCCTGGTTGGGCATATGCCTAGGTTGCAGGCTCAATGCTCAGTGTGGGTACTTTAAGAGGCAGCCAATTGATGATTCTCACTCATCATTGATGTTTTTATCTCTCTCTCCCTCTCACTTCCTCTCTGAAATCAATAAACATATATATTAAGAAAATGAAATATTTGCTTCTCCTATGAATCTAGTTAATAACTATTGGCAGACCTCAGCCCAAGCATCTCTCTTTTTTTTTTTTTTTTTTTTTGTTAATTCTCACATGAGGATATTTTTAGAGATTGTGGAAAGAAGGGAGGCAGGAAGGGAGAGAGAGAGAGAGGAGAGAACTACATGGACTGGTTGTCTCCTACATGTGCACTGATTGGGTGGGGGGGAGGGGAGAAGCCAGAGCAAACCTGCAACCCAGATACATGCCCTTGACCAGGAATCGAACCCCTGATCCTTCTGTGCACTGCTGACACTCTATCTATGGAGCCACACCTGGTAGGGCCCAAACATCTTTTCTTAGAGAAATACTAGAGGCCTGGTGCATAGATTTGTGCACTGGTGGGGTGTGTGGCCTGTGAGGATTGGCCCGCTGTGAGTGGGCTGCTCATCCTGGTCAGCGGAGCGGCTATGGATCCGCCCTCTGAGTGGGTGTGGGTTTGGCCCACTGTCGGAGCGCACTGACCACCAGGGGCAGCTCCTGCATTGAGCATCTGCTCCTTGGTAGTCAGTGCATGTCATAGTCATAGCAACTGGTTGACTGGTTGTTCTGGTCATTCCACTGATCAGTCGCTGGGCTTTTACTAGCATATATTCAGATTTTCCACCTTCAATTTCAGCTGGATTCCTAGGACACTATGAACCTCTTTTTTACATCAGTGATCACAGTCACAATTGTGTAGTTGTATGATCACTAATCTCTGCACACCATGAGGACAGGTATATATGTATATATTACCTCTCAAATAATGAGTAAATGTACCAGTTGTACCAGTTAATAATGAGGATTTTTTTTCAATAGATGGAGTTACACATATGTTGCTATATATGCGATTTGATATGTATGCTATTTTATTGTATTGACAACAAGCTTTAAACTTCATATGTCAAATTTTCTGAAGTGTTAACATCATAGATATTTTTACACTTAAAAATGTAGAATTTCATGCCAAAAAGAGCATTTGCGGAAGATTTTAATTCATTACTTTATTTTGAAGAAAAGTGCTGCTGAAAGTTATCCTATACTTTGGGAAGCTTATGGTGAACATGCTCCATCTCAAGATAAGTGTGAACGCTGGTTTAAATGCTTTAAAAGTGATGATTTTGATGTGAAAGATAAAGAACACACAGGTCAACTGAAAAAGTTTGAAGAGCAATAATTAAAAGCATTATTGGATGAAGATGCGTGTCAAACTCAAAAACAATTTGCAGAAAGATTAAATGTTGCTCAGCAAACAATTTCTGATCCTTTATAAGCAATGAGAAAGATTTTAAAGGAAGGAAAATGGGTGCCACATCAACTGAACAAAGGACAAATAGAAAACCAAAAAGTCATCAGTAAAATGTTGTTTCAACGGCACAAAAGAAAGACTTTTTGCATCAAATTGTGACTGGCGATGAAAAGTGGATTTATTTTGAGAATCCCAAATGCACAGAATCATGGGTTGATCCAGGTCAACCATCTACATCAACTGCAAGGCCAAATCGCTTTGGAAAGAAGACAATGCTCTGTGTTTGGTGAGATCAGGAAGGTGTGGTGTGTTATGAGCTTCTAAAATCAGGTAAAACCATTAATACTGATTGCTACTGACAATAAATAATCTATTTGAATCATGCTTTGATCATGAAACGACCAGAACGGGCCAGAAGGCACAGCAAAGGAATTTTGCTTCATGATAATTTAACACACTTCAAAACCAGTTAAAGACACATTAAAAGATCTTGCCTGGGAAGCATTACCCACCCACTGTATTCACCAGACCTTGCTCCTTCAGATTACCACTTGTTCCGATTGATGGCACACACACTTTCTGAGCAGCACTTCAAAATGTAAGAAGAAGTGCAAAATCGGGTCTCTGAATGGTCTGCCTGAAAACAAGAAAAGTTCTATTGGGACAGTATCCACAAATTATCTGAAAGGTGGGAAGATGGACATTACTTTGAATAAAGCACTTTTGATGTTTCTCTTGAAATTATCGTGTTTTCTTTGATTACAAAATATACATTATTAACTGGTATACCTGCTAACTCCAAATAGGTTGGTGTATAGTTAAATGTAATTCTATACAAATCTTTAGGCTTAGAAAATAAACTTCCAAGAGAAGGACTCATAATTTTTCAAGTTTGTGAAAGAGGAAGTAGTAGCAATCAGAGGAATAAACCCTAGTAGAGGTTTACTTTATTTGCATTGACAAGCTTTAGATATTGAAATAGTTTACTAAGGACATTAATGGAATTTCTTCTGTATAAGCATCATAGTTATTTATAGGTTTAGTATTGAAATCAAACAGTTTGTATCCAATTTGTGTTTAAATATGGCTCTAGCGAAAACAGAGAAGATGGCTGTTTAAGGTTATATCTAGTCTTAAAATTTTGAATCCATATTATTTCATCATTATGAAATTCTTGAATCATATGCTCAGAAAATACTCTATTGTCTCATTAGCCTAATAAAATAAAACCTTGTGTTTCCTATTTAATAGAAATTAAATTATCTGTACAATATTAAATTTACGAATGTGTTTTCCAAGCAACATCATAATGGATTACGGTCCCCACTGAATATTCAATATAGTTCTTGCGCAAAAAAGAAAAGGAAATTCACTTTGAACTCAATTGAGATAAATGTATCTTCATAAATAAATCAAGTTTCAATAATTCAAAAGCAGCAAAGCCCAAAGAAAATCAAAGGATACCTATTATAAATGCCATAGCCAAAACCCAAACTAGTATTATCATAATAAAAAATTGTATGTCCTATTTATCAACAGATTTCTCTTTCACACCTTTCTTAAAAACAAATTTTGAGTATTTGATATCAGTATTAAAAATTACATATTTTATGTCATTATAAGTAGACTCTGCTATATTTCTTAAAACATCTAATGCCACTTTATTATTTTTTTAAGAGCCATAAGATTGTCACCTTATGTGAAAGGCTGTAAGTGCTAGTATATTTGTCTAGGAAAGTCAAAATATTTGTAAAAAATATTTTCCTTATTTATTTTTTTCTTATATTTAAGATATGTATCTAATTTGAAAATAAAATATAACTTTAGGTTTTTAGGCAATGATATTTTATTAAAGTCAACCTGCTACTATCATCTGTGATGTAATATACAGTTTTTAAATTTCTTTTTTTTTATTTTTTTTATATATATTTTATTGATTTTTTTACAGAGAGGAAGGGAGAGGGATAGAGAGCTAGAAACATTGATAAGAGAGAAACATTGATCAGCTGCCTCCTGCACACCTCCTACTGGGGATGTGCCCGCAACCAAGGTTCATGCCCTTGAGCAGAATCGAACCTGGGACCTTTCAGTCCTCAGGCCGACGCTCTATCCACTGAGCCAAACCGGTTAGGGCTTAAATTTCTTCTTTTAAATTATCTTTATTGTTAGAAGTATGACAGATGTCCCATTTTTTATTTTCCCCTTAGAACCCCTCTGCCACTATCCCCCAGGCCTTCACCACACTACTGTGTCCAGACAATATGTATACATGCATACAAGTACTTTGGTTAATCTCTCCCCACCTACTCACCCACCTCCGCCTTCCCTCTGTCTACTTTGATATGGCTTAAATAATATATAGATGTATTTATATGGAACAACTTTGGAAAATAATTTAAAGTTATTAACTGATAGCATTTAACCAAAGGTAAGAGAAAAAATTTTCAAGACCTCAAAGCAAAACTGATTTAATATTTTAAAAAATATTTTTTCCAAGTCACAAAAGTCAAATTTCCAATACAAAGTATGTATCTACAAAATACCTTCATGTTTTGTTTTCTTCTCAGACCTAATTAAGAACTGATATTTTATTTCTGATAAATTGCTAATATCTACAACGTAATATAATAAAAATTGAGTCTGAATTTAGAACAGGCTCAATTAAAATTGCCATTTTTATTTGCATATAGGTAAATATATGAAAACTAATTTGTTAAGATTTTAATTGACCCACAGTTTCAAAATTTTCCAAGAAATGTATATATGAGAGAACCTTTATGACAAACACTAATTGTTAGCATTTACCTACTTAGTTCTCATAGCTCACCTTATCTCACCATGGATATGTGTGATAATTGTTATCCCTAATACTAACATACTTATAACTTAGACATATAGGTATATATTGTACTAAATTAATTATTTTAACAGAAACAGGTGCTGGTTATACCACCAAGAAAAAATAAGGCTGATTGGTCTTGATGTAGACCACAATCACTATGCAAATTTAAGACCTGGCTCTGTGGCTTTGAATCTAACCTTGAAAATCTTCTGCATATAATTTTATAAATTTAATCACTAGGGAGTATTATTGTTTACATAATTATTCTACCAAGGATATTTCTAGATCTCACAATGTCCCTTTATGACATTAATAGGATAGACACTTAGAATTCCTTCTTATAGTTCTGTCAAGTATAAACAAAAATTATTCTTTCCACATGTTTTTTTAATTTAAAAAGTGCTACTCAATCACATTTAGTTAATTGTTGAGATCACCTTCCTGCACACTAATCATTTTTGATGGCTATATTTATTAATCTTGCAACTAAGAACATACAAACCACAAACCTGATGCCAAAAATTCATTCCCCCATTTGACAGGTATAAACTATTGTGTACATGCTCATATACTACAAATTAACTATCAAGCATATATTTTAATTCTCTATTCAGAGCTCAATAATTTTTATAGGTATATGTTCTAATAGGTATGTGTTCTAATCTTTATATGTATATAGTGATTTCAATATTAATGATATTTTTTAGCATTAACAACTCTGAAGGCCATATAGCTCTCACTTCAGCTTGCAGTTATCTGCAATAATGAAAACATTATTATAATATTGACTATTAGACACTATACTTTGAAAATTTCTTCACAAACAGAAACATTTTGTATTATTTTTTTATATTACCATGTAAATTATTTTATACTAGAGACCGTGCATGAAATTTGTGCACGGGTAGGATCCCTAGGCCTGGTCAGTGATCAGAGCCGATCTGTGGGGCAACCAGCGGGGCGATTGAAGCCCCACTTGCACCCGCCTTGGCCTGGCACCACTTGCTCACTTGCTTCACCATCCCACCTTGGTCCCACTCTTGTCGGGGCCCATCGGGACCAGCTGCCTGCTGCCAGTGCTGCATTGCTGATGCCAGTCATGTTCCGCACTGTCCCCTGGTGGTCAGCACATGCCTAACTCCCAGTTATGCTGGTTATACCCAGTAGTCTCTGGAAGTGCCCTGGCCATGCTAGAAAAACCAATCATGTGATTCAGAGTGGGGGCGTTTGGTCACATGATATCAATCAATGTGGGCAATAAATCATCAATGAGACCTATGTAATGAAACTGCAGTAAAAGCCCTGTACACCAGATAGTGAAGAGAGCTTTCCTAGTTGGCAGTAATCTCTACATATTGTCACACAGAGGTGTCAGGAAGACATCTGAGGTTGTGGGTAGTAGTTTTGTATTTGAAATGCTCCAGGATTAAGCCCTATGAGTCTCTTTCTTTGGCAGATTTCAGTGTGTATCCTTTCCCTATAATAAATTCCAACCATGAATATCATAGTTTACATTGAGTTCTGTAAGACTTTCACTGAATGATTGCAAGTGGTTTTGTAAATGCCCCAAATTTGCAAGTGCTGTCAGAAATGAAGGCAATCTTGGGTGCTGTGCACTCAGACTTCACAGTTTGTCAGTTTGTCAGTCTTTTAGCATACTGGCATTCTGTACTAAACATCAATACTAATTGATATCCACCTCTGCTCTATTGCAAATTAAAAAATACATATATTTAAACTATGTATTGGCAAAATAGATAGCAGCTGCTCTATGTATTAAGTGCTAACTATGTGCTAGGTACTAGGAATGTATTAAAAGCTTGGTTGTTCATATCTGTCTGTGAAATTCAGATTAGTATGCCCATTTCCAAAGAAGAGAAGAAATAAGTAACTTGTCTAAGATCCAATAATGTATGTAAAGTCAGAATTCAAAACCAGCTCCATTTCAAATGTCACATCCAGAACAATTATCAAATGCAGCCACGCCCTGTTACCACAGATCCCAAACCTATTCTGAGGCTGAGTTGATTAAGACTGAAATACCTTAAGGCTAAAACAGTATGTAGTTTGGATTAACATGATTAGCTAAAACATAAGAAATAACTTGTTTAGTCACATGAATACAGCTCTGAACAATTTATATGATTGTTCATATATTTGTTATTAGCAAAATTATATCTACAACAGATTGTGCTATTGCATTCTCAAAGTTTCAAAAGACTATCAGCTAATTAGGGCAGCTGTGAAATCTCAAGCAGATTCCACTACCTTCATTTGACAAAACATGCTGCCAAAAGGCTCCATATATAGTGTAAAATTTAACTATCAAGCTCTTGCAGAATCTTGTGTAACCAAAGCTCATTCTATTAATACAGCGGAGGTTTCAAACAGCTAAAATAAGGAGAGGTTTATGAGATATCAGAAAATGTCTCATGAAATTGAGTATATTTTATGTACAAACACAAGGCTATGCAGTACCACATATATTTACATACATTACAAAATGGTACATACATATAGAAACATGTGGGGCTCAGGCAAACAGATTGAATAGAATAAAATCTTCCAGTATAGGCACATATGAGAACTATATAGGCGGAAGAAAAGCTGTGGTTGGAAAAACAATATATTAAGGGTTTGAATTTCATGAATTTAAATCTGAGACTCCTCACCATGTGAATTTGCTTTTATTTTCTAATGCAATAATTGAAAAGATTAAATGGGAGCTAATACGTTTGAAAATATTCTGTATATATGCTGAATCATTATATTCAATAAAAGTTAACAGAAATAAAATTTTGATTCTTATATCTTACATTATTATTAAATATTATATTTATATATCTATAATAATAAAAGTGTAATATGCTAATTAGACCGGACATTCTTCCAGACCACCTTCGGGATGACCTTCAGGACAAAGCCAGGGCTGCAAGGGCTGAGGCAACCGCCACAGCTGCCAGGGCGAAGCCTCTTCCACGAATTTTGAGCACTGGGCCTCCAGTTTAAACATAATAATATTTGTGCTATTATGGTTTAACATTTTATAACATTAATTTTATCACAGCTTAACTTTTGCCTTTTTTTATGGGGTAAATTGTATCTCCCCTGAAATTTATATGTTTAAGCCCTACTGCACAGTACTTCACAATGCTACTATTATAAATAGTCTTTAAATAGGTGAGTGATTAATTTAAAATGAGGCAGTCAAGGTGAGCCCTAATCCAGTTTGAGTTGTGTCCTTATAAGAAGAGGACATTTGGGCACACAGAGAAAATACCATGTGAGGGCACACCCAGAAGGCAGCCATCTACAAGCTAAGGAGAGAGGACTGAGGGAAAACCTAGCTTGCTAACACCTTGATCTTAGACTTCTAACTTCTGGAGCTGTGAGAAAATAAATTTCTGTTATTTAATCCATACAGTCTTGTTTTGTATTTTTATGGTGGTATTTCCTAATGGCAGCCCTGGAAAACTAATACAGCCTTCTAATTAAAAAAAAACAATTTTCAAGGTAACAACTAATTGCCATTACAAATGCTTGCTCAGAACTTGAACACTGTTCTCCACTGCAGAGCTTTTGAGGGCAACCAAGCATGAATCGCATAATGAAAGTAGGTGGGTCTATTCTGTTTACTTCAAAGAAGCTTAAGAGTGTCTCACTTCAATGTATGCTCTCAGAATTCCCATTACTTAAACGCTTTTTTTTTTTTTACATCTATCTGAATCCAATCTGTCATGCAGAAACCAGCCTTCTCTGTAAAGACATAAATAAGGGCTCAGTGCCCCAGAGATTTTTCTCCTGAACTGACACTTAATTACTACCTTCTTTACCTAGTAACTTTTGGGATCATTTTTGTGGCTTAAAACGCAATATAAAATGTAATTTCCCTGATTAAAAAGCACTGAAGCTTATATTTTTAGTATCTCACACAAGGTCCAGATAGTGCCTTGCATAAAATAAGCACAAAAATGATATTAAATTAATGAATACATTTAATAAACTATTAAGTGAAAAGATATACATATTTTTACTTTGTATTTATTCATCAAATAACAGTTAGTAGATACTGAGCTAAGAACAAATTAACAAATAGTCTTGTTCCTTCTCTCCTTATTTCTATGTTTTTGCAATTTGGTTTTATTTGGTTTCCTACCATGCCATTAGCACAGTGACTCAAAATAGATAAATATAGCCTGCACATAGCTCTCCAGTCCTTACCATAGATCAGTGGTTCTTGAAACTTTCCTTATCAGGTATCTCTTTCAATATCTGGTTAAGAGCTATAGGTTTTCTGCCCCAAAACTGAGACACACACACCTTTGAAATCAATGTCAGAAGTTCACAGACTCACAAAACTTGGGTCTGTGAATATCTTCTTAGAGACTCTTACCTTTATAGGCTACTGTCATGGAGATCACTAGTTGAATGTAAGAGAGAGATGTGTGAAAATGATCAAGTTTTCATTTGAGGAAAATATACTAACTGCCTGAGAAGTATCTATGTATACATTAGGCATGTCAACCTTCATGATGGTGCAGAAATAGCTTGAAAGAGCACCCAGAATTTGGCAGAGTCATTATAGGACATCTCATAAGTAAATAGCTACTATCATGTTACATTTTATTTATTTATTTATTTAAATATGTTTTTATTTATTTTAGAGAGATAGAGGAAGCGAGAAGGAGAGAGAAGCATCCATTGGCTTCCTCCTGCATGCCCCCTACTGGGAATCTAGCCTGAAATCATTCCATGTGTCCTGACCAGGAATCCAACTGGTGATATTTTGGTGTACATGGGATGATGCTAAACCAACCGAGCAACACTGGCCAGGGCTATCATGTTGAATTTTAATGTGTTAACCAGTAGGTATTTTTACCTTTGGGGTCGCTTGGCCTGGCCTGTGCCTTCTCACAATCCGGGACCCTCAGAGGATGTTAGAGAACCAGTTTTGGTCAGATCCCCACCAGCTCAATCCAGACAGGAGGTAGCCTAATCCAGTGATCCCGTGTTAAGCACTTGTCCCCTGGTGGTCAGTGCATGTCATAGTGACTAGTTGAAAGGTTGCTTTGGCTTTTATATATATAGATATTTTAAAAATATTTTTTGTAAGGAAACAAAATCTAAGTGAGGTTGTTATGCCCAGATTTTGTGATCCCCAAAGACCACCAGGAAGCCGAGTCCGATGCAATAGCAAAGAGCCTTTATTAGCCGGCCGGGCGACTGCTCTGCCATTCTCCATGCAGGGAGTCCAGAGAGCAGCCCCCCTACCCTTTGTGCAGGACCACTTTTAAGCACATTAACCACATCCTGTTCTTGCAGAGCAAGTAACCCTAGACAAAACAGTTTTTCCCAAGCAACATCAGGATCATGCCATTGACGACCATGTTATTCACAGGGTCATCCTGTTCTTCAGAAAGCTGACAGTGTTCTATGAAAGAAGGCCTATGTGCTGGGAAGGGGCCATGAGATCGTATCTCAAGGCCTGGCCTGGTGTCAGCACTGACAACTCTATCTGGGGCATAGTCCACAGCCTCAGTAGTGCTCAAAAATTCCCACTCTCCAACAAGGTCATATGCTGCAACTTAAAGATGTATAAGATATAATGCCTGCCTAATGTGGCTTAAAGTCCAATTGAAAATTTTGACACATTCACTGGGAAAAAAACAACACAAAAAACAAAGGTACAAATGGAAAGAAAATGTGAAGTTGTTATGTGCACTAATAGTCAACCCAAAGGTGTCGAGACAATTACTCATGTTCATTTTAAATCCTCTCTCAGCACTATGAATGAAAGCAGAGAACCCTATAAATCCAGGTAATGCAATTCTGACACTTGTGCCTAAAATTCCTAAGTATAAAACATTATTTAAATAGTCATCAATTCCTGGGACATATATGTTATTTTCATAATATATATATTTCCTGTTTTATTACTCTATGAAACTTAAATACTCCTGACAGAACAAAAATATTATTATTCTATTTATATAATAGTTAGGCAATCCCTATTCTTGGATTAATGCCCAAAATTATAAACATCAATTCTAAAGCATGACTTTGAATAAGGGTTACTCAGAAATATCAGTGAATCACTGTGTTTTAAGAAGCCCAATACTACATATAAGGCATATAACCAATCTCTTAAACTAAATAGTGTTATCTTTCCAACATTCACCATACCCAATACATTCCCAAAACTTCCTTAGTTACATATAAAGTTGTGTGACATAATTTTACTTTGTATAGTAAACAAATGCTATATAATAGAACAGATATGTTTTTGTATTATTCTCCCATACCCCTTATTGTGCCCAGCACAAACACTAGAGAGAAATTCAGATGTGAAGAATCATGTTCTGTTCAATAAATTATTCTTAAAAGGTAAATATGGACAGAGTTTTAGACTGAAAGGAAATATAGCTTCAAGTCCCAGTTGGTCTACTGACATACTGACTTTCATAAATCTGACATCTCAAATTTATATTAGTTCTAGCATTTATTAGCTATTGCCTCACCTCCAGGGATAAAATAAGATTGCCTGTAAATATCTTAAAGAGAAAAAATGTTTGCTTTTTTTTTACCCTCCCTCCCTCCTTCCCTCCCTCCCTTCCTTCCTTCCTTCCTTCCTCTCCTCCTCCTCCTCATCCTTCTCTTTCTCTTCCTCTTCCTGCTTCTTCTTCTTCTTTTGTTTTTACATTCAGCTGAGTTCAAAGAGAATGTACTCCAATGTCAGACTATGTAGATTCAAATTCAGGATGCATAATCGATCAGCTATATAACCTTACTAGTAAGTGATTTATTTGTCCATTCTATGCCTCAGTTTCCTCATATGGAAAATTGGAATAATACTACCTAACTTATAAGAACGTTGTGAGGATCAAGAGCATAAAGAACCTTCTGCAATTAGAACAATTTCATATTTAATGATGACTAAATAATAAGTATTAATAATGATGTCTTATTCATTTAAAAATTATATTGATTTTTTCTAAGTATTATACTTACAAACATTCATACCAGACAGAAAAAAAAAAACCTTCCTCTTAAATTCTTAATATTTAATTCCCATGTTAAATTTATCATTGCTTATCAGACAAGCAAAAGGAGCTCCATCTCAAAATGTGACCAGAATAGCAGGCTTTATTCAACAAATAGTCAATTTCTCCTGAGCAGAAGATTTCCTAATTTGACTTGAGAGATCAACTAGGCTGGAGTGAGCTGGTTCCAACACCTCAGTGCAACGTTCATGATTTTTTCATGTTGAATTAATAGGATTGAAATGTTTGTGATATCAGCAGCTGTTGGGAACAGTGGGAGAGCTTCCACCAATACACTGACAGCTTTGTGCCCCTCACATGGCTCTGTTTAGATGAAACAGTATTGCTAACAGTTTGGTGAGAGTACCCTAATCTTAAATTAATAGTAATTATTTTCACTAAAGGAAGATATCAAACATCTCCTCCACCCCATGGAGAATTTTTATATTTATTTATGTGTGCATGAATGGGTAATTTGTTGTGCACATAAAGTAAGATTTATGTTTTAAAGCAGGTGAGTGGCTAGTGCTTAGGTGTTTGATTAATTATCACAGCAAGAAATAGTTAAGATTTGCCAAGATGGAGAACATTTTTACTTTGCTCAAACACATTACTATCCCCTTAGATCCTTTCACTGGCTTCCAATTGCCTCCTGTTTAAAATTTAAATGTTTTCTTTGCATGTGTATTGAGCTTTTCTCCTCTCAGAAATACTGCTACTAACTGATTGATTTCTATTCATTTCCCCATCACATTGAAACATTCTTTTTTCTTTAATTTCCTCTCCATTTAATTGACCTAGTCTGTGTTGCCCTATACCTTTCATTTGTCTGTTCTCTTAAAAAATTTTAGTATATTTTTATTGATTTCAGGGATGAAGGGAGAGGAAGAGAGAGATGGAAACATCAATGATGAGAATCAATGATCGCCTGCCTCCTGCACTTCCCTCTCTCTACCCACCTCACACACACACACACTGGGGATGGAGCCACAAGGCAGGCATGTGACCTAACCAGGAATCGAACTGTGACCTCCTGGATCATGGATTGACACTCAACCACTGAGCCACACTGGCAAGCCCATCTGTTCTTTCAACTTCACAGTGCAAACAATATAATATCACTGTTACTTTGTAGTGTACTTTGTTTATAATACCTAAAAATATTGCAAAGCTATTGAAAGGAATAAAAATAATTTTCAGATATAAAAGTGTGGTTTAACTTTATTTTTTAAGAATATTGATAAATAGGGTAAATAATAATACATATAATAAAGAGAGAGGGATAATTAAGATAGAATCAAAATAGGATTTAATGTCATTACTAGTAAAATGTCTCTAAAGCAAATTAGCACACAAATTCAGTTGAAATCCTTAAAAAAACTGAGAAAAAACAAGTACATACTGAAAGGAATTTTAGGGATAAAATAGGCAGGTTTATGGAGTATTAGGAATAAAGATAGTCCATGGGGGAGGAATGCATAGGTGAGGGCTTGGAGCCATCAGAAGGCATACATTCACAGAGAACAAAGAAAAATCACAGAATATGGGGGAAGGGAAACATGTGTTCACAGGAGATAGATGAAAGTTACAAGGTAAGGGGGAGAGAAAGAGGAGGCACCACATAGGTTTTGGGCTTTGAAGATGATATTCTGCAAAAGAGTGACCAATTAAAAAAGTACAGAGTCATAAAATGGGGAAGGAGGCTGATTAGAAGAGAGCGTGAAGAGACAAAGAACTACAGCCTTTATAAACCTTAGAAAAACGTAGCTTAGTGGGCTATCCCCTTGGGACCCCCTCTCTATGTGGGAGTCTATATTTGCTTCCAATAAATTTCCACCCTTTTACTAACAAGTCTTTTTAGTCCGTGAATTTTATTCTTCGAACTTTGTGAGGCAAGAACTTTCAAGGGGGAGATTCGCTCCCTGCACCCCACCTTTCAATACCTTTTAATTTGTATAAAAGAGATTTAGAAATTTTTTTTTTTCTGAAAAGTTAACACGTCATCTATTTCTCTTTCCACAGGAAACCTGGCATCAAACTTCTTTAAAAATAAATAGTAATATTTTCACTCCAAAAAGGCAAATTCAAATCACATGTACATAACTAAAACCAGATTAAATTTTCTCATTGCTCTGGTCAAAAGTTAAATCAATGTTTTGGAGAGCCAATATCGGAAGAGGCTAAGTACAATCATGTTTCGCGTATTTTATAGTAAGTGCTTCAGATTGCTAAATGCAGTTGTCTCTCCTCCCCAACTTTCAGGATTCGTTAGATTTCTTATTCCTTTTCCCAAAATATGTTAGTGTTAAGACAATTTTATAAATACTTTATGCATATGGATATATTTATAATGAAAAACAGGATGTCTAAGTCTGTTAAATAAACGTATGACATGACCTTAACTCTTTTTATTATAATACTTTATTACAAATATGGGAATATTTTTCAAACTCCAGACCACAGAGAGAAAAATGATCCATAAAAACTATATATACTTATGAAAATATATACTAAACTGGAAATACAGTATTTGGAAAATAAATTGAGAATGTAGTCACTATATAGTTTTTTTCTTACAATCTATAATAATAAAAGTGTAATATGCTAATTAGACCAGACATTCTTCCCAACGTCTTTCTGGGCAAAACTGGGGCTGCGAGGGCCGAGGCAGCCACGGCGGCTGCAAGGGCTGAGCCCCTTGTATAAATTCCGTATTCGGGGCTCTAGTATATACATCAATATACATGCACACATACAGGCATGGGCAAAAGTAGGTCAATAATAATACTGCAATAATTAACAACTAATACAAGAGTAAACTCTATATTTCAAGTACTCACAACTGTAAACCTACTTTTGCTCGGCCCTATGTATAATGTAAAAATAACATATCCTAGATGTACATTTTGCCAGGTATTTATCTGACTGACACACACATATGTACACATATACACTGAAGCAAATATATGCATATACGATTTCCATATTTTAATGAGGCCTTAAGGTTTCTGCATAAAATCATGAAGATAATCACTAATTGTGGCGTCTAACCTCTGAAACTGCACTGTCAGACCTTGCTCATTGTGCAGTAATTATAAAAAGACCATTGGCATCAATGCTGTGAACTTTTTGATATAGTTCAGGATTAGTGTGTTATAACCAATTAAAAACATTTAAGGAGGTAAGGAAACCACTGAAGCCAATTCATTAGACCATATTTTGAGTTCATGATACTAAACATACACATCAAGCAGAATAACTTGAATTGATAATATATCCCAAAGCACATTGTAAATTTTCCAGGTGGGAAAGCTTTCAGGTGCTGATTATACATTGAAAAGGCTATCATAATGATTTAAACAGCTGGTAGGCAGTATGAAGACTCAAACCAATAGCAATGGGTGGATATAAAGTGGATTCTAGAATTATGTTTCCTTATTTTTGGACAACTTTATTGAGATTGATTTTATGTTATGTATATCTTGCCTGGTTTATAATGTTATCAAAAGTCAAATTCATTCCTGAAGTGGATGAATGAACAGTATTAAACAGATCACAATGGTAGGTTCAGGACTCCTCCATTTCTGCAACTCTCCAGACCATTCAAATATGATAAAGTTAGTTTTCTAGAAATAGCCATGTATTTGCAAATGATGGTGTGCACTTGCTATATTCTCCATAACTTTACATTAAAATGTGTGCCACTCTGTCTCTACTTGATCACACAGGGGTGTGGTGTATCAGCCCGGCAAACGCCATCTGCAGTAAATGGAAAGTTGCTCATGGTGACTAAAGAAAAGAAAACAATTGTAAAAACTGTACAATTATTTGTGAGATTATGAACCCCCATTTAAAATTATCATTATTAAAACATAATATTGCAAACACAGATACATGAATCACTCAGATAACTGATTCTTTAGCTGTACAAATAATTTTTATCTTCTTAAACATCATTATCCAACAATAGTATGTTGTGGGTGTGGAGAGCATTCTAGCAATATCCACAATATATAACAGTAGGTGTGCCTGTTTTTAATTCTGCCAGTATTTTGACAATCAATGCTATGATGATAGGATGATCAAATCCATCTGCACCTTCCTGCACCGGCCCCAGGAGTAATAACAACAAATACCACATCATAATCAACAGTTATTTATAAAGCACTTACCACGTGTCAGACAAACCTCTCTTCTCATCCCTAGAACAACCCTATGCTATCAGCATTAGTATTTGATTTTTTACATAAGAAAAACTATCATTTAAGGGCCAAAGACAGAATCATATTAAGAAGGGCTTGTGCCACTGAAATTCAGTTAAATTCCAAAATTAGTTATTTTAACCATAATAGGACATTATCTTTCCCATTCTTTCTAGCAGCTCAAAACCAGCATTTAGAAAGTGCTTTCAACATATTTTAAAGTGAAAGCACACAATGACTAAAATCAGGACAAATGTCTGTACTACAAGTGGACACCTACTCATTGCCAACTATATACCTCTAGGTTTTAACACATTCTTCTGGTTTAAAGTCTACTTCAGAAATAGAATGAACTAGGAGACAAATCTACCTGATAGTCACAGAGACCTATACTGACTCATCACTTCTATACACGTTCTACAACAAAAACACCTTGGAAGGAGAAAGCATCAGAATCAGAATAGCACAAATACAGCGCAGGCAAAGTGAGAATGGGTTTTTAATCTTTTAATTTCTCTCTCCCTCTCTCTCTCTCTCTCTCTCTCTCTCTCTCTCTCTCTCTTTCTTTCTCTCAAACCCATGCTAAGCAAAATAAGCCAGTCAGAGAAAGATAAATACCACATGATCTCACTCATTTGTGGAATATAATGAAAAACATAAACTGATGAACAAGAACAGATCCAGAGACAGAGAAGCATGGATCAGACCATCAAACCTCAGAGGGAAGGTAGGAGAGGGTGGGGGTCAGGGGAGAGATCAACCAAAGTACTTGTATGCATGCATATAAGCCTAGTCAATGGACACAGACACCAGGGGGATGAGGGCATGAGTTAGGGGGGTAAGGGGGGCAATGGGGGGGAAAAGGACACATATGTAATACCTTAATCAATAAAGTAGAAAAAAATAATAAAAAGTATCTTGGATTGAATTTTTTAAATCTAAATATGTTTTGCCTAAATAATATAAGAAGTATTAGAAATAAAATTTCAGAGTAAAAATAAAATGAGCATAGCTAAGCCATAAAATATTATCAAAAAGGAAATAGGAGTGAATACATTAATATCAAACTGATATTTTAAACCTTTGAGGGAGGCCAGATGATGTGTCATACTTATAAGTATAATGTATAGGATTTGTTTATGACTGAATGAGCACACATTCATGAAGATAAATGCCCAAGACATAGAATATCAGAAACACAAGGGACACTTAATTCTGGATAAAAGACTAGCTTATAGCAAAAAGTTAACAATAGGCCCAGGCATTCTAATCTTTTTACTCTGTTTTTATTAACTTCTCCCCTATGCCTTCTAGCATCCCTACCCCCTCTTAAGGGACTCAGGTTTGATTGTGTGTTTTTTTAAAAATCTATATTTCATAATAACATAGAAACTTTGCAAGATCTAAAGCAGAGCAAATAGACTGGCAATTCATCAAATACAATTTATTTCATTTTATAGGTACATAAAAAGGAATACATTTTGCCCCCTGGCACGATTCTTTTATCTCTTATTCCTTTTTGGATCTCCCACTTACTTCAAAGAGAAATTTTCTCTGGGAGATGTGAGCAAGGTTTGCAATGTAAGAATCTAAGTTTTAAATGTCAAGACAGAAACTCACAATGATTCACTGTTGTTAATCCTCACCCAAGGATATCTTTATTAATTTTTAGAGAGAGCGGAAGGGAGAGAGAAAAACATTGTTTGTTTGCCTCCTGCAGGCAACCCTACTAAGGATTGAACACACAACCTGGGTATGTGCCTTGATCCTGATTGGAGGGTACAGTAAGCAAAGCAACCTGTTTTTCTACTCTTTCTACAATTTTATCATTCTAGATAAAAAACACTGTCCTGCTTTAAGCAGTATGACAAAAGGCTTAACATATGCAACAATTTATTTAAACATAAGGCATCTAGATGATCAAAACTGTCAAAAACACACATTAGTATAAATTAATATTGTGATTAAAGTGTTTCTTGTAATAATGTTAATATAAAATCTTTATTGTTTTGTTAGTTTTAGAAATTTATTGATCACCAATAAGTAAAATTAATTATTACTTTTTTCTTCTAGTTGCTGTAATATGCTGTTGTCATCTTCCTGCATAACATAAGGAATCTTAGAAGTAAATTTTAATTAAATAGCTTCTTAACTTTTTCTTCATTCTCTTTTTTGGAAGAGTGTGTGTGTGTGTGTGAGAGAGAGAGAGAGAGAGAGAGAGAGAGAGAGATGCTGCAGTAGGGAAGGGTTAAACACACTTTTGAAGCAATTCTTGTAGTTCAGACCTTTACAAAATATTTTATGAAGAGATTTAAAAATACAGCACGCTATACTTAATCCACACAGGCTTTAGAAATTAAGATTCCTTGAAAATTTCATAAAGAAGTATAATTGCTGTCCACCTATTTTTATAATTATATAATAAATATATTGGCCAGATGAAATGGATATAAGTGGAATTGTATCAAGCATTTATATTAGAAACTAAAATGGAAAGTTTAGTCCTTCCTAGGTTAAATAATGTCCAAAATTGTAATAAAGATAATAAAATTACTTTAATCCATACAATAAAAAATGTGCTGATCACAAAGCTGAAACAAAAATTCAATATGATTATGAGAGTCAAATAAAATCATTAAATTTCTCGCAATATTCTTATAAGGCAAGTATATTTTATCCCCATTCTACAGAGGAAGAAACTAGTACCTATGAATATTAATGAAATTGTTCATATCACAGTAAGCAGGCTATAAATACTTTTGTGAGTTAGGACTGTCTTTTTCTTTTCTGAACCTATAACACATAGTTTGGAGAGTGACTGACATATCATAAGTACACTGGATATGTCTGTCCAATTGAACTAAAGTATTGCAGCTGGGAAGAAAAGTGAGATTTTTGCATTATAATGCATCATCTTTCCATAAATGCAGGGATGCATTTTATTTTATTCTATTTTTTCCATCGCCCTTTATCCCTTATATGCCCTCTTCCATCTCCCCACCACACCAGAATCACCACACTGTTGTCCATGTCCATACGTTCTGTTCTCTCTTTTACTTTTTATATTTTGCTCTTAACCCTCCCCTAACCCCTCCCACACCAGAGCTGTCTGCCTGATCTTTATCTATGCATCTGTTTCTATTTTGCTTGGTGGTTTCATTTGTTTATTAGATTTCACATATGAGTGAAATTATGATATTCTTTTTCTGACTGGTTTCTTTCACTTAGCATAATGTCCTCCAGTCCCATCCATACTGCGGCAAAGGGATATATTTTCTGCAACAAAATATAGGTGTCTACTACATCACAGATCTCTTTTGCTTAATCTTCTTTAATGAGAAAAAGCAATTTTGGTTTTCTGAAATGTATATTAACTATATTCAAAAAACCCATACACAACTAACTAAAATTGTGAGTCTAAGGTATTGGGGGATGGAGATAGAGGAGTCCAATAAATCCATCAGTTGAGAAAATAAGAAGCATATCTCCTGGATTTGAAAGTGTTGTCCAGGAAAACACCAAGAAATAAAACAATAGAAGAGCATAAGTAAAATGTCCAATAAGTAAGAAATTGACATAAAGATAGAAATTCTCCAGAACATGCTTTTGAATCACAAACTTGTGTCCTCATGACAATGGACTAGGAGGCCTCTGACTTGAGTGGCTTTCTGTGCATGTCAAAACCCTTTGCATCCCTTAAAGCTCTCAACTTGGTGCCTTATTAATAACAAGTGCCCGATAAATGTAATCATAGCTTGATTAATACCATGGACCTGCAGAAGGCCCAGAGGAAACAACTATATTATCAAAGTAGTAAAGATATGGCTGATGATTAAAATAGTCTAGATTTATATGTACAAACTCATAATTAAAAGTCTATTGTGGGTAAAACAGGGTATTTAGTGCTTAAAAACAGAAACAAAAGCTTATAAGTTTACAATTAATATATTTTAAAAAGTATGAATACTAAGTAAGATAAATATGAATATGTTTACCAAATCCTACTATACCAGAAAAAATAAAATAGCAAAGAGTTTTTATTAAAACTAAGGTAAATAGATACTTCATAAACTATGAGGTGACTTATAAAATTGGTAATTATATCCTATAAGGCTAGAAAATCTGAATATATAAATAGCATTAGGAATTCCATAAGATGATACACCATTGTTCATTATTAAAGATGATTAAGAAATATTGTCAAAAAGATCCATATCCTCTGATGTTGATACAATGAGATTAACAAGACCTTTTAGAGAATAATCTTTGTTGCAATTCCAGGCAGAATCTAAGGCTGCATATCACTGGAATGCCAATTCCAATTTCTAAGTTTCTAAGTTTCATGTATGAACCTTATACTCTTTTGCAAAATACATATTTGTGTCTGTGCCAAGGAGGTATGGTAGATATTGGCAATTGTATACAAATTTTATTTTTTGCTTATTTTATAATAATTGAGTTGTGCCTGGGAATTATTGTCCATCTGACCATGTTTTCCAGCACTCCCTATAGCTCGGTATGGTCATGTGATTGATTTCTGGACCAACTTGCAAGTTAAATCCTCAACACACTTTCCTGCTACCTTTTCTAGAGTGACATTGGAAATTTTAAGTTGAAGATGGCAGAACTGCCCTTCCCTTAGTCTTTGAATGACAGCATGGAGTACAGTTATTCATTGATCTGACAGAGATTGTTTTATTTTATTCTTGTATTATTGTATTATTTAAGTCACTGAATTATTTTTAGTTCTCTTACAAAAGGCTTAGTTTAAATGAACTATTATAGTAGTACTAGAGGCCTAGTGCATGAAAATTCATGCACTGGAGCAGGGATCCCTCAGCCCGGCCTGCCCCCTCTCACCATCTGGGAGCCCTCAGGGGCTGGAGGAGACCAGGCAATCAGGGGAACGCGATGCCCCCATCACACCTCTGCTGCTGCCACTGCCAGCAGCACAAGCCTCTGCCAGCCCTGGTTACCTGAGCCTCAGGCGGCCCTGGGCAGCTGGGCAACCACCACCCAAGGCTTGCCTGTGTCTCAGCTGACCCTGGTCAGCTGGGGGTCTTGAGGGGAACAAGGGCCTGGCTTTGCCATGCACCTGCCCCCTCCCCCCACCCTGGCAGGGCTGAGGGGACTGGGCACTGCCACCTTGTGGCTGTGGGCATCACCATCTTTGAGGGTGTGACAGTCAATTAGCATATC
This sequence comes from Corynorhinus townsendii, assembly GCA_026230045.1. Taxonomy (NCBI): domain Eukaryota; kingdom Metazoa; phylum Chordata; class Mammalia; order Chiroptera; family Vespertilionidae; genus Corynorhinus; species Corynorhinus townsendii. The sequence goes on along the minus strand of JAPDVU010000003.1, from coordinate 70,472,803 downwards.
CCACCTTATTGGCTGTGGGCACTGCCATCTTTGAGGGCAGGGGGGTCAATTAGCATATCCCCTCCTTATTGGCTGTGGGTACTGCCATCTTTGCTATGGTATTAGGGTCAATTAGCATATTCCCTCTTTATTAGATAGGATATTTCTAAGAATTCAGTGCCAGGTTTATTTAGACTGTCATCATTGAGTTGTTTCATTCATTTATTCATTCAATTTCTATGTGTCCTTTTTAATAAAATGAGAGTTCCTAGAAGTTTAAATAATGAAAAATGGACTAGAGTTTATCTTTCAGGATATAGGATTAGATTTTAGGCATGGCATAAAAAAAAAAAGAGTCAAACTTATACAGCACATATGGGGACAATATGAACTCACTACCCTCCCAAAAGGGAAAATGTTTGACTATTGTAGAAAGAAAATATCTAGTTGTAATTATTCAACACCCCCATATGCACAGCTATTGTCAAGTATCTCAATTCAAATTAAACCAAAAGGTTTTTGTTTTAGATGAAAGAGTAAGAAGTAGAGAAAAGAGTATTTTGCCAAACTCTGAATAGAGTAAGATCTTCCAATTTCCTGTTATTAAAAACTTAAATAGCTCACAGGCTTAGTCTGAGTTCCTTCGTGTATTCTTAATGGATTAGAAATGAAGATGTCAATAATTATCTCTTAAATACATCCAACATTAATACACATATTGGCATGATGCTAAAGATAAAAAATATGCAAAGTAAATAGATTATTTCTAAGGTGTATATCTTAAAATTTATTTATTTGATATTATAAAGGAGATTATTGCAATTCATTGGGTCAGATAATTTAATATGAGTATCCAAATTCATTAACATAGAACTCTTAGGAACTAAAAATAAATTGTATAAATATATACTATAAATCAGTTTGCATTTAAATTCAGAGTTCAGCAGTTAAAATAAATGTATGGTAAATATGTTTTTAGAATCATAAGACTACTTAATTTGTATGCATATGTTTTGTGTGTGTGTATACATAAATTTTATAAAATAGAAATATATTTTATTTACAATCTATATGCATGAGTATAAGAAGGCATAATAAATACATAAAAAAGTAGAAAGTAAACAGAATTCAGACAAGGCAGTATGCACACAAAAACAACATATATTTAACTAAATAGAGATTGTATTGAAAGCTAAAAACAGCCAAATAAAAGTCAATATTTAGTGGCAAGGATGGGAAGACACAAAGGAGATGCAAATGAGGTTGGATTAAGATGGAGAAAATTTCACTAAAGCAAATAGAATTTTAATTCCAGATTTAAAATAAAACCCATATGGCCAAAATACTTTATACTTGTGATCTTCTCCTGCCCAATTTTTCTGGAGATGCCCAAAGAAAATTCTAAAGATAGGAAGAAATTATGCTGTCACATTGAATAGAGATCAGAGGTTATGCTTTTACTAGTAAAAGTGTGGCATTTGGTAAGAGTGGTGTCATCAAGGCTGATTACAAGGATCCCTTGTGGAAAATTACCATGAGACCTACTTCCAAGTAGTCTCGGGCCAAGGTTGTCTGGTCTAGATCTCAATTTTGTTTAGAGGTAGGTCTGAGGAATTGTATATAGGACTTTCTATATTAAATTTCTAAAGAGGTGAAATATGGACAAGGTCTATATAGTGAAAGTAAATATATACTAACCGGTATCTCTCTCTCTCTCTCTCTCTCTCTCTCTCTCTCTCTCTCTCTCTCTCTCTCTCTCTCTCTCGGTTCATAGGTGCACAAAAAAAAACAAAAGCCTTTGAATCGCATCTGTCCTTATTCTAGAGAAAATTTTATTTAAGTTAAAAAAAAATCAATGTCAATTAAAAGATATAACCCAGGCAACAAGGAGCTTATCAGGCAGACAGGACTTAACTAGCATTAATTTCTTTAGGTTATAGCCATTAACATTTGCATGTAAAACTTTCTATACAGATTATATGAGATGCTACAGTTCCAGACTTTGATACAATCATAGATCATTAAGTTACACCTCTATTAAACTAAAGGTTAAATAATTTGAAGAAAGTGACAGGAATCCTCATCACATAATATCATTTTAAGACTTAGCTTTAAAAAGCCTGGTTTCCAAGATTAAACACAGAGGAAAAATGAAAGAAAGAAGTAACACAATCATTATACATTCTCTAAGCAGATCTATGTAAAGGAGTTCAAAGTCACGAACAAGGCAAGTTCAATAATAAAAAAGCAAGAAGGCTGAGTTTGATCTCTTTAGCTTTCTTAGTATAACACAGATTCAGTGGTTTCTGAGAAAACAAGAAAATTATGAATATCAAAAATAATAATACAGCTTTGCATGGACACTGATTAAGAAAATCCTGATTTCTTGATATTTTCCGTGTGTGTGTGTGTGTGTGTGTGTGTGTGTTACTAAAACTCTGAAATAGCATAAAAATACAAAAAAGGATGAAATAGATATTTTTCTAGTAAATACAGAGTGTACCCATTCACTGATAAATTGATACAGATTAAAAATATATTCAAAGAATTATGTCTTTATAATTTAAAAAATTGGATTTTTCCATATAACTTTTCCATATTACCTCCAAATTGATAAATATTTGCTATATTCCAGTCCTTGGAGTATTGCTCATAAATGAGATTTATTCATGCCTGCTAATATTCTCAGAATAGGCTATATGGAATATCCTCATGTTGAAAGTTGCTTTCTTGTGAACAGTATCTGTTTTAGCTACAATGTTGAGGTTTTTAATTTATATGTAATGTGTTCATAGGTATTCAGAGCAATCAGCTCTAAGCCAATATTTCACAGAATCTGGGTTACCAAATAACATTAATAATTTGAAAATGTGAGAAAATAATGTTATGAATAATAAAGCACCATAGATTAGGAATGACTTACTTTAAAGTGCATTGATATAAAAGCATTCTCAACTTTCACTCAGATGTATTTTCCTGAAGAAATAGGTGGAGTTAGAGCTGTCTCACAAAAATTGTGCACAGGTTGAGTGCATTCTCTTGGATGTATCACAGTGGGAGAAATGGACAAAGGTTACACTATGACTATAAAATGAAAGAAAGAACAACATTCCTTGCATGGAAGCACTATCTTTGTTAGCTTTCCAACAACTTTGTTAACTTGCAAACACAATATATTATTTATTTTTTCTAAAAAGTAGCATAGGGGTACTTGATTCTATTCTTTATTAATAAAGCAAGTTTCATTACTTAACATTATTTTAAATTATCCTCAAAAGATGTTTAAATGATAGTACACTCATAATTATAGAGTGCTAAAGTCACAGTATTGGCTATAATGGAGTCACGGAGAGACAATGAGATTTTCAGTCAGAATAATTGTGTTCTACCTAGGAAGCAAAACAAATGTCAATGTTTGTACTTCGGTTCCTCTACATAAAAATAACAATATCTTCTATGTAAAGTATAATTATTTATGTACTTTTAAAACTTGTTTTCATGTAATTGCTCAGAGATCATCTCGGGTTTATTTAATCTTTTGAAGCCTCTATAGACTCATCTGTAAAATTTAGCTCAATATCAGAACTTATCTCTCAAGGTTTTGGAAAACAATGAAATCATGGCTGCAAATTGTTTAGAACAGTGCCTGGTACAGAGTATTCCACCTACCAATATCCTATATAATAAAAGGCTAATATGCAAATCGATCAAATAGCAGAATGACCAGTCACTATGATGCACACTGACCACCATGGGGCAGACGCTCAACACAGGAACTGCCCCCTGGTGATCAGTGCACTCCCGCAGGGCGAGCGCCACTCAGCCAGAAGCCGGGCTCAGGGCAGTCAGACATCCCCCGAGGGCTCCTGGACTGCAAGAGAGTACAGGCCAGGCAGAGGGACCCCCCCCCCCCTTTCCAAGTGCATGAATTTCATGCACCGGGCCTCTAGTTAGGTGATAATAGGTAAGAAATCAGGATTTTCTTAATACACATACCACTAACAATGATGCAAAGCTGTATTATTTTGTACTGATCACTTCTTTGTTTGCTCAGAAATCAGTGAATTGGTGCTATACTGAGAAAGCTAAAGAGATCAAACTCAGACTTCTTGCTTTTATTGTTTTTTAATAACAATTGCACTTTATTTTCTGTTATTTTGAAACCAGTCTGCTAGGATCCTCAGATGTGAGATGCAGAAAAAAGCCTAGCCCCTAAGTAGCAATGGTGAATTAAATTTAGATACTAATGACCATACCCCATGCACTGATATTGGTTCTTTCATTCACAATATAAATTAACAGGAATCCTGCATTCTTGACATAAACTGGTGATAACTTTTCAGGTTGAGGTGTGATAATAGGTACAGTTGACTGCCAGAGAAAGAGGAGGGAGGAAGAGAGAGGAGGGGAAGGGAAAAGAGGAAGAAGGAAGACAGAGGATGAGAGGACGGAAGAAAAGTACAAAGGGTTTATAAGTGGCAGCAGCTCTGAGGATGGGTGCTGGAGTGTGTGACAGGGACAGACAGCCTCAGTCACTGTGGAAGCTGTTGAGATAGTCAATACTGAAGAGAGATCCATCAGGCCATGGCCCTGCCAAGGTAGAAGAGGTTGCTGCTCACGAAAGAGAGGTGCCAAAGAGCTCTCAAAGGCTCAGCACGCAAATACAGGAGGTACCCACTCATTTCCAAACATTAGATTCTAATTGATTAGAGCATTAGCAGGAAAAGTAGCATGACCCAAGATCCCAACCTAGATAGATATATCAAAAGATGATTACAATTGTGTTGTGCAGATGAATCTAATGAGACATAGACCAATAGCAGTCTACAGATACAATAAGTAAGAAAGAGAAGGAGGTAGAATGAGGAGGGGAAGAGAAAAATAGAGTTGGTGAGGAAAGGGAAAGGGGGAAAGAAGAGGGAGGAAAGGGCAAAGAATTCTAAAATAATTTTAGTCTTCACAGCATTAAATATTCTAATTACCACATATTTGGTGAATTCAATTATTTAGATACATCAATCATCAATGGTGCTGGAGAACTGAAGTTTACTGTTTAAACAGCAAGCACAAATACAAATTTACATTTTAGTTTCCTCAATAAATATGTCTCACAACTGTTATCAGCTACTTGCAAGATGGTGTTAGAGTACCACATGGTGGTTTCATTCATTAAGCTTTGGAACATCTAATGTAGCTGTCACTTGAAGCTATAGTAGGAGTCTGTATGCAAAATAAAATTAATTCAGCCTTCAAGCAAGGTAAACCATATTATTGATACTTAATGGTTTGAATGAAGATGTTTAAAATATCTTTAAATAAACTGACTCCCAAGACTGATGTAGAGACTGAAAATATAACTAAGGTAGAAACATATCTCAAGAAAGATTGTGACAGTCTGAGTGGGGTATGGTTGACAAAGCAGCCAAGCAAAAAGGGGTCCCTGAAACACACACTGGCAGTGACTGTCAGGCACTTTACTGGGGAAGTAGTCCCACATAAGACCAAAGGGAAGGTTTTATTGGAAAAGTACAGATGCATTAAATTTAAGACAATATCTTAGACTAATTCCATTAAACAAATCCCAATCTTGGAATTTCTCCATCACTAAGCAACGTTCTGGCAATTTACTTTCCGTTCAGTTTTCCATCTGAGAAAAATTATAAGTCAAGATAATTTAAAGCATGCTTGATTTAATGTTTGTTCAGGTATTTTTTTTTTTATTTGAGCTCAATTACTGGAAACTCTGGTTTCCATTTATAACCAATATATGCATTGAGCTTTTTGAATTTCAAGTAAAAGTACATAGTAGATATCTTTCAGAAAAAGAATTGGTTATATTGACAGCAAAGACTCAGAATCTCTGTAACTTTTTTCTAATACTCACGAGAGAGTAGAATTCAGGATAAAGTGTATTCTAATGACTAGTGTTCAAGATTTTTTTTTCCTTTTTTTTTTTTTAAGTACTAAGTCTGTAGGAATCAGTCTTGTCTATGGAGCAATCCTACCAAATAGATATAAAAAATGCTCTTTCCTTTTCTTCTCTCTTCCTTCTCTAAATGTTTATTGAAAGTCTTATAAATATACCAGTTGATACAAAAAGAGCTGCAACTGCAAAGATTCAGAAGTCTGAGTCCTACATCTACTCAGTCTAGTTGAGAAACAGACTTGAAAAACAAACATAGCAAGGAAGTGTGACAGTTGCTACAGCAAAGGGATATATGGGTTGTCAAAAGGTTTAGTCAAGGTTTCAATTTGCAACCTTGGATTGGAAAGATCCCTGTCAAGGAAGATCTATTTTTAGTACTAAGCTTACAACTACAGTTATTTTGTTCCATATTTTGTATAACTTGTATTGTATGCTGGTGTCCTGGAAAAATATGGCTCCCCATACAAAGTGTAATTTTTTTCTATGAAGACAATAGTAGATACAATCAAAGGCACAACTAATAAAAGAAATTGAATTACATTTATATCTCATGAGGTTAGCCAGGTTTCCAAAGTTTAAATTTATACTAATTTATATAAGGCTAAGCATATATAACAAAGTTTTTGAAATAATTCAGTCTTCATGAAACCTAATTTCCTATATTCCTGTAATGTCAATAAATTTAAAGATAGAGTGGTTGGCTTTCCTCTCTCCAGGGAAGTGCACTCTCTGCTAGTGAATAAGGTATGCAAGAGGTGACAAAGGACATTCTACTATAAAGTTGTATCAATTCTGGGTATAATGAGAAAGTTTTACTGTTACATAAGACAATATTTCTAACAGCTTAGAAAGTTGGTTGGAAAGAATGACACAATTATAGATTTTAATAATTTCAAAACTTGTCTTGATGAACTTTAAAAGGCATGCAGGAGAGTACCTGCTACCAAAAAGCAAATATGATAGAAGCCCCTTGCTGACAGAGCAACCTTTAATCCTTCAGACATTATCTGTGACCTAAAGGAGATTTAACAGGCAAATGTCACTGTACATCAAATGCCTTCCTTCCAGAGATTGTTTTATTATATCTTAATTTAAAACATAAATTAATGTCCTTAAAGGTACTAACGTTAACAAGTAAGTCTGATGAAAAACAAAAACAAAAACAAAAAAGCACCCAGTTAATTCTATGTTGGTTTTCATACTCAGGAAGATAATGCAAAAGATCAATGGGATTTAAAGAAAAATGTTACATACTGGTATACAAGGTATGCCTCATCTCCCTTTGTACATATTTGAATTTAATTTTAGTAGAGAAGGACTTGTATTTATATCTCCACTCAGAAGCAGACTCTGATTAAAAATATCACCTTTATTAAATCTCAACTAGCCAACAAATAAGTACATTTCAAAGTAGTATTCCCACCCTGCAGGGTTCCAGTTAAGGAAATAATAAAGTGAAATATGAAAGAAAAAAAAAAAGAAAGATTGTTCTTTGAAAGGAAGGGATCTAATTAAAAGGAGGACCTAACAACTCCATGGATTAATTGGGAGCCAACCGAGATAATTGGACCTATGGGAGTATGATTACACCCATCATAACGTGCTTTGTTCACTAGTATAGGGTAAATGCTTGATGCTTTAATTGAGTGTAGCACTACAATGAAAATAGAGATGATATAGAAACATTCTTATTTTGGAATGTAATCTCCTGAAGTTCTCTGGCATCATTAATAACCTTTTTTTTTCCCCCACAGATACAATTCTCTAGGTCTCTTAGAGCCACTTTGATAACAGTGTGGTTACAATCATATCAGCCAAAATAAATTTATGCTATTAAAAGTTGATCTACAGACCACATGTAGCTGCATTGCAATTAGAAATTAAACAAGATCACATCACTCCGCAATTGAAGTTACAATGGGCTACTTTTTTTGAAGATGGTATCTTTAAAAGTTTATTGCAATAAACACTGCCTTTCAATTAGATGATCTTTCAGGAAACAAAACTACAGAATTGTGGAGTCTTAGGGACTCTTATCTGGTCAAACTCCCTATTTTTACAGTTGAAGGGTTTGTCTGAAAACAATGGTTGAAAATTCTAGAACAGAACTAGGTCTTTATTGGGAATAGGAGGTGTGGGGGCTCATTTGGTAGATGTAGAGTATTTCCTTTTGAAAACGCATGACTGAGAAACCAAAAGCTATTTGCATACATCTAAACACCTTGCGATTTTATAATATTTTAAAAACAAATCTCTATTTAAGGGAAGTGTGGAGGTGGTAAAAATAAGAATCACTCCATTTGCACTGAGAAAAGGGATGGCTCGTACTTTGAATAGTGAAAAGTTACTCCAGTTCGTTAGGTAAAAAGGCAGAAATTATATCACTGTAGACAGAAAAGTATGACTCAGATCGCCTAAGTAAGCAAATAGGTGGGAGCATAGAATAGGCTGCCCTTGCAGGCACTGTGTTCCTGCACCAAAGACCACAGATTCTGCCAGGAGCTTCTCCTACTCTAACAATGTTGTCTCTCCACTTCCTGGCAAATTCTTCCTTCGTTGGCCCTTCAAGCATAAATCTAATGCACGCTTGGCTCCCTTTCTATTTTAAACACTAAAGACAAAGACACTTTTTAAAAATACAAATATGGGCATTTAGACATCCTGACATCTTAACCTGAGCTACACAATACAGTAGGTCTTGGCTGCTCCCTATCATCCCAGTTTTACCTAAATTACCTCCTTACTTAGTCTTCCAGACTGAACCTGAATGTCACATGCTAGCTATGCTCCTACCTCTTTGTGTGCCTGTACTTCTTCATAGCAGTCGTTTGAATTTTAATAATTTGTTTAATTACCTTTTGATTTATAGGTGAATATAGAATACTAGAGGCCGGGTACACGAAATTCGTCCATGGGGGTGTGTGTCCCTCAGCCCAGCCTGCACCCTCTCCAATATGGGACTCCTAGAGGGATGTCCTACCTGGATCAGGCCTAAACAGGCAGTCGGACATCTGTTTCACAATCCAGGACTGCTGGCTCCCAACTGCTCGCCTGCCTGACTTCCTGATTGCCCCTAACTGCTTCTGCCTGCCAACCTGATCACCCCCTAACCACTCCCCTGCCAGCCTGTTTGCCCCTAACTGCCCTCCCCAGTAGGCCTGGTCCCCCACAACTGCCCTCCCTTGCAGGTCTTGTTCCCTCCCAACTACCCTCCCCTGCTGGCCTGATCACCCGCAACTGCCCTCCCTTGTAGACCTGGTCACTCCCAACTGCCCTCCCCTGCTGGCCATCTTGTGGTGGCCATCTTGTGTCCACATGGGGGCAGCCATCTTTGACCACATGGGGGCAGCAATCTTGTGTTGGAGTGATGGTCAATTTGCATATTACTCTTTTATTAGATAGGATAGAGGCCTGGTACATGGGTGGGGCCAGCTGTTTTGCCCTGAAGGGTGTCCCGGATCAGGGTGGGGGTTCCCTTGGGACATGTGGTGGCCTGGATGAGGAGCCTGTGGTGGTTTGCAGGTGAGCCATGCACCCTGACAACCCAAGGGGAGGTCCTGGTATCTGGGATTTATTTATCTTCTATAATTAAAACTTTGTAGCCTTGAGTAGAGCCAAGCCTCCTGCTTGCTCCATGGCTGCAGCCATTTTTGTTGGGATTTATTTATCTTTTATAATTGAAACTTTGTAGCCTTGAGTAGAGCCAAGCCTCCTGCTTGCTCCATGGCTGCAGCCATTTTTGTTGGGATTTATCTTCTATAATTGAAACTTTGTAGCCTTAAGTGGAGGCCAAGGCAGGCCATGGCAGGTAGAAGCTTGGCTTCCTCCATTACCGGGGGCAACTCAAGCCTCCTGCTCTCTCCATGGCTGTAGCCATCTTAGTTGGATTAATTTGCATACTAGCTCCTGATTGGTTGGTGGGTGTGGCTTGTGGGTGTGGTCAATCTGCATATTACTCTTTTATTAGACAGGATTTTGTTTCTTTCCTCCTTTATATAGCTCCCTCCCTTCCTTCCTCCCTTTCTCCCTTCTTGTCTTCCATCTTTAGCATTCAGTCTTTTAGTTTGTTCTCTTCACAAATATTTACAGTGTTCACCAAGGTCTCTGCCTCCTGGGGATTGCATTTTGACAGGAAAGGCATACATTAAGCCATAACTGCAATACAAATCATGATAAGAACTAGGTGGAAAAGATTCAAGGTCATATACCATCTTTACTGCATTAATATCAGAACCAACAATAAAAACTGGCAGATAATGGACCTGCCATAAGGTAAGGAAGCAGTATAGAGTTTTCATAAACAACATTGGATGTACTGTCAGAATTAATTGAATTCAAAATTTGCTACCTATGGACACAAGGCAAATTGATTTGTTGCTAATTCTGTTTACTAATTATAAATAACACTCACAAAATCTTCCCTTCGGAATTTAATGAGAGTAAAGTTACATAAATCACTGAGAAGAGAAACTGGTAAACACATAGAGCTAGCATTGTGGTAGATTTTCAGAAATGCAAACATATCTTGGACTATGTACATGAATTTGTAAGAAAAGGAAGAACAACAAAATCAGTAATAGTTTATAGCTTTTCTATTTTAGGAGATCACAATTTAAATTAGCCATAATTAAAACCTCAAAAAATATGGACTGATTAATTTTAAGCATTTAGCATAAGATAGCCAACATTCTGGCACAAGGAATTAAAACAATATATTGGGTCAGCTTTAAAATATAGCTTTATGTACAAGAAGCCACCTGGCACATGCAATAAAGCAGCTTTATTAATACAGGATGTTTCATGCCTAAATCTGCTCAGATTTGCCCCGGCCGTCATCCTGTGTGCTTCAAGACACCCGCAGTAGGTAAAGAAGTCATGTTTCCATGCCATTTGAAAACTCCCGTCCTCTGTTAATTTGCAATCCAGAGTTAAGCCATGCCTCTTTATTAGTGGCAGACTTTGCTTACATGCAAATTCCCAATTTCTAGCTTATTGTTGCCTCATTTATAAAATTATTTTGGGATGTTTTTTTATTTGGTAAACTCTAAGCAAATTAAAGCTGCATAATATTCTTTCATACCATAGGTTCTATTATTGAAATGTTTGCTTGAATTGTCCCTGAGGAAATGACATCAATTAAAAATATTATCTTTTAATTTTTCCATATTTATACCATATAAATATATATAAGTAAATAACTCATAACATGGTTTTTAATCTTTATTTATATAGTGACTAGAGGCCTGATTCAAGAAATTTGTGCAACGGGGCTCTGCCCTCACAGTGCTAATTGCCTCCCAGTCCCAGCTGCCGCGTGGCCCTGTGGCCCCAGCCCCCGCCCACTGATTGTTCTGGAATGTTGTTCCGCTGTCCAGTCTAATTAACATATTAGCTCTTTATAATGTATAGGATATTTCTCAATGTCACAATGTATGGGATTAACATAGGTATAATAGAAAATTTTAATGAAATAAGAATAAAAAATAAAACCATGAGAATGTTAAAGTTAATAAGCTAGAAATACTATATTTTTATCATTCTCAAATATCAAATTATATCCCATTTTAGCACAACATTACAAAGCATAATAATGTCATAGGACTACTAATATTTATACTTGCATATTAGTCATTATCCTTTCTCGACTATCTATGCACATATTCACATTGTTTGTTGAAAAGTAAGCCAGGGAAAATGTCTCAAAAAATAGTTTCAGTCATTTAAATTTAGTTGATTACAAAAGAGTGCCAGCAACCATCTTAAGTTTGGCTTGACTTTGACATAAGCTGAATAAATTAAACAAAATGTGTAAGTTGTAGAATTTCACTTTTTATGGTAACGTGAAATATCCCTTCAATCACATGGAGCTGGTTTGTCATTCCTGTATGACTGTTCCCATCACATCAAATACAAAGAAAAAGAAAATAGCACATTTAGCCAGTGCGCTCCAATAGGACTTTCTTCAGTGATGAAAATATTCTGTGGTCTCCTCTAGTCACACCTGACTATTGAACACCCAAAATGTGTGCACTGTGACCAAGAATTTTTTATCACATTCAATTTTAATTGGTTTAAATATAAATAGGCACATATAGTGAGTGTCTATCAAACCGAATGGCAGAAACTGATCTGAATAATTGTCCCTGTACCTATTCCTGCAGTTTCTTAAATGAACATTTTTTTCTCAAGAAACAAGACAGATATGTCCAAATATATTCATAATAATCTGTTTCAAGTTGCAGAATATGACTTGTCCTGAGTCTCTTTGGTTATATTCATAAGGGACTGAAGATCACAGAAGACAGACTTGCTTATGAGAACCAAAGTCTGACTCACCCCATCTATACCTGGGGGGATAAAAAGCCGCTTTGCTAACCTAACGTGCTTGCCCTGTCCCTGCGTGAATCACCATCTGCTTCTGTGATGAGAGGAAGAAGGCAGCTCCGAAACGTATGGTTTATCAAGGTGCAAAAAAACAGGGGAGAGCTGATGGAGTCACTCCTTTTTCCTGCTCATCCACTAGATTTTCACTCTGGGGTGAACTCATCAGCAAATTTTAAGATATGTAACATATTTCCGAAGCATATAAAGTGGACAGATTGAGGATGTCCTGCCAAACATTAATATCCTAGGTTTATATTTTAGTCCAGACTGTTCTATAAAAGAAGCTTATGTATTTTTTGTGCTTCATCAGGGTACCAACACTTGGGCATTGTTCAGCCCTAGAGGTTTCATATTGATCCCATGAGGTGATTCAGAATACCCTGAGTGACGTATTGTTTTTATCACCTAAGCATTAAAGTGGCCCATGATCAAGTAAAATCAGTGTTCAGTGGGCAATAATTCTATTGTGTATAATTACAATTACCTTCTAACTTTTAGCCAATGTTCATATTCACTCAACTTCAATCAGACAGCTTTGTTTTATGTGTGCAACTTTGGGTCCTTGACACCCCGGGAAAAATTTCCATTTACCATCAAGTAGCTTGTTACTTTCCTCACTTGATTGAATTTGGGTATTATTTTCTAAGTATATGAGGTTGGAATCCTCTATAATGATGAGATTCTTATCTGCATGATGAAGATATTACTTTTTTGTGCTGATTACTGCTAATGCTTTACAAAAGGAAACTTCATTTACCTGAGCAGTTTTGATTTATGGATTATGAACTAACTCAGTGTTGCTTTAAAAAATGACAGAACATTTGTTTGCTTTGTAAAAAGAATGACTATTAAAGAATAAGCAATTGACTAAAGAGATTTATCAGTGTCTCAGAAAGCAGGGTATGGCTGTGGTAAAATTAAATCACTTTACGTTTTCAATATGCCTCATGACGCTTTCAGGTTTGGGTAGAGTGTGTATAATTGTTTCCTAAAATGAGATTCTTTTGAGTGCAAAATAAGACTATTTTAGTAATTAAACTGGGACAACAGGCATGCATGGGAACTGCCCCAGACAAAGCAGGACCCAGTAACCCCAGATTTAAGAATTTAAGAATGCTTAGATAGGCCCTGGCTGGGTGCTCAGTTGGTTAGGGTGTTATCATGATAAGCCAAGGTTGTGAGTTCGATTACTGGTCAGGGCACATACAGGAATAAACCAATGAATGCATAAATAAGTGGAACAACAAATGATGTCTCTCTCTCTCTCTCTTGCTCTCTCCCTTCCTCTCTCTCTCTAAAACTAGTAAATAAATAAATACTTTAAAAAAATGTTTTTATTTATTTCAGAGAGAGGAAGAGAAAGGGAGGGAGAGATAGAAACATCAATGATGAGACAGAATCATGGATCAGCTGCCTCCTGCAGGCCCGCCACTGGGGACTGAGTTGGTAACCTTGGCGTGTGCCCTGGCTGGGAATCCAACCGTGACCACCTGGTTCATGGCTCAATGCTCAACCATTGAGCACACTGGCTGGGCAATAAATATATATATATATATATATTTTAAAAAGAATGCTTAGCTATATCAGAGCACCCCTTTATTAGGAAACTAATCCTTGGAAATATAATAACCCAAAACTTTCCTGAAATGAGAAATGAACTGTCCTTTGCTTCAAGAGGGTTCATTAGTCTACCATGTTAGAGACTCCCTGATCCTCCTCCAATTTTTATCTCAAGTCTTCTGGTACATTACCATTGCTTAGGATCTTACTGTTTACCTTAGTCCCTGAAATATTTTACAAAGGTGTATTTAAAAACCCTCTCCATTCTTAAAGGTCCTACTTAAATATTCTGTTATAGACTCAATGTTTGTTTCCTCCCAAAATTCATAGTTTGAAACCTAAGTCCCAATGTGATGGTATTTGGAGATGGGATCTTTGGGAGGTGAGTCACAAAGACAGAACCCTCATGAGACTGCAGAGAGCTCCTACAAGACTGCTGTCTATTAAGGAGATGGGCTCTTACCAGACACTGAATCTCACCAGACACTGGATCTGCTGACATCTTGATCTTGGACTTCTAACTCTCTAGAATTGTAAAAAATAAATGCTTGTTGTTTATAAGCCACCTAGTGTTATCCCAGTGTATAGTAGTTTTTCTATAGCAGCCCAAGTAGACTATGGCATATTCTTTTCTCCATGATTATCATCTCCAGTAACATATGTGAAAATATTTCCTTTGGTTTCCAGGTTTTGACTGTATATTTTACCTCTCATTTTAATTAAAGTATGTCCCTTCATGTTGTGGGTAATTGTTAACATGTCATTCCTCCACAATTGCAGGGGTGATGTTTTTTTTCTATGTTTGACTCACCATGGTGCTTGTCTCAGTGTACTTCTATGGTGTCTACTGAGTTGACTAAAGAGATTACTGAAGAGGTACTTGAGGAAGTTTGTACTTACATGGGAATTATTACTAACTACAGGTATATTACTAACTCCAGTTATTGACTACTATGTGTGCATGGCAGTGATGAATGTTCTGAAATTGTATTTTACATGAGTCTAAACTACACATACCTAACATGCCTATGAAGCTGAGATTCAAATAAATAATTTATTGCTTAGGTCTCCTCACAATATAATGTAAATCCAGAGGGAAAAGGTGATTTTTGTTTAGTTCAGTGCTTTATCCCCAGTGCCTAGAACAGTACCTACCACATAGTAGGTGATTAATAAAATTTTTGAGTAGATGAATACAAAATTTGCCTTACTTTTTACTATGTGACATTCAGGTAAAAAGACTAATAGAAACAAATGCATAAAGCTGTAATTGTGAAATTTTAGGCCATGCTAAAAAATGAGAGAAGACTAGGAATTTCAATATTAAGTAATGGAAAACTGGGCAGAGCTTGTCGTAGGTATGTCTTAAATTTTAAAGGAATCATGGAAAGAAAACTCTTATTTCTAATTGGGTCAAGCGTTTACACTGATTTTCTTTAGATAATATTTGATTTTATTTAAATTGGGATCCTATATAATAAAAGGGTAATATGCAAATAGATCAAACTACAGAACCACTGGTCGCTATGACATGCACTGGCCACCAGGGGGCAGATGCTCAATGCAGGAGATCCCCCTGGTGGTCAGTGAGCTCCCATAAGGGGAACACTGCTCAGCCACAAGCCAGGCTGACAGCTGGGGAGCACAGTGGCAGTGGTGGGAGCCTCTCCTGCCTCCACTGCAGTGCTCAGGATGTCTGACTGACGGCTTAGGCCCACTACCCATGGAGCCTAACCCATCAGATATCCCCCGAGGGCTCCCAGACTGCTAAAGGGCACAGGCTGGGCTGAGGGATCCCCCCCACTCCCAGCCAGTGCATGAATGTCCTGCACCAGGCCTCTAGTTTAATTATAATTAACTAACTTTTGTTTTATTAGCTCTGTGCATGTTAAATCACTCCACACTCTTCCCTTATGGGTGACAACTGCACTAGGATTCACCTCTTTCAGGGCAAAGTCAAAACGTGGATTTAATCCAACTTTTAATCAGCTGTACAGATGGGTTTATTTCACAAATACACTATGCTGCACAGATGGAAGTTCACGAATGCCTGACAAGGTGTTAAAACTGCTATTGATATTACAAAGGGAGTAAAAATCAGCACAGGAACGTATAACTAGCAGGGGCTTGGTCGCTGATGAGTGTATTAGCTTAGCACTTATATTTTGTCCTTGGCAGGAAAAGAAAACATATTTGCATCAAATAATTTGAAGTACACATTAGGTTTACATGAAATATTTTTTGGCCTTGTAAGGACTTAGTAACTCAAGTAAACTAAGTTGGTAGAATATATGAATGTAAATATTTTAAAAGTGTTTCAAGGGGTTGACTTTTTTAAATGACATCCTATCTGAAATACAATTGCAAAAATAATACATAAATCATGAAAGTGGTACATAAAGTATGAACATATTTCAGTTAAATGTTAAGCCATTTCAATAAAATAAATCACATAATAATCAGCTTAGGATGAAATGGCTTCAACAATCAACAGCCTCTAGGCACTACCTGAAAATTTGTTGTAAACACCTGTGGTTTTTTTATTATGAGCTTATTTTCTTCATGGAAAAGAATTAGTAATGAACTGTTTCCATTCTTTTGTTCAAGTAAATCCCAATATATTTAACTTCCTGGATTCAGAATTTACTACTTTAATTTCTTCCCTATTTTCTTAACAAAACCATCTTGTATCACTTTATGTCTTACATTCTTAACATTACACTTCACCATCCTCCCCCCCCCATTTTCTCCCTTCCAACAACTGCAAATATTAAGAGTTTGTATTAATTCTATTTTTGAACTGGAAAATTCCTAAATGCCACAAATTAATAATAGAAAGAATTTTAATGGCATAAGCGCAATTAATATGAATTATCTCCTAGCTTAATAAAAGAACTAAAAAAGCAAGGAGAGTTTAGGGAGATGCTGTCAGCTTGCTGATTTATTTATTGGGAAGAGGGTGTGACTAGAGGCTAATGATAGCAATCATGGTAATCTTTAGATTACCAATATGGTAGACCAGTTGCCACAAGTGTCTATTGAGTACTTGGAATGTGATTAGTGCCATCTGAGATGTGCGCAAAATGTAAAATATACATTAGATTTTAAAAATAAGTCTAGTATACATCATTAATATTTGTGTTTAGTTCATGTTAAAGTGATAATGTTTTAAACATATGGAATTAATGAAATATGTTGTTAAAACTAATTATATAGTAAATAGATTAACATTTATTTTCCCCCATTTCCTTTTAATTTTGTTAAGAGAACTACTGGAAAGTTTAAAATTACATTTGTGGCTTGCACTTGTGGTTCACATTATATTTCTATTACACAACACTAGTCTAGTATTTATTTAGAGAGACTATCTCAAATAGGAGAGTGTGTCCTGCTAGAGGTAATTACACATAACTTCAGACAGATAAATAAGCTTTCTTTTCTGTCAAATGGTAATGAATATTATTAATATTTCTAAATTAATGATCCACTATACAGCTATGGCTCATTTAACATAAATTAATCTAAACAATTTCACATTTATGTGTTTAAGTTTCGCTCTTCCCATTGCAAACTTTTTCTAAAGCAGCAGGTCTGGTCCAGGACCAGAATCAAAGCAGCTCCATAGGCCATTTAATTCTCTGAAGGGGTATATACTTGCTTTTATCTTCTCCATGGATTTCTCCTTCTCTCTGCATGCAGCCTCTAGCTTTCTCCTCTTGCCCATGTTTTCATGTCTCCCAGTACTGTTTTATCGCTTGTCCCTCTAAGCTTTGGCCAGTGTATGGCCCTAAAGGGCTGTCCTCCAGCCTCTCTCTGCATGTATATATTTCTGCTTTTGTTCTCAGTGTTCTCTGTCAATTCCCTTTTTATTTTATAATTCACTCACCCTTGAGAACATGATTGCCCTTGTTTATCTTGCCATGCTCTGCCAAAGCTCAGAGGTAACTGACTAACCTCTATGCACCGCAAGGACAAGGCCACCTGGCAAAAAATCAGGCATGTGGATCATACCTTAACCCAGGCTATGAGCAGAATTTTTCCCCTCAAAAGTGACATGCTAAGGCAGGTGTATCATAAACAATTTCATGCACAATAGAAGAAGTGAAAT
Organism: Corynorhinus townsendii; assembly: GCA_026230045.1. Taxonomy (NCBI): domain Eukaryota; kingdom Metazoa; phylum Chordata; class Mammalia; order Chiroptera; family Vespertilionidae; genus Corynorhinus; species Corynorhinus townsendii. The sequence goes on along the minus strand of JAPDVU010000003.1, from coordinate 70,454,846 downwards.
AAACATAATTGAAACTAATGATTAGTGCCTCCTGCAAAAATCAGTCTTTGATGTTTGCCAAGAACATGCATAGAATTTAATGGATATTATTTAACTCATCCAAGTAAGTTTAAGAAGAAGAAGCAAAAAAGCAAACAACCAAAAACTCCAAATACATTATTGAATGAAGATACAAAATGAAGAAGAGAATCATACTACTATAATTCTTAGCAATGATAGTATTTCATTTGACATATATAATTTCCCCTGAAAGTTATCACCCTTTTACCCCTATATATATTGTTTTTACTTCAGGTACAACACAACAGTATTGAAATATCTTGAGTATTATCAAACTGTATGGAATATTGCATATTTATTTTTATTAATTTACTTATTTTGAAATTATTATTGAAGTGACAATTGTTAATAAAATTATACAAGTCTCAAGTATATAACTCTATAATACATCATCTGTATATTGCATCATGCATTCATCACTCAAAGTCAAGTCTCCTTCTGTCACCATTCATTTGTACCCAATTTACCCTCTTCTACCTCTTCCCAACCTCCTTTCCCTCTGATAATCATCATACTCTTGTCTTTCTGTTTTTATTTTATTTACTTAATTCCTTCGCCTTTTTTATCCAGCTGTCAGTCTGTTATCAGTATCTATAAGACTGTTTCTATTTTGTTATAATTTATTTTATTCATTAGATTCCACATATGAGTGAAATCATAGGGTACCCTTCTTCCTCTGAGTGGCTTAGTTCACTTAGCATAATGTTCTCCCGATCCATCCTTGCGGTTGCAAAAGCTAAGATTTCTTTCCTTTTTTTTTTTTTTTACTGCTGAGTAGTATTACATTGTGTAAATGTCCCATAGATTTTTTTTTTTATCCACTCATCTACTGATGGTCACTTGTGCTGCATCCAAATCTTGGTTATTGAAAATAATGCTGCAGTGGACATAGGGGTGCATATATTCTTTTGAATTATCATTTTGGGTGCCTTTGGATATTCCCATGAGTGGTATTGCTGGCTCATAAACCAATTACTTTTTTTTTTTTTGAAGAAACTCCATACTGTTTTCCACAGTGGCTATCCCAATCTGTATTCCACCAACAGGGTTGACTTTTTCCACATCCTCACCAGCACTTGCTATTTGTTGATTTGTTGATGATAGCCATTCTGACAGGTGTGAGGTGATACCTCATTGTGGTTTTAATTTGCATCTCTGTGATGATTAGTGATGTTGAGAATCTTTTCACATGCCTATGAATTTAATTGTAATGATTGCTGTATCATTGAACATTGATTTCATCTATGAGCTGAAATAACAGGTTGAGGAAAAGTAGGTTTACAGTCGTTCATATGAAAAATAATATAAGAATTAATAAATAATAAAAGATTAAATTCCGCATTTTACACATTCACAATTGTAAACCTTTTGGTCCATTCTGTATAATAGAACAAATATCCAATTTCAAAATTCTTACAATGGAATTATATAATTGAGAAAAACTTCAAAGAAAGTTCAGATTAGGTACCTAAATTTGGGCCAATGGGATGTCAGCACAAAAGATGTGAGGCATGTGAGAAGTCTTCTGTACAGGGATTAATCATCTGTTTTACTTCCTTTGAGTTTCTGGATACCTGGAATGAAGAAAAGCTATCTAGCATTCTAACAACTTTCTATGTATGACCTTCAGTGAGCTGAGAGCAAAATCCATATGCTAAGATGTTGTAGCATCTCTGAGCACATCAAGAATCAATCTAAAAACCCTGGACCACCCATTACTAGGCCTAATTTATGTCCAGGTAAGTAAACCTTGATATATTTTAAGTGACTCTTATTTTGCCATTTTCTGTTTTATACACTTGAATCTAATCCATACTGATAGAGTATTACTCATGTTGAAGTCATGTTCCTACTTTATCTCATACAAGCATTTCTCCTAAGATTTGTAAATGTAAAACTCCTCCATAGATGTCTCCATAAATATTGTATTAAAAAAACAAAACAGCAACAACATTCCATTCAGGAGAGGAGGTATTTTATAATACAAAACATTTACACACCAGATAACATCTATATATATAAAAGCCTAAGTGACTGTTACGACCAGTAAACCACTCGACGGGTTGCTATGATGCACACTGACCACCAGGGGGCAGATGCTCAGTGCAGGAGCTGCCCCTGGTGGTCAGTGCACTCCCACAGCAGGAACACTGCTCAGCCAAAAGCTGGGCTCATGGCTGGGAAGCGCAACTGTGGCAGCACTACTAGTGGCAAGCGCAGCAGGCCAGCTCAGGTTCCTCCTCGGCTGCCTGTTGTTTCACACACTGCTACATCCCTTGAGGGGTCCCAGATTGTAAGAGGGCACAGACCAGACTGAGGGACCCCACCAGTGCACGAATCCATGCACTAGGCCTCTAGTATTTATATAAATGGTCAATTAAAGCATATTTCTGGTACTAATGCATAATATCATACTCATTATAATGCCCAGACTTTTATAAAATATATGTAACCTCTAAGTAATAAACATGTATTTTAATAATTTTCAAAACTTATCAAAGAGGTCTGCTGCATATTATCCTTTCCTTTTCTTTAATTATTAAAACTTCTCTTTAGTATTTCCACTATTATAAAATGTATGCCTAAAACACTTAAAAATAATGTTTGTTGTAAATTTTCTCTTAAAATATGAAATTACACTTTCTACATTTTTATACCTGCTTTCTTCAGTTACCATGTTAGCAGCTTTTTTAGCCATGACATTAAATATTCTTCAACCATAGGTATATCAGCCCCTCTCGAGTTAAGTCATGTTTTATTTATCTATTTAACTATAATTGGATATCACAGGTTTGTTTAATGTTTTACTGTAATACACCATGAAAACAAATAAATAAATCTATGTCTGTATCATAAATGATGTCTTTGGAAAACTGGTGAGTAGATTTTTGAGTCAGACGACATGAGTATTTTTAATACCAGTGATAAACATTTTCAAACTTATCTCTTGGAAGAGTATATTATTTTAGCCTCTTTCACTGAACCTTTTCCCAAAGAGATCAATTCATTATTTTTATATTTTCCTAACAATAATTTTGACTTAACTTGTGTTTATTTAATAAATGTGTTATTTATTTTTTTAATATGGAGAGGCAGAGTTTTCCTAGAAACATTTACCTCAAAGAGCATATATCTGTCAACACAAGAATAGTATGGTGAGATTTCTGCATATCTTTCATTCTGATTGACTTCCTGTTATTCTATAATCTAAATGGAAGCTGCTGGCAAAATGTGACTATTAATTGCCTATTTCACCATTTTCCTCAGTTGAGGAGCATCATTGAACAGGCCATGTCTGAAACATGCTGTGTCATGACTCACTCAACTGATTACTATTGAGGTTTTGTAGTTTCTACTAAAGGAAAAGAAAAAATCAAACTACTTGAGACTGTCATTTATCTACCTCATAGAGACACAGGAGAAATGCAATGATCAATTTTAGAATTTAGAAATAACAACATAAAGAAAATACTGTTATAATTAAACTAAGGAACAATTTTCACTATAGGACAGCACACAAGTATTAAATTTTTACTTCATGTTAACCTATCACATTTAATTTCTTAGCTCCTTATGAAACAAAGTTTTAATGTCTACCTTCATATTGTTCTAAGAGGCTAATCAATGTTCTCCTTGTCACACTGCTAATTAACCCCAGTGATAAGTTGGTTGAGTGGCCAATATTAATTTCTCATCTCTTACTTATAGAACCTTGGTTTTCAGGTGACTACCTCTGCTACATTCCACCATATGCATCAAGGACAGCTGGACACAATGTCAAGCTCCAGAAATAAATCCCTATGAGAATCAGCTATGTGGTATTACCCTGGAGACTGCTCCTGATCAGGAATCAGACCCATTATATAAGCTGGCCCAACAGGATCAAAGGAGTAGACCCATGCTCCATGTTGGAGAAGAGGATAGCTTTTATGGAATCCCACACATGAAGAAAAAAGTCCAATTGCCATTTGTATTCCTCTTATAACCATGAGTAGAACTAGAATGACACTAATGTTCAATGGCAGAATTTAGAAGCAAGTTCTGGATTGCTCAGTGACATTAATTGAATCATTGACCTAATGGCATCGATAATTAAGTGAAGTGCATTTTTTAAGCATGTTTGAGTCATGATTTCTATTACTTGCAGCTTAAATCATCCAATTTGTTTCTCTAGCCTATCAGAGGCAACAACTATCCTCTTTCAAATGCCCCACCTTCCAGAAGGTAGGACAAGTTTCTTATAGGGGAAATCTCATTTGGGTAAAAATATGATTTAAATACAGCTAATAGCTTAATGGCTTAAATTGGAAACACTGAGTATAAAGACCGAGTAAACAAACAGTAAAGTTGTTTATATCTGAGAACATTTCCCCTTGATTAAATGTTAATCAGTTGGTATTTGCTGTTTTATTTTAATTATTATTGAATAATTCTTTTGAACTGCAATCCAGTGCTTCTCAAAACTAGCTAGTCTTCAGAATCACCTGGGGATCCCCTCCTCCACCCTGGCAACCAGACAGGGGTCCAGGGCTAGAACTTCTGACTCTCAGGGGGAATACATGCCTTCTATACTACCAATAAGCCATGAGAAAGTCTTTAATAATAAGGTAGGTTAAGAAAATTTAACTTGCTTTTTTTTTTTTGGTAAAGATTTATTCCTCAAAATATAAAGATACAGAACTTGGATACATACAATATTTTTTTTTTTCATTTTGGCTCATGTTTGGAGCAGAGCAATATCATAGACACAAGACACCCAGACCTGGGTTTAAATCTCTGTTCACCATATTACTATTTGGAAATCTTAGATAAGTTTTGTTTTTTATTTATATGATTATCACCTTCCTCATCTGCAATATGGTACTAATAATACTGTATACATGCCATAAAGATGTGACTGTTAAACTGGGGCATTTAATAATGCCTGGTACATTCAGCCTCTCCCTATTGTTCTAATATTAATTATTGGAGTTGCTTGCCAGTTCACTGACTTCCACTCTTAATTTCAGGTTGAAATTTCGGTATATCATCTCCCAGGACACAAAAAGAAACAGTATTTTTTATCTTCCTGAAATTCAAGTCAGTATCTTAAAGGCTCAAGGGAAAAATCAAAACAAAATAAAGCAAAGTATTCCAGCAAACTAAACTCATGCTACTACTGTCTTTACAGTAGTCTTACTGTATGAAATCAATGGTTAATTCCTGCCATTTCCTCTTTAGACTTGTTTCCTAGAGATAAGAGTTCCATTTTGACTAGCACATCCAGAATTCTCCTAGCTCTCTACAAATCTACTGGACTTTAAAAATCTTTCTGCCCTTTTTTTGTTTCCTGGCCTTCAACTGGAAGATTCAGCAAATTCCAAACACCCTGGCAACAATTACTACAAGCATCTCCCATTTATGGGTGCTCTCCATGTGTCATGATCTAAACCAAGACATTTAGATCTGTGCCATTTAACCCTCATAAAGTCCCTGTGGATTATGGGTAATTCAGACCCTGAGTAACTTGCTCAAGTTCAGCTGGGTGACATCTGGCAAAACCGAGATGTGTGTAAATGTCTATTTGACTCCACAGCTCAGACTTTAAACCAGCACTCTTCTATCTCAAGGCAATCTCCAAGGTGGCTTACAGTTCCCATTAGCAAAGACATTTAACATTGCAAGAATTTTTATTTCAACCAGTACATGCTGTTCAAGGGTATATTGAAGTGATTGTTTCCTTTGCAATAGCGCAAACATATTTTCACCCCCGGCTTATCAAAATAGTCCCTGCACAGTAAGGAACTAATCCACAGTATTTTCTTTCTCCCTTTTTTTTTACATATAGAAACTCTTTTGCTCAGAACCTAGCCTCAACTTGATGAGCAACTAAAGCTTCTTCCAGACCCCAACATGAATTACATATGTTTCTCTATCTTTATATTATCCATTAGTAAGGCAATAATTAAGATTAAGATTGCAACTTCCTCCCAGCACTCTATATTCCTCTTTTCTGCTTTATTGGTCTTACTAACCATTACTATCCTCGTAATATACCACATAATTTACTTGCTTGTTCTGTTCCTTTTCTGGCCTCTCTCAAAAAAGCAAGCTCCATGAGGACAGAATTTTTGTCAGTGCTGTCTGCTGCATTTCCTCCACATCTGGAGCAATATCATAAAATGGGTGCTAAACAAATATTTTCTAAATTTATGAGTAAACAAAAATGAACAGTGAACAGATGTGATTATTCTTCAGTAAAAAATTCTGTTCATTTTGAGTAATGCTTAAGTCTACAATATTGTTATCAACTACACTTATTTCCAGGGCATCGATCTCATAGTAGAAGAACAGTAGGAGATTTACTATATAATGCTAAACTGTTTTAAAGTGGCTCTACCAATTTTTGTTTCCACAATGAAGAATTTAATTGAAGCCACATGCAGACCTCTTCAAATTTTCAGTCTTTTTTTTCCCAATTTAATAGGTGTGAAATTGTATTTCACTATGGTTTTACTGGCGTTTCCTTAGTGCACATCATTTAAAATAGTCATGAACCTTTATTCTTCCATCTCTGTAAAATTATTTTACCAACTTTTACCCAATAAATTATTGGGTATTATTTATTGATTTATAAGAGCTCACTGTATACTTTGCACAGGAATCATTCATAAATTAAGTAATGGTTTGATTTTTTTTTTTAAATTTTGGTGGCCTCATAAACAATTTACTGTAGTTGAATTTATTAGTCTACTTTTGCATGATATATATATATATATATATATATATATATATATCCTGTAACAGAGATATATTCCTATGTTAACTTCTAACTGTTTACTAGTTTTGACTTACATATGTAGTTCTTTAATGCATCTGGGGTTGATTTTTATATTTGGTGTGAGGCAGGGATCTATTCAATGTTTTTATTCAAATAAATAACCAGCTCTCCCATCAAAATTTATTGAAATTTCTGTTCTTCACCCAATAATATGCAATGCCACATCTCTAAAATATCAGATATTACTGTTTATTTTCATGCCCAATTTCACATATAATTTTTAACAATATACATGGTCAAAAAACTTTAGGCATATTTAATATGTGAAACTTTATACAGGATTAAAGAAGAAATCTAAATCACTCAGAAACCTAATTGCTTAAGCTGTTTTTAAAATTGTACTTTATCTTAGCCAATCAATGTAGGCTCTCTGTGGGTGTTAAATTCAATAAACAATCAATCAAACATAATGTAGGAAAGTTAATACTCAAATGTGAGGCAATTTCTAAACAGGCAATTTATTATTACTATACAAATTCTCCAGTTCTACGCTGTAGCAAGGCAGACACTATCGTGTGAAGTCAGCTATCATCTTTCACCATGCACTGGATTTACTGCAAGAATAGGTAGAGAGACTTTGCTTTCTATTGTAGCTCTATTAATCTGCAATAATGTGAGAGCACACCTTCACACATAAACACAACGAGATATTAATACATTTTAAATATGTACAGCAAAATCAAGGTTAGTGAGTCATAAAACACAGGATTTGTTTGACAATGATATTGTGTTTTGAATTTGTGATGAAATAGTCAATATAGTATGACTCGGGCAGTAATTTACAGTACTAATTATATATATATATATATATATATATATATATAAATATATATATATATATATATATATATATATATATATATATATATATATATATATATAAGCCCAAGTGACCCAACAACCGGTCGCTATGATGTGCACTGACCATCAGGGGGCAGACGCTCAACACAGGAGCTGCCCACTGGTGGTCAGTGTACTCCCACAGCAGAAGTGCCTCTCAGCTGACTGACCTGTCCCAGCAGCCCACCAGCCCTGGGCTGCTGGGTGACAGCCACTCACTCCCTCAGTAGTCCTGCAGGTCCAATCTCCGGAGAGCAGGCCAGGCGCTCGCAGACCAGCGCTGGCTGGCACAATCCCGACAGCGCTGCTGGCCTCCTGGAAGTCAACTTCAGGCACCGTGGTCGCTTCCCCTCCCTCCATGCTCCACAAGGAAGAAAAGATATAAAAGCAGCCTCCAAGTGGCTCTGGATGACCAGTGTGAATGTCACCAGGATGGATCCGGATTCCAGGGCGGCAAGGTCATCCCATCATCTGCCTGGAGGGCTGATTGCGTCCCAGCCCCCACCCCCACCCCTCACGGGATGGGCGCCAGATGCAGGGCTCACAGCTGGTGAGCAGTGAGCACCACTGTGGCTTCGCTAGCCTCTCCTGATCAGAACTGACTGACTGCAAGCCTGTGGCAAACGCAGCAGGACCGGGATAAGCGGGAGCTGCAGGAAAGGAATGGCAGGCAGTGTTGGATGTCTTGTTTTCCACCTGATCCCTGCAGGCCATGTCAAGGGACCCCACCCATGCACGAATTCGGGTATATATATAAATTAAATTAAAAATAGAGGTAATTACTAAGCTACTCTGGTAAACACTTCAGTAAAATAATTTTAAGCTACTGGCAATGTTAACGTGATCAACTCTACAGGAATATAAAGATTTTGAGATTCACATGCACATGAATAACATTTTGTTGCAATAGTTTTTCTAAACATATATAGACTTCACTCTCTTTACTCCTGCCCTATTATGTGGATTTTCCTACAATATAAATAATATTATAGTGTATCAATTACCACCCAAATATATTGAATTATGCCCCTCTAAAATCTTTGTTCCACTGACCCAATGTCAATAGATACTTATTCTAAGACTGTTAAAGTCCTAGGTTATGAATTTTATAATGGAAATCAATAATTTCTTATTTAGAATGCTTGCTTTGTTCCACCAGAGTGCTTTGCAAATTTCACTTCACAAAACTCTGAGGGTCTGTTAAGGCATATTTATGTGGTTTTATATAATGCAGTCACTGAAAAATATTTTTCTTATTGGTCAGTCTATCATCACCTTCCGGATTTATTGCAGGGTCACATGAAGAATTCCTCAGTAGTAGGAGGCTAACTGTATTAATATCTACAACTAGATAAATTATTACAAGGGCATGCTAGTTAAAATTATGTGAACATAGCTTTTATTAAATGTATAAAACATATATATATATATATATATATATGTATGAATTCTATGACTTTAGGATAAAAAAGTCCATATACATTGGACCCATTATAAAGTCCACAATTATTATAATTTGTTGTATCACTATAGGTTACCTTTGAAAACTCCTGATCACTAAATTGACTCTACACATTTATATGCATATGTATACCTACATGTGCATATATTGGTCATATATGTGTTGTATATATTTATATGTTATATGTTACAGATAAAATAAGCATGTTATATATAACATGCATATGCATATATAGACTTAATTTTGTAATAAGAATTTTTGTTCCTTCATATATTTGTAGATTTTGCACTTAAGAATAGAATGGCAAAGTAAGTCAAACACTAAATCAGAATAATGTAAGTAGTTACAAACACTTTGTTGGTATCTAAAATGGTAAACAGGATTCCTAAAATAATTTGGAAATAATTTCAACAGTGAATCAAAGGATGAATAATAGTTTTCCTTTATTGGATTGGATTCCCTTATGGTGGATCCTTGTGACATAAAACAAATATATAAACAAAAAAAGATTAAAATAGATTTTTGCTACCAATTTAACTCTATTGTACATGTAATTTATAAAGAATAGACGTCAATAGAAAGTTATTCTAAGATTGTTAAAGACCTAGGTTATGAATTTTATAATGGAAATCAATAATTTCCTATTAAGAAGGAATGATACCTTATACTGCATTATCATATGACAGCTCAAAATTTGTGATGAAATATATTATATTGACTATATCATATATTATATTGAATCTGGGTCTGCATTTAGTGTATGAATGTCTACCATTTTTAAGAACTCATAATATGTACATTTATTGTTAATTAACCTTGATTACACGTCTTAAGTCTACTGTGGTATACTTTTACCTGTGATTTTTAAAAAATATACTTTTATTGCCCAGCCAGCATGGCTCAGTGGCTGAATGTCAACTTATGAACTTTTAAATATATATTTTAGTATAGTTTTAATATAGTTTAATATATTTTGTTAAATATATAAACTATATTTAAATATATTTTTATTGACTTCAGAGAGGAAAGGAGGGGTAGAGAAAGATAGAAACATCAATGATGACAGAGAACCATTGATTGGCTGCCTCCCGCACTCCTCTCACCGGGGATAGAGCCCACCGCCCTGACCTGGGAATCAAACTGAGACACCTGGTTCATAGGTTGATCATTCAACCACTGAGCCATGCTGGCCAGGCAATTTTTTTTCATCAAATGTTAGATTTATTTCAAGAGCGTGTGGAGTAAAAAAAAAAAAATTGCATTGAATTCAGTTTGCTATGGATAGTTGGAAAGATAAAATTTATTTTACAAAGATGCAGTCTCAAGTAATAGAGCTAGAAAACAATTAGTAGTACTATAGATGAGTCATAGACTTTACAGGTGAAGAGACATAGGGCCAAAAATGTAATTAAGTCTAAATTCCACTGTAGCATTGACTTTAGTTGGGCCATTCACTTATATTACCACTGAACTGAAATATATTTAAGTAACCCTCATGATGTCTTTCAACATTTTAATTAAATATTAAAAATCATATTAAAATCTTATTTAATGATTTTAATGTTTTTATTTATTCATTAATAGTGCCAAAACACTTAATTGGAGTACTATGAAATGATGTATTGTTCCATCACATTTATATCTCTTTGTAGAAAAATATATAACTGTATCATTTAAAATCCAAGAGAAAGAGGGCATGAGGAGTTGGCTATTAGAACCTAATTTCTTTTTTTAAAAATTGAGCTGAAAACTTTTAACATCTGTTGTACTTGATTAGTGAAGCTTTATTTTCATTGGCTTCCAAAATAATTGCTGCTACATTCAAGCAAGTAGATTAAATGTTATTAGCTTTAATACCTTTTAAAACAAGTAATCTGTTAAAGTGATAATGGAATTTAAGGTAAGTACATTCATTAAATTGGTTTTTACACAATTGTGGTTTCCCTGTTGGCCACATGAATCTCTAAACCTGACATTGCTAATTACAATTATAATACATGGTAAATGTATATGTGATTAACTTCACACTATACCTAAAGTAGACATAAAAGTAATTGAAGAACTTTGATGTCATGTATAATTCTAGCAAAGAAAAATTGTTTGCTATTTTGTCTGTCTTACAAATAAAAAAAATAGAGATTTTTTTACATAAATGCTTGAATCTATTAAAAACAGAAATTTAGATTGCAATGACCACTTGCTCACCTACTATTAGATGAAGGGTAACAGACTCACAAGGCAGAAAGAAATGAAAGAAGGAAGGCAGGGAGGGAGTGAGGAAGGCAAGAAGGGAGAGAGGGAGGCGATGGGAGAAGAGAAGGAGGGAGGGAAATAACATTGATAGGAAAGATCCAAGAGCAATCTTTCCATATTAATACACCCCGATTTAGATTTTCAGTTACTTAGGCTTGAAGAATTGGCTCCACTGCTACACATGGCTAGAGGCATAGTTTTAATACTTCTTTGTGTGTCAAGACACCTGTCTTTTTACTTCAGTGCCAGAAGGGTTTAACATCTTGTCACTGAAGCAACACAGCCTGCACATTTATAGGTGTCACTCACTCTACCATCTGTTCCTCAGGATAACTGCACCATTATCACCCAGCCCCAACCTGAGGCTTTAACAATCTCTGTGGATTAAAGTTCAGATCTACAAGGAAGAATGGCTATCAGTAACGTTGCCATTCAACTTTGCCTGACCTTACCTCTCCTGCTGTCACTACTGCACTGAAGCCTGTTAACTAGCTTTTTCTTCCTGTGTTTATATTGCACTGTAAAGTTCTTGATTAAGCAGTGAATCCATATTTTCACTCTTATTAGCATTTCTGTTCCTGTTTTTCTGCTTCCAGTTCACTAAAACACTCAAGGCTACATCTATAATATTTATAATACATAAATTTAAAGGGAATGAAACCTAATTAGATTTAAGTTCTTGGGTCACTAGTCAAATAATTTGACAAATGGAATGAACTCACACACACACACACACACACAAACACATAAACAGGTTGAAATAAGAAAGAAGGAGGGTATTGTGTTAAAAGCTAGCCAATACCTGGTAATCAAGTTTCTTAAAAAAGCTTATTTAATATGATATTAATGATAATGTAAAATAATATTATTTTTAAATATGTATTACAAACTAATTAACAAGTACTTTACTGCTCACACTTTCATGAATGGTTCCCACTGACAAATGATTTATAGATATCTTCAATCAAATAATTCTAGTCAATGACTGGAGGCTCTTTCTTAACTTACTTTCTTTATTGGTTATATGCAGTGTTTCCAGATTATGTGTGGTATTTTCATGCTGCCTGTATTTTTATGGCTGTCATTATTTCTATATAAGGTATTCTTCCACATTCAAATGGCCAGGAAAAGGAAGTGGGCTCTGTTTACTCATTGCCAATCAAACTAATAAAAATGTTTTGCAAAGATGGTAAAACATGATAATGCTGTGAATTTAAAACAGCTAATTACAAGGAAGAGTCTTTGTGCACATTTTGTTCTACAACGAAACTTTTACTGTGGCTATAAAACAGCATCCCTTTGTTACCACAAACAGTGAATTCTGCTGCATCCTCTTGCTTTGCCCACTGCTTGGTTTGTGTGTTTGCTCATTGTGTTTGGAAGGTTTCAGCTATTCTCTCCTCTGGGAAGCAATGACTATTGCCCAGTAATGTTCTAGAATGCTGTCTGTATGCCTTCTCTTCCTTTTTATAGGCAATATTAGCAGGTTAATCAGTGATTTGGTCAACAAAAGCAATAGCTTAGACTTTCAATGTGCTCTTTCCAGGACAAGTTAGCATGGTCTTCTGTGAACATTTTTTACCAGTTATTCCTAGCCATTGGCCTATGAGGCACTTCTGGCTTCCATCTGCAGTTGGCTAGCACATAAATGTCATGATGACTCTTGATTCATTTGAATATGTGTAAAGTAAGCTTATTTCCTCAGCCAGCTACACTTTGATATAGCTACACTAAGGCATGTTTGTAATGTGCACAGAAGCTGGAATAAAATTATACTGCAGCCCCTGTTTCTAAAATATGTTTAACCATGAAAATCAAGTGAATGTAAAGTTTTCATCATTGAAGTGGTATTGCTTGGAACCATTGGTCTCCTTTCTTCATTTAGAGACCATCAGTACCCCAATCTGCGCAGATAGTGGCAGCTTCCGCAAACAACTCTGCTTCTCTTATTTGGAAAGTTAAGTAAGTATGACCATTTTAATTAATTAATTAATTTGTTTATTACTTTTATTGATTTCAGAGAGGAAGGGAGAGGGAGAGAGAGATAGAAACATCAATGATGAGAGAGTATCATTGATTGGCTGCCTCCTATATGCTCCCCACTGTGGATTGAGCCCACAACCTGAGCATGTACCCTTGACTGAAATTAAACCCAGGACTTTCCAGTCCACAGTCCAACACTCTATCCACTGAGCCAAACCAGCTAGGACAAGTATGACCATTTTATAGTTGGGGATGATACTGAGGAAAGGCACACATAATTTAATGCTCCCCACATGAACTGTACATAAATAATAAACTGAACACACACAAAGATTTTTAGTATTATTCAGAATATGATTTTGCTCTAGGGAATTAATTCATTCAACAAATATTATTGAGTTTCTATCACACTGCAAAACTGATGAATGAAATAGTTCTTGCCTTCAAGAAGCACAAATTTTAGGGGAGACAGACATAATTGCACTATATTTGCATTATTGATATAATAAAAGTTGATGGAAGTACATTGGTATTTCAAGAAGAGAATAATCAGAACAGAGAAGTAGAAAAATAGTAGGCAAAATGACAAAGAGGAAGGAACAATTCATTTGTGTGACAAAGGAAGACTTTAAAGGTGGCAGTGTGGATGAAAATTCTGTGGAAAGAATATAAGTGGTGCAAAGACAAAGTAATGAAATAACATTGCTCATTAGAGGGGTCTCAAGAAATTTCGTATAACTAATTCATACCTGGAAATAGATTCCAGGATGTAAACAAAGAAAAATGATGCAGAGATAGTTCTACATCATGTACAGTAATGAAGACACTATCCAATAGGTTACAGGACTCTGTTGATTGGGAGTTAACTTTTAAAATAAGTACTTCTTTAATTTTTCTAGGCCAGTGGTCGGCAAAATCATTAGTCAACAGAGCCAAATATCAACAGTACAACGATTGAAATTTCTTTTGAGAGCCAAATTTTTGAAACTTAAAATTCTTCTAATGCCACTTCTTCAAATTAGACTCTCCCAGGCTGTGGTATTTTGTGGAAGAGCCACACTCAAGGGGCCAAAGAGCAGCATGTGGCTTGCGAGCTTCGGTTTGCCAACCACTGCTCTAGGCCATTAGTGTTGTATTGATTTAAAGACTTATTCAACCTAAACACATTTAGATTTTTTAGAAAAGTGGGAGTAAAGACTAATTAAAAATGCAATATGATAAAGATGTATATTAATTTAAAATTAACTTTACCCCATAATCCAAATGTACATAAGTTCCAAATTAGAATTTACCAGTTTGTGTAGTGACATGATTCTCTAAATTGTAAGTTAATCTTTGGCTGCTTCAAGTTGGTTAGATAATATTACTGCACAATGTAAAGTATTAATCTCCTGGTAATGAACTTTCTAAGTAAACCAACTTTGTAAGTCTTAATTTTCAAGACAATTAGGTACAGATGGTAACTGAAGACATTACCAAGTCAGTATGTATGTTATAGTAAATAAAATACATGATTATTGAACCTGTCCTTTTTGAGATGTATTTATTTGTATATAATATAATTCTCCACATAAGTGTGATTATATTTAAAGAGTATGTACATTAAAATAAACACAAAAACTGGATTTTTAAAAATAAGGGCCATTGTTGTACAATCAATAGCAGGAGACTGTAACTGTCAGTAGGGTCTTTAATGCTCTTTCCCAATTTAGCTGAAACCTTTCTCTGTAGACTCATCTATCAGTCCTATATGGTCACACATTCTGTTCTCATCCCAGCACAGAGAAAGGATTCAATATTTCTTTTAATAGAATAAAATGAAGAAGGAGGAGAGACAGGGAAAAAGGGAGTGAGAGAGAAAAAAAAGGAGGACAAGAAAGAAAAAACAAAGAAAAGGAGGAAGAAGAAAGACATTCTTGGGAGTGAAACTAAATATTTTTTCCTTGTTTTTCCATGTTAGTATTAAATTATTTACTAAATTATTTACTAACACAAATGCAATCATGTGAAATGCTTCATCGTCTCTTCAAAATATTAGTTCTAAATATGGCTTAACCATATATTTTACTAATAGTTGAATATTAAATATCCTAAAGGGTTTTATTTAAACATTGGAGGCCTGTTGCACGAAGAGATTTGTGCAATAGGCCTTCCTTCCCTTGGCTTCCAGCACTGGTTTTCCTTTGGCACCTGGGACCCAGGCCTTTGCTCCAGCCAGAGTCTGCCATCTTTATCTTCTCTGAAGACTCCGGAGTCTGCAGTCTTGTCTTTGCTGTTACACTCCGCTCCTGTAGATCCCTTCAACCCCGCCCTCCCTCCCATAGCAGGCATCCTGCCTCACCTGACCACTCCAGCCTGGAGCAGCTGGTCAGAGGCCATTTTTTGCTTTCTAATTTGCATACTCACTCTGATTGGCTGTGGGTGTAGTGGAGGTATGGTCAATTTACATGTTTGTCTATTATTAGGTAAGATTAATACTACCATCTTTTCATGACCAGTGATTCTCTGGAACCATTTTCTCTTTTAGGAATGTCTCTAATCCCATCTTTTCTTTTCCTCAGTGTTCTTTCTTGGAGTTTAAGTTTTTTCTGTTAGCAGGCTTAACTGAGAGCTCACATTGAATCTAGACAAAAGACTAATGTCCCCAAAGCAAGAGTCCAGTTCCTCCATCAAAATTAGAAAGGGGAAGTGGGCTCCCTCTGTATTGTGTATAGGTAAGCATATTTGCAATTATCTCTTTGTAATAGAGGCAGTTTTCCTGGAGAGATTTGCCTAATGGTAATCTACTCTGAGCAGCTGCTCAACACAAACTTTGGAACTCTGGACTGCTTCATTCATTTAATTTCATTACCTTCCCAGAATCAAACACATTAATCTTAGACCTTAATATATTCTTTCCAAAGAAGGTGTTTTCATTAAAAATTACTGATGCTGATACGAAAAATGTTTCAAAATTATTTGAATTATTTGACCTTATGATCTTTACTCTTTTTTTAAGAAGATATTTTACCATGCTTTCTCTTACACATTTCATAACCACATTTACTACTTTAAACTCCTTCCTTGTCTTGAATCTCTGGATTTATATCACCCTATTGTTCTTTTGTAAGTTGGAAAGTATAGGTTATCATCTGTACAAACAAATGGTCAAGAAATTGAACACGCTCACTGAATAAGGAGAGACAGTCAGCCTATTGTGAAGAGCCTGTCATCACATACATCATTCCAAGCACAAAGTGGAGACTGTGCACTAATGAAGTCACTTAAAAATATTTAAATCAAAACCAAAATGAGATATCAAGTCACACCTCTTACCATATCTAATATAAATACAAAACGAGATAACACAAATGCTGGTGAGGATGTGTATAAAGGGGAATCCTTGTATACTGTGGTGGGAATGTAAGTTAGTGCAATCACTGTGACTAACAGTTGCTCAGAAAATTATAAATAGGACTCATTATCCAGCAATACCACTGTGGGTATATCCAAAGGAATTGAGATGAAGAACTTGAAGATATATTTGTACCCCCATGTTCATTGCAGCATTATAAACAATGACCAATACATGAAACAACAGAGAAATGGATAAATACTATATATATATAATTATTATTCAGCTTTAAAAGAGAACAAAATCTTGCCATTTGAAACAACATGGATAAGATTGGAGAACATTATATTAAGTAAAATAAGTTAGAGAAAACCATACTATATGATCTCACTTACATGTGGAATAAAAAATGTTGAAATCATAGGAACAGAGTGTAAATTGGTGGTTGTCAGGAGCTGGGAGTGGGGAAGATGAGAGACTTTGGTAAAAGGTTAAAATATTTAGCTTAAAAATTAATAAATTCTGAATATCTAATGTATAGCATGATGACTATAATTTATTATACTTATTGTATAATTGAAATTTGCTAAGAGTGTAGATCTTAGGCATCCTTGTAAAAATAAAAAAATACAATAACTACATGTATTAATTAACTTAATATGGGAGTCCTTTCACAATGTATGTTTATGTCAAATCCTCACATTGTACACTTTTAATATATTTCAATTTTATTTGTCAATTATACCTCAATAAAGGTGGAAGGAAAATTGTGGTGAAGGGAAGGCATATCGCCATTAATTTATCAGCACAATGAGTCACCTATGAGCTTATGACTGACTTTAGTAGCAAGGAATTCAATATATTTTAAAAATTACTTTTTTTCTAATAGATAATACTCAATAATTATCTGATAAGAAATATAAAGACTAGTTTTTATTTCATTCACAATTTATTCTCATGGAATAAAGAATGCCTGTACATGTTCAGCTATTTGTCCTGAACACAACTGACGTATGATATGAAGTGTTAAGTAATTTTAAATTATCACTCCTCATAACCTTTGTTAAAAACTTTACCTTTTTTAAAAATGAGAATCCACACTATCAGAAAACAGGTGAAAAAAATGAAGCATTTCGAGTCTTTTTGAAATTTGGACATTTAGCCATCTGAGTGACAGCATTAAAACTCCAGCCATTAGAAAGCTTTGGTGGCTCAGGCATTTACATGTGTCCTGAATCTGACTTTGTCCCATCACTTCCAGTGCACCTTCCTGGCCTTACTCATCTGGATTGGAGCAAGAACTTCTCATTTGTCTTGTTGCTTTCCTTCTGGCCAATTTACAGAATATTTTCTATATAGAAGCCAAAGTCATCGATTAAAATTATAATCCCTTAGTACTTGACTTTCTTCTTCAAAATCTCCATTATGTTCTCACATCTTATATAATAAAAGGTTAATATGCAAATTGACCAAACAACAGAATGACCAGTTGCTATGACATGCACTGACCACCAGGGGGTAGATGCTCAATGCAGGAGCTGTCCCCTGGTGGTCAGTGTGCTCCCACAGGGGGAACACCACTAAACCAGAAGCCGGGCTCATGGCTGGCTAGCGCAGCAGCAGTGATGGGATCCTCTCCCGCCTCTGCGGCAGAGGATGTCCGACTGATGGCGTAGGGAGCGGGCCTAAGCCATCAGTCAGGCATCCCCTGAGGGCTCCCAGACTGCGAGAGGGTGCAGTCTGGCCTGAGGGACCCTCCTCCCCTTCGAGTGCATGAATTTCATGCATCAGGCCTCTAGGATATAATAAAATCCAAATTATTTTGCATGGTCACCAAAGTTTACAGTTTTGTCCAGATATTGCAATCTCTCTGTCCTCATTAACACTTAACTCTGTTTTCCTCCATAATACTAATTTCCTTTTTGTTTTTGTTTTTAGTTTTTTGTTTTTGCCATAGGCTCTAGTCCTTTCCTGAAGTACTTTCCTCCACATTGTTGAGAAAAAAATCTCCTCATTTTATTCAAGATTTTCTTCAACTAAACAATCCCTAATCACTGGAAATAAAACTTAATCTTACCTTATACCTACTGTCAATCATCTGGCACTGCTTTGTGCTTCCTACCACTACCTGAAAGTATAGTATGCATTTATGTGTTTACTTGGCTGTCATTTGTCTCCAACAGTCTCATGTAAGGACCTACAAGGCTTTGCTTGTCTGTCTTACCAATAAAGCTTTCAGTGCCTAGATGCAGCATCTTATAGATGCTCAAGCATATACACGTATGTCAAAGGGATCAATGGAAGTACTTTGGTAATCAAAATTTTTTCAGAGGAGGTTTTTCATCAGAAAGGTGTATCACCTGCATATTCATTTTGGTTAAGTGTGTTAGTACATTATATCTATCCAGAAAATCTTGGTAGAACTCAAACTTTGATTTTAAATTGCAGTATAGGTCAAACTGCTCTTTGTATATTTAACAACCTCACTATTTCTCATTTTTTCAAACCTAAAATGGGGATAATAATGATAGCTACTTTCTAGGGTTTTGTGAAAATTAAATGCGTCAATACATATCAAGTACTTAGAATAGTGCCTGGCATATCATAAGAACTCCATAAATGTCACCACTTATTATCGCTATTATTATTTAATTATGCTCAATCCAAAATGCATTTGTAGCATTTTCATTCTTTGTTCACAGCAAATGCAACCTTCTTTTTTTCTTTTTAACGCATCCTTCTTCACTAAAAATGTGCAGTCTGAAAGTTCTAAAAGGCAGAAGCAAATCTCAATGTATCCCCATGTACCTTACTAATTGCCTGGAAAACAATAGACATTAAACAAATGCTACTTGACTAAATTAATGAACATGATTGAAAATAAGCCTGAATGTTTTCAGTGAAGATTAACCAGTAACATTTGCTTTCCTTTGATTAATAAAGGCTTTTACACTACAATGTGTTAGAATACCTAGAAGTATGTGTGACTGAGTAGGGAAAAGAAGAAAATAGAGTAACCTTAATTTTCTTTTTCATGTGTGTTCTAGGAAAAAGGTATAGAGGCATTGTCAAGGTCACAGAATCAAATGTTCTTTGGGACTGATTAATAAAATTATACGTACTGATATTTGCACTATAACAAATTTCCATCTTAAAGCAAAATGAAGTTTACATATTGCTGCAGGCATTGTGCAAATTAGAACTTCATTGAATATTAATGAATTACTCTTTGTAGCCAATTGTTATGCAAATTGCCAGAGTGTCAGAATTTATCATTTTATTTAGTTTGGGATTAAGGGGGCAAAAGCTTTTCAAAATCAAGCAGAAATATCCACAAACTAATAATATATGAGTTCAAGCTAAAAAATGTTATATAGTTCCAATATCTTTAAAACTGCAATGTAATGGTTACTTTTTAAAAAATATTAATTTAATGCATATTTTTTTCAAATTTCAGAAAATTGAAGATATATTATTAAGCAAATGTAGAGTAGTCAGTGGGTTTTGGAAATCTTTTGAATATTTTTAAAAAATAAAATCCATTCAGCTTATCTACAAATTATTAAAACTGACTATATTAACTTTAGAAAAGTTTATTTAAGCAGAGCATATTTCTAAAGAATTCATCAGATCCCAAAGCATGATTTTATTAAAAAATGTACATATATGCTGAATCCTTAAATTTCATCACATGGGAACTAGAAATATTGGGGTGGGGCTCTGACAAATTTGTTTTTAACTTAATAGTCAAGTCATAAAGTATAGAAGATATTATTCATTTAATGATAAACTTCTAGAGTTCAAATTATTAAAGTTCTATATACATAGTTATAACAAAAGTTAGGTTTCTGGGAGGAAATATAACATAATGACAACTTTGCACAAAATTCATTAATTAGATATTTTCTTCTCCCCTTAGAGCTAGTTATTTTTTGTTTTAGTCTGCTCTTAGAAATCATTCAGTCAGTATTTTTTAAATTTCTGAAGTACAGTTCTATTGATTTAAATATTAAGAAATCACAGTAAGTGAGATGAAAATACTCAATTACACTTGTCAAAAAGGAAAAGATACATTTTATTCAGGACCATGTTGATAGGTATAGGGACACTGCACTGGGAGTTTAGAGTGAGGGAGAGAGTTTGGGCTCAATGCCAAACACAACTTAGACAAGTGAAAATTTTTAGCCAAGGAACAGTGCTGGGGAGGGAGGTTCTGGTCAAACTGATTTTTCTGGATTCTTGTTGAAGACAGGCCAGGGTTATCAGACTTCTTCTGGGGGATGTTGAAGGATGGGGAAACCTGGTCAGATAGCCAGGGTAATCAAGTGAGGGTTCTGATTAAACTGTCTTAGCAAAATTCATGCAAAAACTGAATATTTTAAGGAAGACAAAGAGGAGCCTAGGAAAATGTTCAGGAGCCTGACTGAAGTTTGGTCAAGCAAAGAATGTTTTTAGAAGGGTAAGTTTTTTGTTGGTGTTTGTTTGTTTGTTTGTTGTGTGTGTGTGTACATTTTGTTGTTAATATATTGGCCCTGCAATATAATATCCTGGGAACAGTCTGGCATATACAATGTTATTAATTCATAGAGGATATTTAAGACAATAAATGTTAATTAATAAATGCTAGACATACTTTTCTTTAATAAATAGCAGAGATTATTCACATATATTACCTTAAGAATATGAAATTAAAGATATAATCACTATAATTATTATGACACATTTTGTATCACTTACTTCTCAAAGATAATGGGGAACCTTCTTCAACTGAAAATTATGGGAAGTGCTACCCATTTAGTCTGTTATTAAAAATGTCTACTTCTATAGGCTGTTGTAAAGTTTTAAAGCACTTTATTTTTCTTTCACCCATCATTAAATTTAAAAGATTTTACCCAAATAATAAAAAAGCTATTAATATGTGATTAACAATCTTTGTTTTTTCTTTCTGTAGCATTACAAAACAATTGAGACAAATTAAAGTATTTTAACATATCAATTGCTTACCATTCTTTTTTAATTTCATTATTTTTCACTTATTTAAAAGTAAGAGGTGATTTGCTAATTAAACAGTGACAGGGAGGTCACCAGCACTCTAACAGTACCAATAGATTATTACAAGGGACCTTTTTCTTCCAAATTTAACCAGTTGTGTATGGGGGTGGGGCACTAACAGAGTCCTCTTTAACTTAACAGTCAAGTCATAAAGTATAGAAGATACTACTAATTTCATGATAAACTTCTAGAGATCAAATTATTTAAGTGCTGCATATAGTTTTACAAGCAAGATCAACTTTGAGTACACAGTAGAATGAAGACTGAATTTCATGCCTATGAAAAAGTGAGAATTCATTATGATGTTAGCCTATTTAGAGGGGACATCATGTCCCTGGGGGTACACAAATCATGTGTGTTGTTTTTAGCCCTATGCCATAAAACATGCATTCTTTTCTTTTTGCTTTCTATGAGATGCCCAATGCAATAAACAGCCAGAATAAAAAGCTATGAAATGCAGAGATGAAGAGTACATTGCTACTCAGGAAACTGATAAAGTGATGACTAGGTCAAAGGTAACGTTTAAGAGCTACATGGAACAAGTGTCCGCATTCAACTCCCTCTAATTTCAAATACAACAATTTCATACTATTCCAGACAGCAAAACCTCAATGACCCTCACTGCCCATGTCATGTCTAATATTGAGCATCCAGTAGGGGCCACTGCAGCAGAGCTCACGCAGGAAGCTCTGAAATCACAAAACCACCTGGGCACTAAGCAATTCATTTCTTTAGCTATCTTCAGTACCAAGGCAAAAAGGTTTTCTTTTCTTTTTTTTTTTTTTTCCTCCATCACTCTGGGGTGTTTTGAATTTCATTACAATAATGATTCATTTCATATGCACATGGAAAATGGGTTTAGGCACTGTTCAGTGTAAAACAGGCTGGATAATGTTATAGATAATTTGACCCATCAGAAGGAACTATCATCTGTATGTATCTCTGGCTTAATAAAATATTTTAAACAGGATCTGGGAACAGGTGTGGCATAACTATGCCGGCCTGTGGAATAATCTACGAAACATGGAGGTGCTTTCCAACTGACTGAGACATACATGCTGCTAAGTGATCTGTGAGATTAGCCTGGTGTAATCACCAGTTGTCTCCGGCTCACTGCGTGCCAGGGGCTACTTGAACAACTGAGCCTTGAGCTTGACAGAGACTGCTGAGTGACCACAACATGGTTCTGATACAGGCAGCTGTTTTCTTGGTTATTATCAATGAAACCAGCTGTAATAGCAGCATTTGGGTATGTAACTCTGCTGTCATCAATCAAGCGCTTTGCTATCTAATTGACTTTTATGCATCTAATTCTCCCTTCCTCTGCTCTCACAGTAGGATATTACGGTTTGCTACACTGTGTTTTGGGCAAACACACTCAAATAATTCAGCTGTAAAACTGATCTCTGATTGAGAGTCTTTTCAGTATTTTCTTTGTCTGACGATCACTAAATATTTAGATCATAATAATGTTTCCCACAGTCACCATACACATAGAGAGCAGAGGAGACTGGGACTCAGCAAAAAACAAGTTTATAGACACGTTGCACAACATTTTGCATTATTCCCAAATTGTTTAACTTTTAAGATGAAACTGAAATTACTTTAGCAATGTTTCCTCATTAGGATAAAGATGTCTTGAAAAGGTGTATGGTTCACAAATACTGCAGGAAAAGTGCCAGTTGCTTTTTACCTCTTCCCATCAGACTTGCAAGAGAAGCAATATTAACAAAGACATTAATGCATGAAAATAAATAAATGGAAAGCTTTACTTGTCCTAATACTGATGAAAAGTTCTGTTGCTAACTATTTGGAATTATTCTTGCAAGAATCGAGTTAGTTCTTACTTATAGCTTACATGCTTTTCCTAAATGAAAAGTATTTCCTTTTCAGGGAAATAGGGAATACAATTGATACATAAGAGTTTTGAATTCAAGAAAGTTGGTAGGAAAATGCTTCCTAAAGGTAAGATGAAAAATATTTAATTGCTCATTTTCAGACACATCTGGGAGTGATAGGGAGTGCTGTTAATAGTTACACGAAGATACTCAGCATGGTCCTGGCTAAGCTGGAGTATGTGCTCAACTTACCTCCAAGCAATGTTTTTGGAGCTTCTAAGGACATTGGCTAAGCTAACTGAACATAGGGGTTCCATGTAAGTGGGTACCTTAATAAGAATGTATCATGTTTTACTGTCCCCTTTATTTCAGTAGACATATAATATTTTAAGCTATTATTTACTTATGTTTCTTAGAGTTTTAAATGCTTGATTTGAGGTACCATACAACACCAATTTTGTTCAGTTTACATAAAGTAAATAGCTCCAAGTTTTTGTTAGTTTTTCATCATATATATATATATATATATATATATATATATATATATATATATGACAAAGAGAGAGGGGAAGAAAGAAAGAGAATCATCAATGAGAGAGAAACCTGGAACTCTTGGCTCCAAGACACTCCCTAACTGGGGGTCAAATCTGCAACCTGGGCATGTGCCCTGAATGGGAATCAAACATGTGACCCTTTGGTGCATGGGACAACACTCCAACCAACTGAACTACACCAGCTATGGCCTGTTAAAAATTCAATTTTGCAATTTTTTCTAAAGTACATATACTACAGAAATCCTATAAGATATATAACAGATCTCTGGAGAATATCCTTAAATCCTAATTGGCCAACAAAGGGACTAATTCTACAGTCAAACTTATTCATGATATTTGATAGCACTGGTCCAGATAATGAAATTTGGGACTTGAGAACATTTTACTAGTAGAGAATCCTAGGGTGACAACTCGGTACCCACAGAGAATTTCAATAAAGACCTGCATTTACCACCATTTGTCCACCATCCAGAACTGAAATATCATTGCTGACATGTACACATAGGAACTGTTTGACACTGAAATTGGGACTCAAAGAACTGCTGGCCCAGAAAGAAACTCACTACAGACTGATTCATTTGCCTCTCAGCATAACCATTATTGCTTGTCTCATTTTCGGTTCTTATAAGTGTATTTCTAGTATCACATGATCTCACTCATCTAGGGGAAATGATGAGCAACATAAACTGATGAACAAAAATAGACCTGGAGAAAGGGAAGCATCAATCAGACTGTCAAACCTCAGAGGGAAGGTAGGGGAGGGTGGAGGTAAGGGGGAGAGATCAACCAAAGGACTTGTATGCATGCATATAAGCCTAACCAGTGGTCATGGACAACAAGGGTGTGGGGGCATGCTTGGGGAGGGGTTTGGGATGGGAATGGGGAGGGGGGGGGCGGAGAAAAAAATTGTGCTGGAGAGCATTAACCTTAAAAAAATGCAACTTTTAAACTAAAAACAATAAAATTTTATGTTTATCTGTAGAATTGGAACCATGGGTTTTTATTTCTGGAAAGAGTTGAGTGGTGATATGATTTAATCTCCTTATGTTACGGGAGAAGACATCAAGATCACTGAGCTTAAATAACAGGCACAAAGTTACCCAACCAGGCACATGTCCATTGGGACTATGACCTCATCTTCCCTCTGTTGTACATCTTATGAAAGAAAAAAAATAATAGTTTTTTAACATAGAAAGTTGTTTATATTCTGATTCCTTCATATCTTCTTCAGATTGGGATGATTCTACATTTTGTTTTGTTTTTTCCTTATTTACTTTGCTATGGTATTTTTATCCACTCTGGACACAATACAATCATATCTGAGGTTTGGCAGACTGCCCTTTTGGCTTAGCAGAGTTGGAAAAAGGTTGCCAAATACCACAGTAGTTCATATTTATTTTCTGTTTCATGACATTTTCCCCCAAAGTCCAACATTCTTTTCCTCAGCAAACCATCAATCAATTCTAGAAAAAAACATAACTTTTTCAATGGGTTGCCAATGTGGCTCTAGCTGCTGACAGCATGTCTTTTATGTATGCAAAATATATTTTTTAATAATTCAAACCCAGGAGATGAAATATCAAATTTTAGAATCATGTGTATGTTTGACTATGTGACTAGATGTATTATCTATCTATAAACACACACACACACATTTAATGTATAAACACTCCTGCTAAAAATATTTATACTAAAGCTTACTTTAAACCACAAGTATGATTCAATTTAATTTTTCCTTTTTGAGGCATGGTATGGTGGGTAGTTCAGCGTTATCAGACTAGTAGCAGTTTGGAGCTCTGCTAATGCAAAGTTGCCCCAGGTGGTATGACCTGATGTCAACTAACTCAAAACTTAGAAGATGTTTGAAGTATATATAACCATTTCTTACTGAAAACTTGTATCCAAGCCAATATCCAACATGAATCGTACTGTTAGCTACATGTTGGAACAGGCCCATCAGCTGAACACTATTCTGATCCCCTCATAGTAGTTATGGAACTAAAAACTAGTCATCTATCCTACAAACAATTCTTACAACCCACATATATTCATTAGTACAATTAAATAATAAAATCAGAATTAGTAGGGTTTGTAGTCTGACTCTGCTGTTTATAATTTCTTGCTATATGCAACCTAAAGTGAAGCACTCCATCTCTAAATTCTGTATATAAACATGGGATTAATAACAACATGAACTCATGTACTAATAACAACATGAACTCATGTACCCTGCCGTATTGTATTTAGTGAGACAGAGGAGTACAGTGCTAAGCACAGTGTCTACATACAAGCATTCATCAATCAAACTATTTAAAATTAAATATTGGCAACTAGTATGTGCATAATCAATAGTAGTGATTACTAGGCATTTTTGCAAAAGGGAAACAGGGTCATTTGTATCCATTTATAGTTTTAAAAAATCGATTAATTCTGTCTCTCATCACACCTCTTCCTTTCTACCCCAAATACCTTCAAGCTAAATCAGAAAAGCACCATTGTTGGCCCTTTACTTTTCCTTTAATAATGTAAATATAAACTCCACTTACATGCTTATTCTTCAAGTTGGCTACATACCTGAATCTCAGATTTATGAAGTATGTTTAACAATATGAAATTAGACTATTTTAACTATTTTTCTCTTATAATGAGAAATACAAATGCAAACATACAGTAACTGCCAGGGTTATTTTATATCATAGGTTTGAAAGTTATATTTTTTTCATTCCCCCATTATTCTCTTTATTCATCAAAAGCATTTTATTCTAGCTATATAAAAATCTAATAATCGTATATATTGCATTGGTTCAAAAGTTTCCGTGATTACCATATAACTACATATGGATTTGGTGGCAATACTCTAAACAGTATTTTTCAAATGCTTCAAATTGAGAAATTAACAATTAAAAAATCATCATACTCTGGTCTAACTTGTTTAAATTTAAATACAATGGGTAAGTTAACATGATTATAGAAGTAAATAGCTAGTCATCTATTCTACATCTATTCTAGCAAAATTTCCTTATTTGCTAAAAATAGATAATAATATAGTGTTTAATGTTATTGGGCTATAATAAATGGAAAGTACTTGGGCACATACTTGCTCAATTAATGGTAAGTATAATTATTTATGCCACTTTATAAAACAAGAATAAAAATATAGGTGTATAATGATACACACTTAAATTAACCTATTAGTCTACAACTCTATATCTAAAAGACACCAACAGAGATTTAAAGAATTCTAGCTGACAAAAAGGAAAACATTTCAATTAGCAATTATTATTTTGGTGAAATATTGCAAGGTTAAGAAAAATAAGCATTATTATGGAAGCTAAGTTAGGACTTTCTATGCTAATGTCAATAAAAGTACCCAGTATGGATTGCTATTTCTTTTATAGATTAGGAAACTGAACAAATGCATCATTAATCTTAGCTAATATATGTGTGTTTATATTTCATCATTATATTTACTGGTAATTATCTTAACTACATCTGATAAAAGACTGGACCCCTTCCAATAACAACTTTCAAAAACTGCAATTTCATTGAACGATATTTTAGCATAAGCTTTTTGGATCAAATATTTTGCCCCAAATTTGTTAACAATATTTTCTTTTTATTCAGTAAAGAAACAAAAACATTAAAACAGTAAACCTCTAGCCCAGCTGGTGTTGCTCAGTGGTTGAGTGTCGACCTATGAATCAGGAGGTCATGGCTCCATACCCAGTCAAGGCACATGCCCAGGTTACAAGCTTGATTCCCAGAAGGGGGTGTGCAGAAAACAGCTGATCAATGATTCTCTCTCATCATTGATGTTTTTATCTCTCTCTCCCTCTCATTTCCTCTCTGAAATCAATAAAAATATATTTAAAAAAACAACAAAACAAAATAGTAGGAGAGAGAATCCAAGATGGCGGCGTAGGTAAACACCTAAACTGCTGCCTCCCCCAACAATTTAAACTGCAACTAAAAGACAAAACGTCTATCACCCAGAACCACGGGAAAGCTGGCTGAGTGGAAGTTCTACAACTAGAAGGAAAGAGAAAAGAGCTTTGAGACGTGCACGAGCGCTGAAAAGCTGAGGTACGGAGGCGCGTGATCCAGGCTGGCTGTGGGCGACTGGGTGCGTTGCTTTTTTCAACCCAAACGGAGACAAGCCCCCGATTACTCTGAAATCCAGTCTCTGGGGAGACGCGGGGGACCCGAACTCCTACAGGGAGAAGCTGGACTGTCTGCCAGCGAGGGTGGCTTGCTTGCAGAGCTGCGCGCAGGAATAATTGTTTACTGAACTGGGGCACGGGACTCGCGGATGCTGTTGGGGACACAGAGCCGGCTAACTAGCAGCCATTGCTTTTTGCCACGCCCTAGCCTAGTTACACCCTGAGGCCCCGCCCTGCACAACCTACAAACCCACCCAAGCTCCAAGCAACCGAGTTAGCATAAGAAAAGCCTGCCCTATCGCAGCTTAACCTAGCAAACTTGCAGCCCAGGTCAGACAGTTCCAAAACCTCCAAACCCCAAGCAAAGAGGAGAAAACTGCAGCTCTCACTGTAGCTCCTGCTGAGTGGCCTCAGACAGTAGCTGACCTGCACCCCATTGGAGATCCAGAAGCCAGTGTACCTAGTGGTCAGTGTGAGACACCAGATTTCAACTCCTCACATCCATAAGTGACACATTCAAGAGGCAAACTCAGTGAGCACCGAAGCCCCACTGAAACAAGTCCTGCGTGTCTTCAGCACAGCAGTTCTTCCATTATAGACACAGGGAGTGCTCACAGCTAATTGGCCTGGAGGTCAATTCCTCCCAGCGTACCAACAGCAATTCAGGCTTAACTACACCAAGACTTTGCACTCAGCCCACAAAGGGGTGTACCAAGAGCATCCACATCAGGTGATTGGGGAGGCTGAGCTACTGCCCCCTATAGGTCACCTACCACACAAAGCCACTCCATCAACAC
Source organism: Corynorhinus townsendii (assembly GCA_026230045.1). Lineage (NCBI taxonomy): Eukaryota > Metazoa > Chordata > Mammalia > Chiroptera > Vespertilionidae > Corynorhinus > Corynorhinus townsendii. Next base: position 70,425,693 of record JAPDVU010000003.1, on the reverse strand, counting down.
AGGGAAGCAGCCAAAATGCAGAAACAAAGAAACATGTCAGGAATGAAAGAAACGGAGGAAAGCAAACTACTTTATGACATAGAGTTCAGAACCACATGTATAAGGTTACTCAAGAATCTTCTAAAAACTGCTGAGAAACTTGATGACACTTCTGAGGAGCTTAGTAAGACCTTCAAGGACCTTAATGAGAATGCCAAAAAAATGGAAAAGGATCAGTCAGAAATGAAGCATACACTGTCTGAAATAAAAAATATACAGAAACTCAACTGTAGATCAACGTACCCCAAGAATCAAACCAAAGATCTGAAATATGTGGAAACAAAACACATCCAACCAGAAAAACAAAAAGAAAAAAGAATCCAAAAATATGAAGATAGTGTAAGGAGCCTCTGGGACAACTTCAAGCGAACCAACATCTGAATTTTTCGGGTGCCAGAAGAAGGGAGAGAGCAAAATATTGAAAACCTATTAGAAGAAATAATGACAGAAAACTTTCCCTACCTGGTGAAAGAAATAGACTTACAAGTTCAGGAAGCGCACAGAACCCCATACAAGAGGAACCCAAAGAGGACCACACCAAGACACATCATAATTAAAATGCCAAGGGCAAAAGACAAAGAGAGAATATTAAAAGCAGCAAGAGAAAAACAGTTAATTACCTACAAGGGAGTACCCATACGACTGTCAGCTGATTTCTCAACAGAAACTATGCAGGCCAGAAGGGAGTGGCAAGAAATATTCAAAGTGATGAACAGCAAGAACCTACAACCAAGATTACTCTACCCAGCAAAGCTATCATTCAGAGTTGAAGGTCAGATAAAGAGCTTCACAGACAAGAAAAAGCTAAAGGAGTTCATCGCCACCAAACCAGGATTACACAAAATGCTGAAGGGTATTCTTTAAGAAGAGGAAGAAGAAAAAAGTAAAGATAAAAATTATGAACAACAAAATGACATCAAATACATACCTACCAACAAGTGAATCTAAAAATCAAGTGAATAAAAAATCTGAAGAACAGAATGGACTGGTGAATATAATAGAATCAGGGACATAGAAAGGGAGTGGACTGACGATTCTCAGGGGAAGCAAGTGTGAGGGGTGCGGGAAGAGATTGGACAAAAATCTTACTCCTATGGATGAAGACAGTGGCGGGGGGGTAAGGGCATGGGGTGGGGTGGGGAATCAGGTGGAGGGGAGCTATGGGGGGGGAAAAAAGTGGAACACCTGTAATAATCTGAACAATAAAGATTTATAAGAAAAAAACAAAAACAAAATAGTAAACCTCTAGATATAATGGGTACTAATTTCAATTACAAGTTTAAAACCTCTTGGGTCTTTTGTTCATCAGAGGGAAAAGCAAGCAAAAAGAGGTAGAGGTATTCTGGCTGTTTTTGTTTTTTTTTTTTAAATCTAATTGACACAGGGAACAAAACCACTCTATAAAAGAATCTGCTAATGAGGCCCTATGGTCCTGCACTGAGCACTTCCTTATGTAACAGGTGTGTGATTGTCAAAGATTTTGGAATCATGAGGGGATAACTAATAAAGATATTTTAAGAAATGCTCTCATTCAGCTTTCATAGTAATGTTATTTTCCCTATGCTTAAAATATTTCACCAAACTAATTGCTTGAAAATATTTTTACTCAGTGGCAGTCATTTTTAATATTCTTCATCTTTCTTCCTTCCTTGTTTCTTTCCTTCCTTCTTTCCTTCCTTCCTTCCTTCCTTCCTTCCTTCCTTCCTTCCTTCCTTCCTTCCTTCCTGTATCTTTCTCCCTTTTCTCCCTCTGTCTTGTTCTATCTTTCATTTTTCTTTTCAACAAAGTTTGCAGCTCAAAATATCTTCATGGAGCCTAGAGAAAATAATAAAGCATAAGGTAGCTTTTCATAAAATTGCCTATAGATTGAACCTATTCTCTCACTATTTTATGAGTAGAACTTTCAGGAAAAGCAGAATGCCTATAAGGAATAAAAAAAGAGTTTGGAGGAAGGACAAAATACAAAAGATGAGAACAAAAGAATTCTACTATCACTATACAATACACAGGATAGAATCGGGTAATGCTAAACTTGGCACCTAAGCAAAAACAGAACAAAGAAAAAGAAAAACTTGGAAGGTTTAGCCACCACTCCAACCAAATCCTGTGGAGTCAGAAGGACTCTAATATTTAAGTGACATATTATAGACATGATGAATCACTATGTCAAACATTCAAATTATTGTACTCTGATGATACTGAGGAAGAAATCATTTGCATATAAAATGTGATTTGTCTAGGAGCAACTCATTTTCTATTCTGATTTCACAGCCTAAGGCACTGAGGGAGCCTGAGGGGATCTGAAGTAGTGTGTGGAAGGCAGAGAGCATCTGAATAACAGAAAATAGAACCGTGCAGAGCACTACATCTAACTATGGATTCTCACTTCCATGAGCAGCAATACTTAAAGGACTAAACTTATGACTAGGTGACTCCAGTTAACAGAATCAGAAATAATATTTGTGCAATTAAGAGCAGATTTATCAGTTTTGTTATTTTTTTCTTTGGCTTAAACCTCCTTATTCTCTTCTTGTTTTCCTTATTGTCCCCTGTAAAGGCAAAGCAGTAACACCACTTGCTGGTAGCACTTATAGTTCCAATGGCAACCATCACAGACACCTGCTTGTTCCAACACTGTCCTAATCTGGTGAATTGTGTTCACACTTGCCAATCTCCCTGGAGGAGCGGCCTAAATAGGAAGGGGCAGTCAAAGAACAATCAAGGTAATTTCTCCCATCCTAAATGTAAACAGTTCCCATACAACTGTTCACTTTCCCCTTCTCTGGCGGGAGCAGGATGAATGGAGTCGGTGATGGTTGTGGAGATTGATTTTTCATAAGCACCAACTCTTTCACTTGTCAAAAAATGAGAAGATTGCTACCAGGGACTGATGCATGTGGATTAACAGAACAGAGATGACGGCCTGAAGGCATTCTGACTCTTAGAATTTCTAAAGCAATTCCTACAGCAATAAACACAGTATCTTATTTGAGTATAAGCAAAGGAAACTTGCATTAAAGTACATTTGTCCTATTTTTTAACCAGAATCTCAAAAACAGAGATTTGGACCAAACAACTGCTGGTGCATAGTTGTTGAATATTTGATACTCAAAAAAATATTTGTTGAAGGTAAAAATTAATGCAGAAGGAAAGAGAAAAACAAGGAAGGAAGGAAGGAAGGAAGGAAGGAAGGAAGGAAGGAAGGAAGGAAGGAAGGAAGGAAGGAAGGAAGGAAGGGAGGAAGGAAAAGCCTCTTGGGTCTTTTGTTCAAATAGAACAATTAAAAAATCATCATACTCTGATCTATCTCTTTGTTTAAATTTAAATGCAATGGATAAATTAACATCTCAGAGAAAGAATAGAAGGGAGGAATGAAAGGAAGGAAAGGAACAGATAACAAAGATAAGTATTATTTACCAATCATATATAAAGATAAACCTGAAAGACAAAGATATCATTGGATATCTTATTGATTTCATGCTGCTTTTTAAATAGTACTGAATAAATCGTGCCTATTATTCTATTCTTTTTTTAAGCATAGTAGGATATTGTTATTAACCATGCTGTGTACCACCTGACAAATGGTCCTTCAAATGTTCTTTTAAAAAGAACAAGGATTGGTGCTTATTACATACAATATAGTGATATTCAGGCTCAAAAATTCTAGCATCTTTAAAAAATGGTCTAAATAAAAAATGAGAGGCCTGGTTAAAAAATAGTGAGGATTACTACCAAAGACAGGTTTTTAAAATACCAGTAGAAAGGATTGGAGCAAGTGGCAAGCAAGCTACCAACAGTTCAATCCTAATTAGTAAAACAAGGTCACATTGATGTGTACATGTAGCACAGAAGTACAACACACAAATGCCACTAAGGTCTAGCTTATCCTCTGGTCACAGAAAAAAATAGACAAAAGTCAACACATAGCATGTTATGAAAGAGTTTAAGGCTTTTAGTTAATAAAATTAAAGATGCACTATTAAAAATGTAATGCCCTCCAACTAAATAAGCATTTTTAGAACATATTTAAAGACTTACATAAGGGTAATTATAAATAATCACCATGGAAATTTAAGTCCCAACAAGTGAACTTCTTTGTAGCTTATGTTTTTTCAACTTTTAATTTTCTCTAGCAGAAATTTATTAAATTGTTCAAAATAAACCATTATGAGAAAAGATGCACAATTTCTAATTAATTCCAAAGTCTCCATAGCTATGAATATATATGCAATTTATTGAATGTTTATGTAATTATTTTAAAGTGTTATATTTGCATATAAATAAATAGTTAAACCAGTAGGTAATAATGTCAGCCTTTTAGTCATCCATATCAATAGCAAGGCTGTTTTGATGCGCAGGGAAAAACAAACATTTCTTTGGTTACAAATATCCAAATGCATGTTATTGGAGACCCAATGAAATAACCATCTTTATATGTACTATTACTATTAATTGAAAATAAAATATTTTATCATATTGTCTTCCTCATAACTAAAAAATTACTCTAATATACTAGTAAATGCCATTATTTTCCATGATATCATTTTAAAGTTTTGGGAAAAGTTTATTGAGTATTTATTTATTTTATTATGACAGGTGCTTTAAATATATCTTATTTTCCAAAACAAGTTCATGAGTTAAGGATTATGTGTTTTCTTCTTGCAAACTAGAAACTTATGATGTAAAAATTAAGTAACTGCTCTAAATTTATATAAATGTTAGGTGTCTGCAATGGAGCATGTATACCTGAGCACAGACTGCATATTCTTTCTAGAACACTATGTTCTGACCCAAGATAAGATGGCAGAGGTATTAACAAAACCAACAAACTCAAACTAAACCAGTCCTAGATCAGCAGGCTTATGACTAAGTGATAATACAGATAGAGATAAAATCGAAGTACAGCAGTGTGGTGTGCACAATCTCTCTCTCTCTCTCTCTCTCTCTCTCTCTCTCTCTCTCTCTCTCTCACACACACACACACACACACACACACACACACACACACACTACACACACAAGCACAATATTTTTAACCCGGATTGTCTTTCCTTACCTAAGTTAGTATTAATGTTCCTTTCTAGGTTTGTGTATACTCTAGAGAGAGTAGAAAGGAAAATTTCCCTATAGGTATTTCAAAAGGTTAGGTTTACATCACAAATATTTTCAATCCACATGGATTATTAAAGAAACATTTATTTTTGTAAAATAAGTCATGATTTTATAAATGTTGGGTGCCAGTGGCATTGTATAGTCAGAGTATAAACTCAGTAACTAAGTTATCTTTAGTAATTACCATTTGAATTATTAACATGTTGAGATCAGAAAGTTTTAGAAGTTCACATCTATCTGCTTGATACATATTGCTGAACATAGTCCAACTATTGAACTGTTTGCAAAAATTCATTGTGTTTTATAAAACTACTTAACAAACAGAAGCTAAGTGAGTATATTAAATACCTTGGCATTTTCTAGTTTAATTCTTATTTTAATAGAATGTATTTGTAAAATTGTAATACTATTGATATGTTGAAATACAATTACTTAAGTAATTCATACTAATGAAATTGTGCATTTAATTAGATTTTCAATTTTATATAGATAAATAACTGATCCCAAGAATTATTTTCAATACTCCAAAAAACTATTTTATTGGGAAATAAATATATCCAAATAAGTTAATGTTACTGAATATAAAATATGCAAACCTTTCCTTCTTAAAGGGCAGAGTATTGAGTTGCTTCTTAATTGGCATTATTTTTGTTTAAGAAATTCTATTTAGTTAGTTAGTTAGTTAGTTAGTTACTTACTTACTTATTTTCTCCATTATAAAACTTTCTATTTACTTCCTCCCAAAATAGTTGAGTAGGAAAAGCAAACATTTCAAAAAGTGTTTTTGCTGGAGTCTTTTATTTTATTAAAGTGAAAACCTTAGACTGTAGAGAAAGTCTTTTTTTTTTTAATATATATATTTTTATTGATTTCAGAGAGGAAGGGAGGAGGAGAGAGAGAAACATCAATGATGAGAGAGAATTATTGATTGGCTGCCTCCTGCACGCCCCCTAGTGGGGATGAGCCCACAACCTTTGCATTTGCCTTTGACCAGGAATCGAACCTGGGACCCTTCAGCCCACAAGCCGATGCTCTATCCAGTGAGCAAAACCGGCTAAGGTGAGAAAGTCTTTTGATTCTATTCTGTAGTCCAGATGGTCTAATGTTAATGAAATTTACCATGAAAAGAAATATTGTGACTCCTTTATTATTGGAACCTATTCAGTTAAGGGACAATACATCTAGTTAGGCTTTTATGGAATCCTTAGAATAACTACACTGGGGAGAGTAACTATTATATTTTGCTAAAATATGTTTTGAAATTTCTGTTCAGTCTAATTTATTGGAATGAACAAAAATAAGATTCAGCAGAAAAGATAATTATGGCTACTTAAAAATAAGCAAAAATAATGCTTACTTGTTACTCTTTAGTCAAACAGTAATTCAAAATAAGTAAATTTTAGGGTAAGTAAAAACATTATAAATTATCAGAAAATTTTAATGTTTATGTTTTATAGCCAATAATCTTATAAACATTTAAGTTAATATGATTATCTGCTTTCTCAATGACTAAATTTAGCCATAAAAATACAAATCAAAATATAATCCACATTTTTTGCTTGCATGATATTAGATATTATCTATACTAATAAAAGGGTAATATGCTAATTAGGACATCTTCTGAACGTCCATCCGGACATCCATCCACACAAAGCCACGAAGCCACAGAGGGCCTAGGATCCGATGCACAGGAGAGGTCCACGGCAGGAGAGGCAGGCAGCGCCAGGCAGCGCCATGCAGGGAGAGGCGGGTGGTGCCATGGGCCTGTCCAGCACCGCCGGTCCAGCGCCTTTTTTTTTTGCAGAGGTGGCAGCACCCACGTGAGAAGGCGGCGCCTGCACAAGAAGGCAGCACCATGCCCCCTTCCACAGAGGCAGCACTGGGACAGGCCGCAGCACAACCCAGTCCCAGTGCTGCCCCTTGGGCAGAGGCAGTCACAGAGGCAGCAGTTTGGGCCTTGTCCAGGAGCCCTGCCTCTGCAGAGGCTGGACAGGGTGCAATCTGCTGTGCCTCAACCTCCCAAAGCCCTTCCCCCAGTCGGCCTGGTCCCAGACTGCCCCCTACCCACCAGTGGGGGGGCGGGGATGAGGGGCCAGTGTTAAGCGCTAAGAAACAAGGGCCGAGGGCCGGCAGCTGCAGTGGCTGGCAGTGGCAGCAGCAGCGGGGTGATGGGGGCAACGCCCTCCCCTGATCAGCCTGGTTGCCTCCCGCAGAGGAAGACATCCCCTGAGGGCTCCTGGACTGTGAGAGAGGGCAGGCCAGGCTGAAGGACACCTCCAGTGCACGAATTTTCATGCACTGGGCCTCTAGTTATAAGATAAAAAGAAGGCTCAGATTTGTCAAATACGTTTCTAGGTCTAGGATGGATCTGCTTCTGCCTGGGGTGCCCTGTCAGCAAACTGAAAGTCAAATCACGTTAGGGTCCCAGCAAATTATTTCCCTTTACCAGAGAAGCACTCTATCCTGGCAGCTGATCCCTTAACACCAAACCAGCATTGGGCCTTCTCACCCCAAACTAGGTTGATCATTTGGCCTCAGACAATCAGATATTTTCTTTCTCTCTCTTCCTTGTTCTTTATTCTTTACCCTAGAGTTCTGCCTATGGCCCCATTTTGTAATTCTCTAAAAAAACACTGTCCCCTTCATGGAGTATTAAATAGATGTATCACCCAAATTGTCTTCTTTAAGCATTTTTAAACACATTTAAATTATTATTTGTTCTACTCCTACAAGGGTTTCTCTCATGACCTTGAATTCTCTATTGTACAATTGTAAGTTAAAGGTCAACATGTCCATCTCTATTTTAACGTTTAGCTGAAAGCAGTATTTTACACTAGATAAATAAGAACAATCATATTTTCCTACTCAAATCTTTCTTAGACTCTGGAATAGGGAAAAAAATGAAGATACTTCAGAGGAAATAGGCAACAAGAGAAAAATTGAATCACAGAAATATAGTGCCTATTTCTTTTTGAACCTTATAGAGTAATAGGGTTTATATAAGCATAAGCTAAACGGACCATTTTATATCCCTCTGAGACTTTCTGGAAGCCAAATACATAAGAGTCATACTTCACTAGCAAAGGCACAACATATCTTACTAGTATACCAAGCACTTAGTCAGTTTTCACAGAAAAAGGCAGTATTTTAAATGGCATCCTTAAGAGAGTAAGCGAGACTATTTCCTCAAGGAAATAAATTTGGAGTGGTAAATGATGCAGGAACTTTTTTTATTAAGTCATCCTAATTTCATAGCAGCTCTACAAACTCTGTGACCGGAATCCCCAACTTAAAAATAAAAACATCTGTTAATTGTTCTTGTATGAAATTGTTATCCTTATGTGAGGCTTTTTGTGGTGCATTCAATTCCCAGTGTGCCTTAATACCATAACCAGAAATAATTAGCAACATGTCTAGAAGATTTCACTAAGAAACATGTTAATTTGCCCTGGAGATAGTTCTTGCACATTTGTTTTTGCAAATTTCTTACTGAGTTTGTCTGTATGATTTTATGACAACTCTTATAAATGTATTCTATATGAACAGTGTTTGTATAAAATGTTTAGAATTGTTTTATTATTGAATTTTATGTCTGCAACTTGTTTCAGCTCAATTGTCCCTTGGCTTTTAATTCTTTCCTTTTTAACTTTATCTATAATAATAAAAGCAAAATATGCTAGTTAGGCCGGAATTCCTTCTGGACGTCCTTCTTTCAGACAAAGCCACAGGGGGCAGGGGGTTGAGGCAGATGCCCTTGCACGAATTTCATGCATTGGGCCTCTAGTTTAGGAATAATTGACAAATATAATTGTATACACTTAAAATATACAATGTGATGACATGATATACATGCACATTGTATAATGATTACCAAGATCAAAGTAATTAACACATTTGCTTCCTCCCAAAATAGTTGACTGGGAACTCTTTTGGAAGGGATGAGAATGCTTCAAATTTACTCATACCAACTTTCAAGTATACTATGCGTATACAATTCAATATTTTTAACTATGTCACCGTGCTGTACATTGGATCCTTAGAACCTTCACTCCTTATATCTGAAAATGTGTACCCTTTGACCTACACATTTCTCCATCTCCCAGCCCCTGCCAACCACCAAGCTACTCTCTGTTTCTACGAAATTGGTGTTGTTGTTGTTTTTATTCCACATGTAAGTGACACCATACATTACTTATCTTTATCTTTCTGGCTTATTTCCCTCAGCATAAAGCCCTCCAGATACTAACAATATAACAAGATTTGCTTAACACTCACAAACACACACACACACACACACCTATTACGATTTTCAATTTATGTACACATACATATGTATAAGATTTACTTATTTTATGCACAGCATTTACTTTTGTATTAGCAGATCTTGATTGTTTAGCTTGCTCAGAATCTCACATTTATACATAATTGTTAGGAAGTGGACATCTCTGACTAAATTAGTTGACACTTAAAATACACATGGTTTAGTTGGGCGAGGGGGGCTGTAAGAGACCAACCGAAGGACTTGTACGCTTGCATATAAGCACAACCAATGGATACAAGACACTGGGGCGGGGGGGGAGGGCGGGCAGGTGAAGGCATGTCCTGGGAGGTAGGGGAGGTCGGGGGGAGATCAAGGGGGAAAAAAAAGGAGACATATGTACTACTATTTGTAATACTTAAAACAATAAAAATAAAATAAAATTTAAAAAAAAGAAAAAAATATATATATACATGGTTTATGGATTACCAATATTCAAACATTTAGGACCATCATCACATCAAACATATCCTACCTTAAATTCTTGACATGCTTCAGAATTAAAATTATAGATACTACTTTTCCATATGCGGTGCCACAGTTATTCAGAGCAATGGGTATATCTGAATTGATTACAGCTGAGATTTTATAAATCATTAACTTAGTACTGTTTTTATTATTATTTTAAAAGATAATATATTTCATAAAGAAAATTAAATTCCCTGAATTTTGGATGAATATGAATTCCCGCATGTGTACTATATAGATATGTCTGATATATTTGTATATAAATTTGTATTGTGGAATTTTAGCATTTATTTCCAATAGTGTGTAAATTTTGTAAAAATTGAAATATGTAATTATCTATACATTTAGTAAAGAAAATGGAATTAAAAAATATATAAAATTTTTGAGAAATAGAAATGTATTCTACACTATATTCTTCATTAGATTATAAATTAACAGTACTAAAATTATACATATTACAAAATTTGAAGTTATTTTTATTTGATAAGCAGAAAAATGTAGTTCTAGTTTAAATATATGTTTGCATATTTTTGGTAACTATTAAAGTGTAAAAAATAAGTGATTTTGATGATTATAGGATTTTCATAAAATGTATCTAATAAAGGCAGCATATGAAGACATATCCTATCAAAGAAAAATAGCAAATACACATAATTCTAAATATATATAAAATGTATAATGTATAAAGATAATCTATTTAAAATATTTACTTAAACAGTCTTTAATAAATAACTCATGAAAAATATGGGGGGGAAAAAGAAAAATATGGGCAAAAAATAGACTAAATAATTACAAGTTGAGATATTATATTATAAAATGAAATTGATAATTTTGCAAGTTTCTTCTTTATATTCAAGAGTTAATCAATAAATTCCTTAAAATAATGCATTTCTATAAGACATCTTAATATAATTTTAATTGCAAATGATAAAGTATTGATCCTTTAGCAACACAGACTGGTTATTGAGGTATGCCTAAAATCTTGCTCTACTCACAAAGTACATTTTGCTTCACTAAGCAAAAGTCAGATCTATAAAACTCCTCAAGATTTTTATGGTATATTTTAATTTTATACAAAATAATGCTTATTTTAGTGAACAAAATGGATTCTATGACACTATGCTATATCAGTTATCAAAATGTCAGGTTTCCTAATTTCTGTGTATTTATAGCATCTAATGTGCTTATCCATTCAACCTAAATTTATAACACATGTAATATTTATAAAGAATTCTTCATAGAAAAGCACTATATGGACTTCAATGATTAATGAAGCCTGAACAACTTTTTAGAGGGTTCTAGTTGTTTTGCATTAATTAAACATTTTATTTCATAACTTATTAAATTGTCAAAACTAATTAATTAAATTTGGACCATTTAAAAAAGGGGTTTTGCCCTAACCGGTTTGGCTCAGTGGATAGAGTGTTGGCCTACGGACTGAAGGGTCCCAGGTTTGATTCTGGTCAAGGGCATGTACCTTGGTTGCAGGTACATCCCCAGTAGGGGGTGTGCAGGAGGCAGCTGATCGATGTTTCTCTCTCATCGATGTTTCTAACTCTCTATCCCTCTCCCTTCCTTTCTGTAAAAAATCAATAAAATATATATTTTTAAAAAAATAGGTTTTACTTATTGACACAAAACAATGGAATATCTTTTTTAACTATTAAATCTGTTAATTATTTTAAATCTATTTTTTTAAAACTTTCCATAAGAGAGTAATATATTTTTAACAAGATTTATAAATTTACTCCTTTCAACTTGCCAAATAAAGCTTGGAATAAATATTTAACTTCACCTTAAATTGCCTGCAATAAAGTATATGCAGTTAAATTTTCTAAAATGCCAAGGCCAATTGGATAGAGAATTATTATATTCAATTTTCCAATTCAACAAAATGAATAGAGCTTTCAGAAATACCTGAAATGGAATTCTAAATTCTGCCCCAAAGTTTATACCCAGGCAAGAGGATTGGTTTTGTAGCTGTTTTTGTGTCCCAATGTCATGTATGTAAATCTGTAAAATGCAATTATCAGCATAGCCAAAAAAAAAATAGAGGCTAAACTATTCAAGAATAAAAGTTTCCATTAGTTTAAGATATTTATGTTCATGGTGTTAAAATCAGTGACATGTCATTATTTTATTTAAATTTTAATTAACTATAAATTTAGTAGCATTTCTCTAATCATTTGAGAGAAAAGTGGTCTAGAATGCTTTCATTCCACTTGGCCTGTGTCTGAACAACACAGGGAACAAATGCGAATGACCTTCTCTCCTTTAGACTCATTGTACATATTTTTTTAGCATATTGGCAGAGAACTTAGGACTGGTCCTAAACCTTATTATACTAGCCTTAAGTAACACTAAAAGCGGAGAGAGTTAAAAAAGCTTTTTAAAAACTTATTGCAAGTATGTTAGGTTATGTGTTTGGCTAAATCAAACTTGCCAATGTAGTTATAGAAGTATATGCCTTTCAAAACAAAATCAACATAATAAAATTCTTCTAGCATACCCAAGCAACTCCACATAAATACAGTGCTTTAAGAATCTGGCACATAGACAAACAGCTGGATAATTTAAATGATGCCAAAAGAAATCACAAAGTGCATGCACTATGGAAGAAAATATTCTTGTTAAACCAAATATTCTAGTAAGCTCTGGCATACTGATCACAAACTCATTGGGTGAGGCATTAATGTTTATATTTAAAGAAATAAAAAGAAAACATTACATATATAAAGTTACATTTTTAGTGTTGAATTAAGACCTAAAGACTCTTTAAAGTTTTTAATAAAACTACATAAAGAATGAATACATTTCACACTCCAGAATCATTTTTAGGATGATAGAAAGGTAACTTGCCTGTTAAGGACCATATTGTATACCATATTCCAAGGCTTATATAAATCATTCCCATTCAGCACATGGCCATGCAATGGATTCCAAAATGCACAATGTCAGGAAAGAAGCAAAGAGTGTTCAATAGCACTTATAAGAATATTACTCTGCAGGATGCCCTTAAAAATGCAAATGATGTGGGTTTAGTTCTTCTTGTTGTGGCTAATATAGATGCATACTTACATAGGTCATGGTTAACATGAAATTTCATGAAAAAGGGAGAGGTTATACAAAGCATGTGGGTTTTTGAAGTTAGTCAAATTGGAAACAATCTCAGTTCTGACACTACCATCTCTGTGATCTTAAACAAGTTAACACCTGTGAGTCGGTTTATTTACTTTTATAATTGGAAATATAGTTTTTACTTAAGAAATTACCTTGTCCTTGCAATGCAGTTAATCCAGGGACTGCGTCAATGACACAATGCAGAGTCTGCCTTACGGTGGTAAAGTCCACGAGATAGTAAACAAATAATACCAGAGGTATACTGATTGCGAATATAATAATACAAATCAGAAGAGTAAATGGAGAGAGTATTTTTAAAATACAGAGTAAGAGAAGGTCTTTTTTGAGGAAATGACATTTGAACAGAGACCTAAATGATGAAAAGAGGCCATATTCTAAGCAAATGGAATATGCATAAAAGCTCAGAGGCTATTACAAGTTGACTTGTTTAAGAATCCAACTTTGGTTTCAGCAAAGCAATTCAGGGGTGTGGTACTTGGAAATTTTCCAGGTCCTCATTTCTGGAAACTAAAAATGCTACCTTATATGATGAAAAGGGCTTTGCAGCTGTGATTAAATAAAGAATTTTGAGATGGGAGAATTACCTTGGATTATCAGGATAGAACATACATGTAATAATCACATGTGCTTTTACAAAATGGATGCAGAGGGAGATTTGACTGCAGGAGGGTGGGAGGAGATGTAAAGCAAGAGGTTTGAGCGATGCAAAGAAAGGGTTACCATTTGAGAATGCAGGACAAAAAAAAAGGCAAGCAAGCAGATTCTCTCCTGAGCCTCCAAACGTAAGCCCTACTGCCACTGGAACTGACTTTGGACTTCTGTCTTGCAGAACAGTAAGATAACTCTGTATTGTTTTAAGCTACTAAGTTTGTGGTCAATTGTTGCAGCAGTAATAGGAAACCAAGTCAGAGGGAAATGACCAAAAGAAATGGGTTCAGAGAGGTAGGCAGGGACTGGATCATTTGAGGTACTATACAAGGATAATAGTGAAAGCAAGACTGCCAAAAGCTTCTACCAATACGCTAAGCATCATATGGTGCTGAACTGGACTTGGATAGTGGTGGATTGAGGTACAGAAAAGTCTCAGGCATGGGCTACATTTTGAAGGTGGTGTTCATAGGATTTGCTGATGCTTAGGACGCGTGCAGTGAAGTAGAGAGTGATCCAGAAATCTGAAACAATTGGGTGACTGCACAGCAATTTGGGGAGTTAGCTAAACCCCACACAAACATCTTTGTGTGGGGTTTAGCTAACTCCCCAAATTGGTCTAAAAGAAATCTAGAGTTCATATCCATATTCGATTTTAGACAGTGGAGCTTTTTTTAAAAAAACGTGAACTAAAGGATAACAAAGTCATTCATCTAAAGAGAATGAGCAGGGACAAATGAGGGGAATATTCTTTTATACTCCCAAACCCCATAGAATAGTGAGAGGACATCTTAAAAGACAAAAGATAAGAAGACCTCCCCAGGCATTGCATATTTCTCAATATGTAGTAATTTATTTTAGAACTGAATATAAAAATACATCTTATTTCTTCTCTTTATCATTTCTTTAAGATAAAATGGCAAACATATCCACTTAGAAATTAAATTCAAGTCGACATCTGAACTAACATCTGAGGAAATATACTGGCAGACAGAATAAAAAAATAGAATGCAAAGCTATATCCTGTTATTCTTGGATTTCACTAATAATGAATGTATGATACTGATGTAAGGATAAATGAAAACATAAGTGAAAAATCAGTGACTTTTTAGGACAAGGAAGTTAATCAAGGCACATTCGCATTTCAAAGTTTTATGTCATAGTCAATTTTATCTTAAAAGCTAAATAATTCCTGAATTTCTCTTATGTAATCATCCCAGAAATAAATACAGAAAAAACAAAATTAAACCTCCAAAATATTAATGACATTACTGAAAACAATTAAAATACTAAGTTTACCCTTAGTTGTCAAAAGTAAATACTTTCTCCACTAATATGTGTATCACTCTTAATTAGGTTATTTTATTGGTTTTTTAAGTTAAAACCATAGGCATCTACAAACAATACTACATATCATCAATCATCTAAGATGTTTTTTAAAAGTCTATCAGATAGTGCCCAATAGAAGAGTAGAGAAAGGCTAGAATAATTTAAATGCCCATAAATCACTGACTTGTCTTAGTAAAATACTAATACAGTATATTTTTTTTAAAAAGTGACAAAGTGTTCAGAAATTCAGGGAGAATACAGAGTAAAAAAAGCATTTTTTAATGAAAATTGAGTAAGTTATTAAATGTATCCTGGAGTTTCACAGTGATTGTGCTTAAATTTCATTATAAGCCCCACATAAAAAATCAGTAATAATTTGGGCAAAACAAAACATGCTCCTTCATCACCTTATGTAAATTGGGTTAAAAAGTATACCTCTTCCCACAGTCAAATTTGAAAGTTTGTCTCTAATAGATGTTATAAACAGACATATACAAATGTTACAATGGCCTTATTAAAAATGAAAGACAAAAAGTCACAATTGTCTATGCAATGAAAGATATTATTGATATGACATTCTGGAAAAGGCAAAAATATGGGAAGAGATAACTTTAGATGTTATAGCAGGCTGGGTTTGGGGAGGGCTTGTAATTTCCTACATGCAGGAGGAAATTACTGGGGATGAAGGAAATTGTCCACATCTTAATAGGATGGTAGTTACACAGATGTATCCATTTGTCAAACATACAGCAACTGTACACTGAAAAGGGTGAATTTCACCATATGGAATTATACCTTAGTTAACCTGGCTTTAAAAAGTGAAAGAAAAATATATCCCTTTGCAATGCTGAAAAAAACAGTGTTCTAGAATTCTGGGTTCTGTAAGTTAGTCCAAAGTTTGTAGCCCATTTTAACTTATCAAATCTTTAATAAGAATTATGAAGTTTATATTAAAAATAATTCCTTTACATTCAACCCTAAGGCTAAAACATGTACAAATTATATAAAAGAAAGGGATATTGTTTCAACTTTATATTATCTTTGGTTTTGAGTTTGTTGAGGAAAAAAACAAACACAAAATAACAGCAAATTGGCCAAGTCAAGTTATACACATTACAAAAGCATCAATAAAATCTCAATTTAAATGAAGCCAGGGCAAATCCATGGAACTTAAAAGGAAAATATGCAAGGAGAATTTTGATTCTCAGGGACTAGCAGTGGAGCTGTGGACCCTTAACATTTAATTTTAAACATAATTATATTATTAAAAAAATCAAAAGATGAATGAGTTGCAAGCCAGAAGATATTTAAATTAAGGTCCTATGCCCTAGTTGTAGATGTTAATACAGGAAAATGGTTAGATCATTCCTATGAAATTCAAAAAGTATGAATTTTAGAACTTTTGACATATCAATGGCCAATACCTGTACTAGTATAAAGCAACTCAGGATAAGGTACATAAAGATTTGATTACTTTCCACAGTTGCATAAACAACTTGTAGAAAGTTTTTTTTAAGGAGGAGAGATGAATTCAAAGTTATTAGCATATATATATATATATATATATACACACACACACACACACACACACACACACACACACACATATACATACACGCCTACATTAGAGCTAGATAATATTTTTTATTAATATCAACTTTTAAAATTGTTTTTTTCACAAATGTTGTGCCTGGGGCATAAGTACCAAAGTTGAAACATTAATAGAAAACATAAAATGGAAACAGCTGCAGCTATTAAAAAAGTAAGATACTACACAGATACATGAGTTTATACCAGAGCTTGTTACAGACTCTGCTAGGTTAAAGAGCAATATGAGTGATAGAGAATCAAGCTCTCTATGGGTGGGTGCGCTCTACAAATGAAGGTATTAACTCTTGAGCAATGGTGTCTCTTTCTGTCATGCAGATCTTTGGTGCACACTAGATTGTTGACCCAAAATTTGTACTATTATTTGTATTGACTATTGTGCAACATTTTTTTAAAAATATATTTCTTTATTGATTTCAGAGAGAAAGGGAGAGGGATAGAGAGACAGAAACATCAATGATGAGAGAGAATCACTGATCGGCTGCCTCCTGCAAGCCCCCTATTGGGGATCGAGCCCACAACCCGGGCATGTTCCCTTGGCAGAAATCGAACCTGTCCGCAGGCCAACGCTCTATCCACTGAGCCAAACCGGCTAGGGCTATTGTGCAACATTTTGATTGTTTAAATATACCTAAGACCTCTTTTTCTTTCAAGCTAAAAGATTTTTTTTTTAATTGACAAGGTAAAACACAAAGTGTGGCTTCCAGACATCAATCTTTCCTAGAAATTAAGCTGCACTAAGCAGGCACAGTTTTC
This sequence comes from Corynorhinus townsendii, assembly GCA_026230045.1. NCBI lineage: Eukaryota > Metazoa > Chordata > Mammalia > Chiroptera > Vespertilionidae > Corynorhinus > Corynorhinus townsendii. The sequence continues at coordinate 70,408,274 of JAPDVU010000003.1, read as the reverse complement.
CTTGCCTTTGTATTCTGAGTTGTTGCAAGGGAATTCCAAAATGACAGCAGCTGTGACAAGCATACCAATTCTTGCGCACCACTTGTGTCGGTTAGCTGGCATGAGGAAATGATCTCTGAGACAAAGAGGTAGAACCGACATGGAGACAGAAATAAAACCTCGATGTCACATTGGCCTCATGTGAAAGCGGAGGACATTTAAACAGCAGAACAGCCTAATATCAGTTAACCTCTATTTGATTTTCACAAATGGATTTAATCTGAAGCACCAAATTAAATCTGAGACTGAGAAATGGGCCTGTGTATTAAGATGTGTCCAGATTAATTGGTATCAATGACGAGTGTTTAGCTTCCAGCCTCAGATTTGTGTGAGTCACTGTATTAGTATACAGAGATTACATTTTGTGGGGGGAACTTAAGCACAAGTTTTATCTTACCTTAGTATAGGAACATGACTCCCAGCATCTATGACAACATTGCTAAGAATCAGGTGCTTGGCAATTGGGTAGTATAATGGAAATATCAGGAGAAAAGCAAAAGCTCAAAGAAGTCAACACTTTTCCTTATATGTCTCATTTTCTAGGGTTCAAAATTATGGGAAAATATTTAAAATATGTTCATTATTTTTTACACAGTTACATAAGTATGTTAGTGGATTCAGACTAAAGTGCAGGCACCACCACAATTTCCAGAGTTAGAAGATGACAGTAACTATCAACTACCTCAAAAATAAAAATTAGTACACAAAAGGTATAGGACCACAGCTGGATAAAAAAATAAAAATAAAAAAAAACACAATCCACCCCAAGATACAAAACATTTTCTCTAAAAATTATAAATAAAAATTGTATTGTTTTATTATACTAATCAGAACTAGAACTTATAATAAACTATGACATGTAATTATATATCAAATTTAAGTCAGTGTATTTAAAAGTGATTAATAACTAAAACAGAATTAGAATGTCCTTAGATTCAACAGTATCTAAAACATCTTGCAGACATTCCAATACTTTAATATACTTATATACTTTGTTATTTATTTCAGATAGTAAGGGAGAGGAAGAGAGCAATAGAAACATCAATGATGAGAGAGAATCACTGATCAGCTGCCTCCTGCATGTCCCACACTGGGGATCAGAATTGAGCCTGCAACCTGGACATGCGCTCTGAATGGGAATTGAACCATGGCCTTCTAATTCATAGATTGAAACTCAACCCATGAGCCATGCCAACTAGGCAGAAATTTCAGCACTTTAATTCACTATAATACCATATTTTTTCCTAAACTTTATCTTTAGTGATGATAACTTATAAGTACTAATATTTTTCATTGGCATTTATACAAAACCAAATCTATAAAAACTCTGAGTATTTTATATAAATATTTTTACATTTATTGATATATGTGTGTATTGAATATGCACCATACATAGATGGGAATATGTGGATATGAGTAATAGTTACTCATTTCTTAATCTTTGTCTTTCTACTTATCTATACATATGACGATCCCATTTGGTTAAATTTAGGTTAGAGTACCTAAATGCCTTTCCCAAATGATCAACCAAACAAAATTAAAGATGCACATTTATTCCATGATTGGAATCTTCTAAAATAGCTATCAATACCAACTCAGAGACATTCAATTATTAGTACAGGGATGCTATAGCAAAACTACATCAATGTACAGAACTAAGTTATTTCTCAGGCCACGCTAGCCTTCCTCTGCTTCCTGTAATTGTTTCTGGAACCAACATGCCCGAAGCCACTGTGCTTCAGCATCTTAACACCCCGTCTCTTCACACCACAAAACAATTAGTTATCACGTCTTTTTATGTCTCAAAGTGTTCCCTCCTTTTCATTCTCATTGCCTTCACTTTAAATAAAACTGTTTACCTGTAGACTTTCAGTCAATCAACCTTTTCCTGTCCAATAATCCTGCACATTAACACCAGGTAAATGTACCCAAAAGAGAGCTGTGATGGTCTCACCTCACTGTTCTACCATCTTTTCTTATTCTCACAGTAACATGTCTCATCTTATTTTTTTCTTTTTCCTTCTAAGGAAACTGAACAGAAACTCTTCCCTGCAGCCCAGGTCATGTTTATTCATGCATTTTCTCTTTCCTTTATGCTTGTTTCTATGGGTGTAAAAGCAGTGTTCTCTGAAGGGCCAACTCCTCCATGACCTCTTACCTGATCCTCTCTCCTCCCAAGGAAGAGAGAATCAAAATCTTGTTTTCCTCACACACTCTGTTCCTCCTTGTGGCCAGCACCAAATCATATTTTCACTTACCTATTGTGTACTTGTCTTTTCTGTTTACAGAGTATCACCACATGAAGGGTAGGTCCCGTTTCTTTGAATTCTTCAAAATACTTGGAAGACTGTTTTAATCAGGGTACATGACTGAGCATTCTTAATAGATGAATGATTTAATAAATGGTGATTTTTGCATTTCTTCCTATTTCTATCTATAATTTGAGTTTAAGTTATCAATTTCATATAGAAAAGTGGTCACAATTTTATAAGTAAAGTTATGTCAAATAGTATTTGCAAAGTAGGTATTTACAAACATATAACTGCCAGCATTCAAATTAAAACTACAGAGAGGAAAAGAAAAGACATTTCCATAAATTTGAAATTTGAACAATTTGTTTTTTGGTTTATGTAGGAAAATATGGATAGGAGATGATTAATCATAGAAATGACTTGAACATGACTTGTTTCACTTTGTAATACTTAACTAGCTGACAGCTGACAAATACTTCAGTTTAATTCAACTCCTACCAAAATATCGGTTTCTATGGAAGAAAATAACACTTTTGGTAGAGTGAAAAAAAAACCTCAACTTATAAATTCAATCCTTTGCAATAATAAGGCATTTTTATATACACATAGCATTTATACTCTGGTGCCCTCTTAACATACGTTTTCCAGGTCATTCTCCTGAATATAATTTCTACATGCCTAATGACCTAAGTGTTTATGCACTTTTGGATGCATATATATTATATAACCATACCACAAATTACAATTTACAGATATTTTTAAATTTTGTAAAAGCCCAGAAAAGTACTACAATCCTTTCAAACTCGGTTGGTGTTTGCTTTACAGGAAGTACAAAGTAGTCATTATATTGTGCTGCTCATATATGTAGCTATTATACACTAACTGGTTGCTGTAAGATGTTAAACTCCTGGCACACTGGGGAATCTAAGAGTTCATCTTCCCGGTGGTGTATCCGCTAAACACTTTTTTGAAAGAAATATAACAAAATTAGTCAACATGCATAACTCTTTATTTACATGCCACTAATGTTTAAATATACCTGTCAGTGAGGTTTCCTGTGGTTCCATTTCACACTTCAGCCACAGGCTAATGAACTGCAGAGTGTTTTGTGCTTCTCTCCTTAATCAAGACGCTACATTTAATAGAGTGACCTCTTTAAAGTTATAGGCAACACTCCTTGAGTTGAGGTCAAAAAATGCCTGTCTACCTAGCTTACTTCAACGTTAAAAACAATAACCTAAATAATTGGGTGCAAAACAGCAGCTCCACAAGTAATACAGAAATGTGACAAGAGCAAGTTACCTGGCCTTCGATTCTGACTTGAAACTGAACTCCAAAGGCCTAAGCATGGTATGTCCTGAGGACTGACTAAGTGACACAGCAACTAAAGACAGTCGCCAGCTAGGCCGGGTTCCAGTGGGAAACAATTTCCTCTGGCAGCTTTTGCAGTCTGTTTTTATAGGAAACTGCCTCTTGGAGCATATAAAACTAATTCATGGCGCTTCCCAGAGCTCCTGCACACCGGCCGGAGCGCCCCTGTGGACAGGGCCGTCTTGTGGACAGGATCAGACCTCTGCTCCCGGAAAAGCTCCAGCTGTTTGTGTGGAGCCACTCAGATTAGGTTAAAAGCCTCTGAATCTTCCAAAGTGTCCCCAGGAAGGGAATATAAAATCAGTGACGGTGATGTGGCAAGACCCAGGGAACATAGCAAAGTCGTGACATTTGTATTTGGGTCTCTCATTGTGATTCAATCACACAGAATTTGCTAGTGGATTCAGCAGAGGTCACGAAGCAAAAGTGATGGATGATCCGCAGTTCTGTTTTCCCCACTGAATCTGAGTTACATGCTGGGTTAACTTTTCTTTGGGGATTTGTTATGCTGCTAAAAAATGTGTTCTCCTAACCACCTGGCTATCACAGTAAACATTTTTTTATACTAGAATGCCTACACACACTTGAATAATGAATTTAAAGTCAATGGTTGTTGTTCTTCTTTTCTTTTCTTTTGCACATGGAATGCTAGGAGACAGGTATATGCTATAATTTTGAAAGGGAAGATTATTCTTAATTTGATTAACCTCCTTCCTCCCAATTTATTTAATACATCCATATTCAAAAAGATTTTTAAGGACAAAAATATTCACTCAATTTATGAAAATCAAGAAGAGAAAAGTTTGAATATGACCCTAGACATCTGATTTGAGATAAAAGTTGAAAATCAAAAGCAATATGCATTTGAAATATAAAAGAACTAGCATTTCTTTGTCCAGGTGTGAGAAATACTGAGGTTTGGGTATAAAAGTAATGTTAAGTGAGTTGAAACACTAGAAACAAAGAAAACAGCAGCTGTGTACAGAATAATAAGAATAAAAGTGAGAGAACATTTAGTCACATGGGGAAACACAGTTGAAAGAAACGTGTATTTGTCTGAATTTGATATAATCCACAGTAGTGAACATGAAGTTCAAAATGAAAAGCCATTGCTCTTATACCCTTGGCTCCTCTTTCTTGGCTCTACATTCCTTAGGAATAAAAGAGAATGAAAATGTGAGATCTTCTTGCCAATAGTCCAGCTAAATTTGAGGACTAGAGTATTAATAACTTATGTTATTGAAAATTTACAAATTGTCTTTCTTTTATCACATTGTTTTCATACCTATGTATCGTTTTGTATGATTTTTTTTTAATGTTACATACTGTTCCTATTGTTTGCAAAATCGTCCTGGTACTTACTCCTGTCTGACTATGAAATTTCTTCTTGACCTTCTTAGTCATTCCCTTCATATGTTTTCCTTCATTACGTCTTCACCTGTCTTCAACTCTATTCTTTCTGCACCTACATCAGCACTTATTTCACTAAATGGATATTTTTGCTTATAGCTCTGTCTTATGCGAGCAAAGCTAAGCTGTTTGATATTGGGGCATCATTTATTTCCCCATCTTTTGCCTCATTGGTGCCTAATATGGAGTCTGGCCCTCTGGGACAACAAAACCATGCGGTGGACAGAAAACTTTCTCTTTTTTCTGCACCATGCTTCATGTTTTGTCTTGTTCTACAGTCTACTAAAACCATGTACAAAGCATTGCATTTTAAATTCTTTATGCTTAAATGATTTTCTCTAAAATAGCAATCTTCCAAACCATCTTTGTGTAACTATGACATTTGTTAATATTTTCATCAAATAAGCTTCAAGAAGATAAAGACAATCCCTCGTCAATAGATATAGTTACACTACAAGACCGCCAAATACACACCCACAGAAGTTAACACCACGAACTTCTTCCTCTCCCCTTTTAATGAAATATTGCCAGAAAACCTGATAACCATAGGAAGATGGTATAAATGAAATTGAATACTAAATTTTCACTAAAACATAAAGGAAAAATTAAGCATCAAAAATTAAAATTAAAGCATAAAAAATTAAAAACGAAATTAATCTACTATGCCAAATTTTTCAGTTTTGTACTCATTACCATTACTTTCAGGTTTCTAAATATATATTCATGTTACAGAACATATATTTCATTCTACATTATCTTTTTCTCAGCTTTCACTCTTCTGTAAATCTTGACAACTCACTAGATTTTAACCAGAAAACCATTTCCATTTTCTCCTGCAAAGGCCTTTCCTAGGTTCACCACTGGAGTTATGTAGGCTACTAAAACAAACTCAGCAGTGCCATGCACTTTAAAAGTTATATTTATAAAAGTATTTTTACTTAATTTAGTCTTCAAAAAGTCACATTTTTAAAATGCTCATTGTTGATGTGTTGAAAAAAAGTAAATTCTGAATTTATCGTAAATAAAATAATTTGTATGTATTCATGTACACTGGAAGAATAATGTAAAATTTACTAAGGCTTTCAAAGCAGAAAACTTGCTTTGATATCAATAGCTAAAATGTGCTTGATGTACTCTACAAGCTTTTGTTCTACTTCATTAAAATTGAACCAATATTAACACAATTTTTCAGGCTAGCATAAAAAACTATAGTACATAGAACCCATATGAATATTTGCATTTTAATATTACAATTGAAATAAAGTGCATGAGCATAGAGCCATGTCTTATTACAAACATAGCTAAATGTAAATGCCATGTTTTATGTTTTTTTCACTTAAGTGGAAAGTATAATGTATTAGAACAAACCATTTCTCTGTTGTGCTTATAATGTATGATGCACTAATCTCTAATAAGAGACGTTTATTCAAAAGAAAGAAGTGATCACTTTAAAAATAATGTCACTTATTTGAATAATTCAGAACACACAAAAAAGGTACTGCAAATAAATTATGAACTGGTACAAGGAAAATAACCTCTTCTAATGATTGTCCAATCTGTGCTGTTATAAACTGCAAAATATAATAATGATATTTTAATCGTTTTCCTATCTAATACATTTTATACACATAATTTATTTCAAAGGAAAGATGGTATTAAAACATTTAAAATATTATATTGATAATATTTTAATTATATTCATAATATTTTCAGTAAACGTATATTCAAAAATTACCTTTTATAGAAGATTTGAAACATTTAAATTATTATGTAACTGGTTAATATGCAAGGATCACATTTTAATGTTTATGTCTAAACACAGTTTCTATTCAGATTCCTGTTTTTATTTTATATTTTATAATATGTTTTTATTGATTTTAAAGAGAGAAGGTGAGGGAGAAAGAGATAGAAACATTGCTGAGAGTTGGCTGCCTCCTTCATGCCCCCTACTGGGGATCAAGCCTGCAATGCGGGCACGTGCCATGATCAAGAATCGAACCATGACCTCCTGGTTCATGGGTCGACACTCAACCACTGAGCCACACTGGCCAGGCTCTTACTGGTATATTTTAGCAGCCCATTAATTTATCTCCCTGCCTCTGCTTCTCTATCTTTAAATCCACTGGATATAATACCATCAATCATTTTTCAAAAATACCTTTCTGATATCTTCAGTCATTCAGTCTTCTGCCCCAGTTAGCTAGTTGGCCCTTCAGGTCTCCACTGGAATTCCATCTTGGATTCTAAGATTTTTGATTGGTACCCTAGCACATCCCTAAATATTTTTCAATTACTGTTCCCTCCCATTTTTGGTCCTTATATTCTCAGAGATTGGCTGAGGTTCTATTAAAAAATTGAAAAAATACTTGGAATATGAAGTTGTATTCGTTATATTTCTCATTCACCACTGGCTAAACATGTTACTGCCATATTTTCCCTTCTAGATCAGATTTCATTAGGTACTTACCTAAAAAGCCTTAGTGCAGTAGTCGGCAAACTGCGGCTCGTGAACCACATGCAGCTGGTGAGCCGCGGTTTGCCGCTCTGTTGACTAATGAGTTTGCCGACCACTGGGATAGGGGCCTAATCACAAGGAACAACATATGTTCCTGTAATTATTGGAATCCAGAGTCTAGTGCAATGGACTTGCAATTAGACATCTCATTCAACCTGTAGAGGATGTTGCTGTCCTAAGATGCAGTAAATTTCCCCAGACTCTAACCTGCTCAGTCTAGACAGGGGTCCTCAAACTTTTTAAACAAGGGGTCAGTTCACTTTCCCTCAGACCGTTGGAGGGCTGGACTATAGTTTTAAAAAAAAAACTATGAACAAATTCCTATGCGCACTGTGGGCCCTGGACAAGTCGGCTGCTAAGCAAAACAGGCAGCGGCACCCGGCGGACCGGATAAATGTCCTCAGCGGGCCACATGTGGCCCGCGGGCCGTAGTTTGAAGACCCTAGGTCCTAGACCATGCATTTTTCTTTCACTAGTCAAGCCACTGGGGCCTAACATATCCACACAAAAGCCTATCAAACAATCTACAACGAATTCTGCACTATCTTTTGAAACTAATGGACCCTATAATATGGAATGAATCACTCAAAGGTTCTTTATATCATATTAGGAAGATAATCATTCCTTTGAAGCAAAAGCTCTGACTCTGGAATTACAGAAGTAATTATAATTAGAGTTAATTGATTTGGAAGTTCATTTTGCATTTGTAAAATGTTTATTTTTTTAATTTAAGGAAATAGTTAACAAATTCAAACTCCTCTTGATTTATTCATGGGCATAGACATGTTCATGTAAGGTTAATTATTTTATTTAAAATTGGTGACCAGATTTGACAAAAGTGTACAGAGAACCCCATTATATTTGTTAACTAAACTACATTATATGCTGAAGCCCTCATATGGATGTAGAATCATGTAATGAGGATAAAGAAGAATCACTATATAGCTGATGAATATTGTAATTTTATATTGACTTGTGCAGCAACAAAGTGCGTTCATGGAACAGAAAACCACACAATGTTGAAAGAATGGAATTGTGATATAAGGGTGGATCTGATTTCACTCTTATAGGGCAGTTTTTCCATATGCCACTTTGAGTGTTTCTCTTGTACATCTGTTGCATGACAAACATAAAATGGTTGGGTTCACTATCAATTACAGGCTGGAACAAGTAAGATTTCAATTACAACAGGAGAGCAAAACAGCTGGGAAATCCCCAAGGGGAGGTGCAAGAACCAAGGGGGTGAGGCAGGCATCCCAACGGTACATTGCACACTACTAATTAGAGAGAAATGAAGTCAAGTTAAAAAAAAAAAATATACCCCTAGATGTTCTGTTTCACAGAGACCATTGGGTACTGAAAACAGTACCTCAGTGGCTTATCTCAGGCTAAATTCTCATGTAATTGTTGCCTCATGAGCAGATTAAATAAAAACAATAGCATAAAAGATATCGTATATTTTTAAGACAACATTTTTAATTCAGTGTGGTTAAATTGAGACATTTTTATCATATCCAAATATTTTTTAAGACTGGGTATATTTAAGAGAATTATGTAATGAGTTTACAATAGCCTGGGGGGGAGGGTGGGCAGGTGAAGGCATGTACTGGGGGGTAAGGGAGGTCGGGGGGAGGTCAATGAGGGGGGGGGGGAAAGGAGACATATGTACTACTATTCATAATACTTAAAACAATAAAAAAAAATGTATAAATATAAGCACATATAAAAGTCTTGTTGACAAACATCTTAGTCTTAGGAAAAATTCAGAGATGTTCTACTATGTACACTGCATGACAATTATGTATTTTTCCTTATATGCCCATTTATCTTATGCGTAATTAAATTATAAGTAGTGTAAATTAAAATAGCATAATATGCTATTGATAATTATTTTTTCTAACATAGAATCTAGCAATAAAGTTAAGAATTAACCACAGGTTATAAAATTTTAGAGTTCTATAGAAAAGCACATTTCCTCTATAGTTTTCATAATCAACACATTTCATAAAAATAATTAATACTACAACAACAATTTTAGAAATATGCTATATATAAATTGTTTTATCTATAACCCACCCCATCCATTTTTGGAGAATTCACATATATGGGTTTAAGAAAACAATAATAAAAACAGCAATTATTATTATTATTTTAATCAATGTTAATGAAGCCATCCCAAGATTTATCCTGTAGTTCATATATACCTGTGATCCAAGTTGGAGGGTTGAGTATAGATCTTGAGTCTTATCTGGAATCCCTCTAAATTAAATTTCTTTATTGCTTCATTTTTCTCACTAGAAATTTACATGGGTAGAATAAAATCATTTTATTAATTCAGATAGAAATTATTAGAGGCTCAATTAGGACAATAGGGGAAACCATGACATTCTAAGGTATGAATTGTAGACAGTAGAGAATAACGGAAGGTGAGCATGAGGGAAAGGAGAAGCTGGGAGAAATGAGATTTCTAGCTTAAGAAGCCTCAAGTGGAAAGGGTTGAAAGAATAGTAGATAGAGGTGTTATCTTGGACTCCTCTAGGTACAAGATGTGATATATTGAACATCAAATATAGCTTCATTTACCTTCGAAGTTTAAAATCATGTTTTATCTTAATCATTTCTGTATGATAGTTTGTGAAAACCAATAAATCCTTGAATAGTTATCATAATGGCTGAGGGGAGTATCTGCCATAAAATAATTTAGCAATGACCTGGGTCTTATTTTAAACATGATCCTGGAAAAGGAAAGATCATTTTTCTTGCTCTTTCTCCCAATGTATGTATAGTGAATTTATTCTAATGTAATTCAAATCCCACTTTTCTAAAGCCACCTGCATTGAAGAGGGAAGGCCATTTCCAAGCCTCTTGCCCTCCCTACATTTTCCTTCAGTAACCTGTTCAAGCTTTGGATGACACTTGCCAAATGATCAGTATAAGGACTCATGGAAGTTTTGACCTGCCTCCCAGATTCTGTGCTATTTTCTTCCAATTATAGAAATAAGGAAACATTATATTAAAAAAAACTGGGGATGGCATTAAACTACTTTCAATCTTAGTATAAAACAACAAAATAGGGTCAGTTTTGTGCATTCAGTACATGTGTTTTGATAATTATATTACTCATTTATTAATCCCAACATTTAGAGAATAAGAATAAAATATTACCTCTCAATGTTTGAGTAAGGATAATGAAATTTTATAAAAATATCATAAGCACTTAATAAAGGGAGAAAGGTACACATTTGATAATGGCAAAGGAGACCATTTTCCTTCCAGATCTGGTAGTGTGGGATGTCTTCCTAACTCAGATGCACAGTGGGAAAATTAGTGCCTCTAAATTAAATTCAGAGACATGTACAGCATCTATGGAAACCATAAAAGAAGGACGGACAGGCAACAGCAAAATTACAGCGGCTGTGATTGTGTGTGTCACCCAGTGCCACTTCACTCTTGATCTGTTAAGTTGACTGAAGGAAGGAAATCAATTACTATCATCAGTGAATTTCAGGTTGACCCAGGTTTGAGATGTCAGCTACAGGCAGGTGTGAGCCCTCAGCAAAGATAATTCTGACTAAGCCTTCATTTAGTAGGAGTGCTACTATATGCACTGCTTTGAGATTGTAAGTGGTTGTGTTTTAAATGTAGACAGTGACAGGTGGAGAAAATCCAAATATCAAAAACATCTTAACATCACCAACAAAAGATCTGCCTAATCTAGTTGCATTTTCTTCAGGCCAGGTCTATTACAGGAATGTGTGCGCACACAGAAACACACACACACACACACACACACACACACACACACACACACACACACGCACACCAATATTCTCTGATGAAAATACTAGAGTCTGGATATATTAAAATATTAGAGACCACAAGTATTGGATATTTGTAATACCTTTCAGGTTGGAATCCATTCCATCTGTTGTGGTAAGAGTGTCCCAAATTTGCTTTGTACAGACTTCTTTCCCACTTTCACTCCCTGAGTCTGAAGCCAGGGGACTGACTATTCAAACAAAACCTCTGTTCCCCAGATATAGATAGTTTTTCAGGGGTGGGAGTGTGCCCTGTTGTTCCAGGTCCCATAGGATGACTAACTGGTCTAATGTGAAACTCCCAGACAAAACAGTGCACTGAACTCACAGGAGCTGGGCCTGCTGCTGAGGTCACAAAGAGGAAGTCATCTGTCAGTGAGACAGTCTGGAGGAAAGGGATTGTGAGATGGTGGCTGATATCACTGCTTGACTTTTAAAGGCAAGTATAATTGAAGTACAAGTCAATAAATGGCCTTTTGTGGAGATATAATCTAATAAAAGTAATATGCAAATTGGCCATACATCTGCTACACCCACAAGCCAATCAGGAGCAAGTATGCAAATTAACCCAACCAAGATGGCTGCAGCCAAGGAGCAAGCAGGAGGCTTGGGTTTCCTAGGCAATGGAGGAAGCCAAGGTTCCTGCACATTCTGGCTGGCCCAGGCCTCCACTCAAGGCTATAAAGTTTCAATTATAGAATATAAATAAATCCCAGATACCAGGGACTCAGCTTGGGTTGCCAGGTAGCGTGGCCAGCCTGCAAACCACCACAGGCCCCTCACCCAGGCTGCCTCACACCCCAAGGGAACCCTCACCCTCATCCGGGACACTCTTCAGGACAAACCAGCTAACCCCCACCCATGTACCAGGCCTCTATTCTATCTAATAAAAGAGTAATACGCAAATTGACTGTCATTCCAACACACAAGAAGGCTGCCTCCATGTGGTCAAAGATGGCTGCCCCCATGTGGACACAAGATGGCCACCACAAGATGGCCAGCAGGGAAGGGCAGTTGGGAGGGACCAGGCCTGCAAGGGAGGGCAGTTGGGGGTGATCAGGCTGGCAGGGGAGCAGTTAGACATCAATCAGGTTGGCAAGGGAATGGTTAGGGGGTGATCAGGCTGGCAGGCAGAAGCAGTTAGGGGCAATCAGGAAGGCAGGCAGGCGAGCAGTTGGGAGCCAGCAGTCCTGGATTGTGAGAGGGATGTCTTACTGCCCATTTAGGCCCGATACTACTGGGATCGGGCTTAAATGGGCAGTCGGACATCCTTTGAGGGGTCCTAGATTGGAGAGGGTGCAGGCTGGGCTGAATCCCACCCCCCCCCCCCCATGCATGAATTTCATGCACCAGGCTTCTAGTATTTAATAATAGCAATGTATGGCAGTGATAGTGGTTTTATTAAAATGTAGGTTGCAAAACAGCTCTGTGGGATGCACCAGATTGGATGAATGACTTTGCTTGGTTAATATAACGGGTGGGGCAAAAGTAGGTTTACAGTTGTGGGTTCACAAAACACAGTTTACTCTTGTATTATGATTTATTAATTATTGTATTATTTTCCATATGAATAACTATAAGCCTAGTTTTGCCCCACCTGTATAAGTAACCTCTCTAGGGAACCTACTTTTGCCCCACCTGTATAAGTAACCTTTCTAGGGAACCTATATGATCAGATATTTAGGGATGATATCACATATAGACAGAAAGATTATGACAGAGAGAGATGAGAGATGATGATAGATAGATGATAGATAGATGATTGATAGATAGATAGATAGATAGATAGATAGATAGATAGATAGATAGATGACAGAAGCTGCAAGTCTTGAGCCTCATCTGTCAATGACTTTCAGGCATGAATGGAAGGGGGAGCTGTGTTATTTAGGTAAAGGATTCTGAGAGAGTCAGGAATCCAAGTCTACCATCAGGGAAGAGCATATGATTGAGTCTTTTGGAAGAGGCAAAAAAGCAGAAATCAGAGCCATGTAATTATGACTAGGAATCACTACCAATGAGAAAGGAGATTAGAAGAAATGTGGGAACATAAGGAGCCACCCAGTGATGCTGCTTTTAGCTTTCAGAAGTCTTCAAGAAGAGTGAGTGGCCAAAGCCGCTTTGGCTCAGTGGATAGAGCATCAGCCTGCAGATTGAAGGGTCCCAGGTTCGATTCCTGTCAAGGGCATGTACCTGGATTGCAGGCACATCCCCAGTAGGGGGTGTGCAGGAGGCAGCTGATGGATGTTTCTCTCTCATCGATGTTTCTAACTCTCTATCTCTCTCTCCTCCTCTCTGTAAAAAATCAATAAAAATATATTAAAAAAAAAAAAAAAAGAAGAGTGAGTGACCCCCGACAAAGCTAACAAAAACTTCTGAGAACAGCTGCTTATCATGTTGTTGGCACATCAGTATAAACACCACACCAGGCTGATTAGATACCTGGGAGCACAGCTTCTTCCTCAGCATTGAGTCTCTCCTCAGGGACAAGGAGGTCAGTTCCTAATGGTCATTTAATATTCTGGGGGTCCTCCTTCCTAAAAGATAGCTATTCTTTCCATTTTACCACCTATTAAGGAAAGACAATAATCTTACACCATTAAACATGGTAGTAGCACTGGAGTTACAGAAATTGTGCCTGATTGCAAAAGAATGTTAGAGTGACACCACTAGAGAAAGTTAAATATTTTGTTGGTAAGGTACAGCTATCCTATCTAATAAAAAGAGTAATATGAAAGTTGACCATCACTCCAAGACACAATGGCCACCCCCATGTGGACACAAGATGGCCGCCACAAGATGGCCTGCCAGGGAGAGAAGTTGTGGGCAGTTAGGGGTGACCAGGCCTACAGGGAAAGGCAGCTGGGGGGGAACAGGCCTGCAGGGGAGGGCAGTCAGGGGTGACCAGGCCTGCAGTGGAAGACAGTTGTGGGGGGACCAGGTCTGCAGGAGAGGGCAGTTGGGGGCAATCAGGCCAGCTGGAGATCAGTTAGGCATCGATCAGGCTGGCAGGGGAGTGGATAGGGGGTGATCAGGCTGGCAGGCAGAAGCGGTTAGGGGCAATCAGGCAGGCACGCAGGTGAGAGGTTGGGAGCCAGCAGTATTAGATTGTGAGAGGGATGTTCAACTGGGATCAGGCCTAAACGGGCAGTCGGACGTTTCTCAAAGGGTCCCAGATTGGAAAGGGTGCAGGCTGGGCTGAGGGAAACCCCCCTCCCCCCCCCCCCCCCCCCCCCCCCCCCCCCCGTGCACGAATTTCGTAATAATATAAGTAAAAATAGCAAAGCAGGAGAATCCAAGATGGCGGCGTAGGTAAACACCTAAACTGCTGCCTCGCGCAACAATTTCAAAAATTCAACTAAAAGACAAAACATCTATCACCCAGAACCACTGGAAAGCTGGCTGAGTGGAAGTTCTACAACTAGAAGGAAAGAGAAAAGAGCATCGAGACGTGCACGAGCGCTGAAAAGCTGAGGTACGGAGGCGCGTGATCCGGGCTGGCGGCGGGCGTTGCTTTTTTCAACCCAAAGGGAGACAAGCCCCCGATTACTCTGAAATCCAGTTTCTGGGGAGACGCGGGGGACCCAAACTCCTACGGGGAGAAGGTGGACTGTCTGCCAGTGAGGGGGCTTACTTGCACAGCTGCGCGCAGGAATAATTGTTTACGGCACTGGGGCACGGGACTCCGGGACGCCCTTGGGGACACAGAGCCGGCTAACTAGCAGCCATTGCTGTTTGCCACGCCCTAGTCTAGAGACACCCTGAGACCCCGCCCTGCACAACCTACAAACCCACCCAAGCTCCAAGCAGCAGCGTTAGCAGAAGAAAGCCCCACCCTATCGCAGCTTAACCTAGCAAACTTGCAGCCTGGGTCAGACAGCTCCAAAACCTCCAAACCCCAAGCAAAGAGGAGAAAACTGTAGCTCTCACTGTAGCTCCTGCTGGATGGCCTCAGACAGTAGCTGACCTGCACCCCATTGGAGATCCAGAAGCCAGTGTACCTAGTGGTCAGAGTGAGACACCAGATTTCAACTCCTCACATCCATAAGTGACACATTCAAAGGCAGACTCAGTGAGCACCAAAGCCCCACTGAAACAAGTCCTGCCCCATAAGTGTGTCTTCAGCCCAGCAGTTCTTCCATTATAGACACAGCGAGTGCTCACAGCTAATTGGCCTGGAGGTCAATTCCTCCCAGTATACCAATAGCAATTAAGGCTTTAACTGCACCAAGTCTTTGCACTCAGCCCACAAAGGGGTGTACCAAGAGTGTCCACATCAGGTGATTGGGGAGGCTGAGCTACTGCCCCCTATAGGTCACCTACCACACAAAGCTACTCCATCAACACAGGGAAGCAGCCAAAATGAGGAGACAAAGAAACATGTCACGAATGACAGAAACGGAGGAAAGCAAACTACTGGATGACATAGAGTTCAGAACCACATTTATAAGGTTACTCAAGAATCTTCTTAAAACCGCTGAGAAACTTGATGAGACCTTCAAGGAGCTTAATGAGAATGCCAAAAAAATGGAAAAGGATCAGTCAGAAATGAAGCATACACTGTCTGAAATAAAGAATATACAGAAACTCAACTGTAGATCAGCGTACCCCAAGAATCAAACCAAAGATCTGAAATATGTGGAAACAAAAAACATCCAACCAGAAAAACAAAAAGAAAAAAGAATCCAAAAATATGAAGATAGTGTAAGGAGCCTCTGGGACAACTTTAAGCGAACCAACATCCGAATTTTTGGGGTGCCAGAAGAAGGGAGAGCGCAAAATATTGAAAACCTATTAGAAGAAATAATGACAGAAAACTTTCCCTGCCTGGTGAAAGAAATAGATGTACAAGTCCAGGAAGTGCACAGAACCCCATACAAGAGGAATCCAAAGAGGACCACACCAAGACACATCATAATTAAAATGCCAAGGGCAAAAGACAAAGAGAGAATATTAAAAGCAGCAAGAGAAAAACAGTTAATTACCTACAAGGGAGTACCCATACGACTGTCAGCTGATTTCTCAACAGAAACTATGCAGGCCAGAAGGGAGTGGCAAGAAATATTCAAAGTGATGAACAGCAAGAATCTACAGCCAAGATTACTCTACCCAGCAAAGCTATCATTCAGAGTTGAAGGTCAGATAAAGAGCTTCACAGACAAGAAAAAGCTAAAGGAGTTCATCACCACCAAACCAGGATTACATGAAATGCTGAAGGGTATTCTTTAAGGAGAGGAAGAAGAAGAAAAAGGTAAAGATAAAAATTATGAACAACAAAATGACACCAAATACATACCTACCAACAAGTGAATCTAAAAATCAAGTGAATAAAAAATCTGAAGAACAGAATGGACTGGTGAATATAATAGAATCAGGGACATAGAAAGGGAGTGAACTGACGATTCTCAGGGGAAGCAGGTGTGAGGGGTGCAGGAAGAGATTGGACAAAAATCTTACTCCTATGGATGAAGACAGTGGTAGGGGTAAGGGCATGGGGTGGGGTGGGGAATCAGGTGGAGGGGAGCTATGGGGGAAAAAAAGTGGAACACCTGTAATAATCTGAACAATAAAGATTTATTAAAAAAAAATAAATAAAAAAAAAAAATAAAAATAGCAAAGCAAAGGAAGAAGACATAAGCAGCAAAGGATGATTATTATTTCCTACATTCAGGAAGTTATTTAAATAAAGTAAACTACTTTAAAATCTACTGAAGCTTAAAGATAACACTTATGTTCCTTATTTTTAAGTGAACTTATATTCCAACTAGAGGCTGGTGCACTGAGGACGGGGGCAAGTCCCTCAGCCCTGCCTGCCTCCTCTCACAGTCCGGGAGCTCTCAGGGGATGTCCTACTGACAGCTTAGGCCTGCTCCCCAGGAAATGGGCCTAAGCCACAGTCTGGCCTCCCTCTGCAGGAGGAGACCAAGCTGATCAGGCGAAGGTGCCATCCCCATCACCCTGCTGTTGCTGCCACTGCTCTCCACCACAGCCACCAAGGTGTTTTCATCAACACAGACTTCAGTCCCTTCACCATGAAAAAATGACAATCTTCTTTAGGCATTTTCAAGATGTCTCTTTCATAGAATATGACCTTTCTTCCTTCCTTCCTTCCTTCCTTCCTTCCTTCCTTCCTTCCTTCCTTCCTTCCTTCCTTCCTTCCTTCCTTCCTTCCTCCCTCCTTCCCTCCCTCCCTCCTTCTTTCTCTCTTTCTCTCTCTCTTTCTCTCTCTCTTTCTTTCTTTCTTTCTTTCTTTCTTTCTTTCTTTCTTTCTTTCTTTCTTTCTTTCTTTCTTTCTTTCTTTCAATTCTTCCTCACCTGAGGATATTTTTCCATTGATTTTTAGAAAGCATGGAAGAGACAGGGAAAGATAGAGAGAAACATCAATGTGAGGGGGACACTTTGATTGGTTGCTTCCTGCATGAGTGCTGACCTGGGCCCTGGCCAGGGAGGAGCCTGCAACCTAGGTACATGCCCTTTATCAGAATCAAACCCAGACCCTGCGATCCACAGGCCAAGGCTCTTTCCACTGAGCCAAACTGGCTAGGACAGGATATGACATTTCTTAGCCCTCCAGCAGTGGACCTTCATTTGTTCCTCCCGGAGTGTGGTGGAAAAACCCTAGATCGCCTTCTTGGATTCTTATTATCCAAGTTACCAATAACACTGAGAGCTTACCCAACGAGCAGTCAGAAAAGGTGTTTCTTCTGCAGCTAACATGCAGAGGCAGGACTAACTGGTGCACTGTGGCTGGCAGGCCCCCTGTCTCCGGGCCTGCTCAAGCTGCCATGGCATCTGTGGCTTGCCTCACCTCATGCCCACCTGCATGCAGTCCCCTCCCTCCCATCTATGCACACAGCCTCCTCCTGAGCCGTCATGATGATATGGCATCCTGGACAATTTGCATATTACTTTTATATACACATATACATATATATATGATTAGCCCATACATTTCCATTTGCAATTATTGCAAATTCTTATGTGATCATTTATGATCAAAAACATTAGAAACTTTTACTTCAAATAGGGGGACCAATCTTAACAGGAAATTCTTCCATTTGAAAATATACCCAACTGATCTTTCAGATATCTTATATGGGGCCCTGTGTTCTTAAAAAGTTACAAGAACAATATTAAATTCTTTGAAACAGTTGTTGATAGACAAAACAATCTTTTCCCAACTGGAATTTTGGACCTCCTTGAGGAAATTCTGTCTCTGCCAACTTGCATGTTTTCAAAGAAATGTCAAATTAAACCAATAGGAATCTAGTTTAGGTTCTTCTAACATCTTTTGAATGCAAGGCTCTGTACCAACTTTCAAAAATCTTAAAAATACAAAGTATAACAAAGGACGGAAAAGCATTTGAGAAATTCTTCTAAAATGCATGCTACCCTTAGACAACTTTCCTTTGAAATCGGCCACAAAAGTATTAATGTCTAGAAATATGTCAACCTATTGTGAAAAAAAATGCACTTCTGAATAGACTGCAAAATTTGTGATTCTGTATGATATAGAATCACAAAACCTTTAAAACAGAAAAAATAAATTTATGACAAAGAACCTACTGAACATGTAACAGTAACTTTATATGATGAATTGCTCTATTTTCCAACAAATAACTTACTTTAGATTAAAAAATTAAAATAAAAGTAAAATTTTAAATATTATATAACTAATAAAAATATAAGTTATTAGAAGTCCAATGTGCTATTCATTGCACCAAAGAACAGACCATCAAACCTCAGAGGGAAGGCAGTGGGAGGTGGCAGGAGAGTAAGAGATCAACCAAAGGACTTGTATGTATGCCTATAAGCATGACCAATGGACACAGAGAGTAGGGGGTGAGGGCATGTGCTGGGGGGTGGAATCAGCCAGGGAGAGGTCAATGGGGGTAAAAGGAGACATTTTTAAAATAAAATAAAATAAAAACTAAAGTCAAATTACATACATCTAAGGGAATTATATGGTTGCATCATTAGAAATTTAGGTTTTGGTGTTAGACTATTTGTGTTTTATCTAATACTCTGCAAACAAATATACCTTTTATTGGCTGTGGGACCTTGGGCAAGTTACATAACTTCTCTAGATTTGGGCTCTTTGACTACAAATGAATCATACTAATTATTTTCAAATTCCTAGGACAACAAAATGAGAATATATTAATGTCCTTGTCTTAGTGCACATGAGCCACTGAAGAAAATATCATTGACTAAGACAGCTTAACAACAGACATTTATTTCTCATAATTTTGGAGCCTGGGAAGTCCAAAATCACATGCTGGCTGATTCAGTTTCTAGTGAGAGCTATTCTCCTGTCTTGCAAAAAACCACTTTCTCTCTGTGTCTACCACATGGCCTTTCCCAAGGTCCATGATCATGGAAAGAAAGAGAGAGAGATAGCTATGATCTCTGTTCTTCTTAAAAAGACACTGATTCTGATCGATCAGGACCCTACCATTATAATGTCATTCAAGCTTAATTACTTTCATAAAGGCCTCATCTCCAGATATAATCACATCAATGGTTTAGGGTGAATATGTACATTTAGGAGGCAATTTAGTTCATAGCAGTAATTAATCCTGGATAAATGATAGCAATGTATGATGATGGCCATTATAATGTAATGATGATAATGTTGCTTATCCACTAATAGAGAGACACCCTTCCAGAAAGTACCACCCAGCTATCTGACAAAGAGTAGTTATTTTTTCTTTAATTCTCAGACTCTTTATATAAGCACTGCCTGTTACCCTCCTCCAAACTTAATTTCTCTTTTTCATTTTCTGCTTATCTTCAATCAAGGTAAGACATTTGATAACCAAATTAGAAGTGACAAAAGGCAAGGAGAAGGCACGACCAGGAAAGATTACTATGGATAAGTTTTCATTTTCTTCTTTTAATCATTGTGGCTAAGAAAAGTAAGTTCTCCCAGGCTAAATTCTCACTCCTTTCCTAAAGTTTGCCCCATTACTATCAACCTCCTGTTCCTAATTATGTAATCAAATGTTGCGTAGGGCTTGCTCCTGGGCTTTCTGAAATGCTGATTCTATTTACTTTTCCATATTTGTACATGAAGATCCTTTTAATAACCTTCATGTATGAACTTCATTTCCTTTTAACCACTAAGTCACAGGACTCAAGGTGATCCCATATCACCTCTATTAGAATAGGGACACTTGTTAGAAATGTAATTTCCTGAACTCCATTGCATACCTATTTGATCAGTCAATCTGGAGGTAAAATCCATGGATCCATGATTAAAAAAAAACAACACACAAACAAATAAACAAAGATAAAACTCCTTAGATGATTCTTATTTATACTAAAACTAGTAGCCTGCTCACGGATCCGTGCACCAATAGCTCACCAATTGCTCGCTGCTCCCCTCCAGTAGCTCCCCCTCCCCCATAGTTTGCTGCCCTGCTCCCTCCTGTAGCTCTCTGTCCCCTGCTTGTAGCTTGCTGCCCCACACTACTGCTGATCCATGATGCGGTTGTTACATGGTCAGTCCTTATGCTTCATGGCCTAACGACCATTTGCATATTACATCTTTATTATATAGGGTATGAAAGACAGCAATTGCATGGAAAGGAAGGGGTATAGAGAATGCTTTTAAAAGCTTTTTATTTAGTAAATCTCTAAGAACACATTCATTATTTGTGAATTTAGAACTTTAGGAACAAGAATATAAATGGAAATCTATAGAATTTTCATCAGGGTAGTAAGAAGATGAGAAAGCAGGTCAAAAGAAACAAATAGTGGATGTGAAGAAGCTAGCTCACCAGTCAAACTATGAGGCCATTAGCAGTAAAAAGAAATGCTATTTAGGTAGGAAGATGCCTTAGTCTAAGAGGGTCTCCTGGTAGAAAGGATGTTAGTAGGCGCAGGAATACTTCTGATCCACTCATTCCTTACTC
Organism: Corynorhinus townsendii; assembly: GCA_026230045.1. NCBI lineage: Eukaryota > Metazoa > Chordata > Mammalia > Chiroptera > Vespertilionidae > Corynorhinus > Corynorhinus townsendii. Next base: position 70,386,955 of record JAPDVU010000003.1, on the reverse strand, counting down.
TCATCTACGTCTCTCTTCTCAAACCTCCAATCATCCTCTGTTTCCTTTACCTCACTCAATCCAGCTCCAAAACTTCTGGAGTTGCTTATACTTTCTTTCTCAGCAGTGGTCTGAGGTGAGGTAGTCTCATCAAGTGATTGTGAGTTTCAAACTTAATATACCAAGAATACATATTTTTATCATTCCACCCAGAAACTGCTTTCCCAAGATACTATTGTTTTAAAAGGTGGTTCCAAAAGCACTACCCATGCTCTTTTGCTAGACCAATTTCAGTATTGATGAATAGGCTTAGAGGGGCTAGTACAAGACATTCCCCACTATGTTTAAGTAACTAAATTCCTGAATGACTCACAGCGAACATGACTCACCCATGAGTCATTTTAATGGGAACATCTATAGAGAGAAAAATGTGAAATTATTTTGATGGTCAAAACTTGAGAAGTATGTGGCTTCACAACACTGACAAATAAAACAATATTATTTTACATTGCAATAGCAAGTTCAAAGGTAAAAAGCAAAACCTTGAACATGAGATTCAAAGATCAAAGAAGCACTAAAATGGAACATGCTGTGCTTATAGCCACTAATGTTGCTCTATTGTGAAGAACTGGATATTATATTCCTTAGAATGAGAAATACAGCATAGTGGTTAAGAACTTGCAGTCTCTGGACTCAAATAGACTGGTCTGAATACTGGCTGAACCACTTCTAGTTGTGTGACCTTGTCCTTATTTCTCATAGTCTTCATTTACTTGTCTGTAAAAGAATAGTATAGCCATAGTTGTAAAATTGATACAAAGTGCTTAGCTGAACTAAGCCCAATCTCACATTTATTCAATAAATGGTTATTGTTATTACTAGAAGTCCAGTGCACAGATTCATGCACCAGTGGGGTCCCTCGACCTGGCCTGTGCCCTCTCACAATCTGGGACCCTTCAGGGGGTGTTGGACTGCTGGTTTTGGTCCATTCCCCCCAGGCCAGGCTGAGGGACCACAACGGTGCAGGAATCTGTGCATCAGGCCTCTGGTATGCATATAAGATCTTTGGTTAATCTCTTCTCGCCCTCCCCCCTCTCTCCTTCCCTTTGAGATTCATCAGTCCGTTCCATGTTTCCATGCCTGTATGTCTCCCCCCTGGTCACTACGCATCATAGCTACCTGTTGAACGGTCATTTAGGGTTTTATATATATAGATTATAAATCATATATGTACCATTGCTGTTCAAGATAAAAACTTTTTAAAAATACAGATTGTTAACACAGGGAAGCAGCCAAAATGCAGAAACAAAGGAACATGTCACGAATGAAAGAAACGGAGGAAAGCAAACTACTGGATGACATAGAGTTCAGAACCACATTTATAAGGTTACTCAAGAATCTTCTTAAAACCGCTGAGAAACTTGATGAGACCTTCAAGGAGCTTAATGAGAATGCCAAAAAAATGGAAAAGGATCAGTCAGAAATGAAGCATACACTGTCTGAAATAAAGAATATACAGAAACTCAACTGTAGATCAACGTACCCCAAGAATCAAACCAAAGATCTGAAATATGTGGAAACAAAAAACATCCAACCAGAAAAACAAAAAGAAAAAAGAATCCAAAAATATGAAGATAGTGTAAGGAGCCTCTGGGACAACTTCAAGCGAACCAACATCCGAATTTTTGGGGTGCCAGAAGAAGGGAGAGAGCAAAATATTGAAAACCTATTAGAAGAAATAATGACAGAAAACTTTCCCTGCCTGGTGAAAGAAATAGACTTACAAGTTCAGGAAGTGCACAGAACCCCATACAAGAGGAACCCAAAGAGGACCACACCAAGACACATCATAATTAAAATGCCAAGGGCAAAAGACAAAGAGAGAATATTAAAAGCAGCAAGAGAAAAACAGTTAATTACCTACAAGGGAGTACCCATACGACTGTCAGCTGATTTCTCAACAGAAACTATGCAGGCCAGAAGGGAGTGGTAAGAAATATTCAAAGAGATGAACAGCAAGAACCTACAACCAAGATTACTCTACCCAGCAAAGCTATCATTCAGAGTCGAAGGTCAGATAAAGAGCTTCACAGACAAGAAAAAGCTAAAGAAGTTCATCGCCACCAAACCAGGATTACACAAAATGCTGAAGGGTATCCTTTAAGAAGAGGAAGAAGAAGAAAAAGGTAAAGATAAAAATTATGAACAACAAAATGACATCAAATACATACCTACCAACAAGTGAATCTAAAAATCAAGTGAATGAAAAATCTGAAGAACAGAATGGACTGGTGAATATAATAGAATCAGGGACATAGAAAGGGAGTGGACTGACGATTCTCAGGGGAAGCAGGTGGGAGGGGTGCGGGAAGAGATTGGACAAAAATCTTACTCCTATGGATGAAGACAGTGGCGTGGGGTAAGGGCCTGGGGTGGGGTGGGGAATCAGGTGGAGGGGAGCTATGGGGAAAAATAAAAGAGGAACACCTGTAATAATCTGAACAATAAAGATTTATTTATAAAAAAATAAAATAAAAACAGTTCCAGAAGGCAAAAAAAAAAAAATACAGATTGTTTTACAGATACCATCAATACTCATTATGCATGGATTCCATATTTGTTAAGTCGCCTACATGCTGACATTTATTTGTGACCTCTAAGTCAATAATCACAGTGCTTTTGTGGCCATTTGTGGATGTACTCAGAGCTTTAGAAAATCGGAGCTGCCCAATACACATGTTCCCAGCTGAGGTCAAACAGGGTGACTCTGTCTTCCTGTTTCTGCATCAAAGGTGTTGTAAACAAGCATCTTTTCTGCAGTCTTTTCAGAGCCATGCTTTTTTGCATAGTTGTGTTATTGGTAATGTCTCTGTTTAAAGTGGACTCTAAGTATAGTGTGGAAGAGCTGTCTAGTGTTCTATACCCAAAAAGGCTGTGATAAATTTACAGAGAAATATGTTTTAGGTAAGATTTATTTAAGAATGAGTTACAGTGTTGTTGGCCATGAGTTCAATATTAATGAATCAATGATATGTATTAAATGAGGGGCCTTTAAACAGAAACACGCATAAAACAGTTATGTATTGATAAAAAAATTTTGTTAGCAGAGGCTCACAAAACCTAAATTTTCTCTAGGATCAATTCTTCAGTCAGTATTCATGAATTCAGTGTTTGAGACATTATAGAAACATAGTTACTGCAGATAATGAGAGCCTGAATGCAGTTTTTTCTTATTGTAAACATGAACATGGGATTTTAAAATTTAGGAAACACTAAAGGCCTCTCTCTTCTACATCATATGTGACAAATTATTAGGTAATTATAAAGAATTAAGAGTGGGTTTGGCTTTATGCTTCTAATACTAATGAATAGATGACCAGTTTGGGACCTAGGATCGTGTCCTTCTGATTGTATTTTTACCAGCAGTAGTAGTACGAACTGGATCCGTGAGAGAAACGTCATTCCTCTCATTCACCAAGAAATGATAACATGTGATAAGATGGTAAGTCAGCTCTAACATACAGACCTTTGTCTTGCAACTAGTGTTTCAGAAATGAATAATGGATCAGGGCTTGCCTCGTAACAATGTCTTGATTGATTGCTTCCTTAATATGTGCTGAATGCTGACAAAGTGCAGATCTCCCAATCTGCTGTGACGGGACCATTGTTATTAAAGAGTACAATTATGCTTTTGTAGCCTTCACTCAGTTACTGATCTCATTCGACTTCCTGAGAGAAATACAAACAACTTCTCAAATGAGACAGGACTAAAATAATAGCTACCTTTTATTGAGTGACTATTCTAGACACTATGTTAAATAATAGGATCTATACTCATAGCACCTCTATGAATTAGGTTTTATTACTAGTATTATTCCAGTTTACTCACACACACACACACACTTAGAAGAGTTAACTAACTTGGCAAGTGAGTGAGTGGTTGAGCAGGGAATTCAAACACTTCGGTCATGTACTTGTTTTCTTTTCTCCTTACAGAAAATAAAATTTCATGTGCGTTTATATAGGTATAAATAAACATATGTGCACCAATCTACTCAGTCAAAAGTGAGAAATTTTATCATGAATAAGATCCTTTGAATGTATGAAACATTAGGGATTCTATAAGTTACTCTAAAAGTAAAATGAAATCAAATTATAAATCTCAGAAACTGTTATGACAATGGCTCACCAGTTTCTTCCTACAGAGAAGTAAATTGGAAAAGGCGGAGCATTTGAATACATGATAGGTATGAGGTGTTGGCCTAATAAATGCTCTTACTTTCAAATTCTAGAATACAGGATATTTTTTATTCAGCTCTTTGATCTTCTACACAAATAAATAAATAATTTACTAACTTCAGCAACATGTAAAAATAGAAACATAAAAAGTGTTACTATTTTGCTACTTTCTAGCACACTGAAACAGGTTGACAGATGACAGATTAGTTTAACATAAATATTTTATCAGCAATTTAGAGACTGTAAAAGAGTAAAATACACTACACATCACAGGAAATGTGAGAAAGTTGAAGGTAATCACTTTTTACTTTATGAAAGCACTGGGAACTCAAATGCATTGCAGATTTAGTCTTAGAGGATAAATATGAAACAGAGTAGTAATTAGTTTCTCTGATCACTTGAAAATAAGTTTTCAACCACAACAAATTGATTATTTTAAAAATAATAGTTGTATGCCTTGAAAATATTTTCTAAAACCTATAGCAACAATGATTAAAGGATAAGTTTGCCCTGTGCTTCTTTAGGGACAGGATAATATGCACTATCTCATTGCTCTCCTCTGTACCACTGTGTTACCACCAAAACGGTATTGCCACAATTATATCTTCCTCTAAAAACCGGGCACGTGCACTCTTACCTTGGTGGGGGAGGGATTTACAATGGAGTGGAGGCGCATACACCTTAGAAAATGTAATTATTTTTTCATATAAAACTTAATTGAATATAAATAATTTAGCAGTTCCTATATAAACATTCAATCTCTTAAACTTTCAACAACCTCTTCACTTTATTTTTAACATTTATCTTTATTGTTCAAAGTATTACAGATGTCTCCCTTTTTCCCCACTGACCTCCCTCCATCCCATCCTACCCCCACCCCGCACCCCACCCCACCACTCTCAACCTCTTCGCTTTAAAATGATGCTATAGTATTTTAGTATTTTTAATTGTTTTTCTTTAAGCTCCCGTTTTTCAAGATTTTAATTGTACCAATTACATTAATCTAGCCTTAGATGCTAAAAAAGTAAAAATAAAAATAAATCCACATCTGTCTTAACCTCTGAGATCTCAGAGTGATGACACTATATCATAGAAAAGTCTTTGAAGAGGTCCGGGCCTACTGAGATGTTTGCTTTAACAAAAGTTCACAATTTGTGTTTGACTTTTGAATTTTCAAATGACTCCTTCGCTGTGGGGGCCAGTGAGCATCATTTCATTGGTACATTTGGTTCCTGATATCCCTTATTATTAGCACCACACTCTAACCAACTGAGCTATCCAGCCACTACATTTACTAATATCCCTTAGAAAATAAATAGGCAGTATTTGTTGTTGTTGTTGTTTTATTGATTAGCAATAGATGTCTAGGGGGTCGGGAGTCTCAGAGATGAGGAAAAGGATGTTAGATAATCAGAATGCAGTCTGTGAAAAGCAGCTGCTCTATTTGTACACTGAAACAAATTGTGCTGTTAAAAGCAGCAACTCTGGAGGTAACTAAGGAACAAATATAGAACTTCATTTATATTTCTTTACTTATTATGCCCTAATTGAAAAGATAGATATGCATGAGAAGTATAAACATATCCCTTTTTCATTTTGGTTTTATGTCCATTTATCCTCTTTTCCTCCTCCTTCTCCTTTGTTTATTTATAACCATCCAATTCCAACCAGATCAGTGATTTCCGATTACATTATAGATAGGGAAAATAAATATAGCAAATTTTAAAAATTCATAAATATTTTCTTCTGAGGTCATATTGGAAGTATGATCCATAGACTGCAGGTGTGGCATCTCCTCCTCCAAAGTCATGGACAGGCTGATAATAGCAGCCTTGTCCACAAAGCAGTAACCCCCAAATCGCAACATGGGTGAAAAAGTGAAAAACAAACTCTCAATAAAAGAGCTGCATAGTCCTATCTTATCTCTAACAACCCAAGATGCATTACACCTTCAAAGTCCTGGGATGACTAGGATGTATGGAATCTTCCTTTCAATCCTTGAAAATAGCATCATTACTAGGATGAATAACAAAATTAAATAGTAAAGTCACCTTTGCCACTTCATAAAATTTAACCATGGTAAACATATTCAGTTTTCATTTGATTTGTTTTCTCTTTTTGTTCTTAGAGGATATTATATTTTGGAGGGTATGCCCTTAATTAACCAGCTCTATAAACCTGAACAAATGAAAGAATAGTCACTTTCAAAAACTTGTCACAGAGACTTTTTTTTCTAGAAATCAAATTTGCTTCTTATAATATGTGCTTAAAATATTTCAATGTCTTTATCTGTTACAGGTGAAATGTCCAAAATTTTAGTATGACACAAAGATTGCCTCTGAGCTGTATTCTTGTTTTCCCAAATCCATCTTTTGTCATGTCCGCGCATAACACCATCCACATTATCTTGCTTATATTTACATGTAGCCTATAGTGGCAGGCACATACTTTCCCCTCTGCCTGGGATTCTGACTTTTTTGCCTGACTCCTGTATTTCAAGTATCAGCTGAAATGTCAACACACTTTTGAAGTTTCTTGTGTCCTACCACTTTCAAGTTCCCAATCTCCATAAGCCAGAGCTTGCCAAATCTTTCTGGGTGTTCCCAGAGCTCTCTGTTGTCTTCTATGTTAATAATTCTCACATGCTGTAATTACTTGTTTACATGTCTGCCTCCCTGATTAGGTAACCACTTCTCCTGTCTGCATTGATTTTTGTTTCAGCGCTTAGGAGAATGTCTGCATCAGAGTAGGCACTTAATGCCTCAGAAAGCCCTTCCCATTCTCTTTCCTACTTACTCCAATATCATTTTTATCGTGTCTACATACTTACTGCATAGTTTTAGTTAATATTTTATAGTAGTTGTTGGTGAAAATGAGCTTTTGGGAATCTACTGCTCAGTGCTCTAAATATCTGATACTTGGAAAAATATTTTCAAAACAAAGTTAATTGTGCCTGGTTTTATCAATATCACCTTCCAGAATATGTGAGCTTGATAAAACATGATTTTTAAGAAAAGCAGTAAAAAACTGTTTTGCTAATGTATACATTTAATGGTAGAAAAAACACAAATAAAACTCTTCCCTGTAAAATTATTAATTAGATATCCATACTTTGACTACATTTCATTGATGGAAAAACTTTCTATTTGTAGGATGCTCGCAGCTCTATTTCACCATTATTAACATTTCTTTTTGGGTGTAGTAAATAGGCACTCTGATTCACTATTTCTTTGTTTGGCATTTCCTTATACTAATTTCTGTTAATGTCTGCTTTTGAATGAAAGGGCCTCTGGAGTGTCAACAAACACTTCACCAACATTTTAACTTAAAACATAATTTAAGCGTAAAATTTAGGTCAGGTAGACAGTTTTCTGCAGTATCTCATAAAAGCTATCTTTAACTTTTACAGTCAATAGTTAAATGCTCTCAGGAACAAAAAATTTGCATGTGTTCTCACGCACAAACAAAAATCATTTGAGTGTAAATTTAGAGAACAAATTTTGTTATCAAGTTGGTATGTAATGCAGTTTCTGGTGAAATAATATAAAGCAATCAAATAACATAATTTCTTCTTATGCTTAGTACTAACCTTATAGTTAAGACATTTCTAAAACAAACATTACAAAATTACTTTCAGAAAATACAGTATAAGTGTAACTGTAAAATCCAAGAAGAAGGTACACAGAGAGATAATCTCTGTGTCTGATAATCTGGTGTTATTATCAGATATAGTAGGGAATACTTTTATCCTTAAGGGGTACTTTCCAAGTGTATATACCAATGGATGTTTGAAAATGCAGAGAGTTCTGAACCTTATATAGACTGTTTTTCCTATACTACACACATAGCTCTGATAAAGTTTAATGTATAAATAAGACACAGTAAGAGATTAACAACAATAATAAAATGAACAATTATCTATCTATCTATATATATATAAGGCTAAGTGACTGACCATCCATCCAACCAACCTTCCCATTGACCAAGTGGCCAGTACATATGATGTGCGCTGGCAATTTAAAAATATACATTGACTCCTGCATGCATGATATATATATAAAGCTTGGCTGGCGCCAATCACAAGCGTGTATTTCCATCTGTCATTGTCAATTGTGAATTTGGTTGTTTTTTATTAACATTTCTATTATAGAGAAAGGGTGAATAGCAATATTAAAATATTTCTTCTAATCAATTTCCTTTCAATGTGCATGAATCTGTGCACCAGGCCACTAGTACTGTAATAAAAGCTATGTGAAAGTGGTCTCTAAACATATTTGACTCTATTGGACTCACCCTTCTTCTCGTAATGATGTGATATAATAAATGCCTATATGATGAGATAAAGTGAAGTGAGTGATATAACCATTCAGATGTAGTGTTTGGCTACTATTGACTTTCTGAGGATACATAAGAAGGAGGATCATCAAGCCATGACAATGTTGATGGTTGGATGTTAGAAGCAAATGATGTTGATGGTTGGGGATCCTCTATAGTGGAAGGTATTTTAAATATTTTTGGACAGTAGTTAACTGTGGGTAACTGAAACCACAGAAAGTAAAACTGCACATCAGTGGGGACTGTTATAGCTGCTGATTGGGTTATATCCCTTTGGCTTTAAGGATATCCAATCCTGCTAATAACACAAGTGGCTTCATTATGGCTCAAAGATGCTCAGGATCATTTGAATGTAATGTTGTTTTTTAATTTTAAAAAATTACAAGCATTTACAGCTTAGTTTTATTATTAGTTCCTGAAGTATTTTAAGTATTCAGTCTATTTCAGTACAAGGTTGATTGGACTACAAAGAAGTATATATGGAAATCAAAAGAGTTAGGCAACCACTTAACCTTAGGCAAGTGACAGGAAAGTGATAATGTCAAGGTTCCCAGAGTAAAGAATTTCCATTTCCCAACAATGCCAATATTATAATGTAAGTCCTAAGTGTCATCTATTTTTAGTAAAGGATCAAAAGGGAGAATCTTTTCACTCCTAACCTTGAGCTACATCAATGCGCCCGCTGTCATAAGACCTCTCAGTATCAAAACGTCTTGGGCATTGATACAGCCCACGCTGCAGTGCCACTGCTGCACCTTACTAGGCTGGGAAAGGCCTGCTGTCCTTGGCCTTGGGCGGAGCAAGCTGGTGAGTAGAGCTGACACCAGTCTCTAGCTCAAGTTTTGCAGAACACTGACGTGAGTGAAACTACAGTGTGGGAAACTCCTATCAGTGCAACTGTACTTGAGCTGAAAAGACACAGGAAAATTCAGATTCCACAGCTGTCAACTTGCAAACTTTCAACAGAAAGAAAAGCCTTTAAGAATGTAAACAAGGGCAGTGAAGGTCTTGCTATCTAAAGATATCGGCATGCGGGAAGCTCTCTTGCAGCTTGAACACAGCGAGGCAGTGACAAACCCCATGCTGTGATGTGCGCGGGGCCTCCCTTGGAGACTCCTGGCGCTGTTTCTTCCTGCTAAGTACTTTACCTGTGACTGCACTGGCAGACTCTTCAAAAGCCCGAAACGGAGGGTCTGTCTCTGTAGAAGCAAAGGCAGGTTTCTCTGAAAGAACCAGTTTGGCATTTCTAGGGGAAAGGTCATTTCTTTACACCTCAGAGGAGGACTGATACCAATCATAGAAAGCATATCAGGCACGAAAAGCTACATTTTCTTAGACCCCCTCAAGGAAATCCTGTCCCAGCTATGCAACTGGTATTATTAGCAGCCAATGAACTAATTTATCCAACTTCATTGCATTGACTTTCCTCTTCTGTGAACTGGCATCCCAGCTGGGAAAAGAAATGTTTACTGAGACTTGCTGGATTTTATTTACAGGCCTAGCAGACTCACTCTAAGTTTCAAAGAAGAGATGCCTCTCCTGTTGGTGAGATATGAGGTGGTGTGAAAATCACCCAAATGCACTTGAAAGATAGCACTCTCCTGACCTCAAGAAGGATAATATCGAGTTAAGTGCGGCACTTTGACTTCATCCAGCATAAGTATCGGTGCCAAGGCAATCACATGAAGGGCCCTTGGGATACTGGGGTGATAAATCAGCACTTGGAAGGAGGCCTCCAAAATTTCCCTGATTACAGTGCCTGAGGAGCAACTGATTGAGCCCTCTATTAGAAACTTCTCTATCAGAAAAATAAAGAAATATTGTGTCACACATCTAAAAGAGCTGCATTGTTACAGACATTCCTATTCAATTATTTACATATCCTCTTTCTGGTAAATCTCATCTGCTTCTCTCTTCTTTCTAAATGTCACAAGTTTTACTCTCGCATTGGCACTGGAGTTAACATTTGAAGGGGGGAAAGGTTGTACTTAAGTTTAATAGATTTCATATTTAATAATGGAGTCAATAAAATCTGCCCACTTAATCAGTCAAAGGCTATTCTGCTCTGGACACTAAATGCCTCCAATGAGCTGTGTTGTTTCCATTACAGACAATATAGCCATTATTTTAAACTCTTAGAAAAATATTTTAATATTTCCAGAGCTTTACTTATCTATAAATAAATAAAATGGCATTGATTTTAAATAAATGAAATAGTGCTGACATTATTCTTTATACATTTTCATTAACAAAATCTCAGAACAAGGAAAAAAATTCAAACCCATATGGGATGTGAAGGATTTAAAGCACCATGTCAATTTTTTTATATTTTTCTTTCTCTCTTGTGACAAAGATACTTTGCTTGATTAAACTTTAGTTAGGCTCCTGAACCTTCTTTTAGGCCCATCCCTAGACTTCCTTATAAAATCCAGTTTCAGGAAGAATCCTGCTAAGTCTATTTAGTAAGAATTCTCCACCCTCCCTATCCCATCAAGCTCATTATCCTCCAGGGTCTTCCAGGGGAGGGCTGATCACCCTAGCTGCCTTCAGCAAGAATCTCTTAGGTGGATTTACCCAGAATTCCCTTTTACACCTGATGTGTCCTCTTAGTAATTTCCCATCCACTGATCCCCCACCTAGTTCCTTGGCTAAAAATCCCTACTTGCCCATCCTGTATTTAGAGTTGAGCCTGATCTCGCTCCCCCACCATAGAATCCCAGCACAGTGGTTCCTATACCGATAGCTATGGTCCTGAATCAAGTTCACTGTGCCATCTTTAGCAACTGTCATAGTATAGTTGTTTTTTTTTTCTTTAGCACTTGCAGTTTCTCATTTTATAGAAGAAATGTAGAAGTGAATGCAAAAGCACAATTCTATAACTAAATATTTCCATCTATTGTTTGTTTTGCATTCAGCTTTACAGCAATATGCCATCATTAGTCATAGCAGTATTACTCGAAGCAGTATTAACAGCATAGCTCTACTGCCTTTATATTAGCTTTCTAGCCATTTCAGTGATATATCCTCAAACCTCAATTACTAATACATAACCATTTTCAGAGAAAGGGATAGTGCATGTCTAAGCATTTTTTTCATATCTTGGTATTCTATTAGCTTGAAATGAACTCTGTACAAAAAGAATGACCCCTGAAAAACTTTAATTTTAAGCCAGGAAAGAATCTATTTTAGTAGCACATATTCATGGCAAGTTGGTATACGGTTGTAAAATATACTAAGTCTAATGATTTTGATAATAAATAAATAAAGCTTTTGCTGTTAACTGAACATATATTTTTCTGTTATGGAACAAAAGACTTAAAATAACTATATCATTGCCTATCATGCCACTCTCATATTCTTCTGCTCTTTAGGGAGCCTGTACGCAAATGGCTGGAAAATATAAATTTTTTAATTTTTTTTTTTTTTTACTGAAAGTTACTACTGTAGTGTCTTTAGCTTTTATTGGCTTATTATAAGATTGTGAAGAAAACTGGTTGTTTATTCTTTTTCATTAACCGTTTTAAATTTTCTGAAATGTAAACTGTTAAGGAAATGAAATCTACTTTGTATTTTCATAACTTATTAAGTTCCAGTGGAGGCTTTCCCTTCATAAAAAGTCTCTTAAGGTGCTCCAGACTAAGTTGATTCATTTATATTCAAGGTATCCTCTTTATAGCTTTCACTGTATTTGTCACTCTGAATTATAATGTTCTTACTATATTTTTTCTCCCTATCTACTCTGTACACCCCTAAAGTCAGCAATCTTCAACATAAAAGACAAAAGAATTTGCCAACAGAAAGTGGTACTATGTCATGTGACATGAGCAATCAAGATTCATGAAATGAGCACACCTCCAGCAGAAAGTATCCCCTATGACTCGCATCATGGCCTTGTTCCAGGTTTTCAACTAATATGCATTTTCACTCTCCTATAGCACACCCCAGTAGAAAAAATGGTGGCAAGCAAGAACATTTTGAGAAATAACTATGAATGGAAAACAAGTATCAAAGAAAGTTTATTATCCATATTTAGACATTTGGGAAAACATAACTTTTTGAGAGTTTTGTTTATAGTAGCCTACTGAAGCAAGAAGCTCTTATCTACATAATAGATTATATGTTTTAACAGTGGAATCTTGAAAGTTGCATTTTCAAAATCATAACACCCTATTTCTTTACAAGTTGCTACCATTCAAATATGTAAAGGTTCCTACTGGGAGGTTAATTTACTTTTCTCAAAGGGCTGGAGTAAGGTTAAAAAAAAATGAAAACAAGGTTCAAAAAAGAACTAATTAGATTTTTCTGCCTCTGTTCTCTCTGTTCAGATAACCTTTAGAAAGTTGTTTAATCTTTTTATATATCATTTTGCTCATCAGTAAAAAAAAAAGTGAGAATAATAACCACCTCAGAAAATGGCTTATAGGATTAATTGAGATAATGGAGGAGAAAAGAACTTTGTATACAGTACTGCCTAGCAAATAATACAGGATCCCTGAGGCAAATTCCAGAATATTCACTTATTAAGTTTCAGTTTTCTAAAATAAAATGCATGGTTAAGCACATTCTAAAACTGACTGATTGCGATAACACCAAACTACAATAATAACAAAGAATAATAAGACACAGTAGAATCTATGTTAGAGATAAAATTTCTAGGGAACTTTTGTCATTATAAGAAATTATAATACACAAAATATTTTATAACATTATAGGAATTATAGTGCTAACATGCTGAATAGTATTTCTCATTTTTTTGGTGACAATGAGAACACTTCTGAGGTTCTTCAGTCATTGAGCTATCAGTTTCTGAGGCTCCCTCACTCCATGCACCTCCCTCCCTTCAAAAAGGAAAGTGGAAAGACAGAAGAGCAGCCCTAGCCCGTTTGGCTCAGTGGATAGAGCATTGGCCTGTGGACTGAAAGGTCCCCGGTTTGATTCCGGTCAAGGGCACATGCCTGGGTTGTGGGCTCGATCCCCTGTAGGGTGCGTGCAGGAGGCAGCAGGTCAATGATTCTCTCTCACTATTGATGTTTCCATCTCTCTTTCTCCCTCTCCCTTCCTCTCCAAAATAAATAAAGATATATTTAAAATAAAATAAAATACTGTATATCTAAAGAATGACAGAAGAGCAGATAGATGATCTGAAAGAAGGTCAACTTTATTTTAAAATCTATGCAGTTTACTTTTTCTTATTCATTGTTGTCATACTTGAAGTATTTAATAAAAAATTATTACAGATCTAATATTTTGTTCATCAGTTTATTTTGTTCATTAGATTCTCCATATGAGTGAGATCATGAGATACTTGTCTTTCTCTGACTGGCTTATTTTGCTCAACCTAATATACTCCACATAGAACCATGGAACAGACTGATGAATTTCAAAGGGAAGTTGGGGCTGGAGGTGGGGAGAAGAGATTAACTGGGGAACTTATATGCATATATGCATATCCACGGATACAGACAATAGTGTGGTGAAGACTTGGGAGGGGCAGGTGCAGGGAGGAGGGGCTAAATGGGAAAAACAACAATTAAAAAAATAAGAGGGACATCTGTAATACTTTCAACAATAAAGATAAATTTTAAGAAAATGGTGGAAGCTGACATGAAAACAAACAAACTGGTATGCATTTGGAAAAAAATGATTATGGATTATTTACTCTCAACATCTCATCATATCACAACCAAAGCACATTCAAGATGTATTTGGAAATTTAGATTAATTTTTATTTATATTAACTATATCCAAAATTTGTGAACAAAGGCATTTTCTCTAGAGTCAACTCTACCTATTTTTTTTTCCTGCTCACAAAATTCCTCCCACAATGCTCCCCTTCCCAATAACCATGCGGTTCCTTTAGCATTTTGCAGGTGGCTGGCCTGCTCTGCTTGTTTATTTGTGTTTCAGAAGTTAAACTGTAAGCATTAATCAGATCCTACAGTGTTTTATTTTGTGTCAATTTAAAAATGCAAATAAACTTGAAAGCTGACCAATTGCCTGAGAAGTACTAAAAAAGAACGGTTGCTAACAAAAGTGCTAAGGAAGAAAACCCAACACATGTTCCCAATCACTTTGTTAGCTTAGAAAGTTGGAGGAAGAATAACAGTGATAGAACAAGAACAAAAACAAGGGAAAGGAATGAGCCAAGATCTTAAAAGCAAATCTTTCCAATTAATCAAGTTTTGCAAATATGTTAAAATAAAAGTATGTACTACAAAAACAGAATCGTCAGATATTTTTATTCCCTTAAATTTATTATTTTTCTTAAAAAATGTCAAATAGTTTTGGAAAATGGCAAAGGACTTTAAAATTAATTTTTAAATATAGCTGAAATTATTTACCCTTATGTATGTTATAGGCACATTAAAACCCTCTGCCCTCATTAATGGATACTTCAAGTATCTGCCTGTATTTCCCTCATAAAAGAATACTAATAATATATTAATAATTGAGTATTGAATCCCATTGAGTGTATTCTCTCCTATTTGTGTGTAGTCATTTTTTTCTTTATGATTTAAAATATTTGTTTACATACTGTTATTATAAGTTGCAATACTTTTTAATATCAAAATGGCTAATAATGGTGTGTAATTAGAGCCTTTGGAAAAGATGATGTCTTTTGATCTTTATCACTTTTTACTTTACTGGGGCAGTTTCAGTTCTTTAGCTTTTTCTAGGTCAGAAGCACCAGACAATATGGATTAGAAGATTTTCAGTGTTCTGCTAGGACACATCACAAAATAGCCTCCCTAGCCTGGTGAACATTTCAGAGAAAGACAAGGAATGTAAGGAAGCATCTTCTTCTTTTTTTTCCCCCTCAAAATGCCACCATTTTGAGATGTTAGCATTTCCCTGCCACAAGGGGAGGAGTAAAGTTTCCCTGTGGCATGGCAGAGACTGTTCTCACTTTATGCTTTGGTCCAGTGACTTCCACAGTAAACTCCTGGAGTATGGCCGTTGTGTCCAGAACTAATATATAGTTATATTAAGTGATTGAGCTTTAAAGAGATATATTCTTTGAAGTGTTTATCAGTTCAAAAAAATTATTTGAGCCAGAAATGTATGCAGTTTAGGCAAAATTAAAGGCTATTTCTAAACTTTGTTGTTTCAAGTTCATTCATTTACAATAAACTTTTATTTAAAAGTGGCCCATTCCTTATATCTGTCCATTCCTAATTGGAAAAAAACAATATTGAGGATAGAAGTTGTTGAGTAGATTGATATGCTATGATGGGATAAAATGTATTTGTTAAATAAGAATTTGTCTCTATTTAAACATTTCTACAGATATCACTTTGAGGAGACGTATATAATTTTGGGAGAAAAATCATGCTCATGTGTATATGGATACCATCACTTGTCAATAGAGAGATATGCTAAATTTCTGACATTTTTTAAAAACCAGGAAGCCTAAGGCAAAACCATTATTCTTACAATAAACTGACTCATAAATGCAGAGAACAGACTGACAGTTGTCAGATGGGACAAGGGTTGGGGAATGGGTAAAAAACATGAAGGATTAAGCAAATTAAATAATTCATTAATGTTAATATTAGAAATCCCAAAACTAGATCTGTATGGTTCTCAACCTGTTTGTGGTAATGATCAAATCAGTTTATTTTGCTGCCTTTTTGTATTCAGTTTTTAATAGTAGTGAATTCTATCCCAATTTTTACTTTCTTGAGACTTTTATTCTTAAAACACCGGGGATAAAAAGAGCAAACCTAGAGATAAGTAATCATGTTCTTGTTAGTGCTTAAGTCTCAGACCCTGAGGATCCATTGCAAAGTAAATGTTACTCACGGTTGGTCTTCATTTAAGTTAAAATCCCATTAAACTATTTTCCAATTTCTTTTGAGGCAGATATCTAATGATTATTAATGTTCTCTCTGGTGATGTTTATGGATGCAGAACCAGGGAATAATTTGTCTCAATAAGAGAGACTAAGCCTGTAGAATGATATTTGGGTATCTAAATATTTAAAATACCTAATTGCTTATCTCTAAGTAATATTTCCTCCCATTAGAGAGTCTAGAGTACTATGCTGAATTACTGAATAATATATGACTTAATATTTTTATATGAATCACAAAATGTAAAAGACAAATCAGAGGTATGGATATGTCATGAGAAGAGCTTCAATATTATAAAAAGCTCAGAAACATGAAATGTGCTGAATGATTAAAAGTTGCTAAATAGCCTGGCCAGCATGGCTCAGTGGTTGAGCAGCGACCCATGAACCAGGAGGTCAAGGATGGATTCCAAGTCAGGACACATGCTGGGGTTATATGCTCAATTCCCAGTAGGGGCTTACAGGAGGTATCTAACCAATGATTCTCTCTCACCATTGATGTTCCTATCTCTCTCTCCCTCTTCCTTCTGAAATAAATAAAAATATTTTTTAAAGTTACTGAATTACTGGAAGTTGAGGGTAAAATAATTTATTAAGCTATGCTCTTCAAAAAAAGTAACCAAAATGAGTTATCATGAGATTTATATAAAATTATCAGCTTTCTTTTATGACCTAGATTTTGCTATAATAAATCTTCCAGGTCACATAAAGATCACTGAGATGAACATTTTTTAACTCTGCCAAGTATTATCAACTTTAAAAAAATCCAAATATTAGTTTTTTTATTCTTTCATTTTTCCCCTTAAAATCAAACATAGAGAGTATTCCATTATTTTTACGAATTGCTGAAAAAATAAATGTGGATTTTAATGGATTCTGATTAATTAAAAGTTTACTTTATAGTGCATGTTCACATAAATAATTGGTAGATTGCTAAAATGTATATTATTTAAATAATAAATTAGCTAAAGTTAAAATTATTCTTTGAATAGGTTTCCTTGACTGATTTACTGTCATAATGCAAATGCCAGAATGTAATGAGTGATTCAAATTTCACTGATATAATATGACATCTGACAGTTAATAATGGGTTCCTGAAACTGCTGCTATAAGTAATATGCAGTACAAATTTAGCATGGCTACATTCAATATTAGTCTATGAAGATAACAGAGCAACTGGGAAAATTAGGCAATCTTACCATGACAAAAAGAGTACAATTAGTTTTATAATTACATTTATTTACATGGTGAATTTTGATAATATGAACTCGTTTTTGAGTCATCATCATTTTTTATGGAAGATAATATACAATTATATGAAATACTATAATCACTCAAAAGCATCAGCTGTGACTTTCATATTTTCTTACAGAAGAATATACACATATATAACAACATGCCTTTCTGTTGCTGATTTTTAACAAAATATTTGAGGAATAGCTACCATGTGCTAAATAAATAAATAAATAAATAAATAAATAAATAAATAAATAACTGTAGAAACCAAAAATCTATTTTGTTCTAGAGTATTGGTACTATTTTTCTGTCATGGTTTAAAGAAAGAACCATGACATAGGCATGACTCAAGAGTGAATACCAACCGAAGATGTATACTAAATATTTGAAATCCATTTGTGAAATAAATTTGCCATTATGTACAATGGTTAGGTGACATATGGTATAAGGGTATGTATGGCAGGAGTCAATTAACTCCAGTTGGTAAATTCTGTTCACTTGAGTAGAAATTGGAAAACAAAGCTAACGTTGGATTTAGTGAACAGGTATTTATTGCATTTATACCATGTGTCAGGCACCATGCCAAGAGCTGTAGTGTTTAAAAACATAATAAAAAATCTGATTCTCTTTGAAGAACTTGTAAGCTAGCATGGTAAATATACACATAAAGTCTTTGTTAAAGATTATATATATATATATACGTGTATATATATATATATATACATATATATATATATATACACATATATATATATATATACACACACACACGCACACTATAATGTTATGCTCCGGGGAGATAAAATGTGTGATAAAATAGGTCTAGCTCCACTGACTACACACTAAAATTTAAACTCAATCAAACCACACAAGATTTTCATTTATGAGTTTACTTGTTTGAAGACTTCATATATTCTATGCTTTTTCTAGGTCTGACCTACAAATGACAGTCATGATCCAAAGCTGCCCCCCATAACACGCCCTTCATCACAGTTCTGGCTCTCTTACAGAAGTCAAAAAATTCACAAGGTGCTTGTAAAATGACAAAATTAATGCTGAGTTTAACAATTAATGACAGTAACAATAATGAGGAGTTTTAATAGTGTATTTTCCCTAATATAGCCTTAATCATTGCCATTGTCATACTAACATTTATGGAAAGCCTACAATGGGCCAGATGCTGAATACATTGTTTATTTTATTTTTGCAAACGTTTTTTTAATTGTTGTTGAAAGTATCACATATGTCCCCTTTCTCCCCCCATTCACCTCTTTTAGCCCACCCCCACACATGGCCCCCTGCCCCAGGCCTTCACCACCTGATGGTCTGTGTTCAGGGTTATGCATATATGCATACAAGTTCTTTGGTTGATCTCGTCCAACCCACCCACCCACAATTTTTGCAAACTTTTAAAGAAAAAGAAAAACAAAAGCATGGAGAAGTCAATTAAATTACCCAGTGTGTTACTGCTTGAAAGCAATAGAGATGGGATTTGAACACAGATTTTGTGGACTATAAAGGCTGGAATTTTCCTTTTCTATTCTCTTTACTTTCTCACCTGTTTTTCTTGCCCACATGCTGTGATCTAATAGAAATATTTTGAGCAGTGATAATATTATTACTGAAAGCTGAAAAAAATTTTTTTCTGCATACCTTCACATTTACTTTTTATACAAGCCCATTATATATCTGATTGACATTTTGTAGCTGGTCAAGTACTTTTCATTCCACTTCTGTTTGCAAAAGCTTGTTTTAAACTCCCTCCATAGCGCACAGAAACCTAAAGATACTCATGTCATTCTTTCTGTACTTTGTTCACCACCATTTCTTTAGTAACCAGAAGATTGAAGATAGATATGAACTCACAAATATTTTTGAATGAAAAGGAGGAGAAGAATGGGAAGAAATATTGGGTTTATTAAGGAGGAACTAAGCTGTAAACAATTCTCTGATTTCTCTGTGAGCATTAGGATAAGAATAATAAAATGGTCATTCTGGTCCACTCCTGTTTGACTCTCTCTTCCTTGTTGTTCCAGAATGGGAGATTTGGTGATAGTCTTGAGATGAAATATACTTTTTTCCTTATGCCCATACTGCTGCCAGAGTGGTCTCTGTGTGCCCATCTCACTGTCAGCTTAAACTTTTTCTTATTTGTATTGATGATATTATTTGTATTGCTCATAGATATTGATCATATCTTGATCTGCCCTAGTACAACTTTTGAGACCTACTTATACAAAATCAAACCGCTTTTCTGTTCAATGCGATTTCATCTCTCATTGCCTCCCCTACACTTCTCATTCCCTGTGTATGAAGTATTCTGTCCTACCTTCACATCAAGGCAAATTTCTCATCCTTCCAGACACAAATCAATGTTTATTTCTAGGTAATAACTTCTCCAGCTTAAAATGGGTAAATTTTTTTCTACACATATCTCTAGTATATTTGAACATGTCTAATACTAGAGATGTTAATACTTGACTTCTTGTAGAACTGTGTTAAGCAGTGCCAGATACACAAGATTCTCAATAAAGGACATATGAAAAAATATTAGTCAACTCTGAGGAAAGTGTCAAAATTAGTGATGTTGCTGATCTACTATAAATCTTTGATTTCAAGAAGGTGAAAATATGCCTTTTACTATGTGCCACAACTGTTTTATTATTTGGTCTACAATTAATTATGTTTATCTTTTTAGTGAACCAATTCATACAGCACCATAGATCCAATTTTTTTCTCAATAATGTTGACCTGCCCTTTTCAATTCAAGTTTGGATGACTAAAGCTGAAATAATGTCACCATATCTGGCTGTACTCATCTCTCCAGAATAGCTACAAGTTTTGGAAAAGCTTTAAATATGAATAATTCTTTATAAAATCACATAGTCCAAGGAAAAAGATGGGGGGTGCCAAATTAAAAAGTCCACACAGTATGGCAATTTTAGTAAAGTAAAATGTATTTTTAAATAAAATATTTTATCTATGTCCATTTTATTAATAATATTATTTCTTATTTTCTTATAAAAGATTCTTCATGAGGCCAAGCATATATAAAATCCAATATGATATCTGAGTTCAGTTATAGATCAAATTCTATAGAGATCAACTTTTAAATTAACTAGATTTATTCAAATATATTGGTCAACACTTTCTTCCACTCCTCTCTAGTTAAAACCAACTTAAATAATGTGCTGTCATGATAAAAATATCTCTCACAAAAACATCTGCATACCTTGGTATGAAGTAGTTGAAGAGATGATGACAACTAACAGACTAATTAAAAATAGAGATATGTCATTTAATTTTTTTTGAATGATTTTAAGGAGGTAGTTTCTAACTTTCAAATTTGTAAGTCGAAAACTTGAGTTTTCAAAGCTAATATGTTAATGTGTACATGAATACATTCTTAAAAGTCACCATTAAATTAAATGTATAATAATATAATGCATTTCCTTTTTCCAGTTATTCTGAAAAACATCACCTTAAAAGTTAAGAAAAAAATGGACTTAGCCAGTCATAGAATGACAAGTACCAGATGATTTTACTTATATGTGAAACCTAAAGAACAAAAGAAACTAATAAACAGACTAACGGACACAGAGAACAGACTGGCTGCTATCAGAGAGGATGGGGTTGACCACTGGGTGAGAAGGGTGAAGGAATTAACAAAAGAAAAAGATAAAGACTCCTGGACACAGACAATAATATGGTAATTGTCAGAAGAAAGGGTGGTGGGAGAAGGTGGAAGAAGGTAAAGGGGGGATAAATGACAATAGAAGGAGACTTGACTTGAGGTGGCAAATAACCAATACAATAAGAAGGTGATGTATTGTAGAATTGTAAGCTTAAACCTATGTAATTATTTAACCAATATCACCCTAATAAAGTCAATACAAAACAAATTTACATAAACAGCAGACAAGCAAAAAACCATCAGCCTCTGTCTGAAAAAATTTCTTTTTCTTGGTTAGTTTACTTCTGTTATTGTATGTTATTATGACCTACAGTGCAATGTCACCATAACATCTATGAAAAGTTTCATAAAGTAGAAGTAATGCATTTTCTATATATTTAAAATATGCATAAGCTCTTTTCTCTTACTACTTCATTCTACATTATAAGTATAATATCTGAAACATTTAAAATGGAAGGAATACATAAATTAGCCAAAGAGTCTAATTTACCTTTTAATATGAGAAATGCATTTCCAAGGACAAAAAGCTCATTGAGATTTGTTCTGTTTTCCTTGTTGTGATTTTCCATTTAACGTGGCATGCTTTGCTCCTAATCTCCATGCGCTGGTCCTATTGAGCACCATAGGTTTGGTTCATTCTACTTCCCCAAGATAATCTCTTTTAATATGTGAATATATATAGAACATACACAGCACTCCCTCAACTTCTCTAGTCTTCTTGGTCTCCAGACATAAGAAATGGTGTCCAGATCATCCCTGCCCACGTTTATCTTTTCTTAGGACACTCCAGTGCATCTTTGGAAGTTTGATACCCAGAATTGAATGTCAATCTCAAATATGAGTTGATCAACCCAATGTAAAGTCAAATCATTAAATCTGTTAATATAGAATCAAAGTGTTTCTTCATCTGGCCTAAGAAAATATTATAATTTTTTCTGTAACAATTGAACCTGCTAAATTACAGTGGATTATAATCAATTTAATACTTTAAACCTTATCATCTGATTAAGTACAAAGCTAGTTCAAGTGCACTTGCTAATGATATTTCTCTTAGGTCAAATACATATATAGAACATCACACATAAAACTGTATTTTTACCTTTATTATTCCACTTAGAAAATGTATTTATCCTGATTATGTCATCTACCTTATAGATTTTACTTTGTACAACATACAGATATGATATACACTAAGAGGTATTTCTGGACCTTTATCAAAGTCAATAATAAAACAATGCCAGACTAAAATAGGATCAGGAGCACTATGTTGCCTTAACAATATATAAAACTCCTTCAGCTTTACATGCTGACCATACAAAGATACTTATAATTTGATAAAGCTGCAGAAGTAAATGAGATAAATGAGGATGCTCAGGGAAATATCTGGCTTACAATAGGTATTCAGTAAAATATACTTGGTATAATTCTTTTGGGCTAAACATTAATTCTCATTTATCTAGATAAGACTAATTTAACTGGGTATCTAGAGGTTTGAGGACTTCCTTAAGTATCAAATCCTCTATAAAAGTATTACATTTTATATTTTTAAAAAATCAATTGAATTATTTTTCCCCAATAGTGATTTAGAAATGTGTGTACAAAGGCGTGTGTGTGTGTGTGTGTGTGTGTGTGTGTGTGTGTGAGAGAGAGAGAGAGAGAGAGAGAGAGAGAGAGAGAGAGAGAGAGACTATCAGAACTCTGAGAACTCTGATATCTTTTGGAGAAACAATGTTTCATAAATACATGAAATAGAAAAATTAGCTTTAAGCCACTAACTATCATTTATTGTACCACCTACAGGGGCAGTATCAACATCTCCCCTAAAGGAGCTTGACTTGATTATAAATTTTTTTCAAATATGATGCCAGAGGCATTCAAACAGCAAGATAACTTTGATAATTCAAGCGATATAATTCAAACACATGGCTCATGAATGAGGGATTACAATATCACAACCCACTGTGTAAAAATCTGGTTACAGAGCTCCATGTGTGTGAGGAAAATTAATTTCATATTAGATATAGACCCACATGCATCTTCTAACAAATGATTTGGAATATTCAAGCATATGTTCTGCTTTCCTTCTTATGCCCTGTAGTAGGAAACTGTGCACCCTGCTGTTTAGTAAACATCAACACATTGGATCCTCACTGACTGCACAGGACACCAGATATGCAGAGCATACAAAGCAAGGAGTGAGTGGCTGCTGGAAACATTCTCCAACTTTTCTACATGAGAGAATGTAGGCAGTTTCCATTTCAGTATCTATCTCAGTGAAAAGAATTACATTATGTATTTTTTAATTGTCAACCAGGGAAATGTTTCACTTAACCTAAGAATTACATGTTACCCTGTCTTTTCTATATAATACCATGTTTATCTACATTCTAAAAAGCAACCTGCCCCAATTTATTTGTAGTACACTGCTAACAATTTACAGGTATGTTTACAAACTCTAAGGAGGCCAAAGGGCTCTTTCATATTTGTTTATATGGGAATTTAGAGGTTATTTCACTTATGGAACAATTTGGGGGACCTGGAGCATATGCCTTTATTCTCCCTTAATACTGTAAACACAAGTCAGACAGCAAGGCAGGTCCTAACATCCTCCTTTCCTCTTATTATGTCTATTTCTTATAAAAGTTTGAGTTTGCATTTTAAATATAAATATTGCTGACCACAAAAATAATTTATCAAGGCACTATATATTGTCATTGTAAATTCTGCTATCCTGTCTTATCATTATATACATGATAATGGATTGATTAATGCCTGGTGTGAATTACCAGAGTGTTCAATCCTTGAAAAAGTTACCTACTAAAATAGTGCCAGGACTTACTACAACCAGTGACCAGAACTGATTAGGTTTTTTACTGTGATGTAAGTAAACACTATCAATAAGAATCAGAAAGTCAGAAGATAAAAAAATATTACTCAATCATTGGGCATCTGTCCTCCGTATGAAAATCAGAACAGAGCGTGACTACAGATCAGATATAGTTATCGCTGATGGAAGAAGAACACAGCGCATAACAAATAACTTTGCCTTAGAAGTAGTGAAGTAAAAAAAAAAAATCACAAAATATCATTTCATATTGTTAATGCTACTCTGTTTTGTTTTTTTTTTTGTCTCAAAGTCAAATGCATTTCTCTGCTCTCTAGTATGTCAACAAAGGCACTAATGAATTCCATTTTTCAAGGAGAGAATTAGGAGACATTTCAGTTTCTCTAGTGTGTGATACTACTTGATTCTTTGTTTTTGTTTTGTGGACATGGACATCAACAATGATTTTAAGTTAAAGTGTGGGTGGCCTAATCAGTAGACAAACTAAAATGAATAATAAAAAGGTATTTTTAGCCATGTTAGAGAAATTATTTTTGAAATCAGTAGAGAAAAGAGACTTCTAAAGATCAAAATGTTTTAAATATCACAGGCAAAATATAAAAGAAAATTTAATAGTTTCACATATTCTAATTTTTAATACATGTTCCAATTTTTTAGTTATTTGGAACAGTGTCCTACAATTCAGACTGAAATTGTCACTTGATATTGGATCTTCTTAGGTACTGTTATAGTTTTATAATTTAAATATTAATAATATATACCTCACAGATTTGAGGTAAAATAAGACAATGTATATGAGAGTTCCTAAAAATACTAGATGTTTAATTAATTTTAGTTAAATTTAAAATAATTTTTAAAAGAAAGCTTTAGTTGAAAGATAGGACCTTAATAGACACTTTCTAAAGAGAGCATACAAATGGCCAAGAGACATATGAAAAGTTGCTCATCAGAAAAATGCAAATTAAAGCCACAATCAGATCACCTCATGCCTTTCACAGTGGCTATCATCAGTAAATCAACAAACCACAAGTGCTGGCAAAAAATGTGGAGAAAAGGGAACCCTCCTGCACTGTTGCTGGGAATGCAGAATGGTACAGCCACTGTGAAAAGCACTATCGAGTTACCTCAAAAAATAAAATTTCCTAAAGATTCAGTGATTCCACTTCTATGTTCATAGCATATATTGGCTATTATTTACAATAGCCAAGATCATGAAGCAGCTCAAGTACCCAACAGTTCATGAGTCGATACATTTACGCAATGGAATACTATTAGGCCACATAAAGGAAGCAAATCTTGCCTTTTGTAGCAGTATGATGTGACTGAAGAGTATTATGCTAAGTAAAATAAGCCAGTCAGAGAAAGACAAGTATTATATGAGTTCCCTGAAAAACAAAATAAACTAACAAATGAAATAGAAACAGACTCATAAATAGAGAACAGACTGACAGCTGTCAGAGGGGATGAGAGTTAGGGTGCATTGTGAAAAAGGTGAAGGGATTGAGAAAAAAAAACAACAATAGATACATAACTCAGACACAGACAATGCTATGGTGATTACCAGAGTGAAGAGAGCATGGAGAAAGGGAGAAGAGGGTGAAGGGGAAATAAATTGTGATGGAAGGAGAGTTGACTTGGGGTGGTGAACATGCAGTCCTATCTAATAAAAGAGTAATATGCAAATTGACTGTCACTCCAACACACAACATGGCTGCCCCCATGTGGACACACAATGGCCACCACAAGATGGCCAGCAGGGGAGCGTAGTTGGGAGGGACCAGGCCTGCAAGGGAGGGCAGTTAGGGGCAATGAGGCTGGCGGGGGGGGGGGGGGGGGGGCGGGGATGCACAGTTAAGGTTGACTGGGTCAGCAGGGGAGGGCAGTTAAGGGTGACCAGGTAGGCAGGGGAGTAGTTAGACATCAATCAGGCTGGCAAGGGAATGGTTAGGGGGTGATCAGGCTGGCAGGCAGAAGTTAGGGAGTGATCAGGCTGGCAGGTAGAAGCGGTTAGGGGTAATCAAGAAGGTAAGCAGGCGAGCAGTTGGGAGCCAACAGTCCTGGATTGTGAAAGGGATGTCCGACTGCTTGTTTAGGCCCAATCCCAGTAGGATCAGGCAGTTGGACATCCCTCTAGGGGTCCCAGATTGGAGAGGGTGCAGGCTGGGCTGAGGGACACACACACCCCCATGCACAAATTTCATGCACCAGGCCTCTAGTATAATATATATATACAGATGATGTATTGTACAAGTATATAACTGAAAGCTGTATTATTTTTATATTATTTATTTTAATTTTTAATATATTTTTATTGATTTCATAGAGGAAGGGAGAGGGAGAGAGAGATAGAAACACCAATGGTGAGAGAGAAAATCATTGATCAGCTGCCCCCTACACGCCCCACACCAAGGATCAAGCCCACAACTCAGGCATGTGCCCTTGACCTGTGTTGAACCTGGGACCCTTCAGTCCATAGGCTGATGCTCTATCCACTGAGCCAAACTGGCTAGGGCAAAAGCTATATAATTTTATTAAATAACGTCATCTCAATTAATTCAATAAAATTTTAAAAATTAAAAATAATAATATATTTTAAAAAGAAATTTGGGAAATTAGATATATATGCTTTTGACCTTAAAATTAGATTTATTTTTTAAACAATACTATATTTTATAAATAAATAATGGCATTAAAAGAATAAGAAGCAAGATTTAAGGAATGTAAACCTGCATGCCATTGGGTTACTTTATCT
The DNA here is from genome assembly GCA_026230045.1 of Corynorhinus townsendii. Taxonomy (NCBI): domain Eukaryota; kingdom Metazoa; phylum Chordata; class Mammalia; order Chiroptera; family Vespertilionidae; genus Corynorhinus; species Corynorhinus townsendii. Next base: position 70,360,023 of record JAPDVU010000003.1, on the reverse strand, counting down.
CCGAACAACTTTTGTTTTGCACCTAAACCTCTGCAATCTTCTCAGAGAGGTTTAAATTTAAGGAATCCCAAGTTAGAAGTGCTCAAAAACTAGAAAACAGAAGCTTGTAATCCTTGGAGTCCTTGGCTTCAGTCTACAGTTGTTTAGGGATTTCCTAGGGGAACATGAACCTACATTCTGCCCATTCCGAGCTTCAGATATTTGTGAAAGCATTCAGATCATTTTTACTCCAATCTCTCTCTCTAGACATCCTATGGCTAGTTTTATTTTTAAACCAACACCTTAGTCACGAAACATCTTTATTGGACTGTACCTTTCAAGTACATGATGTTTGATGTTCAGAGAGAAAAAAAGAGTATTCTTCAATTCTTTAGAACCTACATTTTACTTTATTTCTTTTCTTTTTTGTGTGTGGGTGGCTTCTGTTAATTCAAATACTTAATCTGTCACTGAATTTTTCTAACCTCAGTAAGACTAGGAAACACTTCTATATATCAATGATTTTCACAATCACTTTTACCTTAATGGGTTCCTAAATTAACTTTTAACTTGTTAATCATATATCAAAAAATAGAGGAGACAAACTTTTAATCCAATACTCTTTTCTTTGATTATTTGACACCCATTTTCAATCCAAGAGATTTTTAAATCTTTTCAGAAATAGCTGTACAAATAATAAAAGATACAAAAATAAAGACTGTGTTCTAAAGAAGAATGTAGGAGGTGCAGCGAGTGAAAAGGGAAGATGAGTAAGGGCAATTCACACAAAAATTTTAACATAAGAGCAGTGGTACTAATTAAAATATTTTCATATTTGGGTCTTAAAGGCCTAATTGCATCTTCATATAATGTCATGTTGGGTACCATGGTGGGCAGACAAAATAAACACAGGTTTTAGCATCTGTGGTCCTGAAACTAGAATGATAAATAGTTGGAAAATAATACATTTTATGACTTAAAATTAAAGAAAGTATATGAAGGAAAGTGTATTTGTAAATACATGTATGAAGAAAGAGAATAAAAACAGAAGGAGAAAATAAAAAAGAGATCTGAAGGTAAAGAACAGAATGCAAGTCAAGCAAGAGCATGGCAAGGATAGCTTTAGTGTGGCTCTGTTTTCTTTTCTAATGGATGCCCACTTCCAAATTGGACAAGGCATCATGTACACAGAAGAAAATTAAATCAAGACATGCGTGTGAGTGTGGATAACCTAAGACTATGATATTTTGTCATTCCATGTAGCAAGGGGGAGGCATCACTATAGAAACAGTAAAGCTCTTTGTGGGAAGCTATGCCTCTCTCAGAGAGAAGACAGTCACTTTAGAAAATAGCAGATTTGTTGCAAGCTAATTTAAAAAGAGTAGAGATGAAAAAATACCTCATGCACAGTTAATAATTATGTTTCTCCTATTTTGAATTTTCTCATGTTGAATAGTAGGAATTTCCACTATCAAAAACCACCAGTGCAGACATTCTCGGGATAGGGGGTGGGGGGGAAGCAAACAAGTACAAACCTTAAGCTAATTTTACAGCTGGCTACGTAATTGCTTTGGCAACAGTCATAGACCAGCCTTTATCCTAAAATGTATTCTTATATTGAAAATAAATGGCTAAAAAGCAACATGCCTAGAAATGAGGGAGCCCAGCAGAATCCCAGGGTGGGCTACCAATTATCATTTTTTTATCCCTTGTGACACAAACACATCCACAACCCTACAGATGACATAATAGCTTTGAGGGGAAAAGCTAATGCACTTACAATTTTAAATGGCAATTTAGGATTAATAACATTAATATGTAAGAAATCCATTTTCCCACCTTGCTCATTTTAAAAATAACCTCAACTAAAAGTTATCTTAGACAAAAGATGGTTCTACTCATTTTGCTCAGATCTAGAAATAGGAAGAAAACATGAAAGGAATTCTCAACACAAGCATTTGTAAAACAATACATCAAGCATCTAATTGAATAAAAATTATTCAAATTAGATTAACAAAGCTTGCACAATTACTAATACCAGAAAATAAAAAAGCAGAATAGGAAATGAAATAAGACATCTTTTAGAACTTACTAACACATTTAGGTAATTTAAGTGACTTGGCTTGAAGACAAAATAAAGAACAATGTAATTTAGTACAAATGAATGCAAACAAATCCCAGAGCCAAAGGGCAAATCCAACAAATGTGTCAGGACCCAGGATGCGAAAGGAGATGTTATTACTGAAGAAAAAAATAGCTGCAAAGCACTCAACTCAATGTATAGTGGCAGTGAATAGAACAAACAAGAGATTGGTTGTATTGTGGTATTGAAGTATTAAAGAATAAATCAAAGCATTTTTAACAATGAGGAAACACTAGTTGTATTCATTGTACTTACTATATGACTAGTACTTTGTTAGGAAGCTCTAGCGTGGGCATTCCTTTTAATGTCCATGAAACACCAAACACAGCTGCCTAGAAAGCCCCAGGGTACAATCATCCTATGAAGTTCAAACATTAGACAACATCACTTGTGACAGCAGCACTGCCCCAAAAGAGGAAAACTGATGAGGGATGAGATACGTGCCTTTCCACTCTCAATAATTGAAAGCTGGCGATCATAAGCAGAAAGATTTTGAATCTTCACTGGACCATAAAAAATAGTAGCAAGACATATAATTATGTTACTGGGCATGAAAGTCACATAAACTGACATTTAAAGCAAAAAATATTCTTTATTCAGGGTATCTTTCCCAGGTTTTATTGTATTTGATATTCCATGACCCTGATATAAAATTATTCTATCAAACTATCTCAAAGTCTGGCTGATTTTTCTATATAAGAGAAAAAAAAAGGATTCCCATCTCCAACATGAGAAATAACTGACAGATTATTTATTTAATTGACATAATATGTAGAAGACATGGAATGGGCAATAGAGCTATAGAAAATCTTAATTTGGTTATTTTCCTTAACATTTCACAGTATTTAAACAAATAGTTCAATGAATCACTTACTGCTTATAAATTCCTAATAATATTGAGTTTGATGTTATGGCTACAATTCAAATATCAACACTAACACTGGTTTGTGTGATGTTGGACAGATTGCTGTCTTTCTACACTTCAATGGTATCCTCTGTAAGAAGTGGGAGATAGTAATATTTTTAGTTGGAAATAAAATAACTAATGTGAAGTACTTCAGACATACTTGACAAGAATACTTGTTAACCAGCAGTAGTTAGGTCTTCTTTGTAATATTTATCTCTTTAATGCAACTAACTGAACTATTAGTAGAATATTATAATTTGCAATTTTGATTTATATTAGGGAAACATTTTATATTAGTAAGAAATACATAATAATATATCATTCCAAAGTATGTTACTTGTAGGAAATAACAATAGACATCTAAAGTGGGCTCTTTTACAGAACTAATGTAATATATAACTGTTAAAAGTGTATATTATAATATATAGGTATTTATAAGAAATAATTTGTTTTCTAGCCCTAGAACTCCAGGATTATTTTCAATGCTTTCTATAAATATTTAAGTTGTATGCATATTTTGAATTTATAACCACAGAAATGGGCACAAAAAAAGTGCATATGTGGAATATGGGAAGGAAATTCACCAATGTTAGAGTTGTGTAAAGAAGGATAACTTTATGGGTTAATCTAGGATAACCTTAGGCAATGCTTAAAAGATACATGGCCTATTCTTAATTTAGTTGTAGTATTTTATGCATAATTTATTAAATCTATATGTAGGACAATCCACTTTTATAAGCAAATGTACAGTTCTCTAAAGCACAGCTTACTGCTATATGTACTATTTAAACTAGAAAGCCACATCGCCAAAATAAAAAACAAAAACAAAAAACGTGTATTTTTAGGTACCCATGAAACTGGTTTCTCAGAAATTTCCTTGGTGACAATATATTTCTGAAACTCACATTTACTTCATGTGCCATGGAGAAAATCTGGTCAACATTTTTTAAAATGTAAAAGTATTCTACTCTTACCTAATTTGAGACTATGTTGTCATAATTAGCCATATATTTCTTAGTGTACTTCAACTCCACAAGCAGTAATTATTTGTCGTGTGGAATCCTGTCTATTTCTCTCAAATACTGAGCGAATGCTGTAATAAAACTTCAGAGGGCAGTTTTGCGGCTGCTCTGTCCTAGCAAAATAACTCAGTGCTTCCTCTCTCCCATTCCAAATTGTCCTCATTCATCAAGGCCTAGCCCTGTTTTTATTTCTTTTACTGAAGAAGGGCAACCTGCATTCCTCTTTTTGTGCTCTAAAGTACTGTATTTACATTTTAATTCTATATAATATGCCATATAATTGCCCTAAAAATATCTTATATACAGACATGGCTTCTCTCAATCAGACTGATAAAAATTTGCTCAGTTTCTTATTCCCTCAAAACATATCCAAAAAAAAGCAGGTACTTAATGCCAATTTGTCTACTGGTTTAAAGACTAAGCATCGGCAACTACTCTATTACCATAAAGTTAACTAATGGGAAAGATGTCCAATTATAGGAGGACAAAATTTTAAAATATGTAAATTTCATAAAACAAATGAATATTTTGTCTTCAACAAAATATCTAAGTGTATAAGCTCTATCTGCCCTCGCTATTTTAATTAAAGATAATACTTCTGACCTCATAAAGTTCTCAAAATTTCTTCTTTCTTATGTTGTCACAGTTTACAAATTTACAGCGTCATACTCTCTAGAGACTGACTTTCAAACTCATCGTGACAGTTGGTGTCCTTCAGTCTCTAGATACGTTTAAACTTTTTTTCATTTTTATTTTTTGTCAGAGCATTCTACACACATTCAGTCAAGCCAGGGCTTCTCTGTGTCCCCTGAGCTCTACAGGACCCAGATTGTATTGTCCCCTTTGCCTAGAAAAGCCATTCATGTACATCTAAATCACCAATAACACTGATCTAATGGCACCTGCTTCAAGAATGTTCAGCTATACTAACAGAAGTAAACTTTCATTCCCTTGTAAAACTTGAACACATTGTCCACTACTTATATACTTACACTGCATTTTACGCATCATTTTTCATGCTTATGATACCATAGATGTATTGCTAGATGTATGTTTGTGTATTTGTTTAAAATAATTTGTGCCGGTTTCAAGCATCCAATGAATCTTAAATAATAGGCACGCTCTACTCACTCACTGAGGATATTCTAACTCCGCCTTTCCCAAGTTGTATTCTATGGAACACTAGTCATATTAGATGACTCTTGAAATGATGACAGGGTCTATGGCAGAGTAATGAAACATATTAGCTTATGGAAGGGGTAAGGAAATCCTCCAGAAAAGAAACCTGGAGGTTTAAATATTTACTGGTGTTATACCTGGGTTTTGTTTTTGTTTGCTTGGTGATATATATATTTATAATTTCAGAGAGGAAGGGAAAGAAAGATAGGAATATTAATGATGAGAGAGAATCATCAATTGGCTACCTCCTGCACTCCTGCAGGCTCCCTAGTAGGGACTGAGCCTGAAACCTGGGCAGGTGTCCTGACAGGGAATGAACCATGATCTCCTGGTTCATAGGTCAACTCTCAACCACTGAGCCATCCCTGCTGGGCCTGTTCGCTTGTTTTGTTGCTGCTTTTCCCAGAACACCATCTCTTGGGAAGTGATTTTCAGGGCTCTGCAGTTGACCAGTTCCTTCTACGTGATCAGTCTTGATCCCCTCCCCTCTAATCTGCTACCCTTTCCACCTTGAGGGCTTTTTTTAAAAATTACTTTATTGATTGTGGTATTACAAAACACATTGAGGGTTTTTGTTCCTACTTGCTCACCTACTGAATTCCTAATCATCACTTAACATAGATCTTATATGTCACCTTCTACTGGTTAACTTTCACCTGACCTTGATCAGAATCTAGTTGCTTCTTTCTTTGTGTTCTCATAGCACCTATAATATAGTAGATAACACATCACTGTTATTTATTGTATGCTTGTCTCTGATTCTTAATTTATGTAAGTGTAATATCCTGCCCTCAGTAGGTGATCTAAAATGTCTGCAATCAATATCAAAAGTATCAAGTGAATTAAGTTGATTTGGTTCTGGATATATGTTTTGCAGGGTAAGTTGGTTGTGGTTATGTTCATTTATGAAGAGAAGGTTAAAGGAAGGATAGATAGCTTAAGAAAAGGATCCCAAAGCTAAACTGACTTTCTCTAATTCTAATATTTTTCTTAGGTAACATCATAATGATAGTTGACCAGAGCATCTAAAAAATAAATGATTCCATGAATTGATTGAGTTTACAATATTGTAGTTCATCAAACAGAAGGGATGCCTTTTAAGAAGTGGGGGAGAAAATAAAGGAGATATACCACATCACCATAATGGATAAAATGTTTTCTCTTCTCAATTTTTTTTTTATTCCCAGATCCCACAACATTACTGCCTGAAAGGAGGAAATTCATTTATTATAAGTTTTGGGAATTAAGAAAAAATGACAAGCTACATGCTGTTTCTCTCAAAAACATTTCTTGTACTCTATCGCTGCCTATCCCAATAAGTCATTAGTGTCAGATTATATCTGGCTTACAAATTCATATCAGAAATAAAATGGATTACAATTTATCTCTATCACTTGTCAGGCTTTTGGCTAGAATCAAGTGTAAAAATGTCTGTCTCCTAACGGTGTATTCCCTGTACCGTAATTCCCTAAATGTTCTCATTCTTCACCCCTCACTTTGCTACCTCATTTGTCTAGACTTCACTGCTCCCACAGTATTCTTTCCTGATGAGCACTCCAATCTCCTGGTAGCTCTCCTACTATTCTCTAACACCCTTCTCAGATACTGCTTCTTCCATGAGGCATTCTTTGATATGTCAGCCTGAATCTATCTCAGCTTCAACCTTTCTCCCACCTTATGGGCCCCATTACAGGATGTATTTCAAACGAGGTTGCAGAAGTGCTGTGTGTGCAGGGTGTCTCAAGTTCCAGAAAACTTGAATGTCGAAGTTAAGAAGTGGATGAAATAATTATCCCAAGATTTCCTAGAAAAATATATTTGCATTGTCTATCAACAATATATTAAATTGAATATTAAAAGACTGTGCTTAATCAACATTAAGGTTCAAGGTGTTTCTTTTGTTAATATCTTTTAAAAATATAAAGTTCCTGGGCTCAACAGTTAATGCAGGAGAAACTGGGAAGGAGGATAGCATAAGAAAAGGATCCCAAATATACTATTTTTATTAGGTAAGAAAGGGAAAGAGTGTTTAAGTAAAAATGGGGAGTATGCATCTATAGGGTTTTGACATGCTAGCCAATAATTCCAATTCACTATCTGAAGTCACTCAACTCTGAGATGTTTTGATTCGTAACAAGGCCTTTTAGCCCCTTAGTTGATAAGCATAGTTTATTTCTCTTCCATAGCCACTTTGAAGTAAATAGAAATAACAATTGAAATAAACTGGAGGAATTGTATAACATAATTTCTTACAACCTGTGAGAGTAAATGGAGATTTCTGCAGGCTGTGAACACCTTTAACCCAGAAATCACTTATATTTCCTTCTCATTAAAGTATTTTCTTTTCTTTCTCAGAAAGTCATTTCTATTTAAGAATACCTTGCCAGATTTTTCCATTTCTTCCATATATTCCACATCCTACCCCTACAGTATCCTTTTGGTATCCAAAAACTTTATACCATTTTCTTCTCAGTGAGTCCTCCACCTTGGACCAATTTCATCCTACTTTAAATGGTCAGCAGATACTCCAGTATAATTATAAACCTGGCCTTTTTACTCTTCCTGTTTTGTTGATTCATTTGCCTTTGTTGGATCATCCTATCTAATAAAAGAGTAGTATGCAAATTGACCATCATTCCAACACACAAGATGGCTGCCCCCATGTGGTCAAAGATGACTGCCCCCATGTGGACACAAGATGGCCACCACAAGATGGCCAGCAGGAGAGGGCAGTTGGGAGGGACCAGGCCTGCAAGGGAGGGCAGTTGGGAGTGATCAAGCCTGCAGGGGAGGGCAGTTAGGGGTGACCAGGTCGGTAGAGGAGGGAAGTTGGGAGTGACTGGGTCTGCAGGAAAGGGCAGTTGAGGGGGACCCAGGCCTGCAGGGGAGGGCAGTTAGGGGTGACCAGGCCTGCAGGGGAGGGAAGTTAGGGGCAAACAGGCTGGCAGGGAAGCAGTTAGGCATCAATCAGGCTGGCAGGGGAGTGGTTAGGGGGTGATCAGTAAGGCAGGCAGGTGAGCAGTTGGGAGCCAGCAGTCCTGGATTGTGAGACTTGGATCGGGCCTAAACAGGTAATCAGACATCCTTCGAGGGGTCCCAGATTGGAGAGGGTGCAGGCTGGGCTGAGGGACACCCCCCCCCCAAGCCCCATGCACGAATTTCGTGCATCGGGCTTCTAATTAAACATATAAAAGGGATTTCTGTGTTAGGTCTGTTGTTTTTTAAAGGGCAAAGATGTCATTGAGCCCAAACTCTGACCTGTGTTTTTCAGAGCACACCTAAGCTCTGAGGACTTATAAAAGGAGGAAGGGGAAATTTGGTGAAAGGAGTATCAATTCTTTATCAGCTTTCTACTTTTCCCACACAAAACGTAAGCAGAATTGGAATCAGATGGGGCTGTGAGGTGTTCAGGACCATATAGGTGTTCCCCAGGGTCTGCAGCTGCGGCTTGCTTGGGGAGCCTGCTGGGGCGGGATTGTAAGTGGCTGGGAAAAGCCACTGAGAGGTTTGTGTTACCAGAGGCCATGGAGCTGCCATCCCCAGCTGAGTGGTTCTCTGTTCACACTGGGCATGAGCCCAATTTGAACAGAGAATCTGCTTTTTTACCCATTTCAAAAGGCACATTTCTGTACACTTCCTCATGTGCAGGGGCACGCTGGGAAGAATACTATTCATTTATAAAAGAAATCATAGCGTTAATTATTAAAGGTGAGTGTTAGTGAATACCTAAATAGCACTGTGATATGGAAGTGTCTGGTTATCTGAAGAGCCATGAATTCAAGTCCCTTCTTAAAAATGTGCACATTTAAACTCTTTAAATCCAAAAGTGACACCGATATATTCTCTAATTCATGCATCCTGAGATACATATACTCCTGTGATAGAATTGCTATCCTTATTCAATATTGTCTTAAGGTAATTAAATATTTCTTCCTTCCATTATTTCTTTTTTTGTTGTTGTTTTGTTCCCTCTCTCTCTCTCTCTCCCTCCCACAAAGAAACAGAGTAATACACGCAAACAATCTAGATAATTATTTAAATTATTCCAGACATCCTTCTAGGCATTGCTTTCTCTCTGTGCTTGTAGTTTTGGAACTTCAACACCAAGTTCACATCCTGGGCCATGACTTCTATTAGTGGATGTCTGGGCAGTCTCCCAATAAAGCTGAGCAGCTTCAGTATCATTAGTGGGCTGATGGTATTTCAGTTCCTCTTCTTTTCATTCCTCTTTAGTTTACTATTGGTGCCACTGAGCTTAATGAACCAAACCGCTTGCTCATGCATTAAAAACGAAGAAGTGTATTCTGCCATGGGAAAAAGAAAGGCTACTTTATATTTTCTACAGCAGATACTTTTTAACAAACATAAGTAGGAAAGAAAGCATAAGTAGAGGGATGTTAACAAAGGCTTTTAAAACTTTCAAATAAGGATTGTAAAGATTTGCAACTGTAGGGTGCCATCATAAATAACATGCATTCATAAAAACAAAGTTATCAAAAGTGGTCTTAATACTAGCTACTGCTTTACTTTAGTACTAATTGTACTACTACTAATATACTAATTACTAAAACGGTATCAGAATTGACTATTATGTAACAGTTGTGTTATAAAATATTATCAACATCTTGTATTCACATCATTGTTTCACATCATCTCTGGTATTAAAATACTTAAAAGTAAACTAGTCACTGGCTTAGAAGTAAAAGCATACCCATATTGCTAAAACTACTAAAAAACATAATAGTAGAATCTAATGTTATTTTTCTGCATGCAATAAATCTAAACATTCAATGGTTACATACCTAAAAGTCATAATACTGCTTTTAATTAAAGGAGTGATTACATGCTTAAAGTAGCTAATGATGATACATTTTACTATATAGAGAGTGCTCTGAAACTTTGGCCCATATTTTGTGGTATTGAAGTCACTCTGACATATCAAATCACTGTGACATGTTTTTACTGAAGTCAGCTTGCAAATACCTCTGGCTATAAAACTAATTCATTTTATTCACTTCTATCACAGTGAGGGAAGTGGAAAAGTAGCTACTCAAAATTGTCATTCTCATAAACTATATGCTCGCCTAACTTAGCTCTGCTCACATGCAAGAAATAAATACTTGAATCACAGAGAGTGGATTTTGAAGAGGCAGGCGATCCTGGGAACAGTGCGGATTTTTGTAGCAGCCATAGCAAAGGAAATGCAAGGCAGAGGTTAGAAAGAGAGGATAGAGTGTGGGACAGATAAACTGAAACTGTCTGGCAATCTTACTTTGTTCTGTTAACAAACACATTTTTATCTCCCATTTCCCCACCCCAAATGGCAGTGGGTGGTGTTTATGAGTTCCCCCGACATTTAGAACCTCTTAAAAGCTGTTAGGGCTCCTCCTCATGGAAGATGTGATTTTCCTACAATACTTGTCTATAATTGTGCCAGGGAGCTAAAAATAAAAATGACCTAAGTAGTTTCACCACAGTGAGAATCACAGCTCCATTGTAGAACTGAGTCATCAGCTTCCTGTTTCGGGGAGATATATCCAGGGTAGGAAATTCACTGTGCTGACTGCCTTCCTCCCGCCTCTGCTGGTTGAGATAGAAAGTCTGTGGTGTGGTTATCAATAACTGCTAGGAACTCAGGCCGTAATCAAGTAGATAGCTGTAAAGCACTATCGTATTGGGAAAGTAAATGTGGTAAGAACCATAACAGGCTGAGGTTTATTGAGAAAGTCCTGATTGCCGTGCAGAGCAGGCTGCGCACCTCTGATCTGGGGCCAAGGCTGTACACAGCAGTTACAGAATTTATGGAGTCTTATTTAAACTAAACGTATGTCTAGCTCTCTCCATTTTTATTTTCTCTTCATCCTGCGGCAGGACATAACGTTCCGGTTTATCATGAAACTTCTGTCGGTTCCATCCTTAAAGTCATTTGTCACACTTCTCAAGGTCAGGAGGACGCCTCAGAGAAGTATTTGTTTTGATTGATTGGTTTGCCGATGCTGATGCGGAGGAGTGCTGCTAAATGAGCCTTTTGTATTTTCAATGAAATGACTAAAGGGAGGGGAGAAAGGAACCTGTGAATCCTGTTAGCAAGATGCAGATAGCATGCTGTGCCCCGGGTATCCCAGTGCTATGGATCGCCTACCCTTTGTCACTTGCTCCCTGTTGGAAATGAGAACTTTGCCCTCCAATCATCACTACAAGAAGAAGAGACATTCTCTGGGTCTGGAATTAAAATAAAGATGTCAGCAATATAACAGTCAACATATAGAAACTCCCTCTTTTTCCCTGACACTATACTGTTAAATTCTGAGAAAGAGGCACATGACAAAAAGTAAAGTTCACTCCTGCTGAGATGCTTTTCGTCATAACTGCATACATCAGTTGTTGAAAGAAGAAGACAATGGCTCCAATTCTTTGAAGCTGGAGTAGTAGGTGTGGGATAGCATATGTATATACCAGTGTATTGATTTTAAGCAAATATGCTTTTTGGGTAAGAGCTTCTTGCTTTTCTTACTAATTCAGTAAACATAAAGAGATGCAAGTAAACATTTTATCTATAGCAGCTAGGGTCTCTATTTTGTATTTCTGAGTTGATACCTGCTATCTTGTGTATATATTAGATTTATGAATTATCATGGCATTTGTAAAAGATGTTTGATATTCCATATAAGGAAGAGAAAGGGACTTACTAGTATTTTCCTGTGAGGTTATAATGTCATTTATTTTCCCTTTTCTCTATGACATCATGATTCTACTGCTCTCATTCTACACCAGTGATGACACTTTTTCATAGCTGCATTTTTTAAATGTCAGAACTTTTGAGCTTACAATAATATAATTTGCATACAGTGAAATTCATCCATTGAGGAATAGAGTTCTACGAATTCTACACACAGACATAGTCATGGAACCTGGCGAAGTTGTGCTAACAATCTCCTCAGCTTGACTAAACTTTACAGTCTTGTTTCTGAGTCTAGGCACTAGCTTCCCTTTCCTTAGAGCATTTGCTAAAAACAAACAAAAAACTCCTTGCAGTTGTAAATTCTGTGCCTGCCCTTTTGAGACAACACTCTCCTTTCTTGCCAGTTTTACAACTCAGAAATGTCTTTCTCAAAGAGCTCTGAAATGTATTCTTCAAGATGGAGCCCACTCATCTCTCCTAGTCTCTGTGAGAAGGCGAGGAGCCTAAATTTGATAAGTAGCATTGGCAAACACAGACGGCCTATCACTAACCTACCACCTACCATTTCTCGGTATTTTCCTACTAGCTTATTTATTCCCCAATACTTAAAAACTCTCCTGCACTTGTTTCAGAGAAGTTGAGTTCCATCCCTCTCCCCCGTTTCAAAATTCTTTTTTAAAATGTATCTTTATTGTTAAAAGTATTACAGATGCCCCTTTTTTTTCCCATTGACCCCTTCTAGCCTGCATTTCCCGCCCCCTCCTGCTCCAAGCCTTCACCACACTATTGTTTGTGTTCATAGGTTATTCATATATGCATGTAAGTTATTTGGTTAATATTCTTGAATAAACTCTCCTTTGCCTGTTTATCCAGTGCAATTTTTCTTAGACAAACTACAACTACAACCATGTTACAGAATCTTTTTTTCCCTTCAAAAGCTTCCTCTGAGACCCTTTGTAGTTATTATATCACCCTCAGGCCACAGTTCCTGGCAACCACTAATCTGAGTCTGCCTCTATAGCTTTGCCATTTCCAGGATGTAATAGAAATTATATCACACACTATGTAGCCTTTTATGTCTTTTTTTCACTTAGCATAATACTGTGGAGATTCATTCATTTTATTACATGCATCAGTGGTTTCTTCTTTTCACTACTGCATAGTATTACATTGTATGCTATCACAATTTTTTTCTATTTTTCAATCCCCATTTATAATTTAAATTTTCCTCTCCTTATTTCAGCGTTTGTCTCACTTATGATGATACTCCTCATACTGTGTTTTCTAGATATATGCTGAATCAGGATTAGACTCACTCAAAATGTTTTTGCTTTTTCTTCCCATATTAAGCAGAGGTTTTCCATGGTCTTGTGGATAAGAAGGGAAACACATACTAATAAGCTCACCTTACAAACTCAGAGACCTGCAGTAACCACAAAGGATGGTCGAAAGTTAAAACTACCTAACCAAGGCAAGTCATGGCAGGTAGTCATGTCCTAGGCCAGTATCTTCCTTAACTAAGGTCAACCTTTACTTTAACTGAGCATATCCATTGTCTAAATACTATGCCTTTGGAATGTCAGAGTGATCCTCTTTTCTAGTCTTCTCAGGGCACCATCTCCCACCAGAGCAAGACCAAAGAAACCCTCTTTATTCTCGTTCCCCTATATACCATCTCTTTTTGCTATGCATGTTAATTGTTGACTATCCTATACCTACCAATGTAAAAGAAGTATGTGTCCATTTAACTTTTTATCCAGGCTCAGAGATTTCCCTGCTTTGCTTTCTCCAGCTTCCTTAATCTGTCACCAATGGATTTCATGTAGCCCTTTTATGTCTTCCCCTTTGATTCTGATGTATAAAATAAGGTGCAAAACTGTCAGATTCCAGAGCATTTTTTCAGTCCTTTGAGATGTTCCTTCCCAGCAATTGCTGTCAGTTTGGCTCAAATAAACCCATAAAAATTCTCCACAGGTTTGGACTTTTCTTACGTCCACAGACTCAACTGGTAAATGTCTTCTATAATAATAATCCCATTAAATGAGTAAACAAACCACGTCTCACTTTGAAAATCATACAAAGTTTTTTCAAAATGTTGGTAAAATGCACGACTACAACTTGTTTAAAATTGTCAATGAGATATGCTTAAATTTAACATTATCCATGTTTTAAGTAGCTATTGTGTCGTAAGTGCCCATTCAAGTCAAAATAGAGTTAATTCAGCGAAAAAGTGCAATTGAAAGCAGCTTGGCTTGTTGGCCAAAAAGATGGAAATAAATATCCTGTATAATAAAGAGATAATATGCTAATTAGACCAAACAGCAGAACGACTGTCCAGACAACCTTCTGGATGCAACCGGGACTGCGAGGGCTGAGCCCTTTGCATAAATTTCATGCATTAGGCCTCCAGTACACCAATAAAATAGAGCTATTAGATGGTAGAAGGCTATGGGACCAATTTGCAAAAAACACAATCCATTTTCATATATATATTCTCGTTCCCCTGCATACCATCTCGTTTTGCTATACATGTTAAAATGGATTGTGTTTTTTGCATATATATATATATATATATATATATATATATACATGTAAATCTTTAAATGAACTTTTATGTATGTGAGTTTAGCCCACATCAACAAAAAAATTTTTAAAGCATTATTAAATGAAAATGGATTGTATTTTATATATATGTGTGTGTGTGTGTATACACATATATATGTATGTATGTATAAAATCCTCAGCTGAAGATATTTTTTCTATTGATTTGATCAAGAATTGAACCCAAGACCCATTGGTCCACAGGCCAATGCTCTAAAGACTGAGTTAAACAGGCCAAGGCTACAATAATACATAGTTTAAAAGTATGATTTCATTAATTTAGAAAGCGGTATAAAAACTACATGCATTGTGGGTTGCTTGTTTGTTTGGGGCTGCCTTTTTTTTAATTTAACTTAATTTTTTTATTGTTTGAAGTATTACAAATAGTAGTACATATGTCTCCTTTTTTTTCCCCATTGACCTGCCCCTAGCTTCTCCTACCCCCCAGTACATGCCTTCACCTGCCCGCCCTCTCCCCGCCAACCCCCCACCCCCAGTGTCTTGTATCCATTGGTTATGCTTATATGCATGCTGCCTTTTTAATCTTTGGCTGACACTGAATGAACTTATCTGAGAGAGTGTAACTCCTGGATATCAGGACCCATCCACCTTATGCAGTTAGAGAACAAACTAATAAAAGAAAGGTTGAATGTAATGGCAGTCCCCTTACTTTATTTAAATATTAAGATATAAACATTTAGGGTGGCATATTAAATAATTAAAATATATTGAGAAAGTAATTAGTTAATAAAATTTCCTCTGTTTTCATATTACCCTACAAATCTAAAATCTAACTGGCTAGTGTTTAGTATTAGTGGTCAATCTGAAATTATTTATATTTCATATATATAAGCAATACTTGAATTTTATAGAATACATTTTTGACCAATATAAAATGTTAGCAATTTTTATATGTTAAAATTCAGAAAATGTCATTATATATAAAATTCAAACATTTGTGCATTAATGACAAGAAGTGAGGGTTGCCTGTCACCCAGATTTAAGCTCTACTCTGTCATCCTTCACTGTACAGTAGTGTTTATTCAAAATATCATTGACTTTGGCTTTTATTATTTTGTAAAGTACATAGAAACTTAAAAAATAATTTCATTTTTTTATTTTAAAACATCTTATCAGAAATAAAAAAGAAGGTATCATACTTGTAATAAGGTGCATACACTGTCTTAAAAAACAAACAGAAAACAAAAAGAAAAAAGACAAATTGAATGAATAATAAAGACAAAAGAAGCAGGAATTTAACATTAATAAGAAAGTCTGTGAATTTCTGTTCTTTAAAGTGCATTATTTGAAAAATATGCATATGTAAATATAGTCATATATCATCAATTATTTTGTCTAAAAAGCAAGGTAGATTTAGCAATTAAAAAAAATATATGTTTAGCCATGAAGGACTGGATTCCCAGACAAGGGCACATACCTGGGCTGCAGATTTGATCACTGGCCCAGGTCAGGGTGGGTGCAGGAGGCAACCAATTGATGTCTTTCTGGCTTTTTTTACTTCCCTCCCTTCATCCCTTCCCCTCTCTCTAAAAAGCAATGGGAAAAATATCCTTGGGTGAGGATTAACTAAATAACAAATAAATAAATAAATAAATAAATAAATAAATAAGATGTTTATTTTGACAACAAGTGTGTGGATAATATACACATATGCAAAGCTTTGTCATCACATGTTCATTTATCATTTTATTTTATGACATGTTTCATGTTTTAAAAATTGAGGTCTTATTTAAATGTTAAAAGTATTAATTTTAACTTCAGAGAATTAATTTTAGCCTATAGGTGACACAGGCCAGCATTTATCAAAATTTAGTTGTATGGGATATATTAATATGTGTTCTTTGAATATGATTTTATAATCAAATTATTTTATCAGTGAGTGGGTTAAAATATATTTTAATAGTTTTACACTTAAAATTGGCTAAGTGCAGTTATACATTAATCCTATTATAAATCACCAAGATGCATTACTGAGAAAAGAACTTTTTAAACTGATATATATATATATATATATATATATATATATATATATATATATATATATTTTTTTTTTTTTTTTTTTTGGCAGGGAACATTTTATGGTCAAGTGATCCATGAGGCCAATAAACTTTGACCTGTGATTGGAATTTAGGCTCACAGAAGCAGTAGCTCATGAAGTGACAGAGTGCTATATTATACTGTGAGTCAGGAGACTGGTTACAAGTCCTGGATCTGCCACCATCTTTGTCAGAAGTATTAGAACAGTGGCTAAGAGTACAACCTACACTAGATTCTCTGGATGTGAATCTTGCCACAGCCTCTTATTTGCTGTGTAACAGTGTGCACGTCATTTGCCTCTCTCTGTTTTCCTTTATTCACCTATGAACCAGAGTTATAGGAAATTTTAACTTGAAGAGTTGTTCATTCAGTTAATATAATAAAAACATTTTTGAAGTCATTAATGAATTAAAAGTGGTATGTGTCAGCTACTTTTGAACAGTGGCTTTCAAACTTTGACAGTGACCCATAATAAGCCATCCATTTTGCATAGAGACACATTTACATTTTACATACATCCATTTTATGTATAAACACTCAAACTTACAGAAACATACACAATTGAAATAAAAGATATGTACAATGATACTTAATGACTTCTTATGCCATCCACTCCAATATTTTTATTATCTTCTATTTTCTTCTTGAACTCCTTTCTTTGTCTCCTCATTCTATTCTGTTGTAACCTATTTATTCAATTCTATACAATTATTTCTATTCTGCTCTGTTCTATCTATTAAGAAAAAGCTGGCAGTGATCCTCAAATTGCAAGACATTAATTTATGAATGACCTAATTTACTGATCATTATTTAAAATCTGCCTTCAGTCAGCCTGCTCACCTTACACATAAAACCCATTAGATATTCATATTTTTTTTCAAAAATTCAGATTCCATTCCTGACCTGCTGAATATGGCTCTCCTGGTGGTTTTAGCCCAGAATCCATCTATGTCACTCATAACATGCAGGAGTCACTGACTGTTCTTCTAGATTTCCTATAATTCTAAAATTGAAGAAGTAAAATTACATTGAAAGAGGTCTTTACTTAATTCATTCTGTATTTAATCAATATTTAATGCATGCAACACAACACAAAGGCATTTATTGTTAGAACTATCTAGAGAAAAAAATGTAAGTTCAGGCAACACCTCCTCAATAATTAGAGATTGTATGTAATGGTTTTATTTGTAAATGTTTTAACATCTTAAAACTCAAAATTATATAAAGTTAGAATAAAATCTAAAATGAAGTCAAAGATGAGATTATGTACTTTTTGTTATTTGTATTATTTTTCATTTGCATAAAAAAGTGTCTCAAACCATTTTAAATAGACAAAACATTCTTCTATCTATCCACAATTTTATGTACTATAGAACATATAAGAAGAGTAACTATAAGTCCACCAACTTTCCTTTCAGAATTTGGTGACATACCAAGCAATTTCTAATAAGTCCTCCTTTAAATCATGGTATGTCTATAGAGTAAAATAGTGATATTTATATTATACAAATATATAAAACATCCAAATATCCATTTTAAATTTAAATCTTTTATCAGAATTTCTGTAGCTTACATCATAATTTAGATCATATTTACAAATTCTACAATATATACAGGCAATTCAATTTATTATATGAAATATTAGATATTCTTTATAAAAACATTCTTGGTGACTATTTGGAAATTAGAATGAGTATTTTATAATATGAAATGCTTTTGTGAAAAATATTGATTTAATTGAATTAGTCAATATGGTCTTCTAACAATAGATACTTTGACTTCTTTTTGATTTCCAAATCCTAAAATAGTAATTAAACAGTGATCTCATAGTTCACAATCATCAATGAGTATAAAATAATTTTATTCATTATTATTTCTACATAAGTACACTTTTCTAAAAAGAAGTTATCATTTCCTATATCAACTTTCTATATTTTCCATTTCTATACTCCTCTCACATATATTGGTATTACTTTTACTCCTCCCAACTTTTATTCTCTTCAGTATCCTGTGAAATTTAGCATCCCAATAAATTTTGTGACCACGTACTCTATAGGAGTTTAAATAAGAAACATTCTGGCAGGCTTCCTCATTATTACCCAAAGATGTGCAGAATCCACTGAAAACCCCACACTTCTATGTTAGTTCCATAAGCAAATGCCTGCCTGTACTAGTCACAAGAACATACAATTCAGTTGAGTTATAAAGAACTATGAGGAAGCTGTATTTTTCTCTCATTCTCACAGTCTGATATTATTTATTGTCATTTCGCGTGTGGATCCCATGCTGATTCACCAGGTAATTGATTTACACTCTTTATATTCTACATTTTGCTTGTTTTATTATCTTCAGGATCCTTCCATGAAAGACACTATGGCTATCACTTATTTAAAAGGTTCTTCCCTCTTTCTCTGTATACTCCATTCCCTCCACAAACAGCTGCATCACAGCTGTCACTCTGAATGGCAAAGATGTCTTTTGGTGACAAGTTTATGCCTGTGGCACACAGCATGTCTTCAAACAACTAATTAGCAGGAGCTGGGCCACAACAAGTTTTAGTGATGTCCATCAAACCTGCGACCACTGCTGACACCCTCAGCAAATCTGTCAAATGTGGCTCTTCCTCTGAAATAAACCAAGTCCACTTGTTTTGTGGTGAGGAAGAAATTGCAGAACATGTTTAATAAAAAGTAGAAGAAGGTGATGGCCATCCTTTATGTAGGGTTAACTCATTGAAAAAAATATTGAGCTATTAGAAAGTTTGACAGCTCATTTATATCTGTTGCTAGAATATAGGGAATTAAACTGAAAACTTCTCCATGAATTTCCAGTGGAGTTCATTATTCAAATACATTTATTTAGCCTCTGGAAAACAGTAATGTGTATTTTCTTTAATAATAAGGGGCTATTCATTATTACTTATAAAAACAGATTTACACATCTACATAAAGATGCAACCCTACATCAGATTTGTTTTTTCCTAATAATTATATATTCATAAACAGTACATGTGCAATTGTTGTAGATTGTTTGATTTAAAAATCTAAATCTATGCCCTAGCCCATTTAGCTTGGTGGATAGAGCGTCAGCCTGCGGACTGATGGGTCCCAGGTTGATTCCAGGCAAGGGCACATGCCTGGGTTGTGGGTTTGATCCCCAGTAGGGGGCATGCAGGAGGCAGCCAATCAATGATTCTCTGTCATCATTAATGTTTCTATCTCTCTCTCCCTCTTCCTTCCTCTCTGAAATCAATAAAAATATATATTTTTTAAAAATAAAAATCCAAATCTGTAAAAAATATATCTATAAATATGCATATCTAAGTTTAAAATTAAATTTTATAAATTTTAAAGTCAAGTATATTAAACACGCTTTGGGAAATATTATATTGTCATTGTTCTCAATAATTAGAAATGTATGTAGATATCACATTAACCAAGTAATGTAAAGTGTGAAGTCTTTCATTTTGAAGCATGATGAGGTCTTGATAATGAAACCAGGAAAGAATTCTGATTGAAAAGAGAAATATCCAGTGAAAATTTCTCAACCCTATGATGCATTCTCCTAACACCTGGCTTTCACACATGCAGTCTATTTGAGAAATCTACTCATTTTTCTACCACCACATATCACACCACTCCTGATCATTCACCTAGTAGACTCCTTCAAATCTTATGTTAATATTATGATCATTTTCTTCTTATTAGGTTAAATTGCTGCTGTTATGTGTTCTTTTTGAACCTTAAACATATCTTACTTTAACACTGCTTACACTATATAGTAGCATTGAATATAAGAGTATGACCCTTAGACTATAGCATCTGAAACACAAAGAAACATGTTTGCATGCTCAGCTTGATGAATTTAGCATATAATTATAACAGCGTCTCTGACATATTTGCAGGATATTTTGGAAGGAAAAAAAAAAGTATCTGTCTGACATTTCATTTAGCACATTACCCTCTAGGTTTATCCATGTTGTTGCAAATGGAAAAAAAAATATTCTTTTTATTGTGGAATAATATTTCTTCTTTATCTTCATGTAGTGATGAATATCTAGGCTGCATCTATATCTTAGCCATCACTAGTAATTTTGCAATGAACATAGGGGTTCATATACCTTTTTGAATTAGTGTTTTTGTTTTCTTCGAATAAATACCTAAGGGTGGAATTGCTGATTGTATGGCAGCTCTATTTATAATTTTGGAGGCAACTCCATATTGCTTTCCACAGGACCTGCATCAATCTGCTTTCCCACCACGAGTGCACAGGGTTTCCTTTTCTCCACATCCTCACCAATACTTATTATGTGTTCATTTATTGATGACAGCCTTTCTGACAGGTGGAAGGTGGTATCTCATTGTGGTTTTAATTTGCATCTCTCTGATGATTAGTGATGCCGAGCATCTTTTCATATGTCAGTTTGTCTTCTCTATTTTTTGTTGACAAAATGACTAAGTCCTCTAGCCATTCTTTAACTGAATTGTTTGGAGGGGGGGTTGGTGTTATTTGAGTTCCTTATATATTTTGGATATTAACCTTTTATCAGATGTATCATTTGCAAATGTTATCCATTAAGTAGGTGGTCTATTTGTTTTGTTGCTAGTTTCCTTCACTATGCAGACATATTTTAGTTTGATGTAGTCCTATTTGTTTAGAAAAATTTGTTCTTATGAAGTAAAAAACAAAAATAAACTGGCTTGTAAATTAATTTAGTATTATTAGTGAAAAGCTATTAAATCAATAATTTTTATTACTCACAAATATAACACACATTATAACTAAATAGCAAAGCTATTATTTTAATTTGAATGGTGACATCAACTGTAATACCTATGCTAGTACTGAATGCATTTATTTATTAAAAGTTAATGGGTAATATCACTACATAATACATCAGGAACAAAAAAGTTCAAGTATGTATAGTAAAATGAATATGTTAAATCCTTGTTTAATTAGATCCTCACTAGTTAGTTACATTAAGTTTCATCAGTGATAAGTGCAGAAAGGAGACCAGGAAAGGAAAACAAAAACAAAAACAAAATCAAGTAAGATATAGGCAATATTGTTTTGGTTTTATATCTCTCCTTTTTTTTGTGAAAGTACCAGACAATGTTACCATTTTGCTCTTACCACATTTGGTAATGTTAACTAAAACAGAGGTGTTCAAAGTCAGATTACAAACTCTGAACCCAGTGTATTCATAAACCTCTTAGTGTGCCCAAGCTCAAGATACACCCATAATCTCATTTTTAGTTGAGGGAAATAATACTTACCTGAACACTATTGTCCTAAATAAGGTTGTAAATGTGAAATAACTGGCACAGCAGTAGTAATGGTTTTGTACATTTAGTTCCTCTCTCTTCTCACTCTCCATTTGATATATTTTATATCAAATATTTTTATCAAGTTCCACAACTGGAATGTTTGTGTAATCAGCTATAACTTCTTAAGAATTTTTTTAATCCAGCAAAACCTGTGTTGTAAATTCTTGTGAAAGGTCAGAAATATTTCTTTCATCAAAATGACTTTCCCAATTTGGATCTGGAGACCTAGAGCAGCAGTGCGTCCTGGGCTATCTTCATCCACCATCTGCACCCGTGAATTTCACACTTGCGATAACTGCCAGGTTTTCCAAGTCTGGCGGCTGAAATTCACACTTATTTTAAAGCTCTTCCCCCAATCTCCCCAACTCTTAGAGTTAAGATTTCCATCTGACATTGATTTCAGATTTCATTGCTACAAGGAAAAACTCTTATCTCAAAAATTCATACACTGAACACTAGACCATTTTGTAAAGAACACTCTGCCTCAAGCATCAAAAACAGTGTCAGGGAACAGCTACTCATACTGAAATGCAGTCTTGTGTGAATTCCAATAGCTATGAGACATTTTCCTACAGATAGCAGAATATAGGTACTGAACGCTCTGTCTGCTTACTTTCTATGCTGTTGCATGGGTAAAGCTATTTGAATCTATTAGAAATAAATGGCAATAAAATGTATAACTCACAGGTGCATAGTGAAGGTAATATGCATCTATGGTATGAAAACAATGTGCACTTATTGATTTCTTTGCTTCTATTTTAACCATTATGGTGCTTTGTTGTACCCACTGACAGAAGGCCTGCCAGAGAGAGAAAAAGTAAATCATGATAGCTTAAATTTAAAATCAAACTTCAGAAAACTTTCAAATTTGAACAACTTTCTTAGACACTTGTTTAGAAAAATTGAATGCACTTCCAGGGTAGTTACTCCAGAATCAGATAACCTGAATCTGGTTGTAGGCTATCACTAGCTAGCTCTGTGACCTAGGGCAAACTACCCCAACTTTATCATCTTTAAGTTACATGTCAGCTGTATGAATATGTAATCTCTATGGTCTTTGATAAAGAGCCTGTGATTTTTTAAAAACTATCACAGAGTAGTTAACCTTGCAGTTTCTGAAGCCATGTTGTTGTGTCTATATTTCAGCTCCACTAATTATTGTCTGTGTGAATTTGGGAAATGTGTGTAAATTTTGCATGCCTCAGTTTCTCATCTGTAAAATGGAAAAAAAAATAATAGTACCTAATGAAGTTGTTGTCAGGATTAAATGAGCTATATTTTAACAATGATAATATACATGTTGTCTATATTTTAACGTATCTTAAAGCAGAGGATACATATTGCATCATAAATAATAACTTACCAGAGCTTAATTGATATAAATATTTTCCTAGTTGTACATGAAGTAAAGCATGTTTTCTAAATTGAGTTTATTAGGGTGACATTGGTTAATAAAAGTATATAATTTTTAGGTATGCAATACATCATCTGTATATTGAATGGTGTGTTAACGCCCTAAGTGAAGTACTCAGTAATATCTTAGATTAGATGAAGGTTGATAATACATATGAAGTGCTTAGAATAGTGTCTGGAGCAAAAGTTGCCCAATACCTGATGTTAACATTTCTCCATAAGCAATAATTGTTATATCTAAGTTAAGAGTGGTATGCTAAGAATAATAAATTAAGAGTAATTAAAACCTTGCTAGTCATAGCAGTCTTGGTTTTATTTTGTATTTAATGTCATAATACAAATTTAATAACTATTCATATTAATCAACATCAATTGATGCAAAATGTGATCTACTCAAACAACAGTAGTTTTATAAAATTATAGTTTTATAAAATTTATAGTTTTATAAAATTAAATATTGTAATGGTAAAAACAACAAACATCCTCCTTTTTTACTTTATTAAGCTGTTTAAGGAAAAAAGACTAAATTGTAAGAAAAGAAAAAAATTAGTAATATACATTCATTAATCAGGCTTAGCACATTATTCAATAAAATAAAAATAATAAGAGCATACTGCAGACACCAATTTATAGGTTATAATTACCTTTTGTTATTAATTTTTAAGAATGATTAAAACTATATTAATAACTTTTAAGAAACAGGTTACTAAAACTTTGTTTCTGGTCTGCAGATATTAAACATTTATATTAAACTCTGTCTCCTAGAATGCTTTATATAACTCCAAAACTGGCATCATTTCTGTCCTCAAGTTTTATTTTATAAGAAACATCAGAGATTATCACTCTGCATTTAAAAAACATATACTTAAGAAACTAGTCATATTATGATTAATATGGCAATTTTAACTGACCAAAGATAAAATGTAAATGATGGTCTAATAAGCACATAAAACGTTTGAAATAGCCCAGGTGGTGTGGCTCAGTAGCTGAGAGTCAACCAATGAACCAGGAGGTCACTGTTCAATTCCCAGTCAAGGCGCATGCCTGGGTTACAGACTCAATTCACAGTGTCGGGTGGGAATAAGGCAACCAATCAATGATTTTATCTCATCATTGATGTATCTATTTCTCTCTCCCTCTCCCTTCATTGAAATCAGTAAAAAAAAAAAAAAAAAATTTTAGATGTTTGAAATAGACCCTGACACTAGGTACATGCTACAAAAGTATTGGTTGTTGTCACCATCTGGATTTAGAACACTAAAGAGAGAGGACTTTATAGATGACCTAGTCTAAAATCATTCGGACTAGAATGGGTCTGAGATATGATTAAATGATAATCTGTGGGATAAGAGATTTCTAAAATAATTTTGTCTACTTTATTTAGAAATACATCACTGTAGATTTAATTGTATTGTTCTTAGATCATTTGAATGAAAATATACTAGTAAATTAATACCATAGCTCTGAGTATCATTTTTTTTCTTATCCACATTGCCTAGAACTGTAGTTAAATAAACCTTGTACAAACTGTGTTGTGTGCTTTGGGGTTTATATAATATCTAGGGGTAAAAACGCACAGTTATTAGAAAACTATTTTAATTATCAACCTTTTAAATTTTCTACAAAAGAATAAGGTAAGGTAATCTTCAGTAAACAGTTTTCCCAAAGCCACCCCATCTTGAGCAATCAGATGTCTGGGTAGTAGAGCTTCTTTACTCAAAAAACACAGGCATGAATATGTTAGAAAAATATATCTTACCCCCATGAAGGGTCAGGAACATAAGTCCAAAATACTTCCCCATTTTCCCCAGGTAATATTACTGTACAGCTGATGACTGCTAGCAGGGCAAGAAAGACGTTCTCAAGCGTTCTTGGGGTTTTGGTTTCCTCACAATTTCTTTTCTATTTTTTAAAATTTATTATTATTATTATTTTACATATGTGTCCTTATTCCCCTATTACCCCCCACCCCCCATTCATGTCCCACCTCCCTGTTGTCTGTGTCCATTGATTAGGCTCATATGCATGCACACAAACCCCTTGGTTGATCTCTCCCCCTTACTCCCACCAACCCCCTCCTTCCCTGAGGTTTGAGGTTCTGATCGACGTTTCTCAGTCTCTGGATCTATTCTTGTTTATCAATTGAAAACTACATGGATTTCAATGGCTTTCAGAACATTTGGGGTAGAGTTTGTAAAGATTTATGTGACTCTTTATGTATGGATAAATCTTATTTATTATTGCACGGAGTAAGGGTTATTGCATTATTATTGGATGAATTAAGGGTGACTAATGGAAGAAACTCCTGTCTCCTAAACACTTAAAACATATATGGTGATGATGAAAAATCCCAAAGGGCTAAAAAATTATGCTTCTTCTCTCAACTGCCATGTGAGTAAGACTTTGGAAAAAGAGAGATAAAGACAAAAATAAAACCAAAATAAGAAAATGAATATATGCTGTAGCTCAGAAGGATTTTTTTTTTAATATTTAGATCCATATAAACAAAAGAAAAATATGTGGATGACAAATTAGCAGATAAAACTGTCAAAATTATCACTTTGCCCTTTTGTATACTTTGCCCAATTGATTGTACATAAAGAAGTTTCTTATTAATAAAATTTGTATTAATCAAAATAGTGTGTCAGACTTACATTACTACCAATGCTTCTGAAAATGATAGGTCTCTATACTTGGCAAAAACAAGTACAAAAAAACCTTTTTCTGCTAATAATAATCAAAATATATTCTATAACTTTAAGGGAATGGGGAAAAACCTAGCTTCAGTGAGAAACTAGAATATACATTAATACACACATACATATCTATCACTATCATCTATCTATCTACCTACCTATCTATCTGTCATCTACATGTCTACCTACCTATCTATCTATCCATCTGTCTACATGCTGTTATGGCTGTGGAAAATAAGTGAAACAAAAATGTATGTATTAATATTATAGTTAAGTCTTAAAACACATTTCTTACAAATACAGATCTTTTATTGCACAATTACTTAACCTTTCTGAACTTTACACTTAAAAATGATTACAATGGTAAATGTTATGTGTTTTATAGCACATTTTTTTAAATGAAAGTTAGCAGATTTCTGCATCCAGTCATGTTAGAATAACTGGTACTGGAATAGCTCTCCCAACAGAAAGTAAGAAAGAAGAAGGAAGGAAGGAAGGAAGGAAGGAAGGAAGGAAGGAAGGAAGGAAGGAAGGAAGGAAGGAAGGAAGGAAGGAAGGAAGGGGGGAAGGGGGGAAGGGAGGGAGGGGGGAAGGGGGGAAGGAGAGAAAGAGGGAAGGAGGGAGGGAGGGAGGGAGGGAGGGAGGGAAGAAGGGACGGAGGGACGGAGGGAGGGAGGGAGGGAGGGAGGGAGGAAATAGAGAGAGAGAGAAAGGAGAAAGAAAGTAAGTCTACATTTTACTGTGGCTAGACTCATGCAAAAATAAGAAAAGCAAAGACTCTTATTTTAAATTCAAAATACAAAGAAATAAAGGTTCAAGCTGAAAAAAAAAGTAAAGGAAAATAGTAATGAAAATTCTAACTCAGCTTGTTTATTTTAAACATCATTGTCTTGTCCATCTTCTTTGAGTGTGGGAGATGAAATAAATCAATCTTTCAACTAAAGATGTATCTTTTAACTCAAGTAATAAAGATGAATTAATTAAAATATATAACAGAAAAAACGTTTCCTATTACTTTCTCTAAAACAGGTAAAAATTAATACTTTGCATCCAATGACAGGAACAGTATACTGTATTTAATAGTTTGGCCATTACCAAAGAATAAAAAGATTGTTTGCTTTTTTCCCCCCTAAAATTGTTTACTTAAAGTTGTTAAACATGTACTAGTATAAAAATATGAACATAAAAAGGTCAGCAAAGAACATATTTATAATAGTCTACTTATAGTATTTAAAATCACTATGCAAATGCAAGCGTCTCAGTACTAGCATGGTCTCTATGGTGATGTGGCATACCTCGTAATGGCTTTCTTCATTCTCCTGCATGTGGAAAGCCGCAGAGCTGGGACATTTCTGAGGAGTGACAGGAATATTGTCACTTTTGCTGTGTGAGTTACACTGAAAGAGATTACCAAATAATTGTGACAAACTACTCCACATTTAGAGTGTCTATTGAGAGACATGGTTGTTTGTTAAGAAACTAATTAAGGAATACAATTTGAATTAACAAAGGTTGACTCTACACTCATAGGTACATGCAATGATATTGAGCCTTTATACAAAAGATAAAAAATAAACCAGGGATGAATAAAAATAAAATTTTATTTTTACTATTTTTAAAGCAATATTGATTTATTATGCTTATGATTTTAGTAGCTAAAACTTATATTTAATAGTTAAAGTCATTAATACCTCACACATTACTAAGTGTGAGTGATTTATTCCATCTCTCTCTCTCTCTATTATATATATACATATACATATACATTATGTATATGTATATATACATTATATATACATTATGTATATGTATATATATACACATTATATATACACATTAATATATATAATGTGTATATATGCATTAATATATATAATGTTAACCTGTGACATAAATATTATCTCCACTTACAGATGAGGAAAATAAAGCATAAAACATTTTAACAAGGTTGGGCTGCTACCCAGCTTTCTGGGACCACATTCTATACTTTATCTACCACGTGCATGGCCTTTATAAATGATGCATTTGAAATAGATAAAAATGAAAAACTAAAAAGTTTAAGATTTTAAAATATTACTTAACTTTTTCTTGCACCAAATATATATTTAAAAACAGATTAACTAAAATAATTCATTTGGAAATAAATGTGAATTGTAAAACATAAGCTATTAAGTTATGACTTGGCCTTTCTCTGTTAAAATACTAAAATGGCTCTTTTCCATATTCCTCATGAGTTTTTATGTAAAAATAAGATATGTACTTTCTATTATCCTACTTCCTTCTTCCTTAAATCTCTTGTTAGATTCAAGATAAGGAGTATTTATAAGCATTGCTGTTTGACCGTTTATTAAATATCACATTGGTATTTCTAAGATTTCTTTAATAAAAGATATTGTAGTGCTTCCACAATGGATTCATCATTGATATATAACATTCCTCTCCCATAAGACTACAACAAGAATTTTATGGCATAACTAGGAAAAACAATATTTTTTTCAAACTAGTATGTCACATTTTTTATCCACTAATGAAATTTAACTTTCCCCATCCCAAAGAACAATTTGTTACAAAATAGCTAACAAATTTTTTATAAAGGAAAGAAATGGGGGGAAAGAGATACAGAGGCAAAGAAGTATTGAACAGACTGTCAAACTACATTGGGAAGGCAGGGGAGGTTGGGCGAGGAGGGCTGTAAGAGACCAACCGAAGGACTTGTATGCTTGCATATTAAACACAACCAATGGATACAAGACACTGGCGGGGGGGGGGGGGGGGGGGCGGGAGAACGCGGGCAGGTGAAGGCATGTACTGGGGGGTAGGGGAAGGTGGGGGGAGGTCAATGGGGAATAAAAGGAGACATATGTACTAGTATTTGTAATACTTCAAACAATAAAAAATTTTTTTAAAAATTAAAAAAAAAATAATTTTAAAGCCATAAAAAAGGTAAAGAAATTAAAAAGATTTCCAGGATATTCTTCATTACATTTTGAGTATATCAATTACCATGTATTTTTGTTTTGTTTGTTTGTTTGTTTATTTAAGAGAAGTAGCAATATGGAAAAATAGGAAGCCATGACTTTCAACCCAAAACTATATTAGAAACTTTTAGCATGAAAAACATTATTTTTTGCCTGTCCTCTCCACAAACAATATCCATCAATCCTGTTCAAAACTTACCTCCCCTAGGAACTCTTTATGGGTAACTCACTAATGGCAATTGCCATTTTAACTTCTGCTTGCAACCTAAGCAACTTTTAGATGTAGTTTGTAAAATGCTGCTCTGCCAATAGTAATTCTTAGAATGACACTGAGCTTGTCTACACCACTTCACTGTTAATTATGAAGGCCTTTCTGATATTTCTCATCACTGGCTTCCTTAGCTTTCTAAAAAAAAAAAAAAAAAGTTTAGATCTTAAAACATTTATTTTCATCTGTGATGTTCCTAGACATTTTAATCATTCAATTCCTGTCCCTAGCCTCTCCTCATATCTATTCATGCTGATTAATCTTTTAAAAAATCTCATGTATTATGCAGTTTTTCTCCCTAGAAACATTTTCTCAATTTCTGTGGCCCAGCAGGGACTCGCACCCTGCCTATATTAGAATTAGCTGAGGAGTTCCAAAAAATGTTCATGACTAAACCCCAACTCACACTGGAGAAATTTATAGCTAAGGCAAAAATAGTTTTTAAATATCCAGGCAATTCTAATGTGCAGTCAGAGTTGAGATCCCTGGGTTAAGGTTAACATTTCTTCGTCTGGCCCTCAGGACATTAATAGTAAATGTCCTGGGTCTCACTTCTTCCTTTTCCTTATTTAACCCATCATGGACTAGGTGCTATTTTTTCATGGACATATCATAATGCATCTGAAACTGAAAAAAAAAAAAGCACCACTATATTTGTATAATACTTTATACCTGCAAATACAAGATTTTATATATTATCTACAAGAACCCTCTGCGGAGAGGTAGAAAACATGATCCTTCTTTAATAGGTGGGAAAGACAAAAGTGCAGATGTATCTAATGCCCTTTGTGCAAGAATTTGCCAGGGAAATGCACCCTAAGTGACAAGACTTAGGCAGTTACTATTCTGCCATATCCCCCTTATGGGTCCATTAATTTGCTCATTTATTTACATATTACACTGTTTATTCATTTTTATTAGTCATTTGCTGAGTATGTTCGATGTTTCAAAATTTTATTGGTTCACCCAGATATGGCATTTACTGTTTGTAATACCCTCACTCTAACAGTGAAACCACATATAGAAACAAGCAACACTACAATATGTAAAACTGTAAAAAGATATGCACAGGTAGCTAAGGGGCGGAGAAGAAAGAATGACCGGACTCCTGGGCATAATACATGAGCAGACTCTTGAAAGATGGGCTGGTAAGGGAAACATGCTCAGCATGAATTCATGCCAGAAGGAACAGCATATGTAAAGACTAGTAGATATGAATTCTCATGGTTTGGCCTGTGAGTTTGACAATGCTTTAACTGTAAAGTATGTGATGATAAATTTGAGAATGGGGACAGAAGTTATTAATGCATTAAATTTGACAGTAGACCCAATGACAAAAAGTTACAGAATCAGACTTAAAATATAATATAAGGAGTGACTACCGACTAATGACTACCAAATAAAGGTGCTTTATAAACAGCGGAGGTACCAAGGATGAGTTGAGTTTTAGTATCATACCTTCTCTCCTAACCTACCTAAGGGATTACAATATAAGCAAAATGAGTACATTTGAAATACCACTGTGGAACTCAGGCAAGTCCCTCCATCTCAACAATATTTCACCAACTAAAAATTATTTGTTTGCCAAATTCGATATAATTATATAATAAATTATAGTTAAGCGAGATTTACTTAATCAGATTTAATATTGCAGAAAACATATGTAAATCAAACTTGAGAGGTCCAGAACTCAGTAACAGCAATCATGTTAAGTGGAAATCACTGTAGCCTTGCCCTGTGTGGCTCACTTGGTTGGCATGTTGTCCTGTACACCAAAAGTTTGCCGTCCAATTGATTCCCAATCAGGACACATACCTGATTGGGGGCTCTTACAGGAGGCAACTGCTGGATGTTTCTCTCATTCATAGATATTTTAATCTCTCTCTCCTTCCTTCTCTAAAGTAATCAGTAAAACATATTCTTGGCGGGGATTTTTTTAAAAAAGGAAATCACTGTAAATACCTTTGTTCTTTCTTTAAAATCAATTTGAAGTTTTCCATTACCTACAATTAATAGTCATTATTTAAATGCATGGATATGTCTTTTCTCCCCCATAACATCCATTGCAGTTCCTGAGAGATTGTCCTTAACTACCTATAGAAATACCTGCTCAAACTTGCCTCATTACCAAGAATATTAGCTCTTTCATTTTTGATTCAGAATTCAGAGAAAGCATTTCACAGCCATGATATCAAGAGAAAAAATATCAACAGTAGCAAAAGTAACAAAATTATTATGAAAATAATCACAAAAATAAGTGACACTGCTGTTTTCTTTGCTAAAAAGGGTTTGTTCTTTACATTTTCCACCCAAGTCTATAGCAGCAATATGCCCTGTTATTCTACTCCTTCTTCTACCTTCTAATAAATCAATGTTGTTTGCTAAGAATTAATAGCACTGTTATAAATTGTGTGCAATCATTATAGAGGCAATAGTCTTGCATTTTTTTCCCTATATTTTCTAGTAAATAACAATTCTAGTTGTTAACTACTTCATCTGAATTTTTTTTCCTACCCATTTTAAGAAGCTAAGAAGTCCTTTTATAAAGAGTTGTAAAACTTTTGATACAAAAGGAGATTGACAAAAAATTTACAGGAAGAACCTACTTTAGAGAGCTGTCTGTCTTTGCTGTCTATAAGGTCTCGCCATACATCACTTTGGAGAGCCCACATGTATCAAATTCTCACCATCTCTATGCCCCTGATACTGCTCTATCCTGATCACCAATGATGTCCACATTAGCGTCTCAAAGGTCAATTCTCAATCCTCATCTTGCTTTATACCCTGATAACTTCTTCCTTTTGGATCACCTATGTCATTTCCTTTCCTGGGCAACATAAACTAATGGGTTTTTTTCTTACCTCTCATGTTCTCTTTATGGAATAGTTTACCTGTTTAGGTTGTTATTTTTAAAATTGAGAAGCCTGAAGCAGATGAGGCCTGAGTATTTTCTCAGAAAGTATGTTCTCCAGCGGTCCCTCACTTTAAAATACAGTCTCAATTAGACACATGGACAATGTCTCACTTATAAGCAGACAAGGGCAGAACTCTTAGAACATTCCTACACATGTTTATCTCAAAACACATATTATTTTAGTGCTTATAGAAACTGATAAAGATCATATTTTAAGAGATTCACTTAGTAGGTTCTTATCATTTCTAAAAATTTGTTCTAATTATTTAGTGTCCTAAAACTTACTCTGTCTCAAATCAGGAAGCCTTGAGTCTGTATCTACAGCCATCTCTCTAATACAGTGGTTCTCAACCTTTCTAATGCCGCAACCCTTTAATGCAGTTCCTCATGCTGTGGTGACCCCCCAACCATAAAATTATTTTCATTGCTACTTCATTACCGTAATTTTGCGACTGTTAATGAATCGTAATGTAAATATCTGTGTTTTCCGATGGTCTTAGGCTCTACAGCAGCGGTTCTCAACCTGTGGGTCGCCTACATTAGTAATATCTTCTACTAGAGGCCCAGTACACAATATTCTGCACTGCAGCGGGGGAGGGGTTCCCTCAGCCTGGCCTGCACTCCCTCGCAGTCCAGGACCCTTCTCGCAGTCCTGGACCCCTTACTCCTTACTGCCTACCTGCTCACTGCTCCTCAGTACTGCTGCAGAGGCAGATGAGGCTCTCGCCACCATCACTGCACTAGCCAGCTGTGAGCCTGGTTTCTGTCTGAGCTGCACTCCCCCTGTGGGAGCACACTGGCCAACAGGGGGCAGCTCCTGCATTGAGCGTCTGCCCCCTGGTGGTCAGTGTGCATCATAGCAACCAGTTGTTCTGGTCATTCTGCCATAATGGTCACTTAGGCTTTTATTATATAGATATCCTTCTCCATTGGTTTATTTTTCTGTCATTATTAAATATATTTGCAAAACAAAGTGAAAATTCCCATCAGATTTTGTTGAACATGTAGGTATTCAGCATGGGTAATATATATTTTGACTCAAAATGAAGATGCAATATATATTTTAAAACCAATCCCATATAAATAGCTAGTCAAATCACAGAAATATAGAGTACTAAAATGCATATAAAGTTCAACATAGAGATTATTAAAATAGAATGAGAAAGAAGGAGGCGAACTGCAAAAGGATTTAAAAGAAATATCAACTATAGTATACAGGAAGTCTTTGTTTTTTTAGTTGTTTTGCCGCTCTTCTCTAAAAACAAGAATACTTTTTCTTTAAAAACTGAAGACATAATTGTTACCATATGTTAATTTAGGGTACTAGAGACAAGTATTTTTCTTATTTCTCTTAACTGTCTCTGAATTTTTCAAATACCTGAAAACAAGTATGTACATAGAAAAAGAATTAGCATGATTTTGTTAAAAATGTGCTTCATCGCCTGGCTGGTGTGAGTCAGTGGTTGAGCCTGTACCCATGAACCAAGAGGTCACCAGTTTGATTCCTGGTCAGGACACAAACCCTGATTGCAGGCTCATTTCCCAAAACGGACATGCAGAAGGCAGCCGATTGATATTTCTCTCTCATTGATGTTGCTATTTATCTCTCTTCCTTCCTCTCTCTCTAATATCAATAAAAACATATTTTTTTAAAAATCTGCTTCATCCACAACAAGGAGATTATTGATAGTAGTTATGAAAGGTCTTTATAAACCGTAATTTTGCATCTTCAGAAATAAATGTTCTTTTATAGTACTACAGCTAAAAGGTCATTCTCTACTTCCTGTACATAAAGTTCTACTTTCTTTCACCTCATGAGGAAAGGGGGCTCTCCTGTTGGTAATGTATCTCCAGCATAAAATATAGTGCCTGGAGCATTACTGAGTAGTTTTTAAATATTTCAAGTGAAGTGGAAGGATACATGAATAAATGCAAGACTTTTACAATGACATATTCACTGTTTTGTTTTCTAATTTGGGTGAAAAATTCTTTGTACCTGCTTTCTTTTTTGTTTCATTTTGTCTCCAACAAATAAATTCATTGCAAAATTAGTGTTTCCAAGACCTACATTTTCATCACCAGTGCTATCACAAAAATAAAATCCAGTAGTACCATAGATTGAGTGTTTGTAGTAGCAGCATCAAAAAAAGCAGTGGGTTCAGCCATCAAGCTTTGTTTCTCCAACTGGACCCTTAGAAATTCATGTCAGGAAGAATCTTCCTTACAGTGATGTGTTACCTAAGTGGATCCATTTGCTTCTACCTATTGCATATATGAAAAAATTTCCTCCTGTTCAACTTCTGGGACCTGCAACGTTTCCCTACTTGTAGACTTTGCCAAATCCACCCTCATGATTTTTCCAGGGCAGCAGACACCTTTGTATATAAGTTTACCAAGATATGCTTCCAAATTCCCTGAACTGACTGCTATCCCTTCTCACATGGTGGAAAGTCTCCTCCATCCTTCTTATAATCTTCATTCCAGATAGCCTTTCATTTCAGAGACCTTTTCTTCCCCCTTTTTCATGTCCCAAATATACCTCCTTTCCTCCCTTCCACCATAGCACTTTCTCCTCTGTAGCAATAAGCCTTCCCCTTTTAATCCCAGGTCTGCAGAGAGACTAGCCAGATAAAGGTAGTCACTACTGCTCAATGAAAGTGAGAAGTTGGCTGTGCCATGTGGGATTGATGAAAGATAAAAGATATATACTCTTTGGGCACTGGCCATTAAATAGACCAATTGGTGTTCCCCAATTATAGTTCTGTGTGATCAAGTGATATTGACAGCTACTAAGTTGTATTTCTTATTGTGCACTTTGTTGTTGTAAGTAGGTCACTTTTAAAGCATTAGTATAACATTTACCTCAATTCACTGTTTCATGACATACATTTCACATTTGTTTTAAAACAGTTAAGATAGTAGGATTACTTTATAATCAGGAAAAATATTAACACATCTAAGTAAACGAAGAATTGGAAAAATATCTAAAAATGTGAAATTAATGTCTGAAGAAATTCAGTAAGTCATTCAAGCTGAGGTACCAGATGAAACATTTACTTCTTTTTCTTTGGTTAGGAATTCCTCTTGCATACGTTACTCCAGAATTTAATGGTCTCCATTATAGACTGGCTGACATTTTTCAAACAATTGTAACAATTTAATGAAATGTATAGATGCCAAGTACCATAACCAAGAAATTGCTTTCTCTCCATGTATTATTGCTTAAGTGGTATTTGAAAGCAATTTATTGCCATAAATATCTTTGGTTACTACAAAGTTTTAGCAATTCTGTATAGTGTTCATTTCCTGAGAATGCTTGCTCAGTTGCTTTTCCTCCTATGCAATGACTTTCAAGGCTTTTGTTAAGGGACTATTCACAAGTAAAAAATAGAAATAGAGATATACTAGTATTCCAAAAATAATTATTCCATTTTTGAAAATGCTTAAATTAGGCTGAATTTTGCCTCCTTTTCTCAATAAAATACTTAATTAGAGTGGGTAGAAAGGAAAAAGTAAGTTTGAAATTGTGTAGGATTTGGAATAATTCAATTAAGGATTTAGCAGTAACATCCTATATCATGTTACTCAATAGGTTACCTCTAAATGTGCAGAGAGCATTCCTCTGTGAATTGAACATTGAGTGTGCCGAAGAGTTGTCAAGGTAGAGGCTCTGGGTTGGTGGGTGCATAAGGACGAACAGAATCTTGCTAAATGAATAACTACATGTGTAAGCCCACATATTTCCTCACACTCAGACATAAATTATTTCATAAGAAATTACTACTAAGTTCTCTAACTTAATATAGGTAAACTGGATAAAATGTTAGGTCATTACTCACCAAGGAAGAGCAATGCAAAACCGTCTTTATGAGGACCACAAATCCTAGCTGCTCTGTGCACATTACATTTTCCTTAAATGGTTCATGGATGGTGTACTAGTTTTATACACCTCTTTTGACCCAGTTGCTATAGGCATGCATAGAAATAAAATCCCTCAGAAAGTATACTTCAAACACTAATGTTCTATACTTTACAATTTCTCCATTGTTCCCTTCCTTGTATTATTACCTTACTATAAAGCCATTTCACAGAGCAATAATACATTGAAAGGTTTTAAATTACAAAAGGATTATATGCTATATTGCTTGGGCAAAGCTCTATTAATGCCAACAGGCATTGTGCATTGCAACTTAATTCTGCATTTTAAATAAATGGGTGCAGGCAATACAGGCCTTTGCAACTCCTTAGACATTTAGAGATATTAACTTCTGTACAAACATATTTCAAGAAATACGATATCAGAAATTTTC
Source organism: Corynorhinus townsendii (assembly GCA_026230045.1). Classification (NCBI taxonomy): domain Eukaryota; kingdom Metazoa; phylum Chordata; class Mammalia; order Chiroptera; family Vespertilionidae; genus Corynorhinus; species Corynorhinus townsendii. The sequence continues at coordinate 70,323,546 of JAPDVU010000003.1, read as the reverse complement.
AGTGCCATGGTTAATCAGAATTATGCATTTTATGTTTTTATGTAAGACAATTATTTTGTAGTTCATTATATTATTTTTTGTTATAAAATCCCTGAGACTTTTCATATATTTTTCACTTAATTGTACTCATATTTTTAAGAGAAACAAAAACTAAATCTTTCTCAATACACAAAAATAGATTGTCTAAAAATATTTTAAATTCCAAACATAATGAAAGAGGTCCTCTTTTAGATGTGTTCACTTGGATTTAAAGATGAGTCTTTTGTTATGTTTCCAGATTGAATTGAAAGACTTCAGGAAAGGAAAATGATGAGTTTCATTTTTGTTCTAGCTAATTCATGCTTAAGAATAGATAAGTCAATGTACTTTTTGAGTTGGCTAGAAATTTTTAGGGAGTTATGAAAGCATGCCAAATACATAGTGCTAAAACTAACCTATTAGAGAACAACATGTTAGTTTATCATATGTCCAATTTACTAGTATCAAAGCACAAAGGAAAGTTATATGAGCCTAAAATATAAGGGAATTCAGGTGTGTACTGATGGCCTCTCCACACAGTAAATGTTTTTTGTTTGTTTTCTACACCCTGTTCTTTAGAAGATTACAGAATGATAGTTCTTTGTCAGGTAACAATTTTTTATACAACTAGAGGCCAGGTGCATGAATTCGTGCATGGGTAGAGTCCCTAGGCCTAGCCTGCGATCAAGGCCATTGGGGCAAGGCCAATTGGGGTTGGGCCAATCGGGGCCTGTTGGCCCTGGGGAGGGACCATGGGAGGTTGGCTGACCAGGGGGAGGGATGGGGCACAGGAAGTTGGCCACCAGCCCTGAGGAAGGAGCTGACCTTTGGACCCCCTGGGAAAGGGTTTGTGTTTGTTGACACCAGCCCCCAGTTCACCATCCCAGCCTGAGACCCGAAGGCCCCAATGGGGTCAGGAGAGGAGGCAACAGTCACCTGATGGGTGCAGAAGGAATGGATGTCGGCCCCGCACCACCATGCAATTGCCTGACTCTCCCCCCCGCTTCCTCCTTCCCTCATAGCCATGCCACAGAGAATCTTCCCCCTGATGGTCAGTGCTTGTCAGAGCGACTGGTCTACCAGTCGTTCTGGTGGTTCTGGTTGTAGGGTCTTAATGGTCACTTAGGCATTTATATATATAGATGATATCAAAATAGATTTATTTACTCCAACTAAATAAGGTTTAATATTTAAGTTCATGGCAGTTTTATAAAGTGGAGGACAATATTTAAAATTGATAGAATAATATATAGAAAACATTTTATAAAACATTACTCTTCGTATTAACAATACTAATAATAGCCCGATGGGCATGGCTCAGTGGTTAAGAGTGAACATATGAATCAGGAGGTCAAGGTTCAATTCCTGGTCAGGGCACATGTTTGTGTTGTGGGCTCCATCCCCAGTGTAGAAGGTACAGGAGGCAGCCAATCAATGATTCTCTCTCATCATTGGTGTTTCTATCTCTCTCCCTTTCCCTTCCTCTCTAAAATCAATAAATATATATATTTTTTAAATTACAAGACTGATAATAGGAATCCACTTGCAAATCAAGATAATAAAGTATCTAAAAAAAAACAATTTTGGGAAAAGAGAAATAGACGCATTATAATTATTGCTACTTAACTTAAAATTCAATAATATCAAAGCATGGCTCTTTGTGATATGATATTAGTACTAGAGGCCTGGTGCACAAAATTCTTGCATGGGGAGGGTCCCTCAGCCCAGCCTGCACCCTCTCCAATCCGGGACATCCCTCTCACAATCTGGGACCACTGGCTCCTAACTGCTCACCTGCCTGCCTCCCTGATCGCCCCTAATGACTCTGCCTGCCTGCCTGATTGCCCCTAACCACATTGCCTGCCAGCCTGATCGCCCCTAACTGCTCTCCCCTCCCAGCCTGATCGTCCCTAACCACCTCTGCCTCAGCCCTTGACACTGTGGCTTTATCCAGAAGGATGTCCAGAAGATGTCCAGTCTAGCATATTACCCTTTTATTAGTATAAATTATATCACAATTTTAAGCTTTTACAAAATATTGTTAATTCAACCTGATAAAATAAGAATCTGACAAGAATGAGTATAAGTTTTTCAATAAAGAAAAATTTCTGCTAGACTATTCTTATGGTATCTTTTTCTTACTTTTTTGATTATCCAGAGCCCTAAGATAAACAGAAAATAAAACCATAAACACCAATCTGTGTTTATTTTTGTACATCATTACAGAAAGATTTTTAAATTCATCTTATAACCTGAAATATTCTGTAATAATTCAATTATATAGCACTTTAAAGGGCAAAATTTAACTTTTCCCCACCTTCTAAGGGATAGGAGCTTAGGTATGTGCGATGTGTGTGTGTGTGTGTGTGTGTGTGTGTGTGTGTGTGTGTGTGTTTAGAAGCAGAAGGAAACAACCAGATAAGGTAGCTGGCTTCTTTCAAGATTCAGCATAAAAAGAAATAAGAAACCAACATAGACCGAATCCAACATGGCGGCATAGGTAAACACCTAAACTGCTGCCTCGCGCAACAATTTCAAAAATTCAACTAAAAGACAAAACATCTATCACCCAAAACCACGGGAAAGCTGGCTGAGTGGAAGTTCTACAACTAGAAGGAAAGAGAAAAGAGCATCGAGACTTGCAGGAGCGCTGAAAAGCTGAGGTACGGAGGCGCGTGATCCGGGCTGGTGGCGGGCATTGCTTTTTCCAACCCAAAGGGAGGCAAGCCCCCGACTGCTCTGAAATCCAGTTTCTGGGGAGACGCGGGGGACCCAAACTCCTACAGGGAAAAGCTGGACTGTCTGCCAGTGAGGGTGGCTTACTTGCAGAGCTGCACGCAGGAATAATTGTTTACGGCACTGGGGCAAGGGACTCCGGGACGCCCTTGGGGACACAGAGCCCGCTAACTAGCAGCCATTGCTGTTTGCCACGCCCTAGCCTAGTGACACCCTGAGACCCCGCCCTGCACAACCTACAAACCCACCCAAGCTCCAAGCAGCAGCGTTAGCAGAAGAAAGCCCCGCCCTATCGCAGCTTAACCTAGCAAACTTGCAGCCTGGGTCAGACAGCTCCAAAACCTCCAAACCCCAAGCAAAGAGGAGAAAACTGTAGCTCTCACTGTAGCTCCTGCTGAGTGGCCTCAGACAGAAGCTGACCTGCACCCCATTGGAGATCCAGAAACCAGTGTACCTAGTGGTCAGAGTGAGACACCAGATTTCAACTCCTCACATCTATAAGTGACACATTCAAAGGCAGACTCAGTGAGCACCAAAGCCCCACTGAAACAAGTCCTGCCCCATAAGCGTGTCTTCAGCGCAGCACTTCTTCCATTATAGACACAGGGAGTGCTCACAGCTAATTGGCCTGGAGGTCAATTCCTCCCAGTATACCAACAGCAATTAAGGCTTTAACTGCACCAAGTCTTTGCACTCAGCCCACAAAGGGGTGTACCAAGAGTGTCCACATCAGGTGATTGGGGAGGCTGAGCTACTGCCCCCTATAGGTCACCTACCACACAAAGCCACTCCATCAACACAGGGAAGCAGCCAAAATGAGGAGACAAAGAAACATGTCACGAATGAAAGAAACGGAGGAAAGCAAACTACTGGATGACATAGAGTTCAGAACCACATTTATAAGGTTACTCAAGAATCTTCTTAAAACCGCTGAGAAACTTGATGAGACCTTCAAGGAGCTTAATGAGAATGCCAAAAAAATGGAAAAGGATCAGTCAGAAATGAAGCATACACTGTCTGAAATAAAGAATATACAGAAACTCAACTGTAGATCAACGTACCCCAAGAATCAAACCAAAGATTTGAAATATGTGGAAACAAAAAACATCCAACCAGAAAAACAAAAAGAAAAAAGAATCCAAAAATATGAAGATAGTGTAAGGAGCCTCTGGGACAACTTCAAGCGAACCAACATCCGAATTTTTGGGGTGCCAGAAGAAGGGAGAGAGCAAAATATTGAAAACCTATTAGAAGAAATAATGACAGAAAACTTTCCCTGCCTGGTGAAAGAAATAGATGTACAAGTCCAGGAAGCGCACAGAACCCCATACAAGAGGAATCCAAAGAGGACCACACCAAGACACATCATAATTAAAATGCCAAGGGCAAAAGACAAAGAGAGAATATTAAAAGCAGCAAAAGAAAAACAGTTAATTACCTACAAGGGAGTACCCATACGACTGTCAGCTGATTTCTCAACAGAAACTATGCAGGCCAGAAGGGGGTGGCAAGAAATATTCAAAGTGATGAACAGCAAGAACCTACAGCCAAGATTACTCTACCCAGCAAAGCTATCATTCAGAGTTGAAGGTCAGATAAAGAGCTTCACAGACAAGAAAAAGCTAAAGGAGTTCATCACCACCAAACCAGGATTACATGAAATGCTGAAGGGTATTCTTTAAGGAGAGGAAGAAGAAGAAAAAGGTAAAGATAAAAATTATGAACAACAAAATGACATCAAATACATACCTACCAACAAGTGAATCTAAAAATCAAGTGAATGAAAAATCTGAAGAACAGAATGGACTGGTGAATATAATAGAATCAGGGACATAGAAAGGGAGTGAACTGATGATTCTCAGGGGAAGCAGGTGTGAGGGGTGCGGGAAGAGATTGGATAAAAATCTTACTCCTATGGATGAAGACAGTGGCGGGGGTAAGGGTATGGGGTGGGGTGGGGAATCAGGTGGAGCGGAGCTATGGGGGGAAAAATAGAGGAACACCTGTAATAATCTGAACAATAAAGATTTATTTAAAAAATTTAAAAAAAAAAGAAATCAACATAAATATGATTTATACTCCTGACACTGAGCTCAGTAGCTCTGAATCCCTCTTTGCCTTTGTTTCAGCCTTTGTTCTTCTTATTTTATTTTATTTTATTTTATTTTATTTTATTTTATTTTTAGTGAATTTATTCGGGTGATGTTGATTAATAAAAGTATATAGGTTTCAGGTGTACAGTTCTATAGCATAATAGCCACATATTTTATTGTATGTTCATTATCCCAAGCCAAGTCACCTTCCATCACCATTTATCCTGCCTTTATCCTTTTCTACCTCCACCATCCCTTTCCCTCTGGTAATCACCATACTATTGTCTGTATGTGAGGGTTTTTTTATCTGCTTAATCCCTTCCCTTTTTCATCCAGTCATGCTCTGGTAAATGTCACTCTGTTCTTTGCATGTGTGAGTATTCCTATTTTGTTTGTTCATTTATTTTGTTCATTAAATCCCACATATATGTGAAATCCTGTGGTACTTGTCTTTCCGTGGCTGAGTTATTTCACTAACACTCTCTAGATCTATCCATGCTGTTTCAAAGATTAAGATTTTTTATGGCTGAATAATATTCCATTGTGTAAATATATAACTTTTTTATCCACTAATCTACTGATGTAAACTTGGGCTGCTTCCAAATATTGTCTATTGTAGATAATGTTGCAATGAACATAGGTATGCATGTATTGTTTCCCTCTTTTTAAATTACATTAGGTTTCTTTTTCATCTCCCTCTGTGGTGCTGAAAAATATTTTAAAAGTTTGGAATCTAGGCTTAAAAATTTTCCTTGCAAGTAAGGATTTGTAACAATCTCCTTCCCTTTGGTGACTTTAACCTTAGATATACTTGCTGAATATTATAGTTGAAAGGGACATTACAGATTCTTTCTTTAGGCTCTATTATCAATGAGGAGATTATGTTACAGAGATGGACCACCCCAAGCTCCAATATTTAGAACAATGAATAATGAATTTTATTTTATTTTGATGATATAGATAGAAATTTTCTTATTTCCTTTTAATATAATTTAAACAAAGAGAAATTCATCCATGTTCTTAATCCCATGTATTAAATTACAGGCTTGCAGTATTTAAAAGGACCTTTGAACCTAGCTCACAAATTGCCCAGATCATTGCCATGCAAGAAGCTAATAACAAAGACCCATCAACAAACTAGATTTAGAGCCTCCAGTTCATTTGATCCACATGGCTATTCAATTTAATTAGGGGGCTGGGGGAGTTCTCCCTGGAAGGGACTTACAACCACACCTTAAGAATCCATCTGTTTAATTCAACAGCTAATTTAATTCATAAAAAGAAGCACCTTTCTTAGTTCAACTGGAAATATCCCATGCTAAGAATGTGGAAGGTTGAAAAGGCCAATCAGATATTCTGAAACATTTACTGAAAAAGAAGGTCTGATGAGATTCAAACCAAATACTATGCTAAATATGTGTTTCAATATGGCCCAAAGTGTAGGTCTCAGTTTAACAACTGTAAATGTAATGTATCCATTTGCTTAGTCCCTTTTGTGTTCCTGATTCATTGTAAGGCTTGACTGAACTTTTCCAACTTGTACTTTATGCTTTTGGCTAATTGACATGGTACATATCGTCTCAAAATACAGAACATCCTTTCTAATTTTACTCCCTGGTGATCTCTCTAAAGTATGGAGAAGTATAGAAATTTGTCCACAGTCTTATTAAAATAAATAGCTAACGGCAATAAGGGAAGTTTGCCTAATAAGGAAAATCTATATACACACATACACCTAGGCACACTTGGTAAATATTTACAAACTTTTAAACAAGCTGTGGAAAGTACATATGAAAGATAACAAAACCTTATTTTCTGCTGCTCATTAAACTGAAACTTCTTGTAAATAAAGATTTTTTAAAAAAATAAAGTCACAAACAGCTTTCCCTTATTCAATTGTCTACTTTATATATTGAACATTGACTAATAAAACATACACATTTTTGTTGAAACCTTTATCCACTCATTTGATGATTTTTATGTTAATGTAAAGTTAGACAAGGCAAATTTTGTTCAAGTTATTCTTCATAAATAAACAAGAATACACTTTACAATGAACTGCCATAAAACCAGCTATTTGGATATGTGTTGCATGAAAAATCTGGGCACAATTGTATGACATATATTTCAATAGTACATAATATTAAGGGCCAAAATTGTCCTTTTATCCTTCCCCATTTTCAACAGTCTGAGTCAAATGCTTTACAATATCCTATAAACATTTTTAAATGTTTATGTCCTTTTGAAACATAGTCACTAATGAGTTACTTGATTATCATAATCAGAAACATTAATCACTACAGTCTTGATAAAAATTCAGACCTTATCTCAAGAGGGCCCTGGCCAAATAAATGTGTTGTCATGCTACGTGTTTTTATGTCGGCCATTCATTGTGATTCAATGTGAAACAATTTTATGAAAAAGAAGTGACAAATATTTGGTGTGAGAATCCAGTACAAACAGAAAGTATGTAAGATGGAATCCACCAGAAGATTCCTTTTAAACCTGTTAAAAGATGAAAACGAACAAATAAATATTTCCTTACTAAAATGCTTCTACAGTAATAATTCCTTTTCTTTATATGAACAACTCTCCAACTTTAAAGTGTCAGGTTTTCACTTTGGTGTTATGAAATCACAAACTATTCAAGACATTGCCCTCTGCTATACTCAAATCTCCTAAAGCGACTTCTAACATACAGGACACAGTCACCTCTTTCATTCCCTTACCTCCACACTTGGCACAGTAGGCATATGGTGTGCCTCAGCCACCCAGGAAAGTGAAATCTAAGACAACCAATGTTTTGTGTTAAACAGCTTTATATGGCTATGTTCAAGCAAAGATGAGTTAGTTCTTCCTTCCCAATGCTTTTGTGTAAATTTAAATGAGGGAGAAAAGATAGACTCAGTTGAAATCAAAGTGTTGGAATATACAAGGACCCAGCAGTAACCATGTATAAGTGTGACAAAACGGTATAGAGAAAGTAAACAGATGTTTCCAGAAATGCATAGGTACCAAGTGAAAAGAAAGACAGACAGAGACAGAGAATGAGAGACATAAAGACACAGACAGACTCTGCCTCATTTATCACTCTCTGTTCCACTTTAGGTAAGAACTCAAGTGATCTTCATTTTCTCCTTGGATTCCAGAAGATCTCTACATTAATCTAGCTGATGTAAGAGATTTTCTGTTTCCTATAGCCAAACACGTCTTTAACATCAACTTTTACAATTGTATACATCACATTTTATTAAGACTATCTTCTTAAACCGTCTTTACCATTTTATTTACTCTTTTTTTTTCTTGCAGGAAAATGTAAGAAAGAAAGAATGTCTTAACTTACCATTTTTACAATTTTTATAATCACTATACTAAATTTTCAACAATTTCCCCTTTTCAATAAAAATTGAGCAGAGAAGTAGAAAATGTGCCCAAGTGTCAAATTGATGCCCTGAAATTTCTGTATTATCATAAGATTACTGAATACTTCCAACATGCCAAATGCATTTAAATCTAAATAATTATATAACTTTGTCCATTCTCTTTTAAAAGATTTATGAAGATTGTTTTTGATCAGAGTAAAATAAATGTTTCTATAATTAATCTAACTCTCACTGATATTTTCAATCTTCTGTTTCCCACATATTTCTCTCATGCACTTTGGAAAGAGTATTTTCAACTTCCTTACCTTTCAGTTATGCCTTAGCTTTCTTAACATGATAAAAATTACTCTTGGAAAGCCATTATGCTTCTTTCTCCACCTTTTCTTCCATAATGCTAATCTATCCACCCCTCAATAATTCTCCGTGTTTCAGTATCCTTGCATCTTCCTTTCCCATTGGAAACATACTTTACATTGATGTTTCCAAGTCTCCATTCTTGGTTAACTTGTTTTCTTACTGTTTTTTCTTTCTCTGGGAAACTTCTGGTAATTTTATACCTTTAATCATATGCTATATAACTGTAAGTGATGACACCCAAATGTGTGGCTTCAGAACCACCTATTCCATGCTTCATTCTGAATTTTTAAATGTCTGCTAAATATCCCATTTAAGATTCCTTTGTGCATCTTAAAACCAACTTATTCAATGCCCAAGTCATTGGCTTCTACTCTCCTTACTCTTTTCCTTGTACATCCATTGCAAATATAACATTTTTTAAAGATTGTTTAAATTAAATTTTTAGATAAAATGGAAGGGAGAGGGAGATATATAGAGAAGCATGAATGTGAGAGTGAAACATCACATTTTTAAACCTTCATTTCTCTGTATAATAATGTGTGTTTGTGTGTCTGTTTTCCACTTTGAGGTCCCAGTACTATGCACAGTTTCAAGCGATAGAAAAGTTTTAAAACTGGTTTTGAATAACTGCATTCAGTGTTTTCCATTTCAAATTCTGCTTTGGAACCACACAATTCATTGGCATTCACAGAACTCCATAGATTTGCTGCAGCTAATTGGAAGTATTGAATATTTGGGATCGTTTTGTTCAGACAGGTTGCATGCAGGCATAGTCTTCAGAGTGCTCCAGAGGAAAAAGCACTGTGTTCTCTGAAAAACCACAAGCAAGTAGTTATGTCCCTGTGGGGATAATAACCCCTCTCCTGCTTGTCGGCGAAGGTGGCTAAGAGACTTACATGAGATAATTAGATGTGGAAGAATTTGAAATGTATAAGGGGTTCTATAAATTCAGGTTCTGTTAATTAATATTAAATTTTTAAATTATATAGAACATATTCTTATTATTTTTTTAAGTTTTAAAACTAGCATGATTTTCATTTCCCAAAATAACTGAATAAGGCAGCGATTTTCAACCCTTTTTCATCCCATGGCACATATAAACTAATTCCTAAACTTATGCAGCACACTAAAATAATCTATTATATTTTTTGCCAATCTGACACAAAGAAAGACTTATGATTTGAATTCATTCACACTGGGCAGCTATTGTTGTATTGGCTATTGTCTTTTTTTTTTTAATTTCACAATCTAAGGGGGGAAAAGATCAGTGTTCCTAACTAAATAGTCAAGTATTGCAAGTTTTAAAGTGTTTTCGGGTCCTGGCATTGAAAATCGCTGGATTAAGACAATGTATTAACATTCTTTTACTTCTTAAACATATTCATATATATGATAATATGTTAGCCCCCCAAAATAACCTAAATAGCATGCTGTCTGTCACCCTAACAACACTGTTCCAGGAAAAAGCTTTGGCATGCTATTGTTCTGAAGGACATATTCTTGATATCTAAACACTGTTTGCATTTACTTATACATCCTTGCCTTATAAGGGTCTTTACTTCATAAACTCACACATTTTAATATGTGCACTTTTACCTTTTACTCAAGAATGATAGGAATAGATCATTTTTCCCTGTGTTTTTAAACAAGATATGCAAAGAAGCCCGGCGGGTGCTGCTCAGTGGTTCAGGGAAGACCTATTCACCAAGAAGTTGCTAGTTCAATCCCCAGTCAGGACACATGCCCAGATTGTGGGTTCAGTCCCCAAGGGGACATGTGCAGGAGGCAGCCAACTGACGTTTCTCTCTCATAGATGTTTTTGTTTCATCTCTCTCTCTCTCTCTCTCTCTCTCTGTGTGTGTGTGTGTGTGTGTGTGTGTGTGTGTGTGTGTGTCTTTATCTCTCTCTCTCTGAAGTCAATAAAAACTTATTTAAAAAATATATATGAAAAAAAGAATAAAGGAGATATCCTAAAATGGATTTGGTTTTTAGGTAAATAAAGGAAAAATTAGCTGACTTCTCATTGTTACTAATCCTTGAAATTCTTCTCACACCTTTCTGAAAATTTCTGAGCTGTAGTATTAATCTCTTTGAAAAGGAGACACTAAATTTACTGTGTATTTTGCATGTTCCTAAACAAGTCTTGAATGATGAATTTCACTGTCTGTGTGAGGTGGTTTACCTCAGCACATAATTTCTTATATTAATAACCTTCCCCACAGGGGTTGAATGACCATCTATAAATACAATCCCTTCATTCAATCAAAAAATTAAAGCCTATAACCACCTCATAATTCATCATCTTTTCTTACAGGCAATTATCAAAGCAAAAACAAAACACAAATCCCCAATCCCCAACCCATTGTAATGTAAAATTATGCAGCCTTCCTGGATATATTGAAAATTATGTAGTATCTTATGTTCCAAATCAGTTCTATTGAGTGACTTCCTATTTCCAGTGAGCCATAATTTTCAGAGCAAAAATAACTCCTTTTCAAAATGAAAGGCATCCTAAAACAATAACCTTCTGAATGTTTGTACATTTTCAACCAGTCTTTAAAAAACATCTCTTCATATGAATGCCTAAACAGTTATGATGAAGTTAGATTATAGGGTTTTTTGGAATCTGCAAGACTTCCATTTTTATAAACCTACCTAAAGGTGCATCCAAGTGTTCAGTAATGGGGCTTCTTCCTCTTCAAGTAAGACTGATGCAAATGGGTACTGAATTGCACTATGGATACAAACCCTAACATATACACTCAAACAACTCATGTCAATTCTTAGTTCAGTTTGGAAAGATCTCTATCAGAAAAAGTATTATCTTAAGAGAAGATAAGAGTTACCAGTATGTTAGAGATTTCTCTGGGAAACTATTAGTTAAAAGGCTTCAGATATTTGATTTATTTTCAAAATATATAAATTAGGAATATTGGGTAAGTGCCTTAACTACCTTTAATTATAGTAACTATGAAAGCAGAGATTATATTCACATAAGAAAAAGGATTTTTTTAAAGACAAAATCATAATTAGTATCTGAATAGCACTCTATAAGTCAGATAGCTCAGTCATCTTAAATAACTTCCTTTGGGTTATGCATTTGACAAAACTAGGGTGAAGGTTTATATTTGTTGCATCTTGTTCTCTTACATTAATTAAGGAATCTTGATTTTACCAACACTATTTAAATGCAAAGCCAATTTCAGTGTAAAACCTAACAGGGTTAAGATTTGCCACATGAATACACGCATACATATTATAGGAATGTATGTTTTGCTTAAAGCAGAAGCAAAACACATATTCAGTCCAACTGGCATAATTGACAAGATTACATAAAGCGTAGTAATTATCTTTTAGAATCTCAGACCACATGTACAAAGAATAATTTAGTACAGGTTAGGTTGTTATGTGAATGCTTCCTATTTTGAGTGCCATAGAGGTAAGTTGAGTAATTAGCAAAACCTCTGGGGAAATAAGCAATACTATCCTAATAACAATAGTAATAACAGTAATTTAAAAAGTCCTGGAATTTATTCATGTCATTTGTAGCAGTTTTCATTAAACCAATTAATTTATAGAACAATTAGTGCCTAGATTTTGCCAGATAAACATCACCATTGAGAGAAGAAAAATGTAAACTTTGAAATATTTACACTTCATCAACTAAGCTTTAAAATGACTTGCTACTTGGCTTAACTTTGTCTCATGCATATGTAATAGCATACTTCTTTTTCTTTCACATAGAGAAACCATACTATCTCTTCAATTTTTTACACTCAGTCTTGTGATTGTCTATGCACTGGTGAAATAATTGTGCAGAAATAAAATGTGATACAAACATAATATAGCAAAGTTGTTATTTAATATTTTACACAAATGATTTAGAATATATAAAATACATATCTCATAAATGTCAAGTATCACATTTGGAATTTTATAAAATAACTGAAGAGGGGTTCCCTCAGCCCAGCCTTCCCCCTCTCACAGTCTGGAAGCCCTCAGGGACAGGAGGTGACCTGGAGATCAGGGGAAGGCAGTGCCCCCATCACACCTCTGTTGCTGCCACTGCCGGCAGCGCAAGCCTTGGCCCTGCCCTGATTACCTGTTCCTCAGGCTCACCATGAGCAGCTGGGCAGCCACCATCCGAGGCTTGCCTGTGCCTCAGGGTGGCCCTAGGCATCTGGACAGCTGCCATCCAAGGCATGCCTGCAGCTCAGGCCAGCCCTGGGTGGCTGGGGAATGAGGAGATTGGGGGACTCCAGAGGCAGGTGCACAGAGTGGCCAGACCCGCCTAGGGGCGGGCTCAGCTCTGTAGGATGCCTACCGCCCTGGCGAGACTGAGGGGACCAGGTGCCACCATCTTGTGGCTGTGGGTGCCGCCATCTTTGAGGGTGTAGCAGACAATTAGAATATTCCCTCCTTATTAGCTGTGAGCACCACCATTTTTGTGAGGCATGATGGTCAATTAGCATATTCTCTCTTTATTAGATAGGATTGGCTATTTCTTCTTCAACTTCAGGAGAACTACATCTCTGCCTTCTTTTATAAAAGAGTGACACTCCCCCCCACCCCACCCCCCGCTGAACCTCAAAAAGAAAGAAAGATTTGAATTGTTTCTGAATGTGCAGGAGAGCAGACTCAGTGAGTGCTAATAGGCATTTTCTATCTTTAATTTTCATCATTCTACAGGAGATGTGAGGGAAGAAAGGTAATAGGAAAAATTAATTCCAGGAACTCACCCAGAAGTAACTTCCTTATATTCATATCATTCCTGAGCTTTTGGCTTGGATAACTTTGCTGGTGGACAAACATTGCCACCACCTCATGCTTGAAAAGTTCTGATATGATGATTTATAATGCAATCTGTTCCTATTGCTAATGCTGCAGATAACTCTAATTTGTCACTCTTATCCTATCTAATAAAGAAGGAATATGCTAATTGACTGCCCCACCCTCAAAGATGCTGACCCCATAGCCAATAAGGAGGGAATATGCTAATTGACTGCCCCATCCTCAAAGATGCTGACCCCACAGCCAATAAGGAGGGAATATGCTAATTGACTGCCATGCCCTCAAATATGGCAACACCTACAGCCTCAAGATGGCAGTGCCCAGTCCCTTCAGCCCCCCAGCTGCCCAGGGCCAGCCTGAGGCACAGGCAAACCTCGGATAGTGGCTTCCCAGCTGCCTAGGGCTGCCCAAGGCTCAGGTAATCAGGGCCGGCCAAGGCTTGCACTGCTGGCAGTGGCAGCAGCAGAGGTGTGATGGGGGTGTCGCCTTCCCTTGATCTCCTGGTTGCCTCCCACCCCTGAGGGCTCCTGGACTGTGAGAGGGGGCAGGCCAGGCTGAGGGACCCTTCTCCAGGGCATAAATTTTCATGCACCAGGCTTCTAGTAATAGATATTAGGAACTTGACAATCTTCAGTTTTACAGGTGATATAGCCAATCAAAATACATCTCCTTTCTATTCTTTTCAGGAAAGGATACTATTACCAAGACTAGCTATTATTCTAATGGTTATGTTTTTCTAACATTTTTGTTCTTCTTAAGAAACCTTCATCATATTATTAAATATTATAAAATAAATAGAACTACAAGTGTAGGTTTATAACTTTTTAGTTATATTTTTTTCAATGATTCTTCCTGCATCACTCCAGTATGCAAAAAAAATAGAATATTTATGCTCAAGTTGGAAACAGAGGCTATAACATAATTAGCCTATCATGATTCAGATAACTAAAAAATTATGCACAAATATGAAAATATTAATCACTAGTGAGAAGATGAATTATTGTATGTCTATTATCTGAAAAGCAGAAAATGGCATAATTCTTATAATATCTTCAGATTCACAAAATTAAGTTTAAGGCTAGAGGCCCAGCACATACAATCACATGAAACCCCAGACCCTCTGTGCCAGCAGGACCCCAGACCCACACTGCCACCGTGAGCAGGACCCCAGTGTCCGCCATGCCACTGCATGGGTGGGATCCCCGACTTCAGACCCACTGCATGAGGCGGGAACTGAGACCCCAGACCCATCGCATGAGGTGGGACCCCAGATCTGCCATGCAAGGTGGGACCCCAGACCCATTGCACTGGTGAGACCCATCAATGCACCTCCTGTGACTGGTTGTTTGGTCTTTATGGTGTTATAGCATTACGGCCATGGACTTTTTATATATATAGATATGCTACACCTGGCTGATACACATAAGCAGTTGTATATTAGCACATAGTTGATTGCAAATTATATGTACCAAATCTTGACTATAAAGAGTAAGTTAAATGAGAAAACAACACAGAACATCTTTGAGTTGTGCACATAAATATACATAAACTCTGTTTCATAACTGATTTATTTCTGAATATTTTGTATTCAAATATTATTTTGTAAATTGAATAAAGACTCCACCTCAATTAACATATCTAGTTCTATCTGACTTAGATTATTTTAATATTCAAGTTAAAATCAAAGTTCATACTTATAGGAAACATTGATTACTATATGACAGGTTTAATTCTCAGTAATTCAAAAGTATTATTCTTTTTGGTCTCTAAACATCCAATAGAATGTACACAGTCTACATCTGCATTTTAATAGATAAAGGAAATCGAGGTATAGAATAAATAATTTTCTCAATGAAACAAAGCTAATTGGTTAAAAAGCCCAGATGTGAATCCTCTGCCATGGCTAGAGGGTCCAAATACTGGTAATTGCACTGCTCTATTGCTGCTTTATTAATGAGGATGAAGTGGATTCCAAGAATCAACAAAATTTATTAATGCATCTACAGAAATATTTCCATTTTAGTAGCTGTAGCCTGTTTTCTGAAACTGCTGTCTGTTTTGTGTTTAACTATGATACTTCACATATCAATAAAATTTAGTAATTTCATGTGCAAAAGAAGTTTAAAGATATAGGATTCTTCTATCTAGTCCCAACAATGAACTTTCAACCATAGATCAGATTCCAAAAGCACACAGTCATGTTGGCACAGAATTAAAGCAGAAAGCTTATTTTGTCCTTAAAATATTTTACAACTGTCTTCTGACTCCCTTATTCAATACTGTTTTGAACTTATATGCAACTTGTATTATTTTAAGCCTTTCTGGAAATCCTTATGGTTGAGAACTCAATTGTGGTCATCAGTCCACATCGTCTATTTCACACAGGAAGGGTATGGTGTATAAGGCTCTTTTCTTAGCCCTCATTAAGAAATTTTTGCCGCTAGATATGATAATTTAATCATTCATTCTTTGCAGGGTTTCATTTATTGATTATCTACAAGTAGTCATCTGAATAAAATAAGGATGGCAATGATAATACCTAAATTACATTGTTATGTTGCCAAAGACTCTTTTATTTTCCAAATCATATTTTCCCAGATAAATGCCATTAACCAACATAATGAATCTCCTCTAAGAAACCAGTTCTCTCACTTGGCTCTAGCATTACAATGGCTCCCACCTTGTTTGAACAGTGGGGAAATCCTTAACTGATTTCTCTTAATACAATTTTCCCATTCCCCTTTTTGACTACTATATGGTATCTGGAATAAACAAACAAACAAATAAACAATTAAACACATAAAACACCACTTCTTTCTGTTATATCATTTTCTTTATGTGAATTTAAAAGAGCGTTTGAAATGCCCTCAAAATAACCCTCACAATATCTCCAGTAATTGTATGAAGCTATAATGCCCTGTGTGGGCAGGATGCCCATCACTCCCTCCCTCTCACACAAAGCCTGTATTGATAACTCAGACTATGTCATTGGGCTCTTAATCCAAACTTTTAATTTTCTTCTAATTAATATCAAATCACTCTAATTGGGTTTTTCCCTTGTAAACTGCATGGATTACGATTTGTATTGCATGTTAATTAGCTTTAGGTACCAAGGATGATCCCCATAACCAAGAACCAGAATTGCCATTCTGGAATTACACTATAATAGCATTGGCATGTAATAGTCTTTCTTGGAGACTATCCAAGAATGTTTAATTATTAAGGGGTTTAAAACATCAGGTTGTGAGACCCATTCACCACCAAAGCAGTCAATTCGCTGTATACTAACCATATAGCAAAGGTACTGAGATCAGCATTGTGAAGAGGTTTTCCTGGATTTCCATAAGCATTTACCACCTATCCACATGCCGCACGCTACACTTGGCTGTGCTAAGTGCTTGGGGAGAGAGGCTCTATTTTATATGAGCTAACATTTTAGCTTTTAGGGATGATGAAGAATTGGTAAAGCACGATATAAAGATTTTCCTGAGAGAAGCTCACATGAAGGTACTAAAGTAGATTCACGGAACACAGGAAAGTATGTTCAAGTAACATTAGGATGGCTTTCAATGAGAGAGTTCTGGGTATCACTATTCTACCTTGACTGTCAGATGTTTCTTGTTTTGTTGCGATGTTTTATTTTAAGAAAGAGAATCAAATCTCCATTTGAGGAAATGTTCTTGACATTTCCACAAGGGTTGAAATGGCTAGTTTTGAATTTCAGCTCTTAATGGGAAAAAGAAGGTAAGGTTTTTAGAAGAGTAGTTTCTGGTGCCTACTTTGCCAAGCCTGCTGTAACAAAGTACCACAAACTGGGTGCCTTACATAGAAATTCATTTTCTCACACTTCTGGAGGCTAGAAGTTCAAGATCAAGATGCCAGCAGAGTTGGTTTCTTCTGAGGCCTCTCTCCTTGGCTTAAAGCTGTTCATCATAATTCTACCTTCACATAGTCGTCCCTCTGTGCATCTGTGTCCTAACCTCTCATTCATATAAGAACACTATCCATGTTAGATTAATAACCACCCTAATGACCTCATTTAAACTTAACTACCTTTTTAAAAACCTTAACTCTAACTACACTCACATTCTGAGGTACTAAAGGTTAGAATTTCAACAGATACATTTTGGGGGAACACAAGTCAGCGTATAACAACTGGTAAATGCATGTTTATTAGCTAGAAAATAAAATTAAAAAGCCAAAGTAATCCAAATCAATCAAATTCTTTAATGTGAAGTCCTATTTGAATTTATATCCCCCTATACTCCTGCCACATGGAAGTAACGGTGGAACAATTTCAGGGAAAAAAGCATATAATATTTATTCTCCCCACTTATGATCATATGGAAAGCACACTAGACTGAAAGTCACAAGCCCTGGGTTTTTTTCTCAATTTGCTATACTTGCTGTGTGGCCTTGCAGGTGAACTATTAAAGTCTTAGTTATCTCATTTTTAAAATATAAAACTTGGAGCAGAAGTACTCTGAACTCTCTGCAAATTAAAGATGTCTTAATTGGCCTCTTTTTTTTAACAGTGGCATCATAATGGTTATGAACATGATAATAACTTATGCTATGTATTTAGTACAAGGCTCAGACACTGGCTCTTGTGTACAGAATTTCATGTTTTCACAACAATACACAAGATTAATAGTATTATTTCCACGTTTCTTACATGAAAATGGAATCTCAGAATACTAAAAAACACCTTCTAAAGCCACATCATATGGAAAGAAATGGCTTTGTTTCCACAGTTTTTGATTTTTCCATAGCAGGTTGAAGTATGCTTATAGTAGCATAATCAGGTACAGTTAAAAAAAATCTTAGTGCCATCTTTCATGCTTAAAAATATTTTGGGGGTAGAAAGTAATTTCCATAATGAATACATAAAGTATAGAACATGACTCTGATATCTTAAATGTATTTACCTTTAAGCAGATTATTATTTATTAAAAGAACAATACTGGTTTCTTTTTCTTCTTTAATATTATATACACAAAATTAAAAGTTATGCTATCAAAATTATAGTTACAAAGTAATTGGTTAAACTCCACAGAATAAATCTTGATATTTTTAAAAATAATATTTACTAAATATATGACACTTTTCATGTAACTTTATATCCTAATAAATATAGTAATGTGCTTTTGAGTATATGTCAGTTGCTTTATTCTATACATTTAAAAAATTTTTTAATATGTTTTCATTGATTTCAGAGAGAGGAAGGGAGAGAGAGAGGTAGAAATGAGAGAGAAACATCTATCAGCTACCTCCTGTATACCCCCTCCTGGGATCAAGCTAACAACCAGGGCATGTGCCCTGACCAGGAAAGAACCAGTGACCCCCTGGTGGGTGGGATGAGCCACATAGACCAGGCTATATATTTTTTTATATTAAATAGTCTTCACAATTGAAGAAATATTGGGACATACTTAGGAATATAAGGAGGGAGAAAATTTTTACATTCAGTGTATCATGCAAAAATCTTCATAATTTCAGATAGTGAAATAAATAGAAAACTATAAGATGTATTGTGTTTCCTCATACTCCTAAGTGACATATAACCTTGTCCTGTGACAAAGTCTGAGTTATATTCTCACACTATTAATTGGCAGTTATCTGGTTAAATTAAAACTTTGTCTCTGTTTTCTGAGATCTATGTTAATAAGAAACCAATTTCATTTGATTAAATACTAGAGGCCTGATGCACGAAATTCATGAAACAGTAGGCCTTCCTTCTCCTGGCTGCCAGCACAAGCTTCCTTCTGGCACCCGTGACCTGGGCTTCTCTTGCAGCCCAGCTTCATTCAGAAGGTCATCCCGAAGGGCGTCTGGAAGGACGTCCAGTCTAATTAGCATATTACACTTTTATCATTATAGACTAGAGGCCCAGTGCACAAAATTCGTGCACTGGGGACGCTGTCCCTCAGCCCAGCCTGCACCCTCTCCAATCTGGGACCCCTCAGGGGATGTCTGACTGCTGGTTTAGGCCCGATTCCTGTGGGCTTAAAACCGGCAGTAGGACATCCCTCTCATAATCCTGGACTGCTGGCCCCTAACTGCTTGCCTGCCTGCCTGCCTGATTGCCTCTAACTGCTTCTGCCTGCCAGCCTGATCATCCCCTAACCACTGCTCTGCCAGCCTGATCAACGCCTAACTGCTCCCCTGCTGGCCCGATTGCCTCCAACTGCCCTCCCCTGCAGGCCTGTTTGCCCCCAAATGCCTTCCCCTTCCAGCCTGGTCACCCCTAACTGCCCTCCCCTGCTGGCCTGATCGCCCACAATTGCCCTCCCCTGCTGGCCATCTTGTGACCACATGGGGACAGCCATCTTGTGCAAGGTTGTGATGGTCAATTTGCATATTACCTCTTCATTATATAGGATAAGCATGGTTCTTTAATATGAATTATATTCCTATGATATGCCCTTGCCCTGCACCGACATTGAGAGAACTACATCAAAACAATAGTATATACACTTTTATTTTTACCTAAAAGTCATATTGTTTAGCATTCTCCTTTCATTCCAAGGATATAGTCATTCAAACCTGTAATGTCACTTGTAACTTTGAAGATCATTTTGAGTAATTTTTACAGAATAACCAAAATTTATTTTCTCCATTGTTTTTGTTATAAAATAACTCTCAAGAAGAATAATTTTGATCTAGTACTTTCCTCTCCCCTACCAGTGGCAGGAACAGCAAAACCTTCAACTAAAGAATATTTACAGGTGGAAAATGAGACTTGGAAAAGACACTGCCTGGCTTCCCTTTCAGAGCTATTTGTATTCCTTGTAGCCTTTGCTCTGTAAATTGAGGTTAGCTAGAGTAAAAACCATTGAAGAAATATAAGCATGAGAAGCTTATGAAGACATTTAAAAAATATTACTTCATCTGACTACACATATATTATAGAGATTATGAACAATCTTTTGGTCATTCTATTAATGTTCACAGTTATTCATTTTTTTGGAGGGAAGGGAAGAAGGGAGAGCCAAGTCTATAGCCATACAAAGATGTGTTTTGCACATATAAATAATAGCTCATATTTGAAAAAAACAAGCAATAACATATATTTGTAAATGTTCTCTGCTTTGATGTATTTGTCAGGCTTCCCCTGCCCCCTCCTGCCAAAATGAAAATGAAAAGGCACACTGAGAGACCAAACAAGTTTCCCTTTTATGACAATGACCTCCATAGAAGAAGCACACATAGAGTGGTGAGAGGAAATGTGATTAAACTGTCTACTAGAAACCTTTTAAGGTTCTCATAAAAATTGGATGTGCAGGAAATTCTTGGACAATGCATTAAGTGGTAGCACACACTGAATGTGCTCAGGGTTTAAAATTTTCAAAAGGGAAAGCTATCTTTTCTGCCCACATCAAGTAATGTTTGCCAGCTCTGTTTTGTTGATTGCAGCTCACTGAACTCCCATTCAACCTTACTTATTTCAAAAAAGAGACTGGGTTAGAGCTTTGTAAAAATTGCATTAGTTACAAATAGAATGATATGTATTTAAATTTTCTTTATATAGTTTAATTTCAATTATAAATGTTACTTTGTCATTTTATATTCTTCTTTGTTCATTTATTATTCAAAGGTAAGCTAACCACATTATAGTTAAAAAAAGAAAAGATATAAAATATTATCAGAATATATGGGGTATATATAATAAACAAAATATTAAGAAATATTAAGAGTCAGCCTCTAAACATCTCACCCTACTCAGGAATTTATAAATATATCACTGAGGAGTCTTCAGAAAAAATAAAATTCTATGGTCAATCAGAGGGATCCTTCTGTATCCTCGGTAAAGTATAAATGGATGTATCAGATGTAGAAAAATGGAATTTATTTAATTTTATTCTGAAATTAATGAGTTTTAGAGGGTGGGGATGAGCAAACTACACACACACACACACACACACACACACACACACACACACACAGAAATCAAAGAGAAAAATGTCACTCATTGAATTTCTAATGCATTGTATTTCCAGTACTTTCAAGACTAGGAAGAATCAAGTAAGTGGAGTTATTTTCTCTGTAGGTATATCCCTGATATGGAGAAGTTTCTTCTGTCAAGTCCTTAATGCCTGATAGCCAATGATTCCATCCAAGTATGTATATCTGATTTAATGCTATTAGTAATCCCACTTCTTATAAAGAGGTGTCTAGAAGTGACAGACTATGCTGGCCATCATCCCACTCCCCACCAATTCTTGACTACATAGCAAAGTACTATAGAGTGACTGAGATAATCTATATTTGCCATCACAAAGAATAGATGCATATTATGGTTGATGTATGTATGTGGATGTCTCTTGTATATGTCTGCTGTCTTTTTTGTAAATGAAACACATTACTAAGAATGGAATATATGGGAGATTAATGAGTCAGGAAATCAGTAGTCAACTGGACACAAATATTAGTACTTGCTATCATAACAGGAAGGGAATTGTAGAACCTCTCTTTCTGGATACCCCAAAGGATAATTCATGATCTCTCTTGAAAGATTAGCAGAGCACTCTTGATTCACAGGAGGTAGAAGCCTTGAGCAAGTAATTTACTTTAATATTAAACACCTACTTAGCTTTTAGCTTTTCTGTGTCTCAGTTTCTGCCTCCATATAATATCTGAGTTAGCTAAGAATATCCCTTCAACTATCTTTCAGTCATAAATATTTTCAAAGAAATTAATACCTTTGAATTGAGAGTAATTTCTAAAATATTTCTGTTATAACTGTAAACTCAGATGAATATTCAAAAGTCACATCAGCAAAACAAAACAGGAAAGGAAAACAATTTCTCTAGTTAAGTAATTTCTAGAGTATTAGAATATAACTAGAAGCTGGTGCATGGATTTGTGCATTGGTGGGGTCCCTCAGCCTGGCCTGTGGGGATCGGGCTGAAACCAGCTCTCCAACATCCCCCGAGGGGTCCTGGATTATTAGAAGGCAGTTCTCAGGTGATGCACCTGGGAATCTGGTTCCCTCCCCTCTGGTTCTGGATGCGTCTCCCAAGAACCCCAGCTGCCAAGTCACCACAGCTTGGCAGCTCCTGCATTGAGCATCTGGCCTCTAGGGGTCAGTGCACATCATAGCTACCAGTTGAACAATAGGATGGTTGCTTAGGCTTTTATATATAGAGAGATTAAATATCTATTTATAGTCACTTATAAGAAGAGAAACCACATCATTGATTTCAGAAAGTTAAAAAAAAACTATTTTTTGTCCAATCTTGAATGTGTAAATATACTATTTTTATTTTTAGAGTAGACTTATAATACTCTTTATACATTATACATTGCAAATTCAGAGTATAGTAAAATTATAGTGGTGTAACTGAGAGAAAAAATATGTCCACAAAACCATTTCTAGAATATCTACTAATGTGTTAAAATTTAGAAAATTGTTGCTTAAAAAAAGTTAATATAGTTTTACATTGATATATAAATATATTTATATAATATGTTAATACATAAATTATTAAAACAATTAAGTTTATTGAATTACTAGGAAGTTTATTATTTAAGCTATGTAAGAAGTATATGTAAATTAAAAATTAGAAATATTGAATGTGGTTTATATTCTATCACCCAAAGATCTGTAATTCTGCTCAATTTCGTTGTAAACTAATAAAATATGTTTTGCCTATTTAGATCCCACATTATTTTCCTTGAGCTATGTGTCATTTCTTATTGTGTGTGGATATCTTCTTGTTAGAAAGCAAATGATCTCTTTCTATAAAGAACTTTTTTCTTAATGATCTATGACTTAAAGTGTATTTTATCTATGACATCAGTATAATTTCAACATTGTCAACATATAATGTGTTAAAGAATCAGTTTAAAGAAAGCATGTCTCTCAGTTTCTCAGTAGAATAAGGTAAAAAAACTGCCTTCTAAAAATCAACAGGAAAGATTAAGATGACAAGTCAACAGTATATATTATCATGTTGCAAGTGGTGTTCGTTCATAATCCAAATAATACAGCCAAATGTGACACCCGATGAGAAAAACACTTTCAAGATTTGGTACTGCTACAATAGTAAAGTAGATTTATTAGGCCCCAGTATCTAAATTGGGAATAAAAACGCCCTAGTTGATTCATAGATTAGATTTATAAAAGTACTTTACTCAATCCAGGGCAGGAGATATTTGCAGTTGTTGTTTTCCTGTCAAGACAAAATGTTCAGTTCTCCTGTTTATGTCTTCAGCAATAGAATGTCAGGCAAACAAGGCAGAAAAAAAGTGTCATCAATCAAATCTTATAATCCTGTGAAGTGTCTCAGATTCTGTAAATATTAGTTAGGAAATGTGTATTAATTTGCATCAGCTCTAATTAAACAGTTCAAAACATGACAGTGGTTTTTACATGAAATATTCAGAATCTAGTAATTTTATACAAACCCAAGCCAGGCAGAAAATATTGGGGCAGAAAAGACATTGGGTCTCAATTGAACTAAGGAAGGAAGATGAAGATCTACGTACTTACAATGCAACGTCCCTAACCAAAAGTAACTACTTTTAAAATGTTAGAGCTTATACACTAGTAAATATCAATCATGGTTGACCAACAAATCACTCAAAGTACCTAAAGCCTGCCTGCCCACTGCCTGCCTTGTTTTGTTGCCCAATAATTCAACTTAACTTTGACCCAGCTAATGACAACAATATGGCAATGCATATATTTAACTATGTTGACTGATATCCAATTGTTCTTTCCAATCTACACCATGTAGAAAAAAAGGTAAAAGCGTGGTGAGGCATAAGAGAAAAAAGCAGATAAAGCAAAAAGCACAGTAGTTGCATGCTGAGATGTTAGTGAATGTTTTATGATGATAATATTTCTTCTTGATATTTGTGTTTAATTTTCATGTGTTTGCATTTTTACACTTCACTAATTCCTTTGGTTATTTTTGTTATTATTTGAGTGCTTAAAGTTTGCAAAAGGTTTGCAAAGTTGGTACTGAGTTGAACTTGGTGGCCTCTGTGCTTCCCTAGTTGTATTGCAATAAAGCAGGTATACCTTGTACAATTAAAAACATAGTGAAAGACTACAAATAAAATGGGAAAAAATAAGACCTTTCACGGTGAATAGATATTATTAACTCCAGTGAAGTAATGGAAAGAAAAATCTTTATTGTGGATAATCATTATATAACATACGTAAAATTGTGAGGTGCATTGTTTTGATTACAATGTGGGCCTTAACAAAGTAATGGCAGAAAAATAAAGAATATTTAACTAGAAATAAATTAAGAAAACAAAGTCAATGTTAAGTTGTGAGTTTTTAAAAAAAGGTATCTTATTGCTCCCAAAGTTCGTTACAGAACAGTTCTCTGAAGTATTATAAAACCTTCGACTTTGTAAAATTAATAATGGAAGGCATTCCTTTGTGTCTAAAATGATACCTGGTGTCTCCTGAATGTCTGATGCAGATTATTCTTTGAGGTGTTAGTAAACTCAATTTCATATGAATTTATCTTTACAGAGTAAGTATGCCACACTTTAACATCAGGGATCAACTAATCCTAATCTTAACCATTTTTCAATTTGACAACGTAACATAGTATTTTTCTGAGCTTCAGTTTTAGTTTTGTTTTCCAATTAATTTTGTGGGTCCAACACCTAGGTGTATGTAATGAATAACACTATTTAAGAATTTTTATTTTTTAAAGGCATATTGGACCATATTTCTGAAAGAAGAAATTTAGGACAATAATGAGATCATCTTAGGTGACAAAATTAAAATTAGGAGGAAATCTAGGCACATAAAAATGATGGGTGAAACTAAAGTAAAAAAAAAAAAAAAATAGTACCTGGAGAAGAAATCACTGTATGTAGACTGAAGATAACCAAATTAATATTTAGATTTTTCATTAACTTATCACTAAACAAATAAGTGAGAATTATATATTAATAACATAATAATAAGCAACAATATTTTTAAAATTTTAAAGACACATGAGTTTGAACTGTAATATTTTTTATTGTAGGTTAAAAACAGTAAGCTCTCAGTGAAATTCCTTAATCTTTATAATTAACTCTGACATCTAGAAAAAGGGGATAATATTTATTCTCCTCAAGGAAAATCTGTGATATTTATAAACAACTACTTGACATATTTTATTCTCATTGTATATCATATCAAAAATTGAATGTCTTATGGATGAACTTGCATAAGTCATTTTATAAAACCATGCAGTGCACAATTTAGAAAGAAAGAATGATTTCTGTTCAGATCTGTAAATTTCTGTAATTTTTTTCTCAAGAAATAAGATTGAGGATATAAATATGTGTTACAGTCATGTGGTTCTTAATATAATGCTTTCAGTTTTATCATTGGCCTTTATTTGCCTGATACATGTAATAAGTATTACTGCTGCAATCACTTTGATATTTTTATTGATTTTTTTTAGAGAAAGTGAAGAATAGAGAGAGGAATTGTTTTTCCATTCATTTATGCATTCATTGGATGATTCTTATATGTGCCCTGACCAGGGATCAAACCTGCAACCTTAGCATATCAGGGATGATGCTCTAACCAACTGAGCTACCCAGCCAGGGCACTGCCACAATCATTTTAGAGTATATATATAATGTGTTATACATCTGGCTATGCATTTCACACACATTATCCTATTTGGTGATGATAGAAACACTATGGGTTGGTTATATCTACACTAATAAAAGAGAAATATGCAAATTGACCATATCTCTGTGACACCCACTAGCCAATCAAGAGTGAGTATGCAAATTGACCCAACAAAGATGGTAGGTTAATTTTCATACACAGACATGGAGCGAAGACTGAACACTGATGACTAAAGATGACTAAAGGCTGAAGAGGCAAGTCTTCTCCATTGTGGTCATAGCAAAGGCCTGGGTCCAGGGCACCAGAAGAAATCTGGTCCCGGCAGCCAGGGGAAGGAAGGCCTATTGCACAAATCTTCATTATTATATAACTAGAGGCCCAGTGCATGAAATTCATGCATGGGGAGAGGTGTCCCTCAGCCCAGCATGTACCCTCTCCAATCTGGGACCCCTCAAGGGATGTCTGACTGCCTGTTTAGGCCTGATCCCAGGCCTAACCACTTGATTGCCCCACTGCTTCTGCCTGGCATTCTGATCACCCCCTAACCACGCCCCTGCCAGCCTGATTGATGCCTAACTGCTCTGCTGCCAGCCCGTTTGCCCCTAACTGCCCTCCCTTGCAGGCCTGCTCCCCCCAACTGCTTTCCTCTGCACATCTGGGTCCCCTCCAACTGCCCTTCCCTGCAGGCCTGGTTGCCCCCAACTTCCCTCCTCTGCCAGCCTGGTCACCCCTAAATGCCCTCCCCTGCAGGCTTGATCACCCACAACTGCCCTCCCTTGCAGGCCTGGTCCCTTCCAACTGCCCTCCCCTGCCGGCCATCTTGTGGAGGCCATCTGTGTCCACATAGGGCCAGGATCTTTGACCACATAGGGGCAGCCATCTTGCATATTGGAGTGATGGTCAATTTGCATATTACTCTTGTTTTATTAGATAGGATAGAGGCTTGGTGAAATTGTGGGGGCCCTGAAGGGTGTTCCGGATCAGGGTGGGGGTTCCCTTGGGGAATGGGGTGGCCTGAGCGAGGGTCCTGTGGTGGTTTGCAGGCCAGCCACGCCCCCAGGCAACCCAAGCAGAGGTCCTGGTATCTAGGATTTACTTATCTTCTATAATTGAAACTTTGTAGCCTTGAGTGGAAGTCTGAGCCCGCCAGGGTGTGCAGAAAGCTTGTCTTCCTCCATTGCCAGGGAAACCCTAGCCTCCTGCTCTCTCTGTGGCCATAGCCATCTTGTTTGGATTAATTTGCATACTCACTCCTGATTGGCTGGTGGGTGTGGCTTGTGGGTGTAGCTGAGTGGTGGCTAATTTGCGTATTACTCTTTTATTAGATAGGATTGAGGAATTTCAACTTCAGTAGAGTTATTCAAATGGCAGAAATGTGCAGAGTGGTAGCATCAGGTTTCACATTCAGGAATGCCAGACTAAACAGCATGCTCTTAACTTATCTGAAGTTTTTACATATAGAATGGAAAATCAAAATTGACCTGCTTTTCCCCCATAGCGTTTATCACTACTTGAAGTTACATATTTCTTCTTGTCACTGCCTGCCTCCTCAACTTGTTTCTAAGTTCTATGAGGAAGGAAATATGTTGCTTATTCACTGCTTTATGCCTCACCCCTGGTATATGTAGGAACTCAATATTTATTGAATAAATATGTAAACAGATAATTTTTCAGATGGAGCAGAACTGTGCATGGATTATCCACTAAATGCTCTAAAAGTATGGCTCATTGCTATCGTTCAGAGTTATTTTTATCAACCTTTATAACTGGTGGACATTTCAATTTTCCAAACTAGGGGAATCCTGGCCTTACCTCTAAGGGATAATTGATAGATAGACTAGAGTTCCTCAAGTACCAGAGGCATAATTAGTTATCATTAGGAAAAATAAAAGATGAACGTATCAGTAGGATTTCTTTAAAATGACCATAGTTACAAAGTTGTGATTTAAATGAAATAATTTATTTTACATTGATAAACCAAAATAAAGCCTTAATATTTAAAATAACAGAATCTATAATAATAAAAGGGTAATATACTAATTAGACCGATGTCCTTCCAGATGTCATTCAGGACGTCCTTTCAGACAAAGCCAGGGCCAGAAGAAAGCTAGCCCATGTCCCGGGGGCCTGCAGGTGGCCAAAGGGAAGCCAGCCCAGTTCCTGGGTGCCAGAGGGAACCAGTGCCAGCAGCTGGAGAAAGAAGGCCTACTCTTGCAAGAATTTTGTGCACCGGGCCTCTAGTTAGAATATAATGAAGTTTCAAGATGCAATAATCCATTGATTTAGCTGCAGTGCTTTAGATATGGACTTAAAGCTTAAAATTATGACTATTTTTGAGTGGAGGGTCTTGACCAAATTCAGGTACAAGAAATAAACTGCAGTAAACCCTTTATAAACTGCAACAGCCACAAACCAAACTGCAATCTTTCCGTGTGATGGTTGTTTAATATTTGCAATGTTCTCTTCAGTAATTCCTACCTTTATGCAGAAACCACTGTTTTTGATGCCATCCTTTTAAATAAAGTACAGATAAACTTATTTCCCTTTTTGTTCTTAACTTTTTCCCCTTTCTCTTTCACTTTAACTTCATCACCATAACATCATAGGAGGAGTGCAAAAGGCCAGGAACTTATTTTTCTTAGATTAATATAATTATTTATGCTTTACTTTTGAGAAACATGTGTCTATTTTGAAACTATATATTTATCTATCTATACAAATTTTAAACATGCAAATGACTATCATTTGAATTGCATTTTCAAACTATGACCTGATAATTCTAATAGATAAAGCATTTATAAATATACTAGAGGACCAGAGCATGAAATTCATGCATGGGAGAGGGTCCCTCAGCCCAGCCTGTACCCTTTCCAATCTGGGACCCCTCGGGGGATGTTTGACTGCTTCTCGCAATACGGGACCACTGACTCCTAACCCCTCTGCCTGCCTGCCTGATTGCCCCTAACTGCTCCCCTGCTGGCCTGATTGCCCCTAACCACCTCTGCCTCACCCTGTACCCAGGACCAAGGATTCCCTCCCCCAGCCAGTCACAGGCACCCAGGACCCAGGCCAGCTTCTCTTGGGCCAGCTGCAGCCACAGGGGACCATGGGCGGATGGCTTTGCTCTGGTTGCAGCCTCAGACACCCGGGACCATGGGATGGGTGGTTTGTCCCTCTCCCAGGCTGCAGCCTGGCTGGTCCCCATTCTTCTCTTGCGAGCTCATTTATGTCTGGCTGGTCCCCATTCCTTTCTTGTGAGCTCATTTGTGTCGGGTTGGTCCCCATTCCTCTCTCCCTAGTGTTGAGTGTCTGAGTCCTTATGTTACCATGTGACAACATGAGGGCATAATGACCATTTGCATATTAGCTCTTTATTATATATTTCACCTAATTGTGGACATTATTTTAATTTACTTTTATATTGATATATAATATCAAAAACTGTATTAAATGAGTGGATTTATGTATTCAACTGGAAAATAATGAGTTAGCTCCTGTAAGATCATAAATTTTGCTTGTGGTAGGGAACAATTATTTTTTCCTCATATTGTAGCATATTTTAACTTTGAGTCATTCAGAATTTACTTAGAGACAGCTGTAATGTATAAAATTATTTGTAAAAAATGATTCAAGATAACTATTTAAAATATACTTCTTAGATATTGTGTTTTTAATGAATAAATATTTCATTTATTAATAAGAAATTTTCTGAACCATAATGGCAAGATCAAACCAAGTTTAAATAATTATAAAAAATAGAAGTTTATGAACTGTACATATGTCCTATTCATGTGTTTGCTTAAAATAAATAAGTAACAATTTCAGGATAATTTTCATTTTTTTAAATAAATTCTCAGAGCAAGTGAGATCAACTACATTTTTACATTTAAATATATTCTAAATGAAGCATTAGTATCAAAATTATGAGTAAAATCTCTCTATATAAAAGCCTAAGTAACAGTTAGACCATCCAACTGTCCAACTGATAGCTGTGACATGCACTGACCACCAGGGGGCAGGCACTCAACTCAGGAACTGCCTAGCTGCAGTGACTTGGCAGCTGTGGTTCTCGATTGACATACCCATAACCAGAGAGGAGGGAGCCAGATTTCAGGGTGTGTCACCTGAGAACAACCCTCTCACAATCCGGGAAACCTCAGGGGATGTCAGAGAGCTGGTTTCTGCCAGATTTCCCCAGGCCAGGCCGAGGGATC
This sequence comes from Corynorhinus townsendii, assembly GCA_026230045.1. Lineage (NCBI taxonomy): Eukaryota > Metazoa > Chordata > Mammalia > Chiroptera > Vespertilionidae > Corynorhinus > Corynorhinus townsendii. The sequence continues at coordinate 70,293,356 of JAPDVU010000003.1, read as the reverse complement.
CCATTGGTGCAAGAATCCCTGTACTGGGCCTCTAGTAGTTAATAAAAGACTACAGAGGCTCTATATAGAAGTGGTACTTAGTATATAGTCAGATAATAATATTATTTTTAGTGTTCTGAATCAATATCTTTGGGAAGGGGGAGAGGACTATATTGTTTCATAATACTTTTTCAATTTGATTCATAACTTTTTAAAAAATATATTTTATTGATTTTTTACAGGTAAAGAAGGGAGAGGGATAGAGAGCTAGAAACATCGATGAGAGAGAAACATCGATCAGCTGCCTCCTGCACACTCCCTACTGGGCATGTGCCTGCAACCAAGGTATATGCCCTTGACCAGAATTGAACCTGGAACCCTTGAGTCTGCAGGCCAACGCTCTATCCACTGAGCCAAACCGGTTAGGGCGATTCATAACTTTTAAAAAACTTTTTTAATTTTTTTAATAGATACATCTAATTTTCTAACCATAATCACCCTGGCACTCAATTTTTATTGCTTTGATATTTTGATATTGTTCTGTTCAAAAACATATTGCTCATAAGTAATTCAGGAAACCAACAACTATTTTCTATGTTTATTGTAGCAATTTGCAGTCATGATAAAACCAAATGTTAAAAAGCGTTTTCTGAAATTTCTGATTTCAGAACAAAAAGTATTCCCCCAAATAAGAAGGGCTATTTCATAATAATACTAGAGGCCCAATGCATGAATTTTCTGCACTGGAGGAGGGGATTCCTCAGCCTGGCCTGCCCCCTTTCACAGTCTGGGAGCCCTCAGGTGACTGGACGATTAGGAGAAGGCGATGCCCCCATCACACCTCTGCTGCTGCCACTGCTGGTAGCACAAGCCTCAGCTGGCCCTGGTTACCTGAGCCTCAGGCAGCTGTGGGAAGCTGGGTAGCTGCCATCCGAGGCTTGCCTGCACCTTGGGCCAGCCCTGGGCGGCTGGGGGGCTGAGACGACTGGGGAACTCTCGAGGTAGGTGTGCAGAGTGGCCAGACTTGCCTGGGGGTGGGTCTGGCCATGCCATGTGCCTGCCACCCCAGTGGGGCTGAGGGGACTGGGCACTGCCATCTTTGAGGGCATGGCAGTCAATTAGCATATTCCCTCCTTATTGGCTATGGGCTCCACCATCTTTGTGAGGGTGTGATGGTCAATTAGCATATTCCCTCTTTATTAGATAGGATGTTGATTAAAAGAACATAACAATCCTAAAATTTCTGCCCAACTAACAACTTCAAAATACATGAAATGAAAGCAAATAGAACTGCAAGTAAACAGAAAATCAGTAGTGGTACAGAAGATTTTAGCAATCTAATAAGCTAACTTGATCTAATGGACATTAAGAAACACTTTATCTAAAAACAGCATAATAATAAACATTTTTTCAAGTGCACCTGGAACATACACAAAGTAAATGATACTTGGGTACATAAATACGTCTCAAATCTAAAAGAATTCAACTCACAATAAAGGATGTTCTATGACCACAACAGGATTAAACTAGAAATAAATAATAGACATCTGGAAAATCTCCAAATATTTATATAAATTCTACATTTTAATATAACTCCTGGTTTAAAAAAAAGAACTCAAATGAAAAATTATAAATTATTTTGGGTTGAATATAGATGTAGTTTGGTAGAATGCCACAAAAAGTACTTTGAGGGGCATTTATATCAATAAATCCCTATATTAGACATTTTTTAAAAGCTTCAAACCAAGGATCCTAGTTTTCTCTTTAATAAACTAGAAAAAATAAGAAAGTAAACCTAAAATTCACCAAACATTTATATACATGAAAATAGATAATTTTAAAAGAAATCTTAGACAAAATCAAGGTAAAAGTCAATTTTTTTTATTCATAGATAAATTTATCTATTCATTTAGAGGAGTAAATGTGAGAAACTTCTAGCCAGAATGATGAAGAAAAGTGAATAATAAAAAAGAAATAATTTATAGCTATTAGGAATGGGAGGTGACATCTCTAAAATTCTATAGATGTCAAATGGATAATAAGGAAGTATTATGAAATACATTGTGGGAATAGATTTAACAGTTTTATCAAACTTTTAAAAAATAAATAATAATGAATTTTATAGAAACTTTTCCAGTAAATTTAAAAGAAAGGAATATTTCTTAAATTAATCTGCAAGATAAGAATTGATCTGATACAAAAACCATAAAAAATACATTATAAGAAAAGAAAACCAAAAACCAATATGCACTGTAACAATAGAACCAAAATTTCAAACAAAATTATAGCAAATGGAATCCAATATTGCATTAACAAGATAATAGATCATGACTGTGATGGTTAATTTTATGTGCCAATAGCAGTAGTTCAAAGGGTACCTGGATATTTGGGCAAACATTATTCATCCAATCAGTTAAAGGCCTAAATAAAACAAAAGAGCTAACCTGACCCTCCCCCAAGTAATAGAGAATTTTTACTGCCTCATCAACAAACTGGGACATCTGCTTTATTCCTGCTTTTGGAGTTGAGTTTTATAATTTAAATAATGAAGTTGTTTTTTGGTTTAATTCTAAAGTAGCTTGAGTCAAGTATATCAATACTCCTAGAGAAACTGGTCTTTGATGTAATGGAGTACTAATGCCCAGACAGCAAATCTTAAAGAAAAGAGAAGTGCTTATAATCTCACAGCCTTCCTTGTGTAGTTGATATATCCATCCGATTAATATATCAAAGTTACCAATAGAAAAAAAAAAACCTCTAAGAAATTATAATTGATCCTATTTCATAGTTTAAGAACTTTATTACAACTTTTAAATTTAGCATTTTTCTAGTTTAAACATAATTTTTTACTACTGATGCATATTAAAAGTAGTTGTCACAACATGCTTTAATGCATTTGCAAACCAAATAAATCATGATAATTCAGATTGTTACTTTTCAATTACAAATGATCTGTAATTTCAAAATACTGTGCTTTGGCCCCTCTTCTGGTCATGAACTCCATTAGCTGTCCGGCATTGCCCTTGTCATAAGCAAATTGTCTATTTGCAAGTGACAATGGATGATTAATAAAGGTTATTTGAATGTTCTACATAGATACTCAAGGATTGTAGAAATCATGGAGAACTGACATGCCTCTACTCCGCTATTGCAAATAATTTTCCTAGTGAAGATTCTTGTTCCTTGAAATTTTTAGTTTACTTAACTTAGAAAATTTGAAATTACATGAAAATTGCCTCCATTTGATTCAAATACAATTACTCTAAGGTTTTAAGATTCTTTTTTAAATTGAATATATAGTTGTCACATTATAGCTTTCTCTGGAAATTCCTCAAGATTGACATAGATCTCTATTCTCAAAAGACCTGTGTACTTACACATATCTATCATTATGCTTTGAATTCAAAGAAGAGTGATTCTTGGTATCATTTTTCTAATTATCTGTATAATGATATGAAAAGACCTCCCTGTGTGGGCAGAGAGAACAAGAGAAAGTGATTGTAAGAACCTCTTGCTTTGAGTGTCCCAGTGTGGGCAGAAAATCTGCTTAAGACAATATAAAAATGTGAATGGCAGAGACTAATGAACTGGTTTTGTGTACTTGCTTCCTGAATATAAATTTCATTTACCTTGACCTATCTCTTGAAAATTCAGCAATTCATTCTTCTCCACGGCAGATTTGAATAATAATAGTAATTATTATTATTATTTATGTCTATATTTTAGGACTATTGTGAGAATCTAATAATATAATGACTATTAGATTACTTTGAAAGTTACTACACAATATTCAAATAGTAATTTTATGAATAATTTGAGAACTGCTCAAAGCTGCAATACTTTTCAACAATTGGGCCACTATATTTGTTACACAAAATACATATTAAAAATATTTTTCATTGTTCTCATGAATCTTCCTTTAATGCAACTAACACTTTAATTTTAAAATATGTGGAAAATTTAGAAATCATATTTTAGCATAAAACTTTTTAATATTTTATATTTATAAAAATACTAGTGGCTCAGTACACAAAATTCATTCACGGGGGGTGTCTCTCAGTGCAGCCTGCACCCTCTCCAATCTGGGACCCCTCAGGGGATGTCTGACTGCCGGTTTAGGCTCAATCTCTGTGGGATAGGGCCTAAACCAGCAGTCAGACATCCCACTCGCAATCTGGGACCACTAACCACTTACCTGCCTGCCTGCCTGATGGCCCCTAACCACTCTGCCTGTCAACCTGCTCACCCCCAACTGGCCCCCCACCAGCCTGCTTGCCCCCATTGCCCCCTCGCTGGCCTACTTGCCCCCAACTGCCCCCCTCTGCTGGCCTGATCACCCCCAACTGCCCTCTCCTTTTGGCCTGATGGGCCCTAACTGCCTCTGCCTCGGTAATGCCATAATGGCTTAGTCCAGAAGGATGTCCAGAAGGTCTCCTGGTCTAATTAGCATATTACCCTTTTATTATTATAGATTAGTATAGATAAAATGCTAAGTAAGCAAAACTATAAAATGCTAAGTAAATAAGCTTGTCCTACCATGAGCCATAATCAGAGCAATGAATGGCTAGAACACAAAACAGATACTCACTAAACATCAGTATAATTAAATCACATTGAGGACATGGAAATCCAAAGAATATTTTACTATTACATTTATAAAAATAGATCATATTTAATTTGCAGTATTAAGACTATTTTGGGAAAGGTCATATACAACACTTGTGAAAAGAGTACACACTATCGTACTGAGAATTTAATAACGATGGACAAACAAACAAACAAAAAAAAATAGCAAGGGTCACTTTATATAATAAAGAGGTAATATGCAAATTGACCATCACTCTAACACACAAGATGGCTGCCCCCATGTGGTCAAAGATGACCGCCCCCATATGAACACAAGATGGCTGCCACAAGATGGCCAGCAAGGGAGGGCAGTTGTGGGCGATCAGGGCAGTGGGGAGGGAAGTTGGGAGGAACCAGACCTGCAGGGGAGGGCAGTTAGGGGCAATCGGGCTGGCATGGGAGGGCAGTTAGGGGCGACCAGGCTGGCAAAGGAGGGCAGTTAGGGGTGACCAGGATGGCAGGGGAGAGCAATTAAGGGCAATCGGGCCAGCAGGGGAGCCTTGATCAAGATGGCAGGGGAGTGGTTAGGGGGTAATCAGGCTGGCAGGCAGAAGCAGTTAGCGGCAATCAGGCAGGCAGGCAGGCAAGTAGTTGGGAACCAGCAGTGCCAGATTGTGAGAGGGATGTCCCAGATTGGAGAGGGTGCAGGCTGGACTGAGGGACAGAGCCCCCCTCCCTGTGCACAAATTTTGTGCACTGGGCCTCTAGTAAATACATAATCATAAATTTTAACCACTTGTGAAAACTATAATATCCAGAAGTCATTGACCTTCTTAAAACTATATATAAAGTCTTTATGGATTTTATGGCAAACATATCTCTTCTTCTGTTTCTGGCCTTACCACTAATTCTATATATTTTAGATTCCTAATGAAATTTTAGTAGCCTAACAAGGATCATGTGTATTTTATATGAATCTTTCCAGAATAGCTCCAAAAAGATGACGCATTTCTCCACAATAAAGACACCATATGCTATATGTTCAATAAATGTGCTGTGTTTTTGCCATGAATTTTTCAACCTTAATAAAAATAGTCTCTTGAACTTTAAAACAAAGGGAATAATAGTTTAGAAGTTACACTTCAGCCTAAGAATATAAAAAGTTAATCTAGTAATATTGACTAGATTACTCTTAGGGCATATAATTTACCTGTGCTGATTCGCAAGCCTGTCCTATAATGAAGCATCTCTCTGGTAAACAAAGCAGAAGGGCAGTGTGCAATGGCCACAATATTCAAGGTCAGACAGTCACCTGAAATCTTCATCCTGTAAATAACAAGCTCTGATGCTCCATGCTGGAGGCACAATCAGCACACCTATGCTAAAGTACTTTTAAATCATGTTGCCTTATTTATCTGTCGAAACAGCCCTGATAATAACAAACTATTATCTCCATTTTGCAGATGAGGAAACCAAGAGTCAGAGACAAGATCTGTTAAACTTTACTGTAAAAAAAAAGAAAAAGAAAAAAAAGATACTTTACTATAAAAATGAAATAATAAAGATATTCTCCCTCCAAAAAAAAAAAAGACTCCCAATATAAATGTTATGTCAAGAATAAAAGTTATTGTGGCACAAGGCAGATATAATTGCCATTAGAAAGATGAAGATAAAACACGAAGAGTTTAAAGAACAAAGTATTGATGCAACTTATTTAATCTTGTTGATGGTAGACAAAGGTGTTGCTTGGGGAAAAAAAAAATTCATGGAAATAGATTTGAATGAAGATTAAAGGATTGGACCCAGAGGGTTGAAATTATTATAAACACATGTTTGGAGTTGGAAAAATATGGGATCATTTTATAGAGAAGAATAAATAATTCAGTGAAATTAGGGTTATGTTTAAGGGAAACATACGAGACAAGTTTAGAAAGGTAGTGCAGGGGTGAAATTGTATATGACCATACACAACTAGGCTAATGTGTTTATGCTTTTTAGAGGGAAGCAGCAGGGTTAAAGGGCTAACATAATTAAAGGTACTTTTTAACAAGTTGAATCTGCCTTTAATGAGATGGGTGAATTGAATAGGAAGCACTGAATGAAGAGGAAGTCAAGTAGATCCTGGAACTAACATAGAGAGAATAGAATATGGTAGGGAATAAATACATAATGGGGAAAATTGATGTGAGAGATACTACAGAAATAGAATTGATAAGACTTATTTAACAAATTTGGGAGTATGAAGGCTTAATGGACTTTTCAAAGGTATTTTCATAAGTTGAAGTTGTATGACTCAGAGAATAGTAGTGACATTGACATAAATTGGGAATTCTGGAGAAATGGTTGGTTTACCATATTCATTTGGACATGCTAACAGGTTATCTTGAAATCTCAAACTGCATAAATGTTAATATTTATTTGGCAAAAAATAGATATGTTTCATACTGGTACAGTTCCTACCATAGAGTAGAAATTGAATGAATTGCTGGTGATTAATGATTGACCACTAAACCAAAATAACAGTTAAGACTTTTGAAAAAAACGTTGCTATATGAATTATTATAGTTATGTAGTTCTTAGAGAGGTAGGAAGGGAGAGGGAGAAAGAGAAACATTGAGGTGAGAGCAGAATATCAATCTGCTACCTCCTGCACACTCCCTACCGGGGATTGAGCCAGCCACTGGGCAAGTGCCCTAACTAGGAATTGAACCAGCAACCTTTTGGTGCAAAGGCTGATGCTCAACCAACTGAGCCACATGGGCCATGGCCATAGGCTTGCCCCTTTACTTTTCTAACTTACTTATGCCTGCTTTTGGGAAGAAAATTGGAATGCAGAATTTGTATTTAGGACCCAGACTTAAATGCCTCTTCTTTTTCGATTCCTTCTTGAGTATCTATAGTGATATAGAAAAAAAAAAGCATACTATGAACAGCTTATTATCAATTGTACCATTAAGATCCATAATACAAAAGCATCCTTAGAATCTTTGGGAAAATTAATAACATAAAGGAAAAATTGGTAAATGTCTAAATATTTTTATCCAAATATTAAAATGAGTGGTAAATATTAACATTTTGTCATGAAAGAATGCTGTACGCAGCAATTAAATACGAAGATATTAATGAATTAACTAAATGAGGGCTAAGTTTTTCAGAACGTTTCCCCAACTTTCTACACTTTGAGAGTGTGTTTGAGAGACCCCTTTAATTGTTTTCCATTTTTAATATATTATCACAATTACTAAGCCTTTCTGAAAATTATTCAGCCTTTTAGGCTTGTCACTACCCAGAGAGGGTGTCTATTTTGCATAAAAATTACCATGTGGCCCTTGCCAGTTGAGCTCAATGTATAGCATCGGCCTGCAGACCAAAGGCTCCCAGGTTTGATTCCAGTTAAGGGCATGTAACTTGGTTGCAAGCTCCTCCCTGGCCTGGCTCCTGCAGGAGGCAACCAATTGATATGTTTCTCTCACATGGATATTTCTTTCTTTCCCTCTCTCTTCCACTCTCTCTAAAAAAAATCAGTGGAAAAATATCCTCAAGTGAGGATTAAAAAAACAAACAAACAAAAAAATTACTAAATGAAAGCACCTAATGTAATCTAGAATATATGCTAAATCAATGCTTACATGACAAAAAAAAACAAAAACAAAAAAACATATTATCTTAATCTTTTCAATTATTTCAGTTGATAAAACATGTAGGTGTGCTAGTTTACCTAAATGTGCCTTAAAGAGAAAGTTCTGCAGATGAAGTGACAAAAGCTACCCGGGTTCTTTATTATGTATTCTCTTTATATCTAAGAGAACTCTAGCATTTATACAAAAACAGTATTTCCTCTTTTAAATGTGTATCATAACACGGCAAAGGAAAGATGGCATTTCCAGACTAGTCTTTCATCCTGTTGGCAGCTGAATTATTCTCCTCCAAATGTGCTAAAACAACAGATTTCTTGTTGTTGTTGTTCAAGGCCTTACATCATCGTTAAAAAGCCTTTTAGAATTGGTTCCAGTCATCAAAAAATGCAGAACTAAGACAGAGAGTAAACTTTGAGGTACCAATATCACACTGTCTCTGAGACAGGATTCAAACCTCTGAAAAAGCATGTGCAATTAGAGTGAACTGTAAACAGCAAAGCCAAGGTCTTACAAATAAATGGAGTAGGCGGCTTATGGGATGTGATTAGAGGGGCAAGCCAGATGCTCCTATCTAAAAATATCTCTCTTGCCTTTTACCTTTAGAATTTATTTCTCTGCAACTTGGAGGCTTTTTGATCAGCAAGAGACCCCCATTAAAATGTAAATACTCCTGGGAGATGCAGAACCTAATCTTTTATCAACTATCATCTTAGTGGACTAGGTGGAATGAAACAAGAAATAGAATAGAGCTTTGGGGAAATGAATAGAGAAACAAGATAAAGGGGAAAGTGATACTGGCAGGAGAGAGGAGACCAGGAAATAGGAACTTCTATATTTCACAATTTTGCCTGGCACCAGTTTGAGTAAGCTGGGAACCTGTATATGCAAAAAAGAAAATAAAGGAAAAACACAGAAAGGCTCTTAAACTCAGAATTAAAATGCTATTTAGCCCTGGCTGATATGACTCAGTTGGTTGGGCATCCTCCTGTGCACCAAAAGGTTACTGGTTCAATTCATAGTCCGGGCACATGCCTGGGTTGTAGTAGGCAGCCAATCAATGTTTCCCTCGTACACTGATCTCTCTCTCTCTCTCTCTCTCTCTCTCTCTCTGAAAATCAATAAGAAATATTTTTTTGAAAAATGCTATTCAAGCAACGCTCAACAAATTTAACAAAAGAATACAGTGGTTAGAAAGTTTCTGAGCCTTGACAAATAAAGGTTCAATTAATTTTTAAATGAGTATAGAAACATTAGTTAATCCCAGTAAACAAGAGTATCACATTAAATAGAAAATAATAATGCTTACCATAGGATTTCTATAAATAAGAAATTGGGTTATGTATATAGTAACACAAAATAAAATGAGATTCTTCCATCACTAAAAAAAACAATATTGTATGTGCCAATTCAATCCACAGAATTCCTTCAGAAGTTGATGGTTCTCAGGGCTGTGTCTGTGACAGCATACAGCACTGGAGTAAAATCAAACCGATTTGGATATGGATTCTGTCACTTAATAGTTGTGAGATTTGTGGAACTGTGTATATTCTTTAGAAATGTTCATTTCCTAATCTATAAAATCACTATGGTCATGCTATTGCTATGTAGTATTCTCTCTCTTTTTTTTTTTAATATATTTTTATTGATTTCAGAGAGGAAGGAAGAGGGAAGAGAGGTAGAAACATCAATGATGAGAATCATTGATTGGCTGCCTCCTGCACGCTCCCCACTGGGGATCGAGCCCACAACTGGGGCATGTGCCCTTGACCGGAATTGAACCTGGGACCCTTCAGTCCACAGGCTGACTCTCTATCCACTGAGCCAAACCGGCTAGGGCTGCAGTATTCTTTTTTTATAAATTTGAGTTAATTTATGTTGATTATCTAAAATTAGAGAAAATATTAGATTCACAATAAGTGGTATTTGTCTCTGATATTTTTCACTCCTAATGTTATCACTAAAATGAAAATATCCATTTTTGTTCTGGAAAAATATTGCTTTATTTTTATATATTAGGTCATTGTATATGTTTGGATTAATAAAAGATTGTCCTTTTAATATTTAATAATCATACATAATAGAATTTTAAAATTAAAACCAGTAACTATATATGTACTGAAAATACCTTCCCAGAAAATATCTACTCAGCACTGCCAGGCCCTTGACAAGGAACATAAACACTCAAGACAGGTGATCCTGTGAACTTTTTTAAATGATTAAAACCATATGAAGAGCTTAAAATTGTCTACTTAACAACAAACAGCTCTGCTTCCACAAGCGATCTATCCATCCATCTGTCATATGGCACGGGACAGGTTTTCCCATTGTGTTTTTTTGTGTGTGTTTTTTTCTCATTACTAAGGACAGCTGGTTGAATGTGAATTTTCTAACAGATACATTTAACCCTTGGCTTGTAAGCAAGAAAAATGTTGAATTTATCATTTAATTTTTCTTAACATTTACTGGATGAATTATCTTCTATTCTGTCATTTCTTGGTTATCTGTGAAAGCCTTAATGCATAGTGCAATGAGCATTTAACTTACACAGTGTCTAAACCAACATCACACACATAGTATTTGCAAATGCTTCATAACAGTGAAGGATTTTGGGTTAAGTATTTAGTTATTCCTCTCTCTTCCCCCCCACCCACCACTTTTCAGTGCACCAGATGTATATACCACTTGCTCGTGCTAATGACAAATGGAATTACAAATGAGGTAAAGATGTATGGGGATGTATCCGTGTGCACAGAGTGGAAGGCTCCTAAAGCAGCCTGGATTGAAAGGTGTCTTGGGAAAAGGATGAAAATGGAATGTATTTCACTGAGCCACAGGGAGCTTTTTCACATTAGAAAGAGTGAATGTCAACATAATTGAAGTCGTAACTTCAAACAAGAAATAAGAAGCAGTCACAAATTAAACTGTCGTCAAAGATCCTGTTTTCACAAGAGTAACCTGGGTGTTCATCTTAAATGCTGGGGGAGTACACTGGAAAGAAGAGAGCAAAGATGAGTGTGTCTGAGCAGCATGTCCTCCCTGTGTCATCATTCCTAATAGAGTCAGTATCCCTGACGACACAGATGTCAAAACACCAAAGCTAAATCTCCCAACAAAACAATCAGAAAGGATGGTGGCATCTATATTTTCCGTGTTGAACTTTCTGTAGCATTTGCTCATACATAGGGGAATTTGGAGTTACACTTTCCAGATAACCACCTTAATTTCCCCGTTCCTTTTTATGTGTAGATATAGTTTCTATCTTCTAAGTGCCTGCGGGGATCTAGCTGTTTAAAAGGAACTTTCAAAGGAGAAGGTAAATTTGTATGTTAATCCTCTCCTATAAAATAAACATGGGATGTGTTGTAATTATTTCTTTCATCTGTTGCTAGAGATGATTTTAACTAAAGTAGGGTGAGCATCTGTGCTAAGGTAAGCAAAGTGGCTTTATTAAATGTAAGTTGTTTCTCTGAATTTTGTTGCATCTTCTAAACTTGCATTCCTATCAGGGGTGGATAACATCTGGCCCTCAGGCCATATAAAGCCAGATAAATCATTTGGTCTGTCCCTGCCAAGGCATTAGGGGTGAGTTCATTAAATGTCTGACCAAATAAAACAGGCTAGTTTTTAAGTTAATTATTTTGTATGGCCTGCAAATGATGTTATAAATATCCAAATGGCCCTTGGCAGAAAAAAGGTTCCCCATGCCTGCAAGTGAGCATCTCACTTAGTTATGCACAGGCTACCTTCTCCTTCCTGAACTAGCAAGATGCTGATAGCACTGTAGGTCACAAACACTTCTCCAGCAAAGGCACAATGGACGAGGGAGGCACTTTGGGCAGGAATGGATACAAATCCTGCTTCCCTACTTTTAATGAACGATGTTCAGCCTCCTGTATCTATAGCACTATCCTAATTGTTCAGCTGATATTTCCCACTATGGTGTTATTTGACAGCTTTACAGACATGTTTAAAAAGTAGTGTAAGTTAATGGTTTGTTCTAAGTATATGCAAGTACCTAACATATCATAGATGCTCCAGAAATATGGTTCTTGTTTTTATGAACTATTTTTTCTGATTCACCTCATCCAAAATAAAATTCTCTTCATAACAGAGTGAATAGTTTACCTAGAGGAGATGTAGTAATGTGAAGCCAAAGAAATGTAAAGTATTAAGTATAAGTTCACAGATTTAAGGGCTATTAATTATATGCTATAACTTCCATTATGTCTTGGCCACTGAGCATAAATATATACGTATAAACACATTCCACATGCTATAGGCACTAGACCTTACTAAGTTTTGTTGCAAGAAAAATCACCAATAAATGAGAAAATGTTTTATAAAAATGTTTACTTAGAAGTATTAATAACGAAGCCATATGCCACAATATTGTAATTATTTACTATATGCTCTCTCCAGTAAAAGACCTCATAGAAGTTGTTCATCCTTGCATGCCCAGGGTCTACAGTGCTTAGAACAATATTTATACTTATTCCCAAAATTTACTGGCAACTATCCTAGAGTACAGACTAATAACTGCAAAAACACGACACAAACTATTTCCAACTGAATCTGTGTCTCCACCCTTTCCTTTTGCCTGTTCTTGTCACAGGTCAATACTCTACCCTGCACCCACTAATAATAATGGGTGTGTGGGTGTTACCAAATCTTTGTGATTTCTCATTCACCATTTCCAACCCTTTTGCCAACAAACCTAATGTGCATTTAATCTTTGAAATAGCTTTCCTCACAGTAATTTTATCTAGTATATCTAGTATATGTATTTTCTTCTTGGGTTCAGAATTCTACTGGGTGACCTTTCATTAAACAGGAGATAAGAGAATTGAATCATAGAAAGTCAAGTAAAACACATTCCATTTCCTGCAGAGATGCTGGAAGGAATAATAGTCATCTTAACTGCACCTTTCCCCTTTGCTTCTAACTGGAATATAGTGGTTTGTCAGTTCAGCAAAACAACTGAAATTTTAGGGACACGTGACAACTAGAAGATATCTTTTGATAGCACAATTTAGGATAAGCAGAACATCAAATGACGAAACCTCTGTGCTGACAACTAGAACAATAGTATTGGCAGTAACAGCAGCCAAGTATCAGGAGCTATAGCAACTTTGAAAGAGCTGCTTAATATCTCTGAGTGTTGCCTGTCTATGTCTTAAGACACTGTGTCATTTATGACTGTGTGTATTTTATGCTTAAACATGTATAACTATATATGTACATAATTATGATTGTATATATTCTGTATATATATACTCTAACAATAACCCTGTGAAATGAAAACTATCTTCTTCACTTTATCAATAAAATTGGCATTCAGCGAGATTAAATCCTTTATACAAAACCTCAAGGCTAGCAATTGAAGAAACTGCTTCATACCTAAGCCAACTACTCTACTCACTGCACTGCCTCCTCAAGATTTTATTTTAGAGAGAGGGAAGGGAGAGATGAGAAAGTTGTTGTTTCACTTATTTATGTATTCCTTGGTTAATTCTTATATGGATTAAGCTCTAACCAACTGAGCTACCCAGCCAGGGCCTCCTCCTACATTTTTCAATTTATTTCAGAGAGGTAGGAAAGATGAGAGAGAGAGAGAGAGAGAGAGAAAGAGAGAGAGAAGAGAGAGGGAGAGAGAGAAGGAAGCATCAATGTGAGAGAGAAATGTCAATTGGTTGCCTCCTGTATGAGCCTCATTCAGGGATTGAACCTGCAACCCAGATATGTGCCCTGACCAGGCCTTCCTACAGATGTTTAATCTAACTGTTGGATAGGCTGAAGCTGATGCAAAGAGCAGTTTCTGGGTTGTTAAAAGAGTAACATTGGCTTGAATGATCACTATGACACATCAAGAGTACTGGAGCCTATCATCAGCAAAAGGAACTGGGACTCCTCCCCATTGACTCTGCTGGAATCTCTGAGCTATAGATTAAGAGGTTTGCGACACAGGAGACAAAACACATAGTCCAGGCAATTAAAAAGGGGAGGTTTTAATCTTGCACTCCCGGGCGAAATTTGCTGGTCCAAGGGTGAGCCAGGGAAGTTCGTGCCAAAAAGGGGGCATAGGTACTTCTTTTATACAGCTGTTTAGTGAGGGGAGGGCGGAGGGCATGAGAGGTGTGGAATTCGCCTTGGGCCAGGGGTCTAGGAAGGTGCCAGTTATCTCTGTCACCATCTACCTTACAGATGCATGCATCGGCTCTGGACTGCCCCCCTGACTCGACCTAACATAGATTATAGCAGATCTCAACTCACGAACCCCACTCATGTTCTCTGTACAAAGTATAACATCACTCTAGCAACCTCCCTGTCTCACAAGCCAAAGACATTTAGATTAGGAGCCCTTCTCCTAAACTCCCTCACATCAAATATCTGAAATCACAACTCTGATTGCTACCTGTCCTTCCTTGATCAACAGCATGTCATTGACCATCAATGATCTATTTCAAAGCTTTTAATCAGATTAAAAATTATAGAATAAATTGGAATTCAGAGGTAATTAAATATTAATTAATAGTGCAGTTGGGGGGATAAAAGTAAAGAGAAGGTAGAGAGAGAGGGAGATAAATGAATACATAAATGAAATTTGGTTATCCAGCTCTAAGTTAGGATTTCTAGTGATAGTAAACTTGCTCTACAAATGAGTTACTCAATTACTTTAGAAAGAGTTATTCCAATATTATTCAAATAAAATGCTTTGAACTCTTCCACCCAAATACTGGTTTGAAGCTGAATAGATCTCATCATCCAACCTTTTTTAATTGAGACACTAGAAGCCTGGTGCATGGGATCCGTGCATTGGTGGGGGGCATGGCCTGCAGGGATTGGCCGGCTGTGGGAACACCACTCATCCAGGTCATCTGAATGGCTGTGGACCCACTCTCTGAGCGGCTGCTCCGTGGTCCAGCATCTTCCATGGAACCCGAGCACTCACCTCTCCAGAGGACCAGGTCGGGCCGGGCCCAGGGATAATAGCACTGAGAGGTGGCGGAATAACAGGCCTCAGTCCCTCAGTGGCCACAAACCCGCCTCCCAGATTCCAGGAACAGCTACGTGAGCCCAGCAGTGGCACTGTGCAGTCTGTGGGCGTCCGGAAGAGGTGGCGGGGAGCAAGAAGGTTTTGCTCATCGGCCCTGGGTTCCTGCCCATCAGCCTGGGGTTCTCAGCAGGAGCAGCCACTCATCCCAGTCAGCTGAGCAACGCTCCCACTGTGGTAGCCAAGAGGCAGCTTCTGCATTGAACATCTGCCCCCTGATGGTCAGTGCGCATCATAGTGAATGGCCGACCAGTTGTTCTGGTTGTTCCACCTCTTGGCCTCTGGGCTTTTATTATGTAGGCTAATTGACATATAACATTATATCAGTTTAAGGTGTATAACATAATACTTTAATAAAAGCATATATTGCAAAATGATCACCACAGTAACTAAACATCTATCACCAAACACAGTTAAATTTTGTGTGTGTGTGGACGTGTGATAAAAACTTTTAGAACCTACTCTTGGTAACTTTCAAGTATACAAACCAGTATTATTATTATTAACTATAGTCACCATGTGGTATATTACATCTCTAGGACTTGTTTTCTAACTGGAAGTTGGTACCTTTTGACCATCAAATGCCCTCCTTCATCAATGTGAGAGAAACATCAATGTGAAAGAAACACACTGATTGGTTGCTTCCCACACATGCCCCAACCAGGGTCAGGGATTGAGCCTGCAACTGAGGTATAGAACCCAAGATTCTTCAGTCCCCAGTCCAATGCTCTATCCACTGAGCCAAACTGACTAGGACCAAATGCCCCCTTTTTAAGGTTTATCAAGTACCATGCATGTTTGAACATGAGGTGATATTTTTTCCAAAAAACTATCCCTCAGAACAAAAGAGCAAAGTATAGTTTGCTACATAACATTAGGATTCTCCAATGTTATGAGCCCTGTTTGAGGAAGACATCAGTCTTTGAGAATATGAATCAATTCCTGTTTTGAATGCTTACAGAGGTCAACCTTTAAAAAAAATGAGAGAGTACTTTAACACAGTTTAATAATTAGTCTGGGATAAATTAAAATTTAGAAGTGTTCTATAACTTTATAATGACATAGTCTAAAAATCACTTCAAATATTCAATGGAGAAATGCATCTGTGGTCGCAATGAGAAATATATTCCAAGGCAATAAATGAAAACTTAATAGTTTTCTTGTTATGCAAATATAAGGACACTAGAGGCTCAGTGCACAAAAGTTGTGCATGGGGGGGGTCCCTTCAACCCAGCCTGCACCTTCTCCAATCCTGGGCCTAAACTGGCAGTTGGACAACCCTCTCACAATCCTGGACCACTGGCTCCTAATCGCTCATCTGTCTGCCTACCTGGACACCCCTTACTGCCCCCCCCTGCTGGCCTGGTCACCCTTTATTCCCCCCCCTGCTGGCCTGGTCACCCCCAACTGCCCCCCTCTGCTGGGCTGGTCACCCCTTACTGCCCCCCCTGCCAGCCTGGTGGCCCCCCCAACTCCCCCCTCCACCCCCCACCGACCTGGTCGTCCCACTCAGCCTGCTTGTTCAGTCATTTGGTCATCCCTCACTAAGCCCCCTTGCCGTCCTGGTCATAGGAAGCCATCTTGTGAGGGTGTGAAGGTCAATTAGCATATTACCTCTTTATAATATAGGATAAAGGCTGGCCTTTGTTACTGTGCTCTCTGTCACCCCTAGGACCTACAACAGGGCCTGAAGACTAGAAGGTGCTCAAAATGCATTTACTGACTTAAAGAATTTATGGCTATATGATTAACTGTGATTTGAAATTAAAATTTCTGGTAAGAACATAAACTTCAAAAGGTACTATTTTTTCTAGTAAGTTGAAATGGAGACAACATGTTAGTTGGGTCCCAAGGTGATAGTGATTACTGCCATGATGTGGCTTAAATTGAGTTGAAAAATGTATTTGATGCAATGTGATATTGAAAAACAATAGCTGTAACTTTCATACAAGTAAAACTTGACTACTTTTTTTATATTACCACATATTTATACATTTAGTTAGGTCATTTTTTTATTTGTTTTTCCAGGAAAATGGGGGTTATTTTTAACAGGGTAGCATTATATTCCAGTTTATGAAGAATTTGAAGCCTTGGTCTCTTTAAAACTGTGTCTCTTTAAATGTTTCCACAGAAGATATCCATAAGGCATGATTTTGATTCACCCTAAAATATATTATTGAATATGGAGCACCCAGAATTTAATGTAACAGCACTATGTAGTTAGATACAGCACAGAGTGAGTTTTTTTGTTATCTCCCTTATTTTAGAAGATGTATGCTGACTAAAGAAGCTTAAAATTGCATTTGCACTTTGGCAGTCACATCACACTATTGACTAATATTGAGACTTCCTGCAACTGAAATCCTAACATCTTTCTGAAATGTGCTGATAAACCTCGTAATCACCCAACCACACTTGGGCCCTTAGCTCCACTGAACTCTATTTTCATTATTACTTTTGTCCAGCTTTCAAGATATCCTTCTAACAGAGTACTACAACTCCAAGTTTCACATAATCTGCAAATGTGATGCCTATTAGGGTTCTATGACCTTACTAAAGTTTTTGATAGGGAAAGCAAATGAAGATGCATTGCTCTGGTTTTAAAAACAGATCCTCTCCTAAAGAAAGAATAGTCAGAGATGTTAAATATGTCAAAAGAGTTGCTATGAACTGAATTGTGTTCCCTGGACATTTATATGTTGAAACCCTAATCCCATGGTAATGGTATTTGAAGATGGGATTTTTGGAAGGTAGTTATGTTTAGATGAGGTCATGAGGCAAAAACCCTGGTGATGGGAATGGTGTCTCATAGGAAGGGACACCACAAAGCTTGCTGACTCTCTCTGCCACATGAAGAGGAAGCAAGAAGGAAGCCATATGCAAGCTAGGAAAGGAGCCCTCACTGTCACTGTAACCACAGGTTTCTGGTACTGATTATGGACTTGTAGGCTACAGAATTGTAAGTAAATTCTGTGTTTTTAAATCCATCCAGTCTTGGTATTTTGCTATGGCAGCCCAAGAAAACTAATGCAAAGTAAAAGAAAGGAAGTTAGGAGTAAACTTGAAAGGAGTTACTGCACATTATAAATTAACTTGAGAGAGAGAGAGAGAGAGAGAGAGAGAGAGAGGTGCTGTTCCACTTATTTATGCATTCATTGGTTGAGTCCTTCATGTGCCCTCACTGACATTGAACTTTGGTGCATTAGGATGACTCTCCAACCTGCTGAGCTACCTGGCCAGGGCAGTTATCACACTTTTGAGGATGAATTAATATGATAAGACTTGTAAGAATAAGATACTGGAAATATGTTATATTTCATCTAACTGGAGAATTTTGGCACCAAAATTAAGGAGAAATATGATTAATGTTTAGAAGAGGAAGAGTTATAAATGAAGGTATGTTCAAGTTTAAAAGATCTCCCCATATTAGAAAGCAGTAGATATAAAAACTCTAAAACAGAACATGATAGATATGGTCAGTATAATTGAAAGAGACCATCTGGTTGAAACGCACACTAATAATGAAAAGAATAGTCCTGAAGATGGAGTATTGGAACTGGAGTGTTGAGAAAGTCACAATTATGAGGTGAGTTGGATGAAAACATGTAATTCTATGACGAATTTCACAGATTACATATACACTGATTAGCCAGATTATTATGATCTCTGAACGCATATTAATCTGGCCACTCAGTGTATATCCTATATAATAAAAGGTTAATATGCAAATTGTTCCCTCTAATATACAAATTGTGAAATATATATGAAATATATATGTGAAATATCTATTTCACATATATATTTCATATATATATATTAGATATGCAATATGCAAATTGTCCCCTCGATTAGGAGTTCAACCAGCAGGCAGGCCGGCCAACGACCCATGTCCCCTCCCCCTGGCCAGGCTGGCTGGACCCACCCATGCACGAATTCATGCATCGGGCCTCTAATAGGTATATTTCATATATGTATTTCATATATATTTCATATATATTTCATATATATATATCATATATATTTCATATATATTTCATATATATTTCATATACATATATTAGAGGCCCGATGCATGAATTCGTGCATGGGTGGGTCCAGCCGCCTGGCCAGGGGGAGGGGACATGGGCAGTTTGCTGGCCTGCCTGCTGGTTGAACTCCTAGTCGAGGGGACAATTTGCATATTAGAGGGGACAATTTGCATATTAGCCTTTTATTATATAGGATATACACTAAATATATCTCTAAATGCATAATAATCTGGCCACTCAGTATATATGGCCAGATTATTATGTGTTCAGAGATCATAATAATCTGGCCACTCAGTGTATAAAGATCAAAAGAAGTAAGTCTTGCTCCAAATGTCAAAATAGTCAAGGAGTAGCACTGAGATAGCAGGCGGGTTAATGTTTGCTTTTTCATGCAAGTCTTCAATTGTATGGGGTTGGAGATAAACAGAGTAGAGAAAGATGAGGACTCTGTAACGGATTTAAATGACTTTAATTTTACAAACATGCAATACATAGCAATTAATATGTAAGAACCCATATTTGTTTTCTCATATAGTACATTGCAAATAAAAATACTTCCATTCATTTCTTCTCCCTTACAAGTGCAAATAGGGCACGCTATTCATTGATTTTTTTTTTTTAAGTTTTCATTCTTTTACTTTTTCATGAAATAGACTAAATCTTTCTGAGAGCATTTCTATATTAGGCACAGAGCCTTGCTGCTGTTTCTAAGCGAAGTTAAACATAAATAGGAGCTCTCCCCAGTCCCATTGAAGTGTCACTCAGAGGACTACCCACATTGGCAAGGAGGTGGTTCTCTCTACAGAGATTCATCATGCTGTATTTTATACTTAGACTTTTTTTCAAAAATGAAATCACTTAAATTTCCCATTATGATGCTTGACAAGTTTTTCTTCAGAAACTTGGTGTTGTTTCTGTCCTAAACTCAGCCTTTATATTTTCCTTTCTTTTTAGGATGTAAGTTTTAAATGATCACTTACAAATGTTCCAATTTGTGGCAAGTTAAGATATATTTTATAGTAAGAGTGTGTATCAGTTAATGCAATTTTAGATGACAGATTTGCATCCTTAAATAGACACAAAAATTGAAATATTAAAAGCCTGGTAAAAACACCTATTTGAATATAGTATTCTTCATATAACATGAAGTACATATAGGAGCTGGCACTTAGAACTTCCCAAAGTCTTACAAAGTCTTAAATAAATACTATAGCAGGTGCAATAAATCATGATTTTTATGAAATAAAAATGACATCTTATATCACTCTTTTTAAAAAACAAGTGTCTGATAATTGTACCACCCCAAGGTCCTTTCTTAATAAAAATAAATTCTTAATATATTTTGCCAACTATAAACTGTCTATAATAAATACACACATGAATTAAGAAATTACTAAGTAAGAAAATACATTATTTCATTCTAAGAGCTAGAACAAACAAACAAGGTTACCCTTTTCTTTATGTCATCAAGTCTCAATCAATGAATTCTAAATCAGCAGAGTTTTTTAAATGATTGAGACTCTATGTCAAAATTTTCTGATGGTTTCTGAGCAATTTACTAGGTGAAGATCTTTATATATATAATTTCCTTAGTGACTCAGCACTCTGAAACACCATCTAACACCAGAATACCTATTAGGGAGTGATTTTGACACAAAGAAGCATAAAGCAAAAAGACTCAGTGTCTGAAAGTCTTGTTTGTGAACTGACTGACAAACAATAAAGATCAGTCTTTATATATTTGCAACTGAACTGAAATCAAAACACTTTTGTTGATTTCATGTTCACTTAAAAATATATATATGTAATTGCAAAAGAGCTTTTGGTCACCATCCAAAATTAGGTGTCACTGTTCTATAAAGATCTTACAGAAGCAATTTAAAAGAATAATCACAAAAGAATGGTTTTGATTTTTCAAGTGACATATAATTGAATATTTCCAAACATATCATTAGACCTCATGTGAATCAGAGTGCTTTGTTGACTGCCATCAAAGTTATACAACTAGATTTATTTTTATCTACTTGCTTTTCCCCAGTACTTTTGAAAGCCCTTTAAAGAATTTATGATAAGAATTCAATCACTCCAAAAAATTTCAAAGGGCCACATTGGGTTCCTGGAAGGAAATGTCTCCTGTTAATTAAATTTTGCCCAAGAAATAGTCAAGGTCATTCTCACATTGTCATTTACTTGTTTGGATTTTACATAAAGTAACAGTTAAAATTATACTTTATACTTTTTTTTTTCTTTAGAAGCTATAATATACTATTGAAGCATCCATCTTATATAAATACTGCTGTTTGAAATATTAACCCTGCTAGTTGGCTTCTGTAAATTCTTGCTTGCTAAGACTTCTCCCACTTCAGAGAGGCCATTAAACCTTCCCCAGACAAGGTTATCAGTGCTGGCGCCAGGCCAGGCCTCTGGTTGAGGTCTGAAGGCCCCGGTACATACGGGCTCTTTGGGAACTTGTGAAAGGGGCTGGAAACACCCCATATTTGGGAGACAAAGAAGGTGAAAACATATAAATAGGGAAGGTTCCTGCATGTTGGGGCCCAGAATTTGAGAGACATTTTCCTCTGGACCTGCGCATAATAAATGTAACTCCATCTCTCTAAGTATTGCTTTGTCCTTCTTTGGTTTTCTATAACACTATCATTGATGTTATAATTATTATTTTAACAGTATTTATATTGGGGCAGATAAGAAAATAGTAGCATTCATTACAGTTTTAATGCACCAAAGAAAAATATTTTTAAAAGGGATATGAAATCATTAAATAAATTCTTATTAATAATATTCAATAAACTTACCAGTTCTATGAATATTATAGCTTTTTTAATTATTAAAAAACTATATATTATTAACCATAGCTGTCTTAGTTTCAATGGAAGATTAAACTGTATAGATTATCAATTCATAAGATAATTACACAATTTATTTGTTGGTTTTCTCTAAAAAGTAGTAGCTGTGGAAAATCCACTTAAATGAGTGGAAAGATGATAGATAGATTATGCCTAACTCTGTATATCTTCTATATATTTTCTACCTATTATTTTTCAACGGATTTGTACCAACTTTAGTATGACTGTAGTACAAAATAATTTTCCATTTCTATTTTTTTCTACAGCTATACAATTTAAAATAAAACTGGGATACATTTTAAAGCATAACTTGAAATAATCCACTGGTGTATAATTTCAAACATGGTTACAAAAACAAGCAAAGAGCTCATTATTTATGTAACATAAATAAATTATATCTTTAAAATAAGGTCCACTAGACTTTAAGCACAATGATGGCAAGAAACAAGTCACTCAGCATCCTTATTGTCTCCAAAAGATGAATTGTCTAATGCTAAATAATTGAGTAAACTGGCCAAATCAAAGGGAGTAATAGAAGTCAATGCTTTTCAAAATGTAAGAAATATTGACATTAAATTAATATAATTTAAATATTTATCCAATGTAAATCTTCACAGTTTAAAGTATCAAGTATTTTTTGTTTAGATATAATTGAATCAATTGAGAAAAATAACACTAGATCACTAGATTTTTTATGTTGATCAAAACTTTGGTTATATTACGTATGTCTTCAGTTAATAAAATTATAAGTCAAGTAATTACTTTATTATGCATTATATAAAATTGGTTCTGTTAGAAAAAGGGATAATGAAAAGGATCTTTGGTCTGTAAAGCTTGGTGATGGGTACACCTAGAGTTCTAATGTTCTAAATAAAGACATGTATCATTCTCCTAGGTCCACATTAAAGTAGATAGGGATCATAAACAGTTGTCTTTAAGTATTCAAGAAAATCTGCAATACTGGATATAAGTCAGCACAGTTACTCAACTACTAGAGAAACCATCAAAGAAAAATCGCAACTAAAAGAAACCATTTAATTTTTGTACTTTGAGGAGAATCAATTTCAGAATAGTAAAATGCCATATGAATTCCCACAGTATACCTGCCTCTTAAGGTATACTGTGGGAATTCCTATCTTATATCTCCATCATTTTATATTTGTTGTTCTGTTAAATGTCTTAGTATATTGAATATTGAGTAGATGGATTTAAATCCAGAGAGACTCCAAGAAATGGTAAAATTTTCACTCCTTAGATACTCAATAATTTCCATAGTAAGCACATTCAATTTGCTTTTACACTACTCTTCTTATTTGCTTTTATTCTAATAACGCAGTGATGGTGTGATAAAAAATATTCAAATAATCTTACAAACACATGTGTTAGTCAAAAGTAAAGAGATGGGTTCAGCATCCATATGTGCAAACTTCAAATATTCATTATTTCTTTTTTAGGGAGTCAATAAAAATACAATTTAATGAATCAATATACAATGAACATATAGATTTATTGTATTAATCTAAAAGCAAAAGATCTATAATCCTGATTTTGTGCATGGTAATAATTCTGAGTAAGGCAACATGTTTTGGAAACATATACCAGAAGAGACATTCTTTTACAGAAAGTCTGTGTTCATGCTGTATGTTAAGTAATGGTAAAATTGTAATGATATAAGTATTAAAACTACTAGTAATACTATTAATAGTTTCCACATTTAATAATGAAAACAATAATACTTTATCTCTTGGGGTGATAAATTGTGAGTTTTATAAGTGCACAAAATGAATAAATAGTACAAACTTAGTTGTTGCTTGTGTTCAGAAAAACAAAGGCAATATGTATGTATTTATTGGCAATATGGTAAATACAAAACAAACAGGTAGTGAAATATACTTTATCACTTTCTGTGGCATGCAATACTATCTGGTGTATTTAAAAATTAGGCTTAAATGAAATACCTCTCAAGGCACTTATATGTGTTGCTTTGTCTAAGACAAAACTGTGCATACCAGATAAAGACAGACAAAAAATAATCTAATCATATTAAAAAACAACAAAAATAAAAGAGAAATGGATTGTGGTGATTGCATACGTTGGCAAATAAATGTTATCCACCCACCTGGAGCAGGTGTAGCCCTGGCTTTAGCCAATGTTTCAGTGTCAGATTATTTCAACTCTGATTAAAAATTATTGTCCTAAAAAATGTGGACCTATTGTGTACTTTTTATGGCTCACTCTATTGGAATGAGCTGCTTCTCAGGGGAAAATATCATTTAAAATAAAGCTTTTCAGGATTCTAACAGACCTTCAAGTAAGGAATTTTTCCTATTAATCTCTTAAGTCCTATCTTGGAGAAAGAAAAAAACATGTCCAGTTTCAGAATGATGAAGAAGATGTCATTCCAAAAATATTTCTTCAAATATTGGAACAAGCATCTAACTATAAACATTCCTTTGAAGTAAAAATGCATGCTCAAGGTTAATTAACATACTAATTTTTTGAGTGAGAGATATGGGGCACAAACAAAATCAAGGGCATCATAGAACTATACACTGCATATTTTCCTGACAATTATCAAATAAAAACTATTAAATATGAAGTTTTTTTTTACTGGAGATAACATATTACATAATTAGAAAAAGCAAACAATTTTTTGCACTTTTTAAAAACTAACATTCTTCAATAGTTCTTTTTAAAAATGAAAGAAGAATAAAACATTTAAAAACCCTTCATTCAGCCCTGGCCTGCATGGGTCAGTGGTTAGAACATCAGCCAGTGCACTGGAGGGTCTAGAGTTGATTCCCAGTCAAGGGCATATACCTCGGTTGCAGGCTCGATCCCAGTGCCTGGTGGGGGCTTAAGGTCTCCCCACCCCCCTCACTGGTCCCTTCCATTCTCTAAAAATCAATGGGAAAAAAATCCTCCTTGGGAGAGAGAATCCAAGATGGCGGCGTAGGTAAACACCTAAACTGCTGCCTCCCGCAACAATTTCAAAACCACAACTAAAAGACAAAACGTCTATCACCCAGAACCATGGGAAAGCTGGCTGAGTGGAAGTTCTACAACTAGAAGGAAAGAGAAAAGAGCATTGAGACGTGCACGAGCGCTGAAAAGCTGAGGTACGGAGGCGCGTGATCCGGGCTGGCGGCGGGCGTTGCTTTTTTCAACCCAAAGGGAGACAAGCCCCCAATTACTCTGAAATATAGTTTCTGGGGAGACGCGGGGGACCCAAACTCTTACGGGGAGAAGCTGGACTGTCTGCCAGTGAGGGTGGCTTACTTGCAGAGCTGCGCGCAGGAATAATTGTTTACGGCACTGGGGCACAGGACTGCCGACAGGGACTCAGAGCCGGCTAACTAGCAGCCATTGCTGTTTGCCATGCCCTAGCCTAGTGACACCCTGAGATCCCACCCTGCACAACCTACAAACCCACCCAAGCTCTAAGCAGCGGCTTTTGAATAAGAAAGCCCTGCCCTATCACAGCTTAACCTAGCAAACTTGCAGCCTGGGTCAGACAGCTCCAAAACCTCCAAACCACAAGCAAAGAGGAGAAAACTGTAGCTCTCACTGTAGCTCCTGCTGGGTGGCCTCAGACAGTAGCTGATCTGCACCCCATTGGAGATCCAGAAGCCAGTGTACCTGGTGGTCAGTGTGAGACACCAGATTTCAACTCCTCACATCCATAAGTGACACATTCAAGAGGCAGACTCAGTGAGCACCAAAGCCCCACTGAAACAAGTCCTGCCCCCATAAGCGTGTCTTCAGCGCAGCAGTTCTTCCATTATAGACACAGCGAGTGCGCACAGCTAATTGGCCTGGAGGTCAATTCCTCCCAGTGTACCAACGGCAATTAAGGCTTAACTACACCAAGACTTTGCACTCAGCCCACAAAGGGGTGTACCAAGAGCATCCATCTCATGTAATTGAGGAGGCTGAGCTACTGCCCCCTATAGGTCACCTACCACACAAAGCCACTCCATCAACACAGGGAAGCAGCCAAAATGAGGAGACAAAGAAACATGTCACGAATGAAAGAAACGGAGGAAAGCAAACTACTGGACGACATAGAGTTCAGAACCACATTTATAAGGTTACTCAAGAATCTTCTAAAAACCGCTGAGAAACTTGATGAGACCTTCAAGGAGCTTAATGAGAATGCCAAAAAAATGGAAAAGGATCAGTCAGAAATGAAGCATACACTGTCTGAAATAAAGAATATACAGAAACTCAACTGTAGATCAACGTACCCCAAGAATCAAACCAAAGATCTGAAATATGTGGAAACAAAAAACATCCAACCAGAAAAACAAAAAGAAAAAAGAATCCAAAAATATGAAGATAGTGTAAGGAGCCTCTGGGACAACTTCAAGCGAACCAACATCCGAATTTTTGGGGTGCCAGAAGAAGGGAGAGAGCAAAATATTGAAAACCTATTAGAAGAAATAATGACAGAAAACTTTCCCTACCTGGTGAAAGAAATAGACTTACAAGTTCAGGAAGCGCACAGAACCCCATACAAGAGGAATCCAAAGAGGACCGCACCAAGACACATCATAATTAAAATGCCAAGGGCAAAAGACAAAGAGAGAATATTAAAAGCAGCAAGAGAAAAACAGTTAATTACCTACAAGGGAGTACCCATACGACTGTCAGCTGATTTCTCAACAGAAACTATGCAGGCCAGAAGGGAGTGGTAAGAAATATTCAAAGAGATGAATAGCAAGAACCTACAACCAAGATTACTCTACCTAGCAAAGCTATCATTGAGAGTTGAAGGTCAGATAAAGAACTTCACAGACAAGAAAAAGCTAAAGGAGTTCATCGCCACCAAACCAGGATTACATGAAATGCTGAAGGGTATTCTTTAAGAAGAAGAAGAAGAAGAAAAAGGTAAAGATAAAAATTATGAACAACAAAATGACATCAAATACATACCTACCAACAACTGAATCTAAAAATCAAGTGAATAAAAAATCTGAAGAACAGAATGGACTGGTGAATATAATAGAATCAGGGACATAGAAAGTGAGTGGACTGACGATTCTCAGGGGAAGCAAGTGTGAGGGGTGCGGGAAGAGATTGGACAAAAATCTTACTCCTATGGATGAAGACAGTGGCGGGGGGTAAGGGCATGGGGTGGGGTGGGGAATCAGGTGGAGGGGAGCTATGGGGGAAAAAAAAGAGGAACACCTGTAATAATCTGAACAATAAAGATTTATTTAAAAAAAAAATCCTCCTTGGGTGAGGATAAAAAAATAATAATAACAAAAATAAATAAAACCCTTCATACATTGTAAATGTGTTACATTCAAAAGAGAATAGCAAACATTTCCTTCTAAATGTAAGGGCATTTAAATGATGCTATGCAGAGCATACAAATTAAAAACTTCAGCTTACGCATTATTGGACACTAGAGGCCTGGTGCACGAAATCCGTGCACAGGTGCAGCCCCTAGGCTTGGCCGGCAATCGAAGCATGGGCATGTAGCGTGGAAGGGCAGGTTCCAGCTGACCTCTGAGCCCCCCTCCACCTGAGTCACAGTGCCTGAGTCCCCATGCGGAGATTCAGTGAGCGTGGCCAGACTCCGCGGGCCAGGGCACAGTGTGGGCCTCTGAGCCACCCAGCAGTACCACGCAGAAGCCAGGCAGGCAGTGCGCTCTCTCCCAGGTGGCCTAGCCGACTGGTTCCTGCATAAATCCATGGAGATCCTGATTGAATCCTGCAGTCCCAGCGGCTGTGGCCTGGCTTACCCAGAGGATGCCATGTGGGTGCGAGGCAGGCTCTTTGCAGGCACCCAGCACCTGAGCATGGAGGCTTCCCCAGTGTGTGAGCCCTGGGGTCCCAGGGGAGGTTATCAGGGAGAGTGAAAGAGAGCTTGGCTGACACCCTGCATTATCACCACACCTCCATCCCTGTTACCCGTGTCCCCAGGTAGCCAGTGAGAGGTCGCAGCACATCACTAACGCCCTCCATGTTCCACACCGCCCCCTGGTGGTCAGGGCACATCATACCAAGCGGTCAAACTCCAGGTCTGGTCGAACTGCCAGTAGAACTCTCAGTAGAGGGGATAATTTGCATATTAGGCTTTTGTTAATACGATTCTTAATACTAAATTGGACTTTGGTCAATAGGTTGAAACTAAAGATTGCTATCATCTAAAATATTATTTAACCATTCCAGACAGTTTAGCCTCTAATTGACATATTAGGGGCCCAGGTGCACAAATTCATGCACCTTGAAAGGAACTGTGGGCCATGAGGCTGCGGTGGGCCGCCCATCTTCCACACCCCCACCCAGATCCTCCCTCCACAGTCCCTGGTGCCTTGTCTGGGGGCAGCCCAGCTCCTGCCACTGACGATCCCATGCACTGACGACACCAACCCCGCTAGCACCCACTCATGGCGCGGAGCCATTGGGGTTGGTGCCAGCAGCGGGTATGAACGGGGCTGGCGCCATCAGTGGGTGTGAGCGGCAGCTGCTGCCCCAAAAGTCCCTCAGGACCAGGGGAGGTGGAGAAGCCCTCAGGGGTGATTGGGGCTGGCAGCTGCCACTCACACCCACTGACGGTGCCAAGCAATCGGGGCCAGAGCTGGGAGCCAGGAGCAGGTGCAAGCACCAGGCAGGACCGTGGTTTGTGGGAACAAAGAATTTTCAGTAACCACCAGAGGCACGCCTCAATGACAGTGACTGGTGCTCCACCTTGGTCTGGAGCCCCCACTCACCTGCTGCATCATCCCGCCAATGGCCACCATGTTCCGCATGCAACCCCTGGTGTTCAGCGCATGTCACTGAAGCGACCGGTTGTTTGGTTGTTCCACAGTTCTGTCTATTTGCATATTAGGGTTTTATGTGTAGAGATTTTAACCTCTTATTGAAATATTATAGCTTATTCTTTAAAAGAGCATATTCAAAATAACCTCATGATGTCCAAAAATACAGTGACCATCTCTACACCTGTTCTTTTCTCCTTCCCTCAGGCAATTCCATTCCCCCAAGCTTTTCCAATTTTCATCTTTCCTCACTAGCATTTCTGTGCCACTCTTTCTCACCACTCCATATGCTTAGGAAGCCTTTCCAGATTATACTCATCAAGCTATTGCAGCCTCCTACATATATCCCCCAAAAGCAACCTGCTCAAACTTTCCAACTGTGACCTTTTACAAATTTATATTTTTCCTATTTATATTAAATTGTTCTATTTTCCCCCTCAGGGCCATCATAATTTAGATCTAAAATTTATTATTAATTGATTGCAGAGGCTTCATAATTTATTATAATGCTTATGAATGAATGATTATTTTTAATCACAGCAACTCATTATGCCCTAATAACCTAGTGAAGGTGATAACACTATTACCATATTAATAGAAAAATCTTTGATTATTTTTAATGTTAGCCATAGTTGTTTCATTAGAGATGATAATATATGTGAAGACAGATTATAAATTCTTATATAAAACATATTTTAGATATATTTCCTCAAAACACAAATAATGCCAACTTTTAAATTAAGAAGTCAGAAATTCAATGTCAAAGGGTAATTACAAATTTAAGAATTAAATTCAGGCCACCCAAATCCTTTTGAAAGTGTTCTCATTACCAAGTTATGCTAAGAAAGAGAAAATAGCTGAATTGTATGCCATATTTCAAAAATATTTATTTATTTATTTAGTCATGTGGTACTTATTTTTTCACATGGGTATTATGGGTATTAAGCATCAGATTTAGTTTTCCTCTCACTTCTGCAACTCAGCACACACAACTCCTGGGCAAGTGCCTTATGCTTCTGAGGTTTTCTCATTTAGCAACAGGGATGGTAATAATTGCCCTGCCTACCTCATTGGGTTTTTTTTAAGTTGTTTCAAGTATCAAATGAGGAAAAATTTTAAGTAAAAGTGAATATAAATTAACACTACAATGAGCTATCACACACACCCATTAAGATAGCCAGATATCAACATTGGCAACACGGAATGCTGGTTAGGATGTGGAGCAACAGAAATTCTCATTCGTTGATGGTGGGTTTGCAAAATGGTACAGCCATGTTGAAAGACAAATTAGAAGTTTCTTACAAAGTTAAACATATTCTTACAAGGCAATTCAGCTATCATGTTTCTTGGTATTTGGCCCAAGGAGGTGAAAACTTATGTCTTCACAAAACCCTGCACATGGACGTTAATGGCAGTTTTACTCATAATCACCCAAACTAGAAAGTAACTAAGATGTCCTTTGGTAGGCAAATGAATATAAACTGGTATGTACAGAAAATGGAATATTATTCAGCGCTAAAAAGAAATGAGCTCTCAAGTTACAAAAATACATGGAGGAAATGTAAACGCATATTATTAAGTAAAAGAAGTCCATCTATAAAAACAAAATAATGTATGATTCCAACAATATGACATTCTAGAATAGGCAAAATTGTGAAGATAGTATTAAGATCTGTGGTTACTGGGGGATAGGGGTTGGGAGAGATGAACAGCCAGAGCACACAAAATGTTTAGGGCCATGAAAATATTCTGTATGATAGATACATGTCAATATACATTTGTTCAAACCACTGCATATATAACACCCAGTATACCCCAATGCAAACTGTGAACTTTGGTCAATTTGATGTGTCACTATATACTCATCAATTATAGCAAAGGCACCACTCTGGTGAGGGATGCAGATAATAGGGGAGGCTATGCTTGTGTGGGGGCACAGGATATATGGGACCTCTGTATCTTCCCCTCATTGTGAAGCTAAAACAGCTCTAATACTTTTTAAGTAAAGAAACAAATGATAAAGTAGAGAAGAAATTCCAACCTTTAAAACATCCAAATAAAGGTATATATATTTTCACTACTAGAGGCCTGGTGCACGAATTCGTGCACGGGTGGGGTCCCCAGGGGATTTGGGGGGAGCCAGGACACGATTGGCCCTCCGGGTGGGCCATGGATGCCCTTGCTGGCCCGGGATCCAGATCATTCCTGCTGTCGTTCCTTCCAGTTGTCAAGAGCCACCTGGCAGCCACTTTTTTTTTTTTTGACATTTCAACTGTTTATTCTATAATCAGAATGGATATACATTGCCACAGAGGATGAAACCCCACTGTAAATAGATTGAAAGCAGAAAATAGGTAATTTCACACAATGTCCCAGTTATCAACCCAGATGGGTGCACAGGTACAGTAACACATAAATGAGGGAAAGCTAACAGGCTGAGGGGTTCAAGAAGAATGTCACCACATGGTAACAAAATGTAAGTGCTCTAGAAACCAACACCAGGCCGACCATAGGCCTCACTTCACAGGAAAGTCCTAATGTGCACGGGGTGCTGGGCTCTGTGGTGGCTGTGTATCTTTCTGTGTAGTTGTCTGTGCACCAACTGCTCTCTTTCTTCTCATTTAGGGGGAGCAGCATGTGAGAGCAGAGCGTGCTGTCCTGGAACACAGAGGGCTGCCTGGAGCTGAGGGGAGTGGCCAGGACCAGGGGGTGAGAGGCGGACACAGAGGACGCTATCTCACCCAGTTGTGGGGAGGGCTGGCCATCCTTCATCTGCCTGACCCCAACCAGGGAGGGACCGAGCAGGGTGTCCGCCTCTCCATTCTCCATCCTTCCATCTGTGACACCTGTCACCTTTGCCAGGCCTCCCCCAAAGAGAGTGCAGCTCAATCCCGGAATGTAAAAGGGCATGGGGGGGGGGGTTGCAGAGGGAGGGTCTCCACTCCAGTGCCCCCTGATTCCCAGCGACAGGACCTGGTCTCAGGACAGTGGTCACAGCTGCAGAACATAGATCTATTTCAAGAAAAGTTGGGAATGCAGACTTTCGTATGGGCCCCTATTCCAAAAGGTGGCAGTTTATTCACATTGTGGCAAAGACACCTTCGATAGTAAAATAAGTGGGTGAAGTCAGGGCCAAACCAGGCCATTTCCTCTCCAATCTCTCTGAGGCATGTGGACAGAACCAAGTCTCAGCTCTTCGCAGGACACTTCTGGGTTTTTTTAAGCCTAAAGGACCGTAGTCTGTCTCCAGTCCTGTTCTTTGGGATTTTTTCATCGTCGGATAAAAGGATATGTACATTGGAGCAATCCTCTCGAGATACAGTATTCCAGTTGCACCCATGTGACCACGACAGCGCCCCTCAGAGGGAGGGAGCTGACAGACGGGGAGCAGGGAATTCTGAAAACCAAAGCGATGACAGAGATGCTAAGCCTTCCTTCACACGTCTGACACCCCTTCTCAGGTGGCCTGTAGGCCGGGAGTCTGCTGGACACTTGATGTCCTGGCAGGCTGCCCTGGGCCCTGCTAGGTGGTGTGCAGAGCTGCCTGGGCCCACGGGGAGTCCCCCCCAGCCACTCCTGGTACAGCTCCTTCACACGGGCGCTGGTCTCTGGGGGCCACACCGGGATGGCAGCGTAGATGCCTTCCATCTGCCACAGCAGTACCCTGTCTGCACGCCAGTCCTCCTGGGCCTGGCCCCTGCTGCTTAGGCATGCCCGGTGCAGGCCAGGACCTCAATGAAGCAGCAGGGGAACTTGCCCCTCTTCAGCTTCACGACCACTTCTGGATGTTCCACAGCCCTAAGCAGCCTCAAAGCGTAGCAGAACCTCTCCGTCCCTTTCAAGGGTGAGCTCCTGGAAGTCCTTGTTCCTCGGGGTGTGGTAGGTGAGAGCCCCCATGTCCTCACTGAACAGCTCCTTGGCCACGTGCCTGAAGATGTGCACTAGGGACCCGTTGGAGCTGGCACCCTCGTGGAGACTCACCTCCTCCTCCTTCATGTCTCCAAACAGAGTGTCCATGGTGGCGTCATTCGAGGCGAGGTCACTTTGCTCCATTATCTGGACAATTTCACCTGAGGTTGACACGCAGTTAGCACCCTGGGAACTATGCAAAGCTGTGGGAACATCCTCTCAAAGGGCCTCCAGTTTCTTGTCATAACACGGGGCCACAATGACGTGGAAAATCTTGTCTGGGATAGGTTCTGCCATCTGGCAAAGTAATCCTTCACCATAGAGTCATGATCTTCTGGAGAGACTTGGCCATGCAGAGGTGGGGGTGATAGGGTGACCCAGCACACACTCTGCATATCGAACCCAGCTGGGGCAGGCGGAGGTCAGCATGGGTAACCGGAGCTCTTCCTCACGGTGCGGGCAGTACTGATGCACAAATTCCTTCTGACTTTCCAGGATGCTGAAGTCTGCAGCTATCTTCATGTCAAAGACAGTGTGCCCCAAGGCTTTTGAGGAAACATAGAGCCTTCTGGATGCATCAGTGACACTGAGGCTGAATTTAGCAGCAAAATAAGGCAGAGACTGAGGACACACAGACACTGCTAGCATCTTGTGCTGTGAGGTAACACATTTCTTATTAAGGTTCAGAGCACGGAAGAAGTCCTTGGTGTTCTGCTGATAAACTTGGACCCCTTCCTCTGCAGTAACACAACTGTCACACGCCAGGCAGTCACTCAGAAATATCTTGGCATCGTCCAACTTATGGAATTCTCCCTTCTCTCTGTTCTCCTGAGCCGGACTCTGGAGATCAACTGCAGCATTCTCTTGGTCATCGGTTTTTGTTTTTATACTACATTCCTTCTGTGTGTGCAATGATCACACTTCATCTGGAGCTGGGTGGGTGGGGGCCAGCTCACATGACTGGAGGAAGCAGGGGAGAGCAGTAACAGCTCCTTGTGGAGCTTCTAGGGAGGGGAAGTGGCCAAGGTGCCAGAAGCCGAGTTCCAGGATGCTGGCGGCGCTGTACAGATCATGCCAGCAGCACTAATCCGTCGGTGCCTGGCCCATTCTCTGGAGATTGAACCTGCAGGACTACTGAGGGAGTGACTGGCTGTCACCAGGCTGGTGGTCATTCTGGTTGTTCCACCTTTTGGTCGCTGAGCTTTTATTATATAGGATGCTATTCTCTGTGGTGGTGTACACATAGAGGTGACTCTATTTTAAAACCAATCCACCTAAACCCTGGACCCCCTCCTGTACCCCTGAGACTAGAGAATGTGCACAGAGACCCTGGGCTGATGAGGAGCTACCACTAACTCACCCTGATGCCAGGATCCTGGTAGCTGGTCTCTTTGTACCCCTCCATCAGCTCTGCACTCCTTTCAGAGTATATTGGTCCATTTCTTAGGCAGCTATAGAATAGTTAGATTGATGAGTGTTAAGGGATAACCAGTGTGGAGATCCATTTTGTCCTGCTGGCACCCAAGATGGCATGTCTATAAGGTTCCTTATTAAAACTCTTTGACCCAACAAGCTGAACTTGTCCACTTCCACCTTTGGCCTTTCCGCATTTTGGGGCCTACTTTGCATACATGGCTTTGTCATGAAGCACATGGTTACAATGTTCAACACTCAGTGGGGAATGTGAGGACTATAAAAAAATGATGGTTCTCTTTAGAAAAGAGAACTATTCATTAGGAAATATTAAAATATATTTTTCACAAAGAATAGAAGCAAGAACAAAATCATATTCATCTCTAAACATGAGAGGGATTCAAATATTTCTCAAATTCAAGTTTGCTCTAAAGTTCCATGATTCTGTGATATTTAGATGAAAGGTTTTTAAGCTGCCTTCATAATGAGGCAAAAACTATTCCCAATAATTTTGGTGCATTACGTCTTTTGCTGCAGAGCTATGAGGATATGCCAGTGTCCATACATGTAGTGTCCCACTCAATGGAATGTTCAGAAATGAGCTCTATAGTGAGAGGTGAGAGAATGAGAGACAGTGTGAAAAAGATAAGAAAACTGGAAACATTTGCTGTACAGAGTTGTTAGTAACGTAGAACCAGGAAATGTCAGCAAACAAAATCCAAATGTATAAACCACAAATGGCCCATAGTCCAACACCCAAACTTTAATGCCTAACTCACAGACTAATGTGGAAGAAAAGGAACAAAAGCAGGAGGACTATCCTAATATAGCTCTCTATCTGACATTAGAAAAGTGAGATATAAGGATTCAAGTATACATACTGTACTTTGTCAAAGATGAGACAGATTCCAAGTTATGTTGGATGAATAACATCACCACAAATAGTAGCACAAATTTAAATCCTCATAACTCTAAAGAAAATAATGAGTTCCTTTGGTCTAATTATGCATGTATGCTTATTAATGGACTAGAGGCCTGGTACACGAAATTCGGGGGTCCCTCAGCCCAGCCTGCACCCTCTCGCAGTCCAGGAGCCCTCAGGGGGTGTCCAACTGCTGGCTTAGGCCTGCTACCCTAAGCCAGCAGTTGGACATCCTTAGCACTGCTGCAGAGGTGGGAGAGGCTTCCAACACCACCACTGCACTCGCCAGCCATGAGCCCGGCTCAGGGCTTCTGGCTGAGCAGCACTACCCCTGTGGAAGTGCACTGACCACCAGGGGGCAGCTCCTGAGTTGAGCGTCTGCCCCCTGATGGTCAGTGCATGTCATAGCAACTGGTCATTCTGCTGTTAGGTTGATCTGCATATTAACCTTTTATTATATAGGATAGTCATAATAGTTTGTGATATCAGATTAATTCAGTTGTTTACAGCAGTATTGCCAATATTGTTGCTACTAGCTACATGTGGCTATTTAAATTTAAACCAATAAATAATAAATAAAATTCAAAATATGTTTCCTTAATCACAATAGCCACATTTAAAGTGCACAGAACCAAATATACCTCTTTGTATCAGCCAGGGTAGATATAGAACATTTTCATCTTGACAGAAAGTTCTTTTGGACAGCACTGTTTTAATGTAATACAGTTTTTCCAAATATTGAGGCACAGATGCATATTTTATGTGTGACAAGGCTGTCTAAAATCATAGGTCAACCCAATGTACTAGTATAGTTATAATGATCCTAAATGCAATATAAAAACATAATACAAAAATTGTAACAATTTTTCTCATAATAAATGCAGTTTAAAGTAAAAAGAAAATAAATCAAACTAGATATTTTGACATCAAATTTTACCTTTGTCATTTTATTTTTGCCTGTTAAACTTTAATAAAGAATTTCACATTACAGGATAATGAGAGGCTTTTGGGATGGGATGGGTGCTCCTTCATTGCGATCTGTCACATATATTTTAAAACTTGGACCACTTATTAACCTCTGTTTATCATCTCTGCAACCCTGGTATCTAGCATGTATTCAGTATGTTTGTGCAATGAGGGAGACTTTCATCCAGTTCTAACAGGAAATCATTCAGCATCTGCTTAAACACTTGCATTGGCAAAGGATTTACCGCTTCATAAGGGAAGGCGTTTCTTTTTAACAGTTCAGTCAAAAAGAAGTTTCTTTATTACAGAAAATCATCCAAATTTACTCGCTTATAGAACTTCCATTAATCCTACATTTTATCAGACAAAAGTTGAAATAAGATGTTTATTTTTCCATGGAAAAAAGACTTTGAAATACTTACAGGTGACTATAACATTTAACCTACCAAAACGCCTATAAAACATCATTTCCAGATACTTTTTGTCCTCTTCTTAATTTAAGTCTTTTGAAATTCAATGGACAGACATTACATTATCTGCCACTTTTTCTGATTAGTGCAGAGAATTGTGGGAATTACCTCCATAGTTCTGGATAGTATACTTCTATTAATGATGCCCAAGATTCCATTAGCTTTTCTTGGCATTCTCACCACAAGATGACTCATAGTTCACTTACAATCAACTAAGAGTTCCTAAGTCTTTAAGATGAGATGTTGTTAAATCATGACTCCTTTGTCCTTGGTTCTTTTAGTTATTTTTTGTATTTGAGTAGAGAAGACTTTATTTCATGCTGATGGCTTAGGCATGCTGTTCCCATCAGTTAAAATTTTCTAAATTTTGATTGTGTCAATCATCTAATACAGTGGTTCTCAATCTTTCTAATGCCATGACCCTTTAATACAGTTCCTCGTGTTGTGGTAACCCCAACCATAAAATTATTTTTGTTGCTACGTCATAACTGTAATTTTGCTACTGTTATGAACCGTAATGTAAATATCTGTGTTTTCCAATGGTCTTAGGCTCTACAGCAGTGGTTCTCAACCTGTGGGTCGTGAACCACAGATTGAGAACCACTAGCAGGGTCACCTAAGACCACCGGAAAACACAGATATTTACATTACGATTAATTAACAGTAACAAAATTACAGTTATGAAGTAGCAACGAAAATAATTTTATGGTTGGGGGTCACCACAACACGAGGAACTGTATTAAAGGGTCGTGGCATTAGAAAGGTTGAGAAACACTAATTCTAATCCATTAGCTGTCAATTCAGCTTTGCATTAAGTGAAAATATGATAAGCATAACCTATATGTCTAAATTAAAGTCATTGATACAAATAGTCTGAGGGCAAATGTCCATACCACACCACTAGAAATGTCTAAGATGATACTCACATATCTTCCTGTTTTATTCACTTATGTTTTAAGAATCACACGTATATAATCTTTAATTCTTAAAATATCCCTTTAGTACACTACCAACAATTTATCCAGAAGGAAGCAAAAAATGTAAATGTTATCAAGAGTGCTTAACTAGACATTGGCAGAGCTGGAAATCCATGTGGGGTAGTTTCAATCCAAAGTCTGCCATTTCCAGATACTTCTGTAGCCCTATGACATAATGTCTCTTTTCAACTATAGCTGGATTCCCTTAGATCTTTTAACTATAACATGTGTAAGTGTAACAAAGACTGTCAAAAACCATGCTAACAGTGCTAATTTATTTCTATAGCATTCCAGTAAGCTGTCAATCTATTTCTTTAAAAGTAAAAATGAACTTTGTTTGTTTGTTTTGCTATTTTAAAAGCGTGTTAGTGATTCCATTTCTTTTCCTAAATGTTTACTACATAACGAATCTTTTATCCCATACTTTGCTATGAAGGATTGTTAAGTCAATCAATATTTATTTTTAAAAATCCATCATTTAGTCCTTTTTGAATTTCAGACCCTCCAAAGTAAATTATATATTTAGACACTTCCTAATTCAACATTTTATTGCTCACTGTTTCATGCAAAAGCATATAAAGCAATATTAAATTAAAATCATTAGTTTAGTGCTTATAATTATGTTCATAGCATAATCCTGTCAGATGGAAGAATAATGTACTCTTCAAATTCAATAGTATGATTGAAAAACCTAAATTTTACTCTTGCCCAGCACTTTATGTATTAAACACTATCATGCACATGAGTTAAATACCCTCTATTTTAAACAATTTTTCAATAATAAGCATTGATTAATTCACTTTCTAGAAATTGTTACCAAAATCTCAAAAATATTGGTGCTTTGACCTGAATTGGTATTTTATCAAAATTCTATTTTCCTATATCTACACAGAATCCTATGTAATAAAAGCCTAATATGCTAAGTGTCGGGTCGACTGCTTGGCTGTTCAACCAATAAAGCATAATACGCCAATGATGTGCTAAGATCACTCAACCACTCGCTATGACATGCACTGACCACCAGGGAGCAGATGCTCTGACTGGTAGGTTAGCTTGCTTCTGGGGTCTGGCTGATCGAGATTGAGCAAAACGGGCCAGACATGCTCTGGAGCCCTCCCGCAGTCCCTCCCTGGCTGGCCAACCTCTCCCTGGCCTTGATTGTGCACCAGTGGGGTCCTTCAACCTGGCCTGCACCCTCTCGCAATCTGGGACCCCTCAGGGGATGTCAGATAGCTGGTTTTGGCCTGATCCCACAGGGGGAGCACTGCTCAGCCAGAAGCTGGACTCACGGCTGGCCAGCACAGCAGTGATGGTGATAGCCTCTCCCACCTCCACAACAGTGCTAAGGATGTCTGACTGCCAGCTTAGGCCCGCTCCCTGAGGAGTGGGCCTATGCCATCAATCAGACATCCCCCAAGGGTTCCTGGACTGTGAGAGAGTGCAGGCCGGGCTGAGGTACCTCCCCACCCCTCCATTCACTAATTTCATGCATCGGGCCTCTGGTCAATTATAAAAGCTAAATCTATTTTGAATATCAGTTATTCGATTTTTGTTCTTATGTTAATTATGGATTGGGGCATGCACATCCTCCAAAGACCTAAGTAGATCTACTTCATATTTTGAGAGTAAAGTCAATTGAAAAAGTGTTTCTTGGAAAAATCATAGGTCTTAAAATAAGTATATTGATAACAATGACATTTTAGCTCCAGGTTATATGTCCAAAGTATGTGTATATATGTATGCTTTTAAGATATCATTCTAGACCCAATTCTCACTTTCATTTTCTGCACTTGTAAGTGCATTCTCTTTGACAAAAGAGGAAATAGAAAATCAAACCTGCCTTAGATAGTCTTCCAAAGGAAAACTAGATTATCTGACACCTATCAAAGTTGATCCAGGTTGACATTTCTTGAAACTCTGATTAGAATTTCAGAAAAGCTAGATGCATAACAACTAGAGACAGGGTGATAATTATTACTCTCACATAATTTTCAATGCAGAAGAACCTAAAAATTGTTTTTTGAAATGGGAAATATTATATGAAGTTACAAGTATACTAAGAATGATAAGTGCAGGAGACATTTCTTTGGCAGTCCTTAAGAAAAATTGAGTTTAAAAAGTTGTAATTTCTAACAAATGTCTAGTTTTCTTCTGCAGTCTCATCCTGCATCCCTTCTGGATTGTAACACTGATCTTGACATTTCTTAATGGTAGCAGGAGTGAGGTTTATGTTATTCCCCATCCTACCCTTTCTCCATTATGGTTCTAAATCTTTGAGGGTGTCACTTTATTAAAAAAAGAAAGAAGGAAAGAAAAGCTAGCCTGTATTGAATTCTTCTGTCTAGCCTATAATGATCAGTGTCAGAATTGCCGGCTACTCAATCTAATTGTTTGGCCGACTTATCTATGCAGATCACTACCCAACTGTGTCAGTCATAGATATTGATCAAAGGGGCCAAGTTGTTCAGATCTTTGGCCATGCATGAGATCAGCTTTCTAATTACAGTACTGAAGATTTAAAGTGCATTTGGACAAATTCTACGTCTTTTCAGAATCTTCCTGCTTTAAATGACAGTATAGTACTGCAATATAGTCAGCTAACACTCTATAGCATGATTCACTGGTCTTCAGTGCAGATAACTGTAGAATCTACTTTCATAGATTACAATAATGTA
Organism: Corynorhinus townsendii; assembly: GCA_026230045.1. Classification (NCBI taxonomy): domain Eukaryota; kingdom Metazoa; phylum Chordata; class Mammalia; order Chiroptera; family Vespertilionidae; genus Corynorhinus; species Corynorhinus townsendii. The sequence goes on along the minus strand of JAPDVU010000003.1, from coordinate 70,253,128 downwards.
TATCACAAAGGAAACACAATTGTGTTATTCATATGTGTAATCATCCATGGACTGACTAGAAATAACAGCGGTCTTATTATGCAAACAACAGTCCATAATATGCAAATGAATATAAACAAAACCAAACAACCACCTCCAGAATAATGTTTACTGATGTGTCCTTAAAAATCTCTTTCTTAAACCACATTTTTCCTGTCTTCTCAAAAACATTAAATAAATCAAAGATGAATACATGGAAAAGTTTATGCTTTTTCTCCTGTGTTTTTTAAAAGGAACCACAATATAATCTTATTCTGATTACTTGATTTATATTCTCCAAGGCCATCATTGCCTCCTGGCATCATTGTATGCTTATGTAAGGTTTATATGGTGTCTCTTTTAATTGCTTAAACTAACCTATTCAATGACTGCAAATCTAATGCACACTGGAACAGGCAGCCCATAAATTCTGTACTTCAGATGTGTCCTTGAACATCTATTTGTCCTGATGAAGAGTAGAAACAAAACAAATAATAAAATGGGAAAAGCCTATTCAAATATTATATCCAAAAGACCTTAGAGTGAAAAAGATATTTTAGTTAAAAAGACAAAAAATAAACATTTTATAAGGAATCATTCTAATTACATTGCAGTTAAGGCTTCAAGCTACTCTTAAATAATATGTGATTTATCAAGAGAAAAAATTAGATCATTAAATATGCTATTAATATAATTGATGTAATATTAATTTTTTGGTATATATTACTTCAACTGAGTGAAAACATTCTTAATACCAAAGAAGAAAACTATGTTATGCTATTACAATTGTGTATTTCCTAATCTTATATGACTGTACAATGATTATAGAGAACTCCATTTTAATGTATAGCTAATACACACATACACATACACAACACAATGAAAGAAATCAAATCACTTATACAATGTAATTGCTTTGATTCTTAGAAGTACGGTTGCCAAAAGATATCCAATCCTGAATTATCTTACACATTAAACAGACTGATCATATTATCCTACTAAATACATAAGAGCAAATGCAGACATAAATAGTGGTAGAAGAAGGAGGATGAGAGACAATGATCATAAAATACAGAAAAAAAAATAATTTGTATTCAAACATATACCATCCAATCCTGTTCTTTTTGTGGACCTTTGCTTACCTTGCAACTACAACCTAGTGTTGAACCCTGAAGTCGACATGGTTTAAGTCATGTGGCCATTGCTCCCCTTAGGAAATGGCTGCTGCTACTCTGCTCACCAAGTATATGTGCAATAACTAGTTTTTCTCAAACTACTAGACCATTGTTTATAATAAGGTCTGAAATCACTATTTTTTTGGCCCAGTTGTTGAGATCTATGGTAGTTTCCAAATGTACATCTGAAATCTTAGCTCACGCTCTCATTTATTTTTTACAGGAATGATTTGACAGAGTTCTAATCTCCATTATATTAATACAGAAATTCCAAATCTGGTTTTGACAAATAAAGAGATCAACTCAAGTCACCTGTATTTCCAATAGAAATGAGCTTTATGACTTTTACTTGGCCTACCACCCTTCCTCTAAAAATAGTAAAATAAGACCAAAAATAAATAAAATTAAGTTAAAAGACTTAATTGCATTTTATTTGTCCATGATTTATATATAAAAATTCATTTGGTATTTGGTAAACAGACAAGTGGCCTCAGGAACTTTTTCCTTTCCCTATTTTATAGTATGCTCATCTCCTTCCCAATCAACTCTATCTCACATTACTGATTGTAACCATACCCTCAAACTTCTATTTTACTTCCTTTGGATTCTAATCCTAGTTCATTGAATTGTGGTATCATTGGGAAAATTAGCCCTCTGAATAACTCTGAGTTTTATATATCCTTGTGGCTTCCCCAGGGCATAGTTTTTGCGTCCAACCCTTTAGAACTTGCATCTTTTCCTAATTCCGATCACTTATGTGCTAAAAGCTGGTATCTTTTGGAATATTGCTTTAGTCCTTCAGGAATCTAAAGGTTTATCTTTTTTTTTAATCTCTTATAATGAAAGTTATTACAAGAAAGAACAAAAGCAAACTCTCAAATAACAAGACACCATGCCATGGCTATTTTATTAAAATAAATGCTCAAGAGATACGATTGTGTGCCACAGTCAGCTACAAAGAAGATTAATTGTACTTATGAGCCACAGACGGAATGGTGAAAGAGAAAAGGACAGTCTGGTATTGGAGGTCCTCAAAGAAAAAGGAAGAGATAACAGGATGGTGGTCTAGACCAATGTTTTCAAAAAATAAGATATACTAGTAATATGAACCTGTTATAGGTAACGATTCATTTTCAAGTCTATCCATGTATTTACAGGTTAGCTTACTTATCAAGACACAATAAAACCTAGGGTAATATTCATCATGAATAAGATGATGTAACATTGGATTTCAAATGTCTTTTATACTTTCAATATTGTTTATGACTTCCTATCACAAGATCATCAGTTAGTTTTGAAAATGTAATGTATTTGATGTAATGCTTATTCTAGAAGTAGACATGTAATTTTCCTGATGTTTACTTGCATCTACTGCATTAGATTTGACAGTGTTGTGCTTTGTCTACTTGAAAATGGGCACATGGCCACTTGCTGAGGATTACTTTAGTCATAGGAGAATAATGTGATTGTTATTTCACATTTCAGGAGTGAACATGTTACTTGAAACATTACACTAAAAGCAAATGTGTGACTAAGGATGTCACTCTTCACCTTTTCATGTTATGATTCTCCAACTCTTCCCTCAGAATACCTACCAAAGGTATAAATTGCCACTATAACCTTAGTATTGGGTTAAGTTTCAACCCATATATTCAGTATAAAAAGGTTAAACTTTTTTTCTTTAATGAAAAACACATGTGGATTCCTGCAACAGAGAGAAATTGACAGGACTGCTCCAGCCATGAAGACAGAAGAGAAACAGTCCAGAGATGGAAGACGCTGATGATGCCTTGCCATACTATCAGTCAACAGCTGTGCATTGCTGCAGGTTGCCCAGGACCAAACCAGAGAGGGTCAGACCTGCATTACCACCATTTGTCCATCATCCAGAACTGAAATATCATTGCTGACATGTACACATAAGGAACTGTTTGACATTGAATTTGGGACTCAAAAGAACTGTTGGCCCAGAAAGAAGCTCACTACAGACTGATTCATTTGCCTCCCAGCATAACCATTATTGCTTGTTTCATTTTCGGTTCTTATAACAGTATTTCTAGTATTACATGATCTCACTCATCTAGGGGAAATAATGAACAACATAAACTGATGAACAAAAACAGACCCAGAGACAGGGAAGCATCAATCAGACTGTCAAATCTCAGATGGAAGGTAGGGAAGGGTGGGGGTAGTGGGGAAAGATCAAGCAAAGAACTTATATACATGCATATAAGCCTAACCAGTGGTCACAGACAACAGGGGGGTGGGGACATGCATGGGGAGGGGTTTGGGATGGTAATGGGGGGATGAGGACAAATATGTGATACCTTATTCAATAAAGAAATTAATAAAATAAAAAAAAAAGAAAAACACATTGAGATTCCATTATTTGTTGCTACACTACAGTGCATCATCTCAACTACCTTCTGGGGAATTTGCTCCCCACTCTGGAGGTATTGATATAAAGGCACATCTGTATGGGACATAGGAAAGAAACTCTTATTTCTCTTTTCTCTAAGCCAACCCCATTCTCTTCCTTCCTTTCTAGATATAACCCCTTTTTCAGAGCCATGTAAGTGCCAACTTTGTTCAACTTCCTGCTATTAGCTATAGGCTTGTGATGAGAGAAGCTTGAATCCATGTGCATAGACATTGGATTGTATAAGAAGCAGAAAAAATATAATCCAGAGTTGAGGGAAAGACAGTGTTGTCACCCCATTATGAACTGCTGAGAACATTTTTCCGTGTATCAGTAGTGTATTAGTAACAGTCTACAGAACTTTTTCTTGATGTAGTTTACCAGTAAATTGTTTGTTGGCCAACCTATTCACCTAACTTCTTAAAACATACTGTTTCCATAGTAAAACAGCTTTCTAATCTAAAACAATTGACTGTCGCCACACCTTATGGAAACAAAACCCATTCATAAGTGATAAATTACACATATAGAAATTTTCAGGTCTTATGGCAGTCGAGAGTCTAAAGCAGCTCTAAAGTGAAATTTTCTATTGTAAAGCTTAATCATGAGAGACTGAACATGCAGTACGGTGTGAACTATTCACCTTATCTGCAACAGTGTTGTGACATAACCTGGTTTAAATAAGACAGTTGTAACCACATAGTAGTTAAGTGACTTTTGATATGACACTAATAAAAGCCTGTTTCGTTAGAGATGTGCGAGATGCTGAGGCTTTTACTCCTTTGTTTATTTTGAGAATGTTAATCATTGTACTGAAGTAATAAAAGAAAATTGCGGGTTTAAAATTTCCACTAAAACGTCAATTTCTTGGCCATGAAGTGGCATGATGAATGTCTATAAAGTATCTCTGTCCAGCCTAATAAAGGTTATAATAATCAGAATAGACATGAATAGGCTATGCTACAGAAAGCAAAAATATAAATTACCTCAAGTTTATTGAATTATAACAATCAGGATTAGTTCTGATACCATGAAGTTTTTTCAGATGAAGAGCTGTCAATAAAATATAAATCCTTTGGTGAGGAACAGACAATATATCCTAACATTAAATTATCTCAATGGACTTTTGGTTAGGGTAAGAATTAATAATAATTACTAACATTGGCCAACACTTACTTTCAGACACTGCCCTAAATGTTTTATTTATATGGAATTATTTAATCGAAAACTACCTCATTAAGTAGATAGGTATTATTATTTCCATTCTAGGGAAACAAAAACACAGATATATTAAGAATCTTTCCCAAGGGCATCCAGATAGCAGAGCATGGTTTTTAATGCCTCTGATGATATGGAATAACTACTGTTGAGGAAGATGAAAGCTGTTCCTGAGAAATTCAAAAAAGTCTAGGCGATGCTGAACATTTTGCTTAGAGCATTGACAAAGAAAAATAGGTGGAAGAGGGGCCAAAGAAATTAAAGAATCACTCAATAGGCCTTTCTATATTCATGAATGTTCTCATTCAGCAAACCTTTATCAAATGCACACTATGTGCCAGGAACTAGATAACTAGGTGCCAGGAATACAAAAATAATGTACTTGACCTTGGGGAGAGCTTCGTATAGTAGAGGAAATAGAAATAATTGCCATAAGATATGGTAAGCAGCAATATATTTATATATAAAGTGCTATGATATCATCCTCTTCCAAAAGCAACTTCACAGTGAATGAAAAGTAATATATGTCTAAGTAAACTGTATGGAAGAGCAATTTAGTAATCAGTGTGATATAGTTAATTAAATGAAAGTCTAAGAGGTGAGTTTTTGCCACATTAAAAAAGGATGAGGAATTAAGATTGGGAGAGAGAAAGAAGGCATTGAGAAAAATATTTCTTGTGAAAGATATGGCATAAACAAAGTGACACAAAAGGTATTCCATTAGTCCTTTGAGGAAAAATATGCAAAGTGACTATTGTATATTATCTACTTCAATCAATCTAGTGAATATCCTTCAATCCCACAATCCCCCCACTAACCAATTGAATTTCAGTTACAAGTATTCTTCCAACTTTGGTTTTGCTTTAAATATTCTAAGAAAAAAATGTTGATTATTCCTCTTAAAGAATTAGCAGCCCAGCTGGTGTAGCTCAGTAGTTGAGCATTGACCTATGAACCAGGAGGTTATGGTTTGATTTTTCATCAGAACACATGCCCACGTTGTGGGCTCAATCCCCATTGGGGGACATGCAGGAGGCAGCCGATGATTCTCTCTTATAGTTGATGTTTCTATCATTCTCTCCCTCTCCCTTCCTCTCTGAAATCAATAAAAATGTATTTAAAATAAGAATTAACAGAAAAAATATGTATAGAATATGAGGTACTCATATATAAAAGTCAATCTGAGGAACATATAAAGTAGAATTGTACTGAAAGTTCCATTAGGCAGCTCTTATATGGAAATATTGCCAAAAGACTGTACAGGCCCTTTGGCTAAAACTCATTTCCTCTCTGGAATCTCTCAGTGCCTGATACTTTACCAATAAAATTCCTTGAGATTTAAATGATTTTTGAATTCATGAATAAAGTGTAGATTCCTCCTGGCAAGTAACACACTTTATTCTCATGCATACTATATTTTTACTGGGAATAGCAATTAAGTAAACCCAACAAAGCTCAAGACCAATATGGAAGAGAAGAGTCAATATTTAGGCAAGGCACGCAGTGCTAAGGTTAGGGGCAAGTCCCTTGAGCTGGAAGTCAGGGAAGATGAGAAAACAGAATACAGACTTTCATTTGTTGTTTGTATGACCTATATCCTGTCCAGGATATTACATTTTATCTATAATCAAATAAGAAAAAAAAAGGACAAATATGACGTTTGGGGGAGTGAAGAGAGTTTATTTTACCTTTGTTTGTATCGATAGATCTGCACTATCATTTTTATTTTATAATTCTTGAGGACAAAGACAAAAACAAAACAAAACTTCTGGTTTGAAAATTTGAACCTAATTTTTCATTTTTGTTTTCCATTTAATCACTTCCCAAATTCTGAAACTTAGACTATGTCCCCCCACCACAAACACCTAACCTATCATGTTTAAATAACTTGTTGGGAGTATCATTTCTCTTTATTCACTGGAAACCTATAGTAAGTTTGGGGTGTGTCATATTATTTTTCATTCTACTAACACATTTCTGAGATATTTATACTTCCCCCTAGGTAATAACCAATAAATAAGATTTCACTCTTCTTAATTGTATACCTCTTTCTGTCTTTGAACAACCATGTATATGCTTGACACTTAGAGGATCTTGTCTAATTTTCATAGGGAGAAGAAAAATCTGGCTTGCAGAGTATTTGGAGTACAGTGATGGCAGACAGCCTATATGCCAGTTTCACAAGGTTGCAGCCTGAATCATGGGCTGTAATTTAAACGGCAGCATATGGCTAGAGAGTCATAGCAGCAGGAAAGTGTGGCAATGCCCAGATCACAGCTGTAGGCACACAAAGAAAGTTTCGATGCTGGTATCCATCTCCCTTCTTCTCATCAACAACAAAAAAGATGACTATTTAAGATTCTGTTGTCTTAAAGGTTTTATTAAGTTATTGCCCAGGGTAGGAAAAGGATATTATTGTCTACATATGTTTGCCAGAATCATGCAGCTTCAATATTCTGGCTTTCCTAGCAGGTGTCTCTTTAAGTACTTATTCTAAATGGAACACAACTGGGAAACATAAGAAAGGGCACTGTTGACAACTGTCATAGCAGGTTCCAGTTTGAATGGTAACTGAGCAGAAGGTCTCCCTCCAGAGTCCTTCAGATCATCCTAATAGCAGCATCATTTCCATCAGGAACCCAGCTTCTATCAGAAGGGAGTGCTGGGAAATAGTGCCACTTGTGAAATCTGATATCCTCACTGGAAATTGCCCATGCCACCAGATTTTCTATAGAAATAACCATGGTGCACGTAAAAGAATCCTAATTTTAAAGGCAAAACTTCAGTATTTGAAGGGAGCACATAATCCAGATAGGTGTCAATAATGAAATGAAAATATGCTAACTTAACCTTTGTTTATATCTGCTGTACTCTTAAATATACACTAAAAACTTTTAATAACATAAATGAAAAAAAATATCTAAGATATCCAAATGTTTCCTTAAATTATCCTATTACAGATTAATTTACCAAATCTAGGAATGCTTAGATTTATACAATCAGGTATTTATATTTTTGTCATATTATTTTGATTATTCTTGGGTTATGTTGTGGTTGTTGCCATTAACCACAAGAAAACAACAGACTTATTTTCAGATCCTGAAATTTAAGAGTCCATTTAAATGAAAATTTTCAGATAGAGCTTATAACATATTTAGGGTAAAGTTGTGCTGCTAACCAAATATGTGGAATAAAAAAACAACAACATGGATTTTCTTCTTGCTCAGGATTATCCATCTGCAAAATAAAAGCTACTGTAATCTATATAAATAAAAGCTTAAGTGACCATCCAACCATTCCACTGTCTGACCAGTAGCTATGACATGCACTGACCACCAGGGGGCATACGCTCAACACAGGAGCTGCCAAGCTGTGGTGACTTGGCAGCTGCAGTTCTCGGGTGACGCACCTAGAACCAGAGAGGAGGGAGCCCGATTCTGGGGTGCATCACCCGATAACCACCCTCTCACAATCCATGACCTCTTGAGGGATGTCGGAGAGCTGGTTTCAGCCTGATCCCCACAGGCCAAGTCAAGGGACCCCACCCGTGCGTAAATCCATGCACCGGGCCTCTAGTTTATACATGATTACAAGAAAAATAGATAATATTACCTAGCATGCTATATTACAAATTTCTGAAAGGTATCTTTTGTGCAGATACACTGAGTGGCCAGATTATTATGATCTTTGAATGTATAATAATCTGGCCACTCAGTGTAGACTGACCACACAGAGTTGGGGTTTTAAAATAAGGGTTTTCCATGTATAAGAACTGCATTGTGGGTAGTTAGAAAGAAGCAGAGGACTTACTAGCCAGAGGCTGGGGTCCACTATCTCTTGGTCCCTTGACATATCAAGATTTGCAAGCTTTCCCTTATACATAAGTACACTGAGTGGCCAGATTATTATGCGTTCAGAGATCATAATAATCTGGCCACTCAGTGTATATTTGTTTAAAAAGAAGTGAAATTGATTACAAGGCATGTTTCTATTTTAATTATTCCACATCATCTGCAAAACATATATATCCAGTCTTCTTGAGTAGAAGTAAGTCATACATAAGAGACACATAAATATATTGTGTTTTCTTTTATATTAAGCTATTAATACACATACATATATAAATTATAAGGTCCAATACACCATACACATTTAAATTTTTAAAAACACAAACATATTTGTATTTATAAAGAATTTTGCAAAATTATCTTTTAGTCTTATGGTCTATATCAATGTTTGTTTAGCAAAGAATGACTTGATGTTTTAAACTACATGTTGTAAGTGTTGAGTTAATATTGAATGTCCTTATACCTAAGAACAATGAGGCTAAAGCTCATCGAAAAATATAAAACTACAAACCTTGGAGTTTTCACTGTCTTTGACTGGGATAGACTGGCAACTCATGCAAAAATTGACTCTAGGCAAACTTTCATATAATTAAGTCTTTTCCTTCCTTTTTGTAATAAAATGCCCTTATATATGGCTTTTAATGAAAAAGACCGCACTTCACATTTCATTGAGAAAATTAAAGCTAGTTGACAGAAACTTTCTCATATTTTATCCAAAAAGTCTATATATCTACATGATCCTGAATTTAATTTTTCCATCATCTTGCTCATTAACTATGATGGAAATATCTATTTTCCCAATAAACCTGATATAAGCACTGGAATCAATTCACTTTTCCATTCCCCTGAAACATCAGCATCCCTCCCTAACAACTTTTCATTCTAACAACATATAGATATTCTATAGTGAGTCTCTCTGAGACACACACAACCAATTGTATTTATTTCAGATTTTCATCAAAATAACATCTACTTAAGCTTCTCTTAATCATGTTCAGAGTTCCTGAAAGTCATTTTTTCTACCCAAATTTCCTCCCTTATAACTCTAAAGATTATATTTTTAAGACTGCCAATAACATCCATGTCTGTCAAATCATAGGTATACTTTTTCAATGCTAGTTTTATACAATTGACCATATTATGCTTGAATCCCTACCCCTCCCTCCTCACTTTTTCTATACCTCTCCCTAACTCACTCCCTTGGGCTTCGCTTACCTACTGCCTGCTAGTTATTCTCTCATCCCTCTGTCTATTTGACTTTCTTTCTTATCTCATTCTCTTCTGTTTAACTACTGAACACTGAATTTCTTAATAGCTGAGCTTGCAGCAATACTTTTTCCCCCTGAAAAGTGATGTTTTCTATTTCCATTGCTTTTAATATTATTTATTGGGTAATGACATCCACTTTAAACAAACAAACAAACACACACACATTTATAAGTTTACATCTATCTATCTATCTAAACTTGTGATACTTTCAATAAGTTTTTACCTCATTTTTCCACCTCAAGAAATGGCAACGCTAGTTAGTTAATTGCTCATATTCCCAAATTGGAGGCATACTTAAAACCTCCACCCCTCTCACCAGCCCCATCTAATCCATCAAGAGGTGATCTCGATCACACCACGTATTTTCTCTCTCCCACACACCCTCTTCTCCTCCACAGCCCAAGACCAAGCCAAGCCAAGCCCAAGACCACTTCTTACAAGGTAGCTAAGGTAATCTTATAAAAGTATAATGGAATCTTGTGTTCCTCTATCGAGAATAATTTAAAATAAGATAAATATAAATTATCTTGGCCAACATATCTTAATAGTTTCTAACCACCTCCACCATTACCCTGTATGTTAGAAAATTTCATCCATCCTTCAGATTTCAGTTATAATATTACTTCCTATAAAATTTTTTTTCTGATTCAATATATTATCCTTCTCCTCTTCTCTGTTTTTCATTACAATCTTTATCACATTTTGCAATCTATTTCTTTGCATGCTCACTTATTTAAAAGTATATCAATCACTAAGTTTTTTTAAATCATAGAAGTTGTGTTTATGTATGTTTTCTTTAACTTTATATCCAACCCTTTGCTTAATATTTGACACTCAATAGGTACTTAAAAACGTTTATCAAATAAGTATTCTAGTAAAACTCTTTTAGCAGTAAAGACCATTAGGGTGAAATCCAATGTAAATAAAAGGCAGAATTAAAAAATTCATGAAAGCACACATGCTGGTTCCAAGCTGTTTTTAAAAGCTATGTTTGTTTCGTCATAGTCAGCCTTTATACATGCTTACTAAATTAAGTTCCATGTGTTTTGCTACTAACAGTCTATTTTAAGCATGTGTTATATGCTGGGCATTATATCTATTAGTAGAATATATAAAACACTGACCTTAATGAAATTTCCAGGATAAGTTAAAATAAGACAAAGACATAAAAAAATAAAAGAGCAAAATTATACTAAAAATATATACTTGAGAAAGATTTATTTTGTAATTACTACTATAATTACTTATTTAAAACTTGAGCCAACTTAAACTTATCAGACATTTACATTTTTCTAAAGATCCTGTTAATTATACAATTTTTATGAAAAAAACTTCCCTTTTTTATTATCTCATGAATAAAATCCTTGCTATTCTATAAATTAAAATTCACTGCTTACTGAATGCGATATTATGTCCACCCACTTTCTTCATTTGTCATCATGCTAATTGCAAACACTATTAAGTATTTCAATATAAATTGAAGTGATAAATTTGAAAATTATCATGGAAATTAAACTAAAATTTATGACACAGGTAAGATTTATAACAAAATTAGTCCAATTAATTTATTTACCAGTAAAAATAAAATAAGTTCCTATAAGACATATATGTTTATAGAGAATGGGCTCCCACTATATACCAAAAAGCCAAAATTACACAGGCATATAGAAGTAAACATGAGTAAGTATTAGCATATAAAAGCTATATTATTATTCAATATTTAGTTATAAATGTAGGATTGGGAGTAGTCTTCTTATCTGTTTTGGTTGAACATACGAATTTATTAAAGCTGTCTTCCAGCACTACCTACAACAGGCTCTCCTGGAAGGAAAACTACACCCTTGTCTATTCCTTCCTAAGACATGTCTTAGATCATTTCACTACCTTTGTCAAAACTGGCCTGCTCTGAGTACCACTCCCCAAACCCTGCCTTGTAAATAAGTGAGTCTGTATGCCTGAAGCAAAAATTTGGGGTGGGGAGAATATGCTTGCTTTCTTCATTTTTTTTCCCCAGCAAAAATTTCAAGTGAAATTATTTTATAAAGTTTTTAAATTAATAATAATATAAACTCCTGATCCTGTTGTACATTTAAATGTATTATATACTCTATTGTATGTTTTATTTACTGGAGAGAAAAAATAATTGAATCTTTAAAATTGAAAAAGTTATCAGAGGACAAAATGTAATTTAATGGAAAGGAAGACAAAAATATTTATGTTCATCCATTAATATTTCTATAAGAGTTCTGGAAAAGGGGCAGTTCACTGATTGGTGAATCTCACTTAATGTAGAAGTTTGTAATTTGAAAACAAATGATTTAGCTGTTTTTTCTCCATCTTTCCCAGAACCTTTAGGTTCATCATTTTATTTCTTTCATATTACAAATTGAATAGGGTAAATACCATCCTCTTTATTGCTTGCAAATAACAAACCAGATAGGAGTTCTCTATTGGCTTTCTTTTGCTGAAAGGTATACTCCCTTTCTTCACATAACTGCTTTTTAAATTAGATATAGTAGGAAAACCATAACTTTGAGGTCAGATTGGTTTATGTTTTAAATCTTTTAAACAAGTTAACCAGTTTCCTACATTTTTAAATGTCAGAAATACCTAGCTCACAGGTTGTTGAAAGGCTTGAATGAGATCCTAGAAGCACACAAATGTATTGGTTCATTTATATATTTAGTGTTTACTGTGTGGTAGCAGTCATTGTACTATTTTTCTCCATTGTTTTCCGTTGTTTACTTGAATGAATGGTCCAAATACTTTAGAAGAATGGACATCTGTTCACATCTAGTATATTTCAATTTCTTTATTGGCATTAAAAAGTGATTCCAAAAAAAGTTTGTTTTCAGACATATTTTCATACAGTGGGTACTTGCAATTTAGAAGTATATGACCAATTATACTACATAGACACAAACTGCTATTTTTTGTATGTACACATGTATATATTTTTATTATATATTCATTATATATATATACACACACTGTGCATATATATATATACAGTGTGTATATATATAATATATATATACAGTGTGTATATATATAATATATATATACAGTGTGTATATATATAATATATATATACAGTGTGTATATATATATGCACAGTGTGTATATATATATGAATAAGTGAAGTTATTTATACAGTGTGTATATATATACACTGTGTATATATAATATATATACACGGTGTGTATATATATATATATACACAGTGTATATATATATATATATACACACACACTGTATATATATATATATATACACTCCGTGTATATATATATACACATGGAGTGTGTATATATATACACACGGAGTGTGTGTATATATATACATACACACTCCGTGTGTATATATATATATATATGAATAAGTGAAGTTATTTGTAGAAAAAATTTGGTTTTAATCTGAACATTTACAATTTCTATTAAAAACATCCAATTTCAAACTCTGCTCATGATAGTCAACAGAAGAGAAAATGATTACCCAACAAAATTAGTCAGAAATTCCAAATGCCTTACTTACCACTTAGCATGTTAATTACTTAATAAGTTATCTGGGCACATATGCACACACTTTTGAAGACTAGATATATAATTTTTCAAAGTAAGAACATATCTCTTTCAATTTTAGTTAAAATAATACATGTCAGAAATTCCCTTTTTAAAAAAAAATTTTATATTAAGTAAGATTTCTTTTGGGTAGTCATTTAACATCTTGCTATTATACTATACCCACAGGTCTATCTATATATATAAAAAGCCAGCAATTGTAATGGCCATAATGACCAGTCACTATGATACCCACTGTGTATGTATTATCTCATTTAATACCTCATTTAATTCAGGCCCCGGGTTGGGATGGGGAACCAAGGTTGGGTGGCAGCAGATGCGGCCCCTTTACCGGCCAACCTCACAGTCCCTCCTCACTGCTGGCCTGCCCCTGATTGGACTCTCTCACTCCGATCAGAGCAGGGCAGCCAGCCAAACATCCCTTCCCTTCCCCCACACCCCCACCAGCCCCACCCCTGATCAACCAGCCCCACCATAATAGGGCTACAGCCCCTCCCCTTGGCCAGCCCACCCCTGATCACACACCCCCACCCCAATAGGGGTAGGGCTGGTCATCCAACCTCCTTCAGCCCTTCCCCCTTGCCATTCACACCACTGATGGGCCCCCACCACCCTGATCGGTCCCAAGCTCCTCCCCCTGGATGGCCCCATCCCAGATCGGCCCCACACCCCAATCAGGGGCAGGACTGACTGGCCAACCATCCACGGCCCCTCCTCTAGACCACACTGGCCCCAGATTGGCACCCTCCATGCCATTCAGTGGTGAAGCCGGCCAGCCCATTGCCCACAGCACCTCTCCACGGCCAGCCCCACCCACAATCGGCCCCCCAACCCCAATCAGGGGCGGGCCCATTGTCCAATTACCCACAGCCCATTCTCCCAGCCAGCATGGTCTGGATTGGGCCCTGATTGGGGTGGGCTGGCCAGCCAACCTCCCACCACTGGCCGGACCCCACTCATGCATGAATTCGTGCACTGGGCCTCTAGTATTATATATACACATATATGTATTCACACAAAATGTGTATATTTTATGATGGCAGAGGTTATCTATCTATCATCTATCTATCTGTCTACCTACCTCTCTATCTATCATCTTCCCTCCCACCATTAATTTAATGTTTGCAATCACAGCCTTGAAGACAAAACGTACATGTTGCTTCATTGAAAAGGTAGCTGGACAGGATTGACCATCATGGAATCTCCCTCACCCACCCCAATCTGATGCAAGCCTTATACTTTCTGAGATAATTAGACCACAGAATATGGCAGTTGGTTTAAATAACACAGTCATAGTATTTGAATTAGAGACTTTAGGTGAATAGAGATGAAAAATATATTATTACCTTTTTCTAAATAATTGAATCTTATTTTTTAGTTTTAAGCATAAACTCAATGACATGCTACACAGCATATTGTTTTATGTTGGTTACAATTTCACAGTTACATATTTATGTTTAACTGTGTGGTATTAAACTACAGATAACCACATTTTGTTTCATAATTAGAAAGTTCCCAGTTTTCCCAATTTTCACTATGTTCTAAGAAAGAAAACAATTCTAAAACTAATAAGAGTAATCAGAACTGGTGAAAAGTTTGCCTTGTATGGAGTCTTCTGATACGTTTTAGTTTTTTAAATGCTTTTCCAAAAATTAATGTTTACTAAGGTAAATACTGTGGTCTTGGCGCCTTAATTAAATCTGCACTACCCCAGGCCAACACACTCTAAACAGGCCCCTATTAACTGTATAGAAGAGGATGAATGGTACCTAAGAAAAGGGTGCACCATGGTTGCAGCTTTGGGCTTTACAGTCAGCCAGAAGCATAGGTGGTATAATCTCTGTTGCTAATGCTTTAGCACCAGGAGATTTACTTAACCTTTGACAGTTTCACAGGCTAACATGTAAATTGGGGGTAAAGACAGCTCCTAGTTCACAGGGTTGTAAGAATTAGGTGAGATAATTCAGGTAATTGCTAAAGCAGTCCCTGATACATTGAAAACCAAAATATATTTGAGTATGAAACACAGCGCATACACACTTCTCATAGCCTATTCTCACCCATAGCCCAGAGAGGCCTTTTAAAATATATCAGATCACAGCACCTTTATGCTCAATATTATGAAATAGCCACCCTTCTCATATTAAAATCTTAAGTCAAATATGGAGCTCCTACAAGGTTTCCCATGGTCCAGTCCCTGCTAAGTCCGACCTCAGCTCTTACATCTTCTAATGAGCTCCCTGTTTGTTTCTGAAACAAACCATGCGAGCTCTTGATTTGGGCCCTTACACTTGTTCTTTCCCCAAAACCTGCATATTTCTACAAGTAACCCCAACATCCTCTTCCCATGAACCCCGCAACTTCTTGGCCTGCTTCTTCCTCATTTCTCCTCTCTGTTCAAATTTCACTTTATCAGGCCTTTCCCCATCTAATTCACAACTTAACTCTACCCTGGCCTCTATCAACTTACCTTGCTAGCTAGCTATCTCTTTCTCTTTTTTATTTTTTTCTTCCTCTCTCTTTCTTTTTTATTATGGCACTTAAAAACATTTAACATGCTATTTACTGACTTGTTTATTTCCCTATTGTTTGTCTCTTTCCAATAAAATATAAGATCAAGGAGGAAAGAGATTTTGTTTGTTTGTTTGTTCACACTGATTTGGAACTATATATTGCATATAGAAGGATTCAATAAATATTTTTTGGATTAATTAATAAACCCAGTTGGCATTAAGGTTTTAGAAATCCTAATGTCACCAATCACACAGGTTCAAAAAGAGAATTTGGCAGACGCCTTAAGGTAAAATATAATTATTAGTTGGTTTATATTTGTAGAACTTCCATGAAAAATTACAATTTCAAGATCCTTGTATTAATTCTATAGTGTGATTATGAAATATTTAATATTAATCTTATTAAAATAATACTGCCATAAAGTAGGCTAAATAACTAATATATTATGTATTAAATGGCATAGTATTATTATTAAACATTGTGTGAATATTAATATACATGCAAAATGTAAAAATTTTTAATGATTAAAATTTTAACTTATAAAGATATTATTGAATGGTAAAATAAAATATAGCTGTCACTCGTTCATGCTCGGGGGTGGGTTCCCTCAGCCCAGACTTCACCTTCTCCAATCAGGGAATCCTTGGGGGATGTCCAACTGCCGGTATAGGCCAGATCGGGCCTAAACCGGCAGTCAGACATTCCTCTCACAATCTGGGATCGCTGGCTCCTAACCACTCACTTATCTGCCTGCCTGATTGCCCCTAACTGCCTCTGCCTGCCTGCATGATCACACCTAACTGCCCACCCTGCTGGCCTGATCTCGCCCCCAACTGCTCTCCCCTGCTGGCCTGAATGCCCCTAACTGCCTCTGCCTGCCTGATCAACTCTGAGTTCCCTCCCCTGCTGACCTGATCTCACCCCCAACTGTCTTAAAACCTCTCCTCAGCCCCCATCTTAGGTCCTGCCTTTGCAGTTCACCCAGATTAGGTTCTGATTGATTGGTTTCTATGCTAGTCAGCATCAAAAGCTCTGCCTCTTAGGTAGCCATTGGTTCCTCGCAATTCACCCAGATTTGGTTCTGATTGGTTGGTTTCTATGCCAGTCAGTGTCTCTGGGCCTATCAATGGGCTTGATCAGAGAGGCAGGTCTGATCAGCTGCCCCCACAGAGGCCTGAGAGAAAGAGAGATGTGGCTGCTGGTCAGGCCTGGAGAGAAAGAGAGAGGCAAGGGCTGATCAACAGTTGCCACAGAGACTACGGATCAGACACTGCTTCTCTCTCCAGGCCTCTCTCCAGGCCTGATCCGCAGCCCCCTCGGCAGTCATTGCTGGGTCACTGTGCCCAAAGCGATAGCAGTCAGTTCTGGGTGGCCTCGGCAACCCAGCACTGACTTCAGGACTCACTTTCGGTGTTGGGTCAAGCCTCCAGTCATTACGGTATATATATATATCCATGAAGTTAATTATATAAAAAAACACAAAACAAAAATAATTCTCAACATTCATTTTCATTATGAAAGTACTTCTGTTTATTACTCATTCCTTTAATGAATTGTAGCATTTGGTATTTTCATAAATTACACATTATCAGAATTTAGGAAGACTGACTCCACTTCTGGCATTAAAGTTGGCCCCTTGCCGTTTTACCAATATCCATAACTATGCTGTTTACATAGTGCTTGATTTAAGGGTAGATGCATGGCACAAGTTTAAGCCAATCCACACTTGGTGTCTATAAACCCCAGTGACTGTTCAGGGTGAATCAATGAACTAAACTTGTCTAATCAGAGGAAAGCCCATGACTTGGGCTTGAGGTTCCAGATAGTCTCTCTATGGGAACTCAAAAACTTTTGGAGTATTTTGCTACCAGAAAAGAAAACAGCCAGAGGGAACATCTTAAAACAAAGCAAAGATTAACAAAGAACCCTGCCCATATGGCTCAATTGTTTGGAACGCCATCCCATACACCAAAAGCTGCAGGCTCAATTCTGGTCAGGGCACATACCTAGGCTGCAGGTTCAATGATCAGCCCAGGTGCTTACGGAAGGCAACCTGTCAATCTCTCTCTCTGTCTCTTTCTCTCTCTCTCTCTCTCTCTCTGTCTCTGTCTCTCTCTTTCAAAATCAATAAAAAATATCCTTGGGTGAGGATTAAAAAAAACATTTAACCAATAAAATGGCAGAAATATGCAGCAGAGTCCCTGGTCAAATGATAGCACAAGATCCACCAATTTTGTTTGTTTAGGACAATTTGAGATAAGACTTTTGCTACTTTCAACAAAGAGTATTTACCTTAACTTCCTGTGTTGTCAAAATATGTAAATTAAGAAATTGCTGCAAAACTGCAGGCTGACTTGATTGACATTTCTGTAGGAGTTAGGAGTACCATCCTGTTACAGACAGTGATAATATATCGACAGTAGCATATTTGTGTTTCTTCCTAGGTACATATATAAATTAAAATTACGTGTTAAGTAATGAAAGGGAAGAAAAGATACCCCATGGCTTTTAATAGAATGTTTTCTGATTCCTATGAATTACTATTTCCTTTAGGTGCTAAAGATTCTGCTCAGAGTGATCAATGCCTCTAAAGAAAAAAACAAAAGAAAATACATAAATTGTAAAATGTCACTTTGTAGAAAAATAATTGCAGATTATTCATATGATAGTGAAAGAGGAATTTTAGGGGTAAAATAGGACAGGTTTAGGATATTTTAGAAATTAAGGGGACCATGGAGGAAGCACAGGGCTGCAGAGCTGCAGAAGGTCTATTTCCACAGAATAGGAAAGCTGAAAAACTACAATAGGTACCTTTCCATAGAATGAGGGAGCTGGGAACAACACAAGGTCTATATTTACAAAATAAAGAGAAGGAAGTCCTTCATCCACAAGGAGAGGAAGAAAGCCCACAGGGAATAGGAAAACAATAAGGAAGGAGGGAAGAGAACCTCACATGTCCCATGTAAGGTTCAACCTTTGAGCCTAGGAGTTACTATAGTAACCAGTCTAAGGGAATAGTGACCAATCAGAGGGGATATCACCAGGATCTGCAGCCTTTATAAGCCAAAGAGAAAAGGAACTCCATGGACCCTTTCACCTGCCCTACGTGGGAGTCCATTCTGTGTGACTCTTCCCCTCTCCCCACGTGGGAGTCTGTACTTGTTCTTCAATAAGCCTTCACCTTTGCTATATTATCCTCTGTCCTTGGATTCATTCTTCAACTCTGATGCAAATAATCCGGGTTCCAGTCAAAAAATTCCTTTTCGATAGCATGCTTTATTCTCGTTCACTATCCAACAGAGTTGGGTCATTAATTTTAAAAAAGTGTAAAAGTTCATTTCCAATTTGTGAAAAATAATGAGTATGTGAGAAGTTAGGTGTATGTGTGAGAAACTTTTGAGATTAAAAAAAAAAAAGATTAGTAAGGTAATTAGCCAAATATAAATAGTTTCTGAATTATTCACTGGTTTAGTTTATCCTTCTTTTTCGAAGGTAATTGGAAACTGATTGCGTTCTCAGAATTACTAGAGATGCAGCAGATGGCTTTGAAAATATTCTCAAATTAAAACATGAGTTCAGCATGTGCTCTGGCAACAGAAATCATAAAATTTTACTTTATATACTCATTCTTATTTTTGCTGATGTAATCTAATGTAATTAAGAATTTCATTCTATTGAAGTTACTTTTTGCAAAAGATCTCATTATGAACATCATATTGTAATAGAAACCAACTAAATAAACAAGATAAAAATGCTCATAATTGTAGATATCTCACTATAATCTTTATAGCCTTTCTATTTATACTATGTAAATTAATATTCATACTAAGTAAAAAAAATCAAAATTTGTTACATAACAAAAAGCTACCTGATTATTATAAGCCTAACCAATGGACACAGACAACAGGGGGGTGAGGGCATGAGTGGGGGAGGGTTTAAGGGGGTAATGAGGGGATAAGGACACATATGTAATACCTTAATCAATAAAGAAATTAAAAATAAAATAATACAAACTTAATTCATTCACAATTAATGTTATGATCATGTTATATATTAAATTTATTTCAATAATGTTTTCTAACAACATGTAACTATGCCTAATAAAATACATTGTATATATGGTGTCCCAAAAAATGTAAATACACACTTTGAATAATTATAAAGGCAGTGTTTAGTAAAATACATTTCATTTTCAAAATTGATCTATCATCTTTGACAATATATTTTTTGGGACACAATGTATAGTTAAATCTCATACATGTTTTTTGTTGTTTTTTTTTTATCTTTAAGATTATTTGAAAATTTAAGTGCTAACAAATCAGGTTGTTTTCTTCTTCATCTTTGGACTGTAATAAAGTCCACAGGCTGTAGTTCTCTTTGGCATTCTACCAGGCATCAACATAGCTTATTTGCATGACTGTTATAAATTTTACTTATTCATTGAATGATGCTTAGCTGCTGTGCTGTTCAAGTTCTGTAATAATAACTGCATTGTGACTGATAATTGCTTATCATCTCTCTCCTACAAAAGCATTTAAATTAGTAAAATAGGTTGCTTAGTCATGTATGTGTGTTTATTTGTATGTTGGAGTTGGGTGTATTATGATTTCTGTTCCAATGCAATGCTGCACAGTCTTTACACAATGTGAGGGCAGCAGGGTGGCAGAGGGGGGGTGGGGAGGGGAAGGAATGTGTAGAAAACGGTAGTCAATCCTCCCCATAAATTCTCATCTGGTCAGGTAGCCACTGTATCCATTCCTTTAGCCATGGATATAACCTGAAAGTTCATAAATTTACATACTGTCTGTTTTTCACTGGTGAGGTTTCTTTATCACATCATCCAAAACAGAAACATAAGTGTTTGCTTCATTTCCTTTGACACTTTATGAATTAATGATAATGACAAAACAAATGAAACTGAATAATCTTTTTAATTCAGGGGAAAAGAATTCAGGATAACCTGATACTACATTTAAGATGTGGAATTGCAATAAATAAAGTACAAATATTAGATAGTCCATTTATACAGTTAATGGAAGAAGAATGACCTTTAGTTACTTGCTTTATTTTAGGAATTTAAATGACCAAACATCTTATTAAAATTTCTATAGTGAATCTTTATAGTGATTTTCTAATAAGTTTTTAGGGTTATAAAACCATGATGGCTTGAAATTCCTAAAATATATATAGCAAGATAATCCAATAGCACCGAATATTAACCTATATACTGTTTCATGAAAAATGTGCTTCATTCTCAAAAATATCTGTGTTCAAAATAAGCATAAAAACAATCACATAATAGAGTGAAAGAGAAAGATTAGGCATGCAGGAAAATAGAGCATGATTCTATTATTATAATATACATAGATATATCGTAGATAGATAAATATATATATTACACTAGGGGCCGCAGCCACAGGCACCCAGGACAGCGGGGCTGGTGGCTTGTACCTCTCCCAGGCTGCAGCCGCAGGTGCTGGTGCCCGGGACTGCAGGGTGGGCGGCTTGTCCCTTTCCCGGGCCATAGTCTGGCTGGTCCCTATTTCTCTCTCCCCAGTGTTGAGGGTCTGAGCTATTACATGTGGCGGTATGAGAGCGTGATGACCATTTGTATATTAGCTCTTATTATATAGGATAGCATGTGTTTATGTCTGCATTAACATATCAACATATAAATATATATATCACAGGTAGGAAAACTGGAGAATAATTGAAACTATTAACAGAGCCCACTTCTATAAATGGCATGGAAGAGGGCAGAAATTTTAATTTTAATTTTCACACCTTGGTTTACTTAAATTTATTATAATGAATGTGTATTGCTTTGCAATTTTAAAAAGTTAAATAAACTAAAAAGGGGGCTGTAACTTATACTTTTATTTTCTGTTTTATTCTTCAAAATGTGCTTTGTAATATGTATATTTTTAAGATGCTTGGAAACATTTGAAATAGAGTTCTGTGAATGATTCAACAGGCTGCATGTTGGCGTTTTTCTGCAGCATGGTTGTAAAATGTCTATGAAGCCCAGCTTCCTTGCCTGTTTATAATCACTCACAGGACGTTGGTGTGAACAGTGGCATCATTACATTGCTGCTTAATAGCACATGCTGGTGATACATTAATTGTTTTATTGACTATTTTAAAAGTTTATGACCTCATTTGCATTCCAATTTGACCTTGTTTTGCACTTTTCTAGTGAATCACCACATTCAACAACCTATATAATATATATTATACCAATAAATTTACAAAATGAAAAAAAGAATCAGATGATTTGCAACTCATTATTTTTTTAATCAACTAAATCATTGGTAGGCAGGATTTATATTGCAGAGAACTGCATAATCACAAAGCTATGATATTACAGCTTCATGATTAGAAAAGATGCTCCACATTTTTTTAAAATGCAATTTTCTTTTAAATAACAATTACCAGATAAGTGGGCCAGGCAGTATACTCAGTTTTAACAACAAAAAAAAAAAGGCTCTAAAACTGGAACTTTAAATAGAGATGTTATTTAAAATGTGAAATGGATTATGAGTGGGCTATAGGACACCATATATCTATTCAAAAATATTTTAGTTGTAATTGTTATTTCTAAAACCTAATTCAAGTCCTTTGCTCCCATGCAATGAAGCTAATTGGGAAATACATATAAGTATATTGAGGTCATGGAAATTTGGTTAAGATGTAAGATAAAATACAATTCTGTACCTTAAAAGCAACCTTTATATCATATTTTCTGGTATTTACACAAGAAAAATCTCACATAAAACAAGCACTCTTGCTAGTTTCCCTATTCCCATCCCACCCTCAAAATACTATAAAAATAAACTTTTTAAAAAGGTCATCACACATGTTTCCCTTACTAAGCACCTAATAGCA
Source organism: Corynorhinus townsendii (assembly GCA_026230045.1). Lineage (NCBI taxonomy): Eukaryota > Metazoa > Chordata > Mammalia > Chiroptera > Vespertilionidae > Corynorhinus > Corynorhinus townsendii. The sequence goes on along the minus strand of JAPDVU010000003.1, from coordinate 70,230,201 downwards.
TGTCTGTGAGTTTTATGTTTTAAAAGAAAATATGGCAAGGTATTACATTCCATGACAGAAAGAATGACACAGACTTTGGGGATATTTATTGAATTTTCATTATTGGAGAGTACCGTTCTGTATAGAGCTCTGAGTGCTTTTAAAATGGTTTAGAAAGTGGAATACATAAAATATTTCCCATGTGGAATGTAAATGAAGGAACTAGGCAAGAATGCAAATGAAAGAATGGAGAAAGAATTGGAATTAGAATTTCAGAGCTAGATGCAATAGGGGCAATTGTCTGTTCTTCCTTTTTTTGCAGATGACGAAATGAATGCCAGAACTGTGAGATGACTTGTCCATAGCTGCAGTACAAGTAGGAGATCCACGGTGATCTACACCTAAGAGATCCTGTAGCTACTGATAGCAATTGCAGAGATTATGGGGAGCCATTCAGGGCAAATACATGGTGTGCAAAGTTGCTGGTATATGAAAGAGATCCTCACATGCAGCAAACATGGTCAGAGCACAGTGAATACATTAGGCCAGTGGTTGGCAAACCACCGCTCGCGAGCCACATGCGGCTCTTTGGCCCCTTGAGTGTGGCTCTTCCACAAAATACCAAGTGTGGGTGTGCATGTACAGTGCAATTGAAACTTCATGGCCCATGCGCAGAAGTTGGTTTTCAGCCTGGGCGAGTCTATTTTGAAGAAGTGGAAATAGAAGAAGTTTAAGTTTTAAAAATTTGGCTCTTGAAAGAAATTTCAATTGTTGTACTGTTGATATTTGGCTCTGTTGACTAATGAGTTTGCTGACCACTGCATTAGGCAACAGGGTAACTACTGAGAGGAGAGGTGAGTTTTAGAAAAGAGATTTTTGAGAGACAGAAGTTAAAGATTGCTACTTGCTTACCCACTCATAGTGAATAAGTATTGGTATAAATCCTATCTAATAAAAGAGTAATATGCAAATTAACCATCACTTTGCTACACCTACAAGCCACGCCCACCAGTCAATCACGAATGAGTATGCAAATTAGCCCAACCAAGATCCCTGCAACCACAGAGCAAGTAGGAGGCTTGGGTTTCCCCGGCAATGGAGGAAGCCAAGCTTTCCACACAACCTGGACAGCCCAGGCCTCCGCTCAAGGCTACAAAGTTTCTATTATAAAAGATAAATAAATCCCAGATACTAGGGCCTCCGCTTGGGTCGACGGGGGGCGTGGCTGGCCTGCAAACCACCACAGGCCCCTCATCCAGGCTGCCCCATGCCCCACGGGAACCCCCACCCTGATCCAGGACACCCTTAAGGGCAAACCAGCTGGCCCCCATCAGTGTGCCAGGCCTCTATCCTATCTAATAAAAAAGTAATATGCAAATTTACCATCACTCCAACACACAAGATGGCTGCCCCCATGTGGTCAAAGATGGCTGCCCCATGTGGTCAAAGATGGCTGCCCCATGTGGACATAAGATGGCTGCCACAAGATGGCCAGCAGGGGAGGGCAGTTGGGAGGGACCAGGCCAGCAAGGGAGGGACAAGGCCTGCAAGGGAGGGTAGTTGTGGGCAATCAGGCCAGCAGGGGAGGGCAGTTGGGAGGGACCAGGTTTGCAAGGGAGGGGAGTTGGGGGCAATCAAGCCTGCAGGAGAGGGCAGTTAGGGGTGACCAGGCTGGCAGAGGAGGGAATTTGATGGCAACTGGGCTTGCAGGGAAGAGCAGATGGGGGGGGGGCAGGCCTGCAGGGGAGAGCAGTTAGGGGTTACCAGGCCTGCAGGGGAAGGCAGTTAGGGGCAAACAGGCTGGCAGGGGAGCTGTTAGGCATCAATCAGGCTGGCAGGGGAGTGGTTAGGGGGTCATCAGGTTGGCAGGCAGAAGTGGTTAGGGGCAATCAGGAAGGCAGGCAGGCAAGCAGTTAGGAGCCAGCAGTCCTGGATTGTGAGAGGGGTCCCAGAGTGAAGAGGGTGCAAGCAGGTCTGAGGGACACACATCCCCATGCACGAATTTCATGCATTGGGCCTCTAGTCCTATATAATAAGAGAGGAATATGCTAATTATCCATTATGCCCTGAGGCATAACAACCAACTGCATAATGACCTAATCACGGATCTGCAGGAGGGTGGCAGAGAACTACAAGACAGGGTAGGGCAGCTAGCTATGAGGAGGGGGCAGGGGATAATGCCGGTGGTCTTGATCCAGTATCTAGAAGGGTTCTAGAATCTGGAGAAGGGGCTGTGTGTAAATTAATAGAGTCCAGAGATGAAACATAATTTTGAAAGGCACATGTGGGCAGTGCAGAGGAGCCTGGCTAAAGAAATCAAGTTCTTGTCTCAGCACCCCTTGCTGTTTACTAACATAATTTGTCCTAAGGCAAGGTGAAGATATACACAACAAAGCCAGGGTTAGGTACAGAATCCATTGTCAGATTGGGGAATAGCCTATGGCTGTTCAGGTGTTTGGTCAACAAGAGGCAATAATATGTAGATTAAGATGCCCTGAGCTGTCTGGCAGCAAGCAATTACTTTATGCATCCTTTTCTGTTTTGGGGAAATGCCCTTAGCCATCTCCAGATGATTCAGCCCTGCTGACATGCTGTAATTGGCTTCAGGCAGGGGGAGCTACAGAAGGGAGGGGCAGCGTAGGGAAAGCTACCGGAGTGCAGCAGAGACCTACTGGCACATGGATTTGTGCCCAGGGCTACTGGTATTCTATAAACTGCAAATCATGAGCTTATTGTGATTCTGATTGAAACAATATGGAGCAACTAAAACGTGGAATATTTTAAAAATCACATGCTAAGTAGTTTATAAATATCACATAAAATCAGCTAGAAATATTTTCCATATTTGACCCACTAATATCCTAGATAACCTTATGAAATAAGACTGAGTCTCATTGCTATTAGGAATACACACATTTTTTCCTTCTTTTTAAAAAATACATTTTTATTGATTTTAGAGAGAGGGAAAAGGAGGGGGAGAGAGAGAAACATCGATGAAAGAGAAATATCGATTGACTGCCTCCTGCATGCCCCCCATTGGGGATCAAGCCCCCAAACCAAGCATGTGCCCTGACTGGGACTCAGATTAGTGACCTCCTGGTGCATGGGTTGATGATCATCCACTGTGCGACACTAGCTGGGACAGACACATTTCTTAATACAGAGATTGTAGCTGAATTAAAGGGACAACAGTTCAATTTCATCTTTCCCATGTTTTGCTCCCCGTGATCTTAAAAATACAATTATTTGATAAACAAACTAAATTTTATTTCTCAGCTACTTTTATCAAGTAATGAAAGCCACTTTCTGATTGCAGAAATAGCACTTTATGAAATTACTCCATGCTCCTGTCTTTTCTTACTTAACCTTTTTACCAGAAACCCTTTCATTTCAGCTCCAGCTCTAAATCACTTGTTCATTAAATATGAACTAGAAATCCTGTGTACTTGTGAAATATTTTAGATATCTAAGTTATTGTTGAAATTTACATTCTCACTTTATGTGACAGAGTATCTAATTGACTATGCACTTGGTATAGCATTCACTTCCTCAGACTTTCACAGAATATTAAAGAACAGGATGTGCCATTAGCACAATGAAGAAATGAAAAATTGACCAAGGAGGAATACTTCTGCAGAATAGCAGCATATTCACCTGAATTGCAGGAGAATTCAAAATTACTATCCTGCTTGATGCCTAGGCTGATTCCTTAGAAGAAACAAATAAAGCACTCTGTAATAGCACATTTGAAAGACTGAAGAAAAATAAAAAATTTTCAAGCCATAGGAATATAATAAATATATCAGCAACATTTTTTAATCTAAAGAGATTTTGATTATTTTGATAGAAGAAAAGGTGCTGTAATATTTTGATTTGTTTTGTTTTGGTTTTTCTTTAATTGTTCACAACATTTTCTAACTCTTTAACAAACTTTAATAATAATTCAGTGAATAAGACTATTAATTTGAAGACTAAACTGAATGTGATTTTAAATATTTATGTATTTAAATATTTACCTCTCATAGTCTGAGAGGTAAAGTAGATAGTGTTACCACCCAAAAGATTTCAATTATAAGCAGTAAACCCCAAGCACTGGCTCCAACGACAGCACTTAATGGTCCATCAACAACCTCTCCTTTTCCATTTCCTCAAAGGAAATAGCATTTGTAACACTGTTAAGCAAATAAATTAATATTAAAAAAAAAACAAATTCAGTAGCAAATAAAACTAATAATAATTTCTCATTGTATTAAAAAGAAATTCACATTTCTGAAGACTATAGATGTCTCCACACTAGATTTCAAATAAAATACTAAGATTTATGTAGATTTGGTATTTTCATTATCCGCTGGATAACTGATATAAGTTCCATCTTCCAACTCCTACTCATGCTAATTCTGATTAAAATTTTTATATTTTTGCATTGGCCAGTGTGGCTCAGTTGGTTGGGCATCATCATGTGAATAGAAGGTTGCTGGTTTGATTCCCCATCAGGGCACATACCCTGATTGCAGGCTCAGTCCACTTTAGGGGACATGCAGGAGACATATGATCGATGTTTTGCTCTCACATAGATGTTTCCATCCCTCCCCCCCCCCAAAAAAAAAATCAATGACAAAATGTTTAAACTTTTTTCTCCTTTTTTTTTATATCAGAGAACTACCTTTTCTCATCAATAATAATATTACTACTGAGAATATCCCCTATTCAAAAAAAAAGAGGGTCTGGCATTATCTCTCCATCAAGTTTGGTTTTCCTGTTGTTTAATTGTTAATTTTCCTTTTCAGAATACCCACCTAAAAAGATCTTCAGTATTAGTATTCTTTTATAGCATGTCCCTGACTTGTTTTCCAGTAATATGTATATACTAGAGGCCCAATGCACAGAATTCGTACAAGGGTCTCGGCCCTTGCAGCCCCGACTTCTTGTCTGGAAGGACGTCCAGAAGGACATTTGGCTGTCTGATTAATTAGCATATTACACTTTTATTATTATAGGTAATCTGGACCACAGTTCATAATACATATTTTTACTTTTTTTTTCTATGACAATGTTTTGAATCTTTATTCATAATTTATTTGTATATACAACAGAATCAAAGAGTTCCAAGACATGAGCAGGAGTAAACTCAGCTTATCAAGACTAATCCATTCCTGTCTAAAAATTATTAATATAGAAAAGTAGATGAGGCATATTTTTTCTCATTGCACTGGGCAAAGATAAGGCAAGTTCTCCTTGTGAGAATTTGATCATGTATGTTACAACCAGAAGTGTGTGATTAATGCTGTCTTACCAAAATTAATCCTTTCTTTTGTAGTCTCCAGTATATATTACTAAAAGAGTATAAGAGTACATTTAAAAAAGGGAAAATAAATATTATATGTGTATAAAGAATATTATATATAAATAATCATGAAAGACTTCAGAATAAAATTACTTTTTCTTGTTACACACAATTTTAAAGCATAATTTTAATTTGCTCTTCTTTAATAAATGTAGCATTCTTTATTATTTAAGTTTAACTTAAATTTAATTTATTCACTGCAATTTCACTCGACTAACTGCTTTTTCAATTCTATTAACATTTTCACCTGAACTCAAGCCTGGGAAATAATTTTGAGTGAACATTAAAAATGAATTAACTCTAAAACAAAAAGAACAAAAAAACTAAAAAAAAAATCAAAATAAAGTCTTTATATCAGAAGTAAAGTTAAGCATACTTTTATGAAGGAAATAAAATATTTTCCTGAGGGGAAAATACATGTTTTCATGAAGGATCATAATAAGATTCAATTGCATAAATATAAGTGGAAACCAGAGAAATGCAAAAAACCATGGGCCATACTGCTTGATTATGAGGAGAAGTCTCAAACCTTAAAATTCCAGACTGGAGGAAATGATAGAAGAGTAACTTAAAGTACATTTTCTTTAATTTAATGTTATTTCCTTCCAATTTTATGGAAAGTATAAGTCCCCATTTGATAGAATAAACTTTGCTTTTGCCTAAGAGAGTAAATAGTCAACTCCTTCACTAGTACAACAAAACAGTATCACAAACGCTATAAGTTTAGAAAAAAATATGTTACGATTATGACAAGTGACCACTGCACCACTACACAAATGTTTTATGACTTAATGTATCAAAGAGCAGATTATAACCTGAGATTTAGGAGCAAAAAAGATAAATATCCCTAAAGGGAAACAAATGCTTCAGTCATCTACTGATATATTCACTCAACAAATGAATGTTCAGTTTTCTGAACACCTCCTGTGTTTACATCTTGTGCTAGAAGTGGGGAAAGATACTGTTACTGCCTCCAAATAGGCAAGGGATCTAACTTGATATTGGGGAAACTGCCCCCTCTAATGGAGTAAGGAAACTTTAAATTAGTGTGTTTTCTGTTTGATATTAATTAAAAGAGTTGATATTCCCACAGGAGTGTGATGATACTTTAAAGAATAAATGAATTAATACCTGAAAACAAAAGGAAAGGAAAAAGACACTGAAGTAACATGGTTATGAATATCTGTGAAGGATCAAACACCTGAACCCCTTAGGACACAAAAGGAAGAGCTTGAGGTTCTCAGAAACTAGAAGTCTGGTAGAGTGGAGGTCCCCACCGACCTGGACTCACTTCTGAAGAGATTCTGAAGTACCTACCTACTCTGATAACTCAAGGGGCTGTGATCAAACTAATTCCAGGAATTAAAAAAAAGAGAGAGAGGGGAGGGGAGGGGGAGCCCCACTGAAACCAGGGAAAGGCTGCTGCCAGGGTAAAAGTGCCATTGCTGGGGCAACAATTAAACCAATAGAGGAGGAATCCAGGTTCCCTCCCTCACCAGCAGGCTGCCCTCTGGCGCACCCTACTGGCAGGACCTAACAGGGAGTGGATGGTCAAGGGGAAAAGCAGTTCCCAGAGCCCCTGCCCAGGACCACAAAGCTGTGGGTCTGGCATTGGAAGAGGTTAACATTCTAGCTGGCCCTGAAGTCTAATCAAGGAAATTAAGAGGTAATAACTGATCAGATTTATTTTATTTAAAGCACAATATCACTCCATGGAAGAACTTCAGCCAAGGTACTGACTCCAGAAATAGTACTCAGCGTGTCCAGAGACTTGATGGCTGAGGACTTCTGAGAGCAAGAGAAAACATGAAAATGTTCAGAGCACAATTTTGTCTTCTTGTCTCCCTTTTGAACCTTCCCTGAGAATGATCACTTCCTCGGTGATGCTGTAACCTTGTCTACAAAACGCTATTCCTTACTCTACATTGTACATAAATAGACTAAAACCACCTAGGCCCTGGCTATATTTGGTACGCCTCATCTGTCATAGCATAGTTAATTTGTACATTCATCTTTTAAAACTAATAATGAATTTCTGAAACCTTTTATACAGGCTTAAGTTTTGTCATCCATTTATTGAACATGGCTGCAATGAAAAATTAATTATTAATCAGAGCCTGGGGAAGACATCAGTGGCCTTGTCACCCACGCACTAGATTGATAACATGTCAGTTTCCAGGCCAGGGAGGGTGCTGACAACTCTCAAATTTAAACCTGGAAGGGTAATGCTTAGCATGTCATGGCATAAGTCACATTTTTAATTTATTTTTTATTAAATGTTAGATAGAAGAAATTCATCCAGGCCTCTCAAACTCTGCCTGATTAAATGAGCTGGCACTCTGTCCAATGTAAAGCATGGTTACGGCTTCTCAAGGGCATCAGAAACACTGAAGCAGAAGACAACGGTAAATACAAAAGGCAAAAGAGGTGGACAGTGATATATCCACAAGCACCACAGGCGAAGTGAGGTATTTGAAAACGCGGAGGCTAACAACACAAGGGCAGCGCGTTCTCCAAAAGGTAAATGCACCTGCAGGCAGAGGCTCTGCTTGAGTGCTGGTGCAATGTGTCTGCCACTCAGGTGGGGGGAAAAGGCACCTAAAAAACAGAAAGGAACAGCTGCAACCAATTTTCAAACCTCTAAGTTTTGGGGTTGGGTTAAGAAGTTAGGAAAACTGTTCAATATTTGGACCAGTTCTATCCTTTAATTTTGCAACATGAAGGTGGTTTGCTGTGACTATAAAGAAGAAAAGAAGGTGTTATAGTATATGTTCTGAAGCAAACACTGCAGCTTCCTGAACTCTTCCCCTTACAGGCAGAGCTCAATCTCATTCTGTAAATGATTGGAAAATAGTTTATATCGAACATATTCAACCAGAGCAGAGAGAACAGATTATCCATAATATTGCTACCTAAAAATGCTCTGGTGTACTGAATTTGAATTAAAAGAGCTCAAATGAACAAAATGATTATTACTGAGACCTCTTAGCTGATTAGTATTGGGCTCCAGTATTTGAAAAAAAAAAAAAAAGATAAAGAACATCACAAAGTATTTCTTCACAGCTTGTCATCTTCAACTCATTTTTTTTTCAATAAATATTTATTTGCTATTTACTGGGCTAATGGGCTAAATGTTATGTAAGATACAAATATGCAAAAAATACTGACTAGCCACATAAGCCTTTTTTTAATAGGAAGATACAGCAAAATAAATATTAAATCTTATCTGAGAAGTACAAGGTAAGATTTAATGTTTATATAATCTGGGTCATCAGAGGAAATTTCATTAAGAGAGTACCTTTTGAGTTGGATATTTTATTGAATATTACTATCTTCCAGGAAGGAGGGATACAGATCCCAGTCCTTGCAGATCTTACCTTCTAGTGAGTGGGGGCAAATGATTTACAATAGGCATCATAAAGAAGTTACATGTCATTATAAAGAACACAGAACATCAGAAAAAAAGAGAAAAGCAGAGGAGGTTTGTTGGGACTCAGTCCATCCTGGGAATGAGTGAACACAATTTTAATCAGGGTGGGTGGGATAGGCTGCATTGAGAAAGGGACATGTGCAAACAATGACTTGAAGAATTTTAATAAGCATTTGCTCTGGGAAAGAGAATTTTAAGAAAAGAAATAGCATCAAAATTATAATTTGTTTTTATATTTATCTTCAGAGCCTAGTACTAAACTGACACAAAATAGACACAAACATATACTGAATAAATAAATGCATATGAAAACTTATAGTATCATCAAAGCACACTTGCCCAGATGTGAATAGAGCAGGTTAGCTGGAAAGTGGCGTAATTGTAGTAAAAGCGAAAAATTTAGGTGAAGGCATTATTCTAAATTCAAAGTTTAAAAACGTATAGGGAATTCAGTATAGAATTAAAAGCACTTTAAATTTTAACTAGAGTCAGTGTGGAGGGGCAAAGAGAAAGAAAGAGTCCTAACGGGAATAGAATTGTGCTTTGCAGTGGTGACTGGATTAGACTAGATTTGGAAGAATTGGAGATGTGGGAGAAGATGACTAGGCCCTTAAATATTCTTTGCAAGAGGTAACACAGCCTTAATCTTAGATTACAGTATTGGAACTTGAAAATTGGGCCATGTTCAACAGAAACCCATTTACTTATTGGAGACAAAAAAAGTCATGATAAAGCTCAGTTAAAAATAAACAAAAATAAAAGACTTCGAACAATCATTACTAGTTAAATTATGAACCGAGATAAATTATCAACACCTTCCTAGGACTCAGAATCCCTTGCAATCTATAGACCAGCCTCCTCTTCATCCTTTAACTGGAGCCATTTCTCCAGCCAATCCTGCTTTAGAATGTCATACTCCCCAAATGAACCATTCTTTTTCACCTTTCTGCTCAGGCTATATACATTTATTCTTGTGTACTCAGTCTGAAAACTCCTACCTATGCTTCAAGGCCCAGTTCATAATGGGGCCTGAGATGTAGAAATTATTTCAGAGTCAGCAGGAAATTGTAGAAATGCTGATAATGGAGGAAAGTCACAAAGGATGAACATATGAAAGATCTGAAGAAGTTGAGGAAACTCATTTATACCTCTAAAGTATATTCTATTCTTGCAAGTTTCTTTTAAAAGTTTCTTTGAACTTTTAAACTAAGTAAACTTACTGATAAAGGAATAAGTAACTTGATTTTATTTCCACCGTTTAGTCATATTACTGGAAAAATAAATTTCACAAGGAATAGAATCAAATTATCTTTGTACAGAAGAAAACTAATAGTATTGTTGATTTTTATCCAGGCTAAAAAGTAGACTTTAGATTTAATTCATGACTAATTGATTTTATTAAAAATAAGTTTAAATGTTTTTAAGCGAGGAAACACATACCAAAAATTTTCTTAAAGTTGAACATTAATTTCTGGTACTTTTAAGTTGGTTAAAAACATGTATGTAAAATAATCTGTATTGTTATTATTAATTTGCATTTATTGAATACTTATAAAACCCTGTCATTTTTCTAGGTACTTAACATCCTTTACTCATTTACAAAATGATAGATGAAAAATAGCTTTTGGCCTGGTCGGCATGGCTCAGCGGTTGAGCATTGACCTATGAACCAGGAGATCACAGTTTGATTCCCAGTCAGAGCACATGCCCAGGTTGCAGGCTTGATCCCCAGGGCAGGGCATGCAAGAGGCAGCCAATCAATGATCCTCTCTCATCATTGATGTTTCTTTCTCTGTCTCTATCTCTCTCTCCCTTTCTCTCTGAAAAATAAATGCAAATATATATATATATATATATATTAGAGGCCCGGTACACGAAATTCATGCACGGGGTGGGGGGGGGAGTGTCTCTCAGCCCAGTGTGCACCCTCTCCAATCTGGGACCTCACCAGGATCGGGCCTAAACGGGCAATCGGACATCCCTCTCACAATCCAGGACTGCTGGCTCCCAACCGCTTGCCTGCTTCTGCCTGATTGCCCCTAACCACTTCTGCCTGCCACCTTGATCACTCCCTAACCACTCCCCTGCCAGCCTGATTGATGCCTAAGTGCTCCCTAGCCAGCCCGATTGCCCCTAACTGCCCTCCCCTGCAGGCCTGGTCTCCCCTAACTGCCCTCCTCTGCCAGCCTCATCACTCCCAACTGTCCACAACTGCCCTCCCTTGCAGGCCATCTTGTGTCCACATGGGGCAGCCATCTTTGATCACATGGGGGCAGCCATCTTGTGTCTTGGAGTAATGGTCAATTTGCATATTACTCTTTTATTAGATAGGATATTTTAAAAAAGAATAGCTTTTATAGTTACCACATTTTAAAAAAGATTAAACTAAGAATTAAAAAGGCAAAATACCTTCCCAACATCATATAGGTTTCACACACAACTAAGTCTGTCATAATAAAAAATTGATAAGTTTTCTAATCTTTATACTCAAAAGTAAGAGATTTTAGGTTTGAACTATGATTCAGATTTACAGTCATTGTGCTCTTATTAGCCACATTGGTTAGAATAAAATAGCAAAATAATTTTTAAACTGTTGAAAAATTGTGCCATAAAATTTTAAGAATTATGTTCCTGAAAATTATTTTACAAAACATAAAGGCTAAAGAGTAGGAACTAGCTGTGCTGCTGGGAATGCAAATATTAATTTTTTGTTTTGTTTTGTTTTTTTCTTACTGCTAACAAAACAAGGGTAGAGAAATCCCAAAATGGGAAAAGCCGTGGCTTGTTCCCTGGCTATCAAGGTCTGAAAATGCTCTCAGTACAGCATCCTAAGTACCTAGGAGAGAATGTCAATCCCCCTGGTTTAATTAGGACCAGAGTTGTTTGGCTGTGACTGAAAGACAGAGAGAGATCAACATGGGATCTAAGAAACAGAGGAACAGACAGGCTGTGTACTCCTAGTGGGATGGAGGAGACAGGAGAGTGTCTTGTGGTAGGAGTGAATCCCAAGTACCTGGCTCAAAAGAGAATCTTCCAAGGACAACTAAGAGCCATTCCAAAATCAATGGAATCATTTGATATATTAAGGTTTTTAAGAATTTACTTCTTATTCTCCTCGTTTCAATTTCTATCGGTAAAGGTGACTACTTTAGTGCTGTTTTTTTGCTTGTTGTTTGAATTAAATATGACAACCAAATTTAGACAAAGATGCTTTCAGTAGAGCCACACTCTAGTTTATATAATGCTGCATCATATTGGCCTTTATGAGACTTGTTTTCCACAATCTTCCAGTCAAGCTCATTGACCTGGTTCATTAGGAAGCTTTTAAGAATTTAGTTATTGTCAGGAAGACTTTTCAGCTTATTTGTTTTGCTTCAAATGTCCTGTACAAAATTAATGTAGGTTTCTCCTATATTGTAACATTTGTAAAATAAATGCTTATTACTTGAAATAATGCTCGGAAATTGTTCCCTTTGCTCCTAGAAATAGCTACCACCAAACTAATGCAAAAAGTAAACAGTTAGAATTCCTATAGAATATTATCATTTTCAGAATTCCATGGGGTAAATGCTTGAAAAAGATTCAAAACATTTAGTTTTATGTACAGCCACATTCTATCAATCACTGAAATATGGACAATATCACAATCATTAAGAGAAATGTTTATTATTAAAAATCTAATTTGCTATGTCAATAAACTTAGACTAAAATATTTTACTAATGATTTTAAAGTTGCCTACATAAGGTCTTAAGTTGTTCAATATCTTCCTAATTCACCTCAAATGAAAAAATATAATAAATTCTCAAATTTATGTCAAAATGCATATCACCTAGTTATGTGCATAATTCATCTTTTGTATTGAATTAGAGTAATAATCAAATATGTTCAAAACTGAATCTTTTAATTTATTGAGTCATTTATAAAAACCAGGATTCTGTTTTTGAAATGATTTAATGATTAGTAAGGAGTCTAAGATAGCCAATGTTTTCATTCCTTATGTTTTTTTTTCTTTTTAAGAAAATAACTATCAATTTTTAGAGATCATTGATTCCCAAAAAGGGACTAATGATGTGCTAAATCTAATTACTCATAACAACTTTCACTGAAACAAAGTTAGCCTTCTACAGAAAGAGTTTAATCTTCTATGAACTTCCTCTTTCTATTCATTTACTATCTGGCTATACTTTTAATTATCAGGTTTATTATGCTATTTTTTATCTAATGGAAAATATTATGTATGATGTAGGAAAGTGACTTACTGATCAGTCCATTAATTATTAGTCTATCCAGTTCCTTCTTTGTCAGACATCTACATCTGGGCCTTTCTGTAGTTTCTGTGCAGAAAAGGAGCCAGTTTTTGTTTGTTCATTAGTTTGTTTAGTTTTATTTTTTGCTTGTTTAAATTAAATATGACAACCAAATTTAGACAAAGATGCTTTTAATGGAGCCGCACTCTAGTTTATATAACTACATACTGCATCATATTGGCCTTTACCAGACTTGATTTCCACAATTTTCCAGTCAAACTCATTCATTTACAGATTTTTCTCACAATTATAAGTGTATATACATACATGTAAATGGTAAGCGTATATGATTTACAAATCCATTATATAAAGCAAATCTATTTTTGAAAGTATTGTTATATTTTAAAGTAACTTTACAAATAACTTTCTTGCAATAAAGATATTATCTGACTTCTAAAAAGTCATTTATTCCATATACTTCAGCATGCAGGCCCCTTACACTGGGCTTCATTTTCTGTTCCTTTTAATTATTTAATTGAATTTATTGGGGTAACACTGGTTAATAACATTATTAAAGTGTGCAATTCTACAATGCATCATCTGTATATAGAATTGTGTGCTTCACACCCAGAGTCTAGTCTTCTTAGGCCACCATATATTTGACCCCCTTTTACTCTCTTCATTCTCCTCCAAGCCCCCTTTCCTTTGGTAACCACGGTACTGTTGCCTATGTCTATGAGTCTCTTTGTTTTGCATGTTTGTTTGCTGCTTTCTGCTTTATAACCCACATATGAAAAATCATATTGTTTTTGTCCTATTCTGTCTGACTTACTTCACTTAATATGATACTCTCAAGATCCACCCATGTTGTCTCAAATGACAGTATTTCATCCTTTCTTATGGCTGACTAGTAGTCCATTGTCTATATGTACTATATCTTCTTTAACCGATCATCCATCAGACAGGCCGTTTCCACGTCTTGGCTATTGTGAATAATGCTGCAATAAGTATGGGGTACCTATAGCTTTATAAATAAGTGTTTTCAGATTTTTCAGGTATATACCCAGAAGAGGGATTGCTTGGTCATATGGTAGTTCTAGTCTTAATTTTTTGAGGACCACTTCATATTGTTTTCCATAGAGGCTGCACCAATTTACAGTCCCAACTGCAGCCCTTACACTGGGATTTTAACAACAATTTAAGTTTAAGAAATGAGGGGGTGGGAAACAAATTTAATCTATTCACCTCCTAATTCAATAATATATGTTATAGAATTGTATAATATATATAATCAAATTCTATAATATGTTAATTTATTATTAACTTATTATCACCATATTATTTAAGGAACTATAATGATAGATGTTTACTCTTACTTTTTAATCTTTCATTCTATCTCATAGCGTCTACATAAGATATTTTTCTTCATCATAAGCAGCCTCTGATGGATGCACATATTATTAGATAGACCTAACATTACTGGACTTAGAATATACTTAGGAACATCGTATTCAATTATTTAAATACATATTAAAAGAGAACCAATATAGTATGAAGCAGAAACATTCATTACTTCCTATACTTCCAAAGAATCTATCCCAATTGCAAAATTAGTCATGATGCACTCAAGATATTTCACTCTGTAGCCTATCCATTATAACTACAAAATTAAATAACACTTTACAGGAACTATTTTAATGATTGCTTCTCATTATTAGAGAATAGCATAGGAAGGAAGAGCTTTTATTTAAAAAAAATGTTCTCTTTAAAAGGTGTAATATCTGTCATGAGTTCTCAGTTCTACTAGTCTCTAGGGAAGGCAGATGGATGAACCTGTTCCCACGTGCAGGGGCGATCTAGCAGACCTGACCAAGACTCTGATAAATCTGCTCGGTGATCCCATTAGTTTTGATTAGTTCTTTCAGAAACTGAGAAGAGAAAAATGCCTTTGAAAAATGCCCCTATTCTGCAGTATAGTGTTATCAGAACCCTGTTTTATTCTGTAGAAGGGAGTAGGTCACAGAGAAAAAAAATTAGCTTGTTTTTCTTTAATATATTTATTTGCTGAGTGCAAATATTTTGGTAAAAATATCACTGTGGTTTGAAAACTATTCACAACTCTACTTAATTAGATTATTTTTAAATATGCATACAAACTATGAGTTTCTTTTTTAAAAATAAGTTTTTATTGATTTTTAGACAGAGGGGAAGAGAGAGGGAAAGAGAGAGACCAGTTATGAGAAAGAAACCTAGATCAGCTGCCTCCCATATACTAGTATACCCATACCGTGGATTGAACCTGATACCCAGGCATGTGCCCAGACTGGAATAGAACTGGGACCTTTTGGTGCTTGGGACAACATTCAATCGGCTGAGACACATTGGCCAGGTCTTAGTTTCTTAAATTAAAGAAGAAATGTATAACCTTACACTTTGTTAAAAGCATTTAATTAAACAGAAAATATTTGAAAACAAATATGTAGGCTTCTATGGAGGCCAGGTTAGAATCTAAGTTCTCTTACTTGGTAAATACATGATTTTGGAGTTGTTTCTTGAATTATTTGTGCTTCAATTTCTTTAGCATAAAGTGGTAGAGGGAGGATAATATTGATTTATGGGATTTGAGAAATACTGAAATAAAATATTTTACATAAGAATTTTGTTATTCCTGACAAATAATAATAGATAAATAAATACTTTACTATTGTTGATGATTTCTGTTATTGCTCTGTTACTGATGAGCTGTCCAAATAATATTTAAGTCAGTTCTCTCTAACTGAATATCAACATTGAAGGCAAAATAAGTGTATTTTGAACTGGTCCACTTAACAAAAGGTATTATTTTCCAAATTATTTGTGGGATCTTTTTCCTCCTCTCTGTAATTTAGCAGACATTAAAGAAAGTCCTCTTTGGGAAGGGGTGACAAAGAAGGAAGAGATTGTGCAGCCGATGTTTCCTGTTTAAAAACTTCACACGGGACATTGGAGGAAATTTGAAAAATTAAGGCAAGTACAGTCACAGACATTTAAGCTTGTAGGAAGATCCATTCACTTTCCCGTCTAATTATGTAGAAGATGTCTGTCCTTGAAACTGAGATCTCTATGAAAAAATAGTAAAAAGAGGAGTCAGAAGAGGAAATTGATTTGGTGAAGTCTGGAGGCTTTCTTTTATAATTTGAGTTCACTTTAAACCTTTCGGTTTCCATTTAGAGGGTTTGAGTAAGTGCCCAGGTAGCAGTGAACCTAGGCAACACAAAGCTGGATGAGCTTTCTGTACAACTGTCTGTACTAATTATCAGGTATCAGACCCCTCCATCTACCTCCCTCCCTTGCCTGCTTTAATACTTCAAGTGCACCTTTCATTGTCCTCAGACATTCCATGTGTGCCCCTTGCGGTTGGCATCTCATACCCAATGGACCATTCTGTTTCCTTGACATCAAACTCCTTTTTTAGACCCCTGTGGTTTCTAGAGTGACACTCAGAGCAAATTAAATCATGATGATATCAATATGTGCACTTCAAAATGTCTTCCAGAAATAATATGCCCATGTCTAATTTCCAAGCCAAACATCAACCGAAGGACTTGTACGCATGCATATAAGCATAACCAATGGATACAAGACACTGGGGAGGAGGGGCAGGTGAAGGCATGCACTGGGGGGTAGGGGAGGCTGGGGGGAGGTCAATGGGGAAAAAAAAGGAGACATATGTACTACTATTTGTAATACTTCAAACAATAAAAAATAATTAGATATAGCTCTCATTCTGTCAGTGAAAGGGAAGTATGAACAAGGTATTTCAATATATTTTTAAAAATATGTTTCTTTTTATTTCACAAATATTTAGTCCTGCCCTATATCCATAATAACCTTAGATAAGAGTTAGATGATAATTCTAAAAAGAAGTAGTAGGCATCATTAAATAATGGGAATAAAATTGGATCTTGTAAGAACTATAATACCTTAAGTCCAGGCCCTAAAATTGTAGAGTCTATATGAAGCATAAAGAATGGATTGTGGAGGGATGTGAGAAATATAAAAACAGAAATAGAAACAGAATGGGTATCTCTGGTAATCTAGGTCATTGATTCTGAATCTTATCTGAAATTATCAGAATTAACTGAAAAACATATGAAAAATACTGATTGCCAAGTCCCAATCCCTAAAGATTTGGTTGACAAGATCTAGAAATAAGTAGTTTTGTCCATATCCCTGGTGATTTTACACAGTTCCTTCCACAGTGGTCCTTGGACCATCATTTGGAACACAATAACTTAGAAGAAGAAAGATCACTGAAGAGAAATATTTAAAAACAGGATACTTTTTACTTTAGCTTTATAAGTTAGATTGAAGTAATTTATTCTAAAACTAGAGGCCTAGTGCATGAATTCATGCACCAATGGGGTCCCTTGGCCTGACCTGTGGGATCGGACTGAAACCAGCTCTCCGACATCCCAGACTTGACTGTTAGAGGGCACAGGCCAGGCCGAGGGATACCACCGGTGAATGATCGGGGCTTGGGAGGAACCACAGGAGGGCTCCAGGGCATGTCCGGCCCATCTTGCTCAGTCCCAATCGGGCGGGCCCCAGCCGCAACCTAATGTACTGGTTAAAGCATCTGCCCCCTGGTGGTCAGTGCACATCATAGCAAGCATATCATTAGCATATTACGCTTTGATTGGTTGAACGGCCATCCAGATGACTGGACACTTAGCATATTAAGCTTTTATTATACATATAGGCTCATCTCTTTGGGGCCATTAATTTGGATATCATTTTTATTTATTTAGCTCCTATTATGTGGTAAATGTTACTACATATAACGTTCTATTTGATTATATATAATACCTGTATATTGTATATATTTGATTAATATAAGAGCAATATGTTATATATTTTAATGCTATAAATAATATTAGTAGCTTTAAAGGGAAACATAATTACATATTTTTTGTAAATACATAATTCAATTCAAAAGGAAATTATTTAATTTCCAAGGAAAAATATTCTTTAAAGGAATAAATCCATCTAAGCTTAGTTTGGCTTCACTGTTAAGAGCCAAACATTCAAGCTTATATACATTCAAGCTTCAACATTACTGCCAATATTCCAATATATTATATTGAAATATTCCAAAGAGCATCAAACCTTATTCTAAAATCTTTTTAATGGAAATTTTTAAAAATATATTTTATTGATTTTTTTACAGAGAGGAAGGGAGAGGGATAGAGAGCTAGAAACTTCGATGAGAGATAAACATCGATCAGCTGCCTCCTGCACACTCCCTACTGGGATGTGCCCCCAACCAAGGTACAAGCCCTTGATTGGAATCAAACCTGGGACCCCTCAGTCTGCAGGCTGATGCTCTATCCACTGAGCCAAACTGGTTAGGGCTGAAATTTTTTCTAAGTTTATAATAGTAAAAAGAGCTACTCTACAATACTTGTTATAGCAGCAATATCTATGACAAGAGTTAAATACTTTAGAATATAAATTCAATGTAATTATTTGAATATTGTGAAGATATAAAAATAAAGATAGTAAAATTGTGAAAACTTTAGGAAATCTTTAAGGTATGATTTTGAGTTAAAAATAACAAACAGTTTCTACATATCAAGATAATAAATCTGTAAATACATTTATGTATGAGCACAAAGACCACAATAGTGGGATTATGAGGGATTTTTAAAAATTTAATTTTTAATACATTTGTATTTATTTTATAAACTTAAAAATTTCTTACTAAGTGATTTTTTAAAAAATTTATGAATAGAGATAGAGTTTTAAGGTGGGAGTAAACACCTGAACTCGCCATCTCCCACAACCACATCAAAATTACAACTAAAATACAGAACAACCATCATCCAGAACCATTGGTAAACTGGCTGAATGGAAGTCCTACAGCTAGAGAAGTAAAGAAGAAAGCACACTGAGACTGGTAGGAGTACAGAGGCATGGAATGAGCTGGTCCAGCAGCTACGTGGACCACTTTTTTAATTGGGAGGGAGAGGAGCAAGGGGTCCCAGCCCCATAACAGACCCCCAGCCCAGGGTCCAAGAGGTGGGAAAAGAAATCCCCATAACTACGGGCTTCTGTAGAGATACAGAAGCTGATGGAGACCCAGCTGTTCCTCTTAAAATGCTGACACACAAGCTGAACTTACAAAGCCCTGCTTCTTCTGAGCTCCAGTGACAGGAAGAGACTCTGGAAGATACATTTATCTGGCATTGGGCAAGAACTTGGGGGTGGCTTTCTCAGAGACAGAGGCACTTGCAGGTATAATTGTTCCTGTGCTGGAACCTCCTTGGTTGCAGGGCTGACTGGCAGCCATTTATGTTAGCTCCACCCTGGTGATTCCCTAAGACCCTGCCTCATTCAATTTACAAACCCACCCAAGGTGCCTGCAGTAACTTTTGCATATGAATGGCCTGTCCTTGAAAATATCAAATAAGCTTCAGTTGGGTCAGGGATCTCCAAACCTATCACTAAAAAGCCCAAGACCCTGCACCAGCACCAGCCTGCCTTGCTTCATAGCTGGGACTTGTCTGGGCACTTCCAAACCAAATACAAAGAGAAGGAATCTGCAGATCTCTCTGTAGCTCCTGCTGGATGACCCCAGGCAGTGGCTGACTTTGCACCTCCCTGGAGACCCGAGAACCTGTGTACAGGGTGGCCATTGTTAGACCATACCAGATAACAACTCTACACATCCATAAGCGACACACTCATGGGGGAGACTCAGTGAGCAACAAAGCCCCACTGACGCAGTCCTACTCCATAAGGGTGTCTCCTGCAGAGAAGCTTTCCCACTATACTTGCAGTTGGTCCTCACAGCCAATTGGCCTGGAGGTCAATTCCTCCCAGTGACAACAACAACAATCAAGTCTGAACCACAACAAGACTATGCTCACAGCCCACAAAGGGGTGCTACTAGAGTTTCCAGCTCAGATAACTGGAGAGGCTGAGCCACTGGGCCCTATAAGACACCTACTACATTAGGCCCCTCTAACAACTCAAGGAGACATAGCAGCTCTATCCAATACATAGAAACAAACACAGGGAAGCAGCCAAAATG
This sequence comes from Corynorhinus townsendii, assembly GCA_026230045.1. Lineage (NCBI taxonomy): Eukaryota > Metazoa > Chordata > Mammalia > Chiroptera > Vespertilionidae > Corynorhinus > Corynorhinus townsendii. The sequence goes on along the minus strand of JAPDVU010000003.1, from coordinate 70,210,125 downwards.
CAGAGGCAAAGAAACATGTCACAAATGAAAGAAATAGAAGAAAACTACTGGATATAGAATTCAAAACCACAGTTACAAGATTAATCAAGAATCTTCTCGGAACCTCCAAGGGACTTAGTGAGACTTTCAAGGATCTTAGTGAGAATACCAAATGCCGGAAATCGATCATTGTCTCACTAATAGAGAGATGTGGAAAGGGAATCCGGAAGGCTGGTCAACCTTAATTGCTCTGAAAGGTTGGAGCTAATCACTCATTGTTTAGTTGAGACATTGGTAGTTGAAGCAGCCTCCACCTGTTACTCTTACGTAACTTCTTGCTGATTGGCTATTATTGGAATTTCCTGCCTAAAGGATATGAGTGTTATGAGTGTATCCCATAACCTTAATAAAAGGGATAGCAAAGCCAGAGTGGGGGGGGGGTTGGTTGTCCTCCCCCTAGAGGTGGACTCCCACGTGACCCCCAATATTCCGAAATTAATGCTTTTCTAGTCTCTTTTCATTTGTGTGCGGCCTTCTCCAGAACTGAAACCCTGAACCTGGAACCCTGAACCACTTGGGATGTGAAAAGGATTCCCACAACCAAACACATGGAAAAGGACTAGTCAGAAATTAAGCATACACCGACTGAAATAAATAATAATATACCGGGATTCAACAGTAGAGGATTCTGAGAATCCAGTCAATGATTTGAAATATGAGGCAGCAAAAAACACCCAACCAGAAGAGCAAAAAAGAAATAAGAATCCAAAAATATGAAGAGAGTGTAAGGAGCCTCTGGGACAACTTCAAGCATAGCAACATTTGCATTATGGGGGTGCCAGAAGAAGAGAGAAAGCAAGATATTGAAAACCTATTTGAAGAAATAATGACAGAAAACTACCCCTACCTGCTAAAAGAAATAGACTTACAAGTCCAGGAAGCACAGAGAACACCAGAGGAACCCAAAGAGAACCACACCAAGGCACATCTTAATTAAAATGCCAAGGGCTGAAGACAAAGAGAGACTTAAAAGCAGCAAGAGAAAATCAGTTAGTTACCTACAAGGGAATGTCCATATGACTAACAGCTGATTTATCAACAGAAACTATGCAGGCCAGAAGGGAATGACAAGAAATAGTCAAAGTGACGAATAACAAGGACCTATAATCAAGATTACTCTACCCAGCAAAGCTATCATTCATAATTGAAGGTCAGATACAGAGCTTCACAGACAAGAAAAAGTTTAAAAACTTCAACACCACCAAACTAGTATTATATGAAATGTTGAAGGGTATTCTTTAAGAGGAGGAAGCAGAAGAAAAAGATAAAAAATATGAACAACAAAATGGCAACAAATACATACCTAGCAACAATTGAATCTAAAAATTGAAATAAACAAATAAGAAACCTAATGAACAGAATAAACTGGTAATTAAATAGAATCAGAGGCATGGAAATGGAACAGACTGAAAATTCTCAGAGAGAAGGGGGTGGGGGTGGGAAAAGATTAAACAAAGATCTTATATGCATATATGCATTACCTATGGACACAGACAATAAGGTGGCGAAGGCCTGGGGCAGGGTGGGAACCGGATGGAGGGAGGCAATGGCGGGGGGGGGGATCTGCAGTAATCTCAATAATAAAGATTAAAACAAGAATTAATAATAAAAAATATGAATAGAGAGAAACATTTATTTGGCTTAGGAATTATTTTTGGTCTATTATCATTTTTTGGCATAATTGAAAACACTCACTATTCTCTCTCTGACTTTTCTGAGCAATTGGGAGCATGGAATACAAAGAAGTAGGAATAAATAACTTCCATTCACTCATTCAGCAAAAAGATACTATATTATGTCCAGGCTATGCCATGGAATTTGAATAAGCATCCTCATGTGTACAGCAGGCAATGTCTGCTTTTGTTCCTCATTTTGGCTAGTCCTGATCAACGGCCCAGAATCCACACAACTCTGAGTCCTTGTGCCTATGGCTAACATTTTTATTCAGGTGTCTCTCCTAATATGTATAATAGCCAATTTAAGAGTGGGGGTAGTCATGAGTATATCAACTTTACACCATTAAAGACATAGAATGCAATTATATTAATGCTTTGAAAACAACAAGCGTATGGAAAATGCTTCTGGTCTTGAGTAATTATACACAAAGAGAAGGCTTCTAATTGGAGCTTATTTCACCACTCATATTAGCACCCATTATAAAATGAAAATATATTCATTAAGTATAGGTTGCAGATTTTATTAAAGTTAGAATAATTCCCAATCGCTATTGGATATAATATGTAGATTTTGTAATAAGAGAATGAAACAAGACCATAATAATATGGAACACAATAATGAAAAGTTCTCAACAAATCATTTGTATCTATTTACACTATTCATAGCAGTTAAAATTGCTAGAGCCTATTCAAAGTTACTGGAAAGTAAAACACACTATAATCAATAGTGGGATTTCTTTTAAGTACTACCTACCCACTGGGAAAAGCGTTGTATCACATTTCTTTTCTATTAAACAATTTGAGCAAGAAAAAATCAGCTAGTGCACAATCTACAAGATTGTTAGTTTATTTTTGTGGGGCGAGGAGGGTATGTAATTACATATTGTTTTGCATTATACTGTTCTCTAGGAAATATGCTAACTCTATACTTCCAGTGCTTGTAATGAACGCTGGTCCGTTAGCCCCTTGGCTACTGGATACTTTCTTACTTAGATATCTCACTGATATGTGAGAATCAGCATGTTCAAAACAGACATTTTTTTTTTTTAACCCGATGGAGGCCACTTTCCATTTCTGGGCCTCCCTCTTCTAATCTCAAAAATAAGGATAGTAAAACTGGCTCTATGTATCTCATAGGATGGCCCAAAGAATAAAATATGTATTTCTAAAAATGAAAATTAGGGGAAAAATGTTATGGAACTCCGGTAGTATAGCTCTTATTCTTCTCCTGTTCTGCATTTTGCTTATAAATGGTAAAAGGGTACAAGAAAATACAAAACAAACAAACAAACAAAAAAACCCTGTGCTATTGTAAAATCGCAAACTTCATTTCTGATGCCTCTAAGCAGTTCTATGGTTTGCTCATCTTCAGATTTGCCTCCCCCTCCCTATTTTCTTAAAAGCGCCACACTCACTTCCAGTGAGAGAGGTTGAGGACACCCTAGGAATCTGGAGAGGCCAAGCCCCTACATCAATCTAGTCCTACATCTTCATGTCACATACTGCAGCCCATGACTTGAAAGCCTTCTCTTTTCCCTCCCTGGGACATGAAGTTGGGAGGATGTCAGCTCTGAACAAGTCCTGCAGTCAAACCGGGCCTTCAGGGGACACCTCCAGAACAGGGCTGAAAAGAATTTATAATGTGCACTGAACTTGTTTTAGTCTGAATATCTAACTACATTCAAAACAAAATCTTCTATCCCTTTCTCCATACACCAATCCCATCTTCTCCTTCCATCAAACCACCTCTCTTACTTTCATTGCGGCCAGGCAAAGCAACCTGGACACCTGGACTCATCCTGAAGGTAATCCTCCTTCACACTGGACATGAAGCAATCAAATGTAGTCAATTTCCTGATTCTTATGTATCTTCTTATGTGATCTGTTACCTACCAATGTGTTAGCATCATGTCTTGCCTCTCTGCTTCTAATCCAGCCAATGCTGAATATTTATAATGCACCTAAACCACGTTCATTCAAGTGTGCCATTACCTTTATTGTAGGCAGCTCAAAGCCCATCTCTCAACACAGGGTCTCAAACTTCAGTGTCCATCATAATCACTAAGAAGGCTTGTCAAGGCACAGGCTGCTGGTCTCTGATTTTCTGAACCAAGTTGGGGGTTAGGCCCTATAATTTGCCTTTCTACCAAGTTCCTACATGAGGATGACACTGCTGGTCCTAGGACTGTATATTGAGAAATGCAGTTCTAATACAGTTTGAAACTCCTCTCCAGGGATTTCAGAGCAATCCATAATTTGAGGCCAACTTATTCATTTCATTAAGCTTAGTAAATACTTCTCTTATTAGTTAGCTGTGGGTTTATAGTGAGGTTAACACATCAGCTTCAAGGTCTCTCATTTGCAAAGGCCCCCATGAAGGCCTTATAATTAATTTGTATTATTTTGATTAAAAAGAATCCTAACAATATTTAAGGCACACAAAGCCTGGATCCTACCCTGCTGCTGGGAATCTAGGGTTTATCATTGAATTATGAACATGTTAAACTTCTTTTCATGTATGTATTCTGTCTGATCTGTTCCCCTTACTTAGTAGCTCCTTTAGCCCTCACTCTCCGCTTGCTTTCTCCCACAGCAAATTCTACCCATCCTTAACTTTCAAGACCATTTCTTTATTTACTGCACTAATATAGTTCTTTTTTTGTTGTCAACTCTCACCTGCTTTGTATTTCTATTAGTTCTTTATATGTGTTTTTCCTTAAAGAGAATGGATGTAAAATCCTTTTGGATGTTACTGTGCCAAGTTACATATCTACCAATTAACTAATGATGTTAAGAAAAGGTGAAGTTTAATCAGCTTAATTAAAGTAACTATTACAATAGCTGTGGATTTTGTTTTTTTTAAATATATTTGTATTGATTTCAGAGAGGAAGGGAGAAGAAGTAAGAGATAGAAGCATCTATGATAAGAGAGAATCATTGATTGGCTGCCTCCTGCATGACCCTCACTGAGGATGGAACCGCAACTAGGCATGTGCCCTGACCAGGAATTGAACCGTGACCTCCTGGTTCAATATGTCGATACTCAACTACTGAGCCAGGCAATAGCAGTGGATTTTAATGGAAGACTTACTAACTAGCAGGCATTGTACTGAGAGCTGTACACATATTATTTCAATGCAAGGTCATATTTCCCCCTAAAATAAGCTATCACTATTGTTGCAATGATTGTTGTTTTAAGGTGAAACTGCTCACAAAAAGGTTAAATAACTTCCTCCAAGTCCCTTATTATTATAGAGTATGGATTCAACCTCCAAACTACAGGAATCAGAAACCTTCACTCATAATCAGCTAAACTAGAAGCTGTATAATCCATTATGTTGAGGTGCAGTGGGTGTGGGAGGTTCTTGCAATCATTTTTCTTCTCTCTATTGACTACAAAATCTGCAAGATAGGATGCTATCCTCACTTAGAGCCCACCAGCACTGTGCACCAACTCCAAATACAGCATGGAAGTAAAAAAATAAAAAAATAAGCCGAATATCTGAGATGTCATTTTTATAGCTTTCAGACTGATGAATACTAGTAAACAGGTTGCAATGGTTATTATTTTGATGACTGACCTATTATAATTCTGTTATTAATAGAATATCCTGGTCTATTTGCAATATTATTTCCCTTATGGTACTTGTGTATCCATTGCCCAAGTTGTGACAACTCTTGACTCATGCAATGATTTCTTGACCCGACCCACCTCAGGGCCTATTAACATTTTCACTGGACTTTAACAATTTAAAGAAAAACAATTCAAGCGCAAGTCAGTCATGTTTGGCATGAGGCAGAAACTAGTATATAAACTCAAATGTGGGGCTATTTGACTTCCATTTTTCTGAGCCAGTAATATTGAGTACTTAGTTCTTACTGGTTTTCCTTTACTCTATGTATTTAAAAAAAATCATATACATTGTGACATTTATCATAATTTAATGTGACCCAGAGAGAAAGTGACTAATACAATTCCCTATCCTATATAAAAAAAGCCTAATATGCTAAGTGTTAGGTTGTCCGGTCATTCATTCAACCAAATCAAAGCATAATATGCTAATGATATGTTAAGGATGCTCAATTGCTTGCTATGACATGCACTGACCACCAGGGGGCAGATGCTCTGACTGGTAGGTTAGCTTGCTTCTGGGGTCTGGCCACTTGGGACTGAGAGACAGGCTGGACATGCCCTGGAGTCCTCCTATGGTCCCTCTCTGGCTGGCCAACCTCCCGCGTCCCTTTCTGGCCCTGATCATGCACTGGTGGGGTCCCTCAGCCTGGTCTGTGCCCTCTCGCAATCTGGACTGAGGGACCCCCTTCTCCCCCCTGAGTGCATGAATTTTGTGCACTGGACCTGTAGTATCAATATAAAACCAAAGAAAAAGGAAAGTCAGACAAGTCGGTAAAAGCAACTTCTGACTCTATTTTAAACATTGCCACATTTTTTCTTCATATAGTTTGTTGTTGTGTTGTTAATCCTCACCTGAGGATATTTTTCGATTGATTTTTAGGGAGATTGGTTGCCTCCTACATGCGCCCTGACCAGGTTCCCAGTTCAGGGAGGATCCTGCAACCAAGGAAGATGCCCTTGAGTGGAATCAAACCCTGGACCCTTTGTTCTGCAGACCAATGCTCTATACACTGAGCTAAACCAGCTAGGTCCATATATCATTTTATTGCTTCTTTTAATCATGACATTATTAGCATTAACTCTATGATGAAATGATGTCAAATGTTTATTTACAGAGCTGTCATCCACAATGCTTATTAGACACAATATAACTAAGAAGAAACAGAAAAATCTGCATTCATATCCTACATTTATAGTCAAAAGTCAAATAAACCAGAATATTATTAAAAGATTTAATGCAGAGGTTCATCACTTATTAAAAGCTTCAAAGAATAAGGTTACTAAAATAATTATTAGTTTCTAAAACAAAGATGATGGAATATGAAAGAGATGGAAGTTTTGCTAAAATGCTTTTCACTAGCTAACTGTTAAATCAATACCTTAGGAGTGGTGAGTATCTTTGGTGTGCCAATAGTTAAATGCCTTGTGTACATCTCTATCACTGTTATGTAAGAGATTGTGTCCATAAGAAGCATCATTAGGCCTTTGCAATAAGACCTGAGGCATTTCATTTTCAATCAATAAAGCATGAAGACTCACAAATTCAACATACATGGAGAAATACCAATGCCAATAGATCAAAAACTTACTTAGAGCCATCCATAATGACTGGAGAGCTGAATGTTAGATGCTTTTTAAAAACTTTTGCTCTTGATAAAGGTGTTTACATCCAGATTCCTTATTCCTTAAAAATACAGCTGGTTGCTACTAACATCAGCAACACTGTACTCCAAAATAATGCCACACCTGTTTCCAAATGTATCTGCTACTCAGCAAAAGCAGCATGGCAGCTCATCTTTATATATTTATATAGAGAACAAATTTCAGTTCAATTATCATTAAACCATGAAACTAAAAATAATTGTCAGACCTTGTTTTAGACAGAGCATTCTTTGCAGAGAATTACATTTCTCTCCTCCCCTCCCCTCCCCTCCCCACCCCTCCCTTCCCCTGCCCCCTTCTTTTCCCTTCCCTTCCCTTCCCTCCCCTTCCCTTCCCTCCCCTCCCCTTCCCTCCCCTCCCCTCCCCTTCCCTTCCCTTCCCTTCCCTTCCCTTCCCTTCCCTCTCCTTCCCTCTCCTTCCCTTCCCTTCCCTTCCCTTCCCTTCCCTTCCCTTCCCTTCCCTCTCCTTCCCTCTCCTTCCCTTCCCTTCCCTTCCCTTCCCTTCCCTTCCCTTTCCTTCCCTTCCCTTCCCTTCCCTTCCCTTCCCTTCCCTTCCCTTCCCTTCCCTTCCCTTCCCTTCCCTTCCCTTCCCTTCCCTTCCCTTTCTTTCTCACTTTCCTTCTCTCTCCTTTTGCAATTTTAAAATAACTCTATTGCTTAGAAATTTTTATGCACTAAATCTTGAAACAACTGATTTAACAGATTTTTGAATGGAGGTTCTGTTGTTCATTTTTGAAGAGTATTAAGCTATAAAAATTAAATAAATCTAATTCTTTTATAAAGTTGTGAAATAATATTACTAAGTATAAATATTAGCAAATGAATAGTTAAATCCATTGATGGGGAGTAATTATGTATAGTATGTCATATAACACTTGGCCCATATTTGTAGCTCTATAACTCTTATCTCCCTAATAGTATTTTCAATAGTAATTGCATTATTGATGATAATGAGATTTTGTGAAATTTTGTCTATAGTCACATTAGCAAAACAATGTTAAATATGCAGTACTGTGTCTGTGTGCACATGCAGGTATGCATTGGAGAGAAAAGGAGAGAGAGGATGAGACTAAAGCCTGCAATCAGGTCTCCATAATGAGTTACATTCTTTTTCAAGGTACAACAAGCAAGTTATTACTGACAGCATTTAATTACTTTTTCTAATTTATCATTGATGCAAGAAGGAAAGAAAAAGCAGAACAAACCATGGGACCTTAAGATTTCTCCTGCTGAATGAACACTGTTAAGACAATTCTGAATCATTGTTTTATCTAGTTTATACTATTCATGGACTAATGAACAGGAAGAGTACAAATAAACTGAATGGTTAGTGAAGCACATTATTTTCCATCCTATGAACAGCAGAGACAGCCTCTGATTCATACAGCTTCTACTCCCATAATTGTGATGGTTCCTACATTCCCTTCCTCCAACTAAACCAAATGGTTAACACTGAAACACTCAGTAACAGACAAATATTTCCTTTCTTATGTAAAAAGATTAAAGAGTCACACTGTTGAGAAAATTCTAGTGTTATTATATCATGAAAGGGCTAGATGATTAATAGTAAAGGACCTAAGTGTAAATTGGTTGGCATTAGAAATCGTGGCAAAAAGAACACACTCCTGCAAGGAGATAATTAGTCCCAAATACTAGGGGAAGTCACTCTATTCATTTAAGACCCAGACAATATGTCAAAGTACGTATATGTGTGAGTGTATATGTGATTGTGTGTGTGTGTGTGCCATAAAAATTGTGACATAACAAAATTATAGCTGTGATAACGTAAGTATTCATTTTTATTAATAACATACCCATGATTAGAATAGTAATACAACTTATAAATGGGAAGAATTAATACTACTAAAATGGCTATATTACCTAAAGCAATCTACAGATTAAACATAATCTTCATAAAAATTCCAATGGTCTATTTCATAGAACAAGAATAAATGAGTCAAAAAATGTGTATGGAACTACAAAACATCCTGAGTAGCCATAGCAATCTTGAGAAAGTAGAACTGGAGGTATCATGCTCCCTGACTTCAAATGCCACTACAAAGTTATAGTAATTAAAAAAATAAGATATTGTTACAAAATCAGACATACAGATCAATGTAACAGACCTGAAGGCACAGAAATATACTCTCTTATATATGGACAATTAATTTACAAAAAAGGAGCCAAATTAATAAGCCTATCCTTGGGTGAAAATTAAAAAGAAATAAAAACTGCCACAGGAAGTTCATGCAGTCCTATGCTGGAACTTTTCATGTCTCTTTCTTTGCAAAATTGTGCTCTTTCTAGGTTGATTGTGTCCTCTAGAACTTTTATTCACTTGCTAACAAAGAGTGGATATCCTCGGTCTTTCCCCCAGAGCATTCTCTCCATTGCTCCACTTGGGCCAAGTCTGGATTGCCTTTGATAATGACACTGCTTTTATCGCAGTGCTACCAGGCACATTTAATCACATCTGCTCCGTTTCTTTTCCCATTTCCTTTCACAAAGTTCTGAGTTATCACCTCCCTACTCAAAATACCATTACCTCCCTCCCCTCACCCTACCCCCTACCCCCCAGCCCTTCAGCAGGTGACCTATTTCTGTGCCACGACTAGTTGACTCTTTACAGTATCTTGGGAAGAAGAGGCTCAATTAGTTTTAAACTGTGTTTGATCTTCTAACTCTCTACTTCTTGCAGCTTTACTCTGAGAAAGATAGATACACGCCCCTCCCCTTCTAAATTTCCATTGCTTTCATCCACCATTTCTTTGCTTGAAAATGTATTAAAATATCCTCCATCTTCAAAGATTTCTGTCTAGCCTACTTCCTCTCCAAGAAGCAGACCCAACTCCCCTTTTCTTAGCTACCAAAGTTACTGAATTCATTTTCCAACGTTAGCTTCTTTTTACTGTAACATAACCATTGCCTTCTACCCCACGGTGAATTTGTAATTATCAATTCCAAAAATAAATTCTTAGTCTTACAAAACAAGCTTTGGTCTCTGGTTTTCTTGATATCACTAAAGCATTTAACAATAAGATATTCCTTATTTGCTGAGATTTTCTTCTACAGTGTCCATGGCATTATTCACTTCTGGATGTTGTTTTACAACTTGCTTCTGCTATCTACAACAGCCCTCTCTTATAAGTGACCCCATCAATGTTCCTTAGATTTGGCCACTCTCGCTTGTATTCTCTCTCTCTCTGCCTGCTTACTTCTTAGACAGGCACACTGACCTCCCTGGGTCTGATGTCATCTAAACACACCTAACTATCAAAACTGCTGATATTTGAGTGAATATTAAAAACATAGCCTGAATTTTATATGAAGATTAGAATGTGGAATACGGAAGAATATCAAACTTACCTTACAAAAAGTATACTTTGTTACTCTTTTCTTTTAAGTTACCCTTCCTTCCCTTCTTTATTTCTGATACCCGTATTTGGTTAGTAGTATTACTACCCATTACTAACCCAGTTACTCAACTTAGAAATCATCAAATCCTGTTTGATTTATCCTTTTCTATTGCTGAATTTCTCCTCAACTCATTTCTAATCTGCTTTTTCTCATCACAGTCACAATTACTTTTTTAAACATATAGGACAAGTTAAATACATTGATCAGATTCAAGAGTCTTAAAAACTTTAATGATTTCTGTTAACAGGATTCCATCTACCTCAACTATTCAAGTCCTTTACATTTTGGCCCCAAACCCCTTTTCTAATCTCTGTTCCTGTATAATCAATTGTTCTCCTTATTCCACCCAGGCAGAATGAATTTCTATTTCATCTATGCTCCCATGGCTCACTGCTCATGCCAATAGTTATAGTTTCGAACTCCCTCTGTCTTACTAACTTCTTAGCAAGTCTGTTCTCCCTGTTAAATTATAAGTTCCTAAAAGGCAGCAACCATTTTACTCATCCCTGTGACTCCCAAACCAGCACAATTCCTAGTAAATATTTTGGGCTAGATAAATATTTTTCAAACTAATTTCAGTAATAAAAATCATTCTGATATCTGTGAGAATAAGCTACTGCTAGGTGGGGTTAATTCTATAGGAAAATATGTTTTCATTTATGTAGCTTTAATTTATGAAAATTTAGTTCATGTCCTTTTTCCAGAAGAACTCCAAAAATTTTCTTGATCAGCTTCATGATTTCTTTGTATAATACTCCACATGATATTAAGTGAAAAGTATGAATATTTCTTCGTGCTATAGATAGATAAAGAAAATAAGATTAGTAGAGGTTAAGTTACTCATCACTGTCACAAAGCCAGTAGTTGAGACAGTAGGAATTAAACACACTTACTTTGAATTTCCACTCATTAACATATTCACTCCATGAAGCATTCATTCAATAGTAACTTCCCATCTTTATATGAGAACAAATGAGATAATGTCTGTAAGACAATTTGAGCTACTCAGGAAAAGCAGCTATATAATTTAAAAGATGAATTTGATCAATTGAATTCACAAATAACTGAATTGGCTCAAAGCCTCTAGAGAGAGGAAGTTATTGTGTCATTTTCCCAATCGTCTTGCCAATTTACCTCAAGCTTTACAGTCAGGCAAGTCTTCCACAGAGCTCAGAAAGTGAACTTCCTGAAAATGAGTTTTGGTCTCAACCCAGTAAATTTTATTTGTACTTTCCCCATATTCTTTTCAATAGTTCACTGACCCATTACATCACCAAAGTTACTTCTCATCAAAATCAGAATACAAGCACATTTGACTTGTTTCATGGCTAATATTTTAACAATAGCCTCATATAACAATATCGGCTTGATATAAAAGCATTTTCTCCTTCATGTTATTGCATTTATCTATAGGTTCTACATGAGAATTCACCACATAAGCCTTCAGGAGTATACTTCTTGCACTGTAGTCTTTTTCAGTAATAGCACTACTACATAGGCCCCAAAGGCACCCATTAAGCGCTCAATGATATTTTTGACAAGACATTTTTTTGTCCTCTGAGAGCATTTCTAGCACTCTCAGAAGGGCAATACAATCAATGCAACCTCCAATAGTTCTGAATTTAACAATGTGAATACTACTGAAATAGCCATAGTGTATGAAGAAGCTGCTGATACATGGGCAAATATGAATCATATGCAGGTCAGACAAAGTGGGCCATGTCCTGTCTTCCACTGTTTAAGAAAAATAGAATGATTTCATTTAGGGTAGAACTGTGATCTACTGAACAGAAATAGAATAGAATTCAATTTGATTTCACAAGTAAACCGTGCTCCAAGAAAAGTGACTCTGTATAAACCAAAAATGCAATTTAAACAACACAATACATTTTAGAAATCTGAACGAATGTTCATTCGGTTTTACTATAAATGAAGTTTCACTTTAAGTGAATTATACTGTCACTTTTGGGAATCTAAATAAATCTTGCTCTCTAAGCAATTTACAGACATTGATATTCTCTTACAGTTTAAAAATAAAATACCCCTGTTTACAAAGATAAGGCAGATGGGTACCAGCAGATGGGTACCATGAGTGGAAAAAGGAGGGGTGCCCACCTGTTACTGTGTATGTGCCCATGATCCCAGGTTTACTGAGGAGATGATTCTATTTTTACGTTTGTTTCAATTATGATGAGGAAATAGGATAAATTATAGTTAAAAAGGTTATACTATTTTAGTATTTTTAAAACATAAATATATCCTCAATATAAAATAATGATTGTTTTTGACAACTTTCTCCAAAATTATAAAATATTTAGGAATTTTAGAAAATTATCGCTGTGAACAGTCTATGAGTAATAAAACATATAGTGCACTTATGTTTATTTGTGTGTTAAAAACAAAAATGGTAAAGGTATTTGCCATGCACAGAAAAAAAATTACCAATTCAATAATCTCAGATTGATACTACAGAAAGTACCCATTTTAATTTAGAACTAATGCCATATGTGACAGAAAAGAGCAACTTTAAAGACCCATAGGTATACAACTCAGATGGATTTAAGAGCCAATATTTGCATACAGATACATATATATGTCTATACTAGAGGCCTGGTACACGAAATTTGTGCATTGGGGAGGGATGTCCCTCAGCCCAGCCTGCACCCTCTCCAATCTGGGACTCCTCAGGGGATGTCTGACTGCTGGTTTTAGGCCCAATCCACAGGGATCAGGCTTAAACCAGCAGAAGGACATCCCTCTCACAATCCGAGACTGCTGGCTCCTGATAGCTCGCTTGCCTGCCTGCCTGATTGTCCCTAACCCCTTCTGCCTACCAGCTTGATCACACCCTAACCACTCTCCTGCTGGTCTGATTAACACCTAACTGATCCCCTGCCAGCCCAATTGCCCCCAACTGCCCTCTCCTGCAGGCCTGGTCCCCACCAACTGTCCTCCCTTGCTGGCCTGGTTGCCCCCAACTGCCCTCCCCTGTTGGCCTGATCTTGCCCCCAACTGTCCTTCCCTGCCAGCCTGATCAACCCTAACTGCCTCTGCCTTCCTGATCTCACCCCCAACTGCCCTCCTCTGCCGGCCAATTTGGTTCTGATTGTCAGTTTCTATGCCAGTCAGTGTCAAAAGCTCTGCCTCGTAGGCAGCCATTGGTTCCTTGCAATTCACCCAGATTTGGTTCTGATTGGTCAGTTTCTATGCCAGTCAGCATCTCTGGGCCTATCTCTGGGCCTGATCATAGAGGCAGGGCTGATCTGCAGCTGCCCCAGGCTGCTGGTGAGTGGCTGAACTGCTGACTTCTGGGAGAGAGCGAGAGAAGCTTAGCTGCTGGTGAGGGAGACAGAAGCAGGGTCTGATCACCCTGCTTCTCTCTCCCTGCCTTGCCAGCAGCCGCTGCCACTGCTGATCAGCCCCACCTCTCTCTCTCTCTGAGAGGTCAGCAGTTCAGCCCACCAGCCTGCTGTATGCGCAGCCTGGTAAACAGTCAAGCTCCCAGTCGTTGCAGATGTGAGGGACCCAGGGTTTTTATACATTAGGATTTGTTTGCTTGTAATCCAACTTTTTGCGGTTACTCTGCCCTTATTTAGTTTTATAAATTTTGTTTGATTTTAAGCAATTCATCTATTACCAATATGCAATGTGTTCTTATGTGTTACCACTCTTTGAACATTGCCTTGTGGTAACCAAAATGGCTTGCAAATCCATTCAGCAAATATTGACTAATTAGTGGCCCAGTGCATGAAATTCATACTCATTAAAAAGGAATTAATTAGAGGAAATATTTTAATATTGCAATTTGCCCTTTCTCTATAATAGAAGTGTCAGAGATGAAAGAAAATTAGTAAAATATATATGAAAATCGCCCTCATGTCAGAGTCTGGGGCACACTGCGGGATCCAGAGTCAAGTCCCTGCCCACTTGTGTGCACCTTGAAATTGCGCAAGACCCAGACCCGGCTGGCCTCACCCCCATCAAGCCCCTTGGGAGCGGGGGGTGTGTGAGCGCAGCCTCAGGTCCCCTCTCCCCGGTGCCAGGGTAAGGGATGCAGCCTCTGGTCCCCATTCCTGTTGCAAGAGCATGAGGGTGTGATGGCCATTTGCATATTAGCTCTTTATTATATAGGATTGGTATTTATGTACAAATTATGTTTGGAATAAGTAAAGCTGTGTTAGGTAAATAGCATCATCAGGTTCTCAATGAACTTGCAATTTAGTTAGAAAAAGAGTCCTTAGTGGATAAAATTAATTAGAAATTAGATGCATATTGCATTTAAAAAAAAACATAAACAAAATGTATGATGACAATAAATGGGATGACCTAATAATGAGTCACTGAATAAGTTGAACATATTCTCCCATAAGATTCCCAAAAAGAACCAATAAACTAAGAGTCATCTTATCTCAATAATGGCAAATATATGTCCTTGTGGCCCTCTGATTGATTGGGGTGGGTTTTAGAATTGCTGTGTTCTTGAGTCATACCCAGCTTTAGTTACAAATAATCACCGAATTGGTCAGTGCTGTGCCCATGGATACAAGGGTGGGAGAGATGGCACTTGGCTCCATTTTGCCTTTCCTCTCCTAGACCCTCCCCCTTCTTTCTCATTCTCTATAAGTAATCAAGCTCCATGCACTAAGTCTTCTCTCCTAGATACCTCAGCTCTCTCATATCCCTCACTTAAGTATTATAACACTCCTCATTCTAGTCTCTCTGCCTCTAAACTCAATAATGTATGGTGATAATTAAATTTTATTTCTTAAAATTTAAATATGACCATGTTACCCCACCTCAAAGGAATATTCATAAATTAAGTTTGAAATTAATTTATTTGGCAAATAAGAACATTCCTGGTCTGGTAATTTCATAACTATCTGGTTTTATATCAACCATCCTCACCTGCCCTGCTGGTTTCTCACTTTTCCCTTAAGTAGTACTAAGCTAATTAAAGCTCATTGAACAGCCCCATTATTCATGTCATTTTTTTCTCATATATTTTTCTCATTTTGAAATTCCCTCCCTCAGAAAGCTCGTATGTGAATCTTCTCCTTTTGAAAATGTCAGATCAAATAGTAGCCTGTGAGGCCTTCCTCAACATCTTCAGATAATAGCTCCTTTCTTTTATTTCTTTCTCCTTTTATATTTTCATTGCAATGTTTACTTTTTCCAGATCTCCCACAAGACTAGAAGTTCTTGCGGGAAGATACTGAATTCTTTCACTCATGTGTTCCCACGGCCTGAACATCACCCTGGCCACAGTAAGTATTCAATACATGCTTAAGGAGAGGCAGGGCAGCCCACCTAAAGCCTAGGTAGACAGGGGAATGTTAGAGAAGCCAGGGATGCGGATTGTCTGGAAGGCAGGGAGGAAGCTGCAAGAGATTCCTAGAGGGAATGACACAAAGTGTCAGGGGCAGGAGAAGAGAGCACCGGGCATAGTCCAGGGACAATGAGCTCATCTGACAGTTTATTGGGAGAGAAGAGTCTGGATGGGGTATCATAGCTGGACAGGGTAGCCTTTTATTGAATAATTTGTTTAATTGGACACACAGTAATCATCATTTACAAATTTCGTAGAATTCTTTAGCTGTAAATAAATTATGTTTGAGTGAGTTAAGTCTTTTTATAAATTTTGTGCAAAATAGCCTCTGATTTTTCTGTTATATTTTAGTTTTTCAGAATGCACAGGGATTGTCACATTTTCCTTTTTAGTCTGTGTGTAGGGTATATTTCTTTTTCCTAAGAGTCAAGTACTGCTTACAGGAAGAATGCATCTGTGGGAAAGAGCACGCAGGAAAACAGCAACAGCGAGAAGCTTCTCTTTGGTTGGGTGAGCCTCACTTACCCCAGTTTGACTATGCTATGTCATGTGTGACTAATGCCAGTGCATCCAACCTCCTGCCTTCTCCCACCAGCCACTGATGCTGCAGTGAAATAGAAGCTGAAGTACATTGACAGGCAAAATTATTTTTAGATTCACTACTAAACTAAAGCTTTATTGAATCCATAGCAACCCAAGCCACATCCATATCTGTCTGGATTACCAAGAAGGCAAAATATCTGTCAGAAGGGTTGAAACCCTGAAAAAGTATACAGACATCAGGAGACGAAGCACAGATATTTCCTTCTTCCCAAACAGCAAAGCAAAAAAGAAAAAAGAAAAACTAACAGAAACAGACTGTCCATCAAGAAAGCAGCTGGAAAAATCAAAACAGTAAACTATGTACTTGCCATGTTGCTCTTATATACTAGCCATATCCCCACAGGGAAAAATGGCATGTGGATTTCAGTCAATAAAACAAGTATTTATCAAGAGGTCACATACACCAATCCAGACTGTTATAAGATGCAGTTATGGGGATAGAATCATCATAAAAACACCTGTAATAAGTTTAGTTTTAACTAGATTATGTATCTGTCATCTGTTAACCTAAATCATATGGGACTATGTAATATTTAATTCATTGTATAAAATCCTTTGAGATTATAAAATCTGAATATATGAGATTTCTATCGGTAGTTAAAATGCCAGTGAGATTAAGTATGAAAGAACAGGTAAAATTAAAGACAGTCCAAAACAAATTATACAATTAAATGTGAATGTCTTTATTTTATAAATATCTACATATTATGACTTGGCATTTCTATCCTCTATTTTTCTTTGTCTATGTGAACTAAAGAAGCACTCCTATTTCAAACTTTCAGACTCCCTTTAGTTTCTTGTCATTCCTATGGTAACACAACCAAGTCAAGCTTCAAACTCATGAAACAAAGTGACAGCTTCTTCCCTTGCATTATTATATAGTAAGTTCTCACTTAAACTCATCAACAGGTTCTGTGACTTTATGTGCAAACAACTTATAACAAAACCATTTTCACTACAGGCTCATGGATATGAACAAGAGTTAAGTTCCTATGGTATTCCATCAATGTTATAGCAACACTGAATGAAACATTACTTGAGGATTTGCTGTACTATACAACTCCTGACAGACAAGAAAGAATATTTTGCTACACCTACAAGCCCTCTCTACAAGTTTAAGTGGAATTTTGCAGGAACCATGCATAGTTCAATTTCTCTCATCTCAGTGCCTGAATATCAGACACTCAATCAGTATTAATAAATGAATATAACCAGAAAAAAGAATAATTAAATACCTGAATGCACACTTACATGACAAGTAGCAATGCTTTATTTCATTCAAGTACCCATCAAAGTTTTTGATCCTAGAGAAGTATCATTGAAATAAATTACATATTTTTCCTCTTATACCTCTGGGTTTCAAAGTTTATATACTAATACTACTATGAGAGTACTAATGGGAGTGGAGGTAGCATTTTTAAATTCTAATTATGATATCATTTTCAATGTAAGTTATTTGTTCTTTTTGTATATACATATATATCACTTGCATTTGCAAGTTAGAAAAGATATTTGTGAATCAATTAATTTGTGTACGTTAGATTCTCAAAATGGAAAAGCATTTCATAAAAAATGCTCTAGCCACCAAGTGCTAGAATGAACACGGAGATGGTCTTTTATTAAAGACCCGAATCAGAGCCTAGAATTCCACCCAAACCCCTACCACGCAATGGTAACATGTGTGTGAAATGACTTTGCTGCTTTTTTTCTGAATTAGAAACTAGATAAGACATCCATGAATACCTGTTTAACCCAATCTGCACATTGTAAACTATAAGCATATCCTGTTTTATTGTTTCACTTTGATGTAATTCACAGGTATTACTTCCTTTTTACAAACTGGAGGCAAGAAGTTCCACAAGCAAAACAATTTACTACTCGCTTTATTGCGATACTCACTTTATTAGGGTGGTCTGGAACTGAACTCACAATATCTCCAAGGTGTGCCTGTAACCAAAATGTGATTTTGTAATTTTCTTTCAAAAATAGTACCTTATGCTTCCAGTGTTCAGGCACATTTAATAAAGATAATTTTTTTTCCCAGCAGTTCAACCTCCTCAGCTCTTTTAAACACAAGGAGGATTTTCTGAAATATCCTCTAAGTTTATAAGCCATAGTGTTATTTCCCTTAGAGATAGAAGAGAGTATGGCTTGCTGATCAGACATCAAAGGCTCCTCTCCTAGGTGGAGACTTCAGAAATGGGGTGCAATTATTGTTGAAAGGGAAACCAATTGTTTAAGATGAGCTGCTTCAGCACCTTGATGCTGACTGAGATGGGGTCTGCAGAGCTTTGCCTATTGGCACAAATTGAATCTGAAAATAGCAGTGTACTTACCAAATCAAACCAATCATTGCAATGCAGTTTTCTCTTTTGGCTTTTATTTCCAACCAACCACTCTTAACCACCCCAACTTCTGTTCTACTGTCTTTTCTGTTTCAGGAAGAGGCTTGGGGAAGCTCTCATAGAAACTCTTTCCTTTGGCCTTTTTAATTTTGAGCCTTTATTTTAGAAGATAATTTGTTTATGGTTACACTACTTAATCTAGGCAAAAATGATCAACACCTGTTCCAAATTAGTACCCCAGCCCCCCCACTCCTTTTTCTCTTCTCCACCAACTGTCATTTGTCTTTCTTTGCCCATAAAAAAGCAATCTCATTAGCGTCCTTTGTAATACAATTTCAAAACTTCAAAGGCATACCAGAGATTCTATAGTAAAACTGCACCTTCTATATGCCAACATAATCAACTTCCAAGAAATAGGAAAGTACACAAAACAAATACATATTTGAAGGGAACCTTTTCATTTAAACAGCTCCTTGAAGCAACCCTTAATAGCCAAGTCAAGAATTTGAAACGAGTAAATAAAAGACAGTTTGCCTGAGGGGAAGGAAACAGAGCAAAGAAGTATGAATTTGGATCTAAGACTGGACAATTTAATGGACGCTCTCAAGATTCTGAATCAGCATATATCCCTGGCATTTGGCCAGCCTTTTCAGAGCTCCTCAGTGGAACCCTCACAATGGCTAACCATAAGTAGTTGCCATGGTTACAAGCAGCTAACACAGTGGGGGCAGGGGATAACTAACTTCAGAAAAGCAATTGGGAAACAAAAGAAAAACAAGTTGGACTGGAAAGAATGCATATTTAAATGCATTTTTTAGGCAGAGTCTATCAGAAATATAAACAAAAGAAATAAATTATATCAATTACAAACCAGATTGTATTAAATGATGTTCTATGATATAAGGCATTCTATCTATAGGAGAAAAAACAAGAGGAAGATTAGGAGGAAGAGAAGTGTTAGGAGTAAGAGTAGCTCTGGTCGCCATAATTGTTTTCCAGGCCTTGAGGCTTTAGAAAAGTGAATCCTGCATGAGTTAGCCCATGTATTACTCTAAATTCTTTATCAGGAAGCCAACAGAATCTCATTTTTGTATTTACCTTTAAGTCAGTGTGGTTTTAATATAAAGACGTGGTAGGAAAATATTGACTCCTTTAGATAAGGGGACATAGACCTTCACAATCTGGTGGAAATTTAAGTTGACTTTAATAAAGATTGATCAAAAATGGGTGATTAATTATTATAGAACAAATGTTGTATCAGAATAGGCTAAATACCACAATACTCACTGGCCATTGCTCATATTTTCTACACTTAGGAATGCAGCACTCTATAAGCAGTAGTATATGGAAGCTGTTAAAACCTGTACAATTTTCAGGAAGTTTTTGAGTCAGTTATTAAACATAATCACTTTTTAAAATTAATGTATATGAACTTATAATTTAATAAATCACATTAAAATAATTTACTATTTTTAACTATCATGTCTAATCAAATTTTTATATCTACTGTAACTGCATGATGGGAATAGTATATAATGGTGTGCCATGTGCATCTCTTCTCAATTCATGTTCAGTAATATCATGTTGGCAGCTTGAAATTAGCCATGATGGAAGGACTTACGTTATAGGAATTAGCAAACATTACATATTAGAGTTTAATTTATTACTCTGTTTATTATTATTATTTTTAAATGTCTTTATCGATTAAGGTGTTACATATGTGTCCTTATTCCCTCCTTACCCCCCACTCCCCCAACTCATGCCCTCACCCCCCTGTTGTCTGTGTCCATTGGTTAGGCTTATATGCATGCATACAAGTCCTTTGGTTGATCTCTCCCCTTTACTCCCACCCTCCCCTACCTTCCCTCTGAGGCTTGATGTTCTGATCAATGTTTCTCTGTCTCTGGATCTGTTGATTATTTATACTTAAGACAGTGACAGAAAAATATTAATACCTAATAAACTTAAAAATTAATCCTATCCCTAGCTGTTACATTGCAAACAGAAAAAAAATTTTGATGAAATACTCTTTCAGTATAGTCATCCATCAGTATCTATGGAGACAGATTTCAGTAATTCTGTCCCCATACACACTCACACATATAGATAACAGGATCCTTATATGCCCAGGTCCATCACATAAAATCACATAGTATTTCATATAACTCACATGTATTCTCCTATATACTTTAAATCATTTCTAAATTACTTGGTATAATGTAAATGCTATGTAAGTAGTTGTCATATTGCAAGAATAAAATGTGTGCACATGTTCAGTACAAAACAACCATCATAAGCCTACCTACATGATACAACAATACAACTTTTTTTTCTGAATATTTTTATCTGGGGTTGATTGAGTTTGGAATATGGAGGGCTGACTCCATTTGAAAACTATTATTGACTAACCAAATAAGTGCTTACATTGTTGATGAACAAGTGAAGTTCTGAAATATCTTATTTGTTTTAACTCTATTTTACTACTAATATAAATGAACATATCAACCAATATATATATAAAAAACAAACTCATTTGTTATTTTCCACCAATTAATGAAAATATTCTGTAAGACTCAGTTGGTTATATAGAATTACTCATGAAATTTAATGCAATTATTTATATATTGGAGGCTACACATTCTTTATATCAGTAAAATGTACAATAAATGTGACTGTGTCTGTGTGAGTGTGTGAATGCACACATATGCCAGGTAAGAACTTAGCATTTACCAGGGTGCTGAACTTTAATTTTTTCTTCTAAATGGACAGGTGAAAAGGGCTTAGTATGTTTATCTTAACTCTCCTATGAAAAGTCAGGCGCTCTGTTATCAAACCCTTATTTAAATACTGGACAAATGTAATGAAACATTAATACCAAGATAGTTCAAATATACTTCATAGAATGTCCAAAAAAAATAATATGTTTCCTCACTCTTCCTTAAATATTCAAACATCTCAATTGCTATTGAGGGAAGGAGTTTTATCACTTTCTTTTCAGACTGCAGGAGCACATTCAAAAGTATGTTGATATTGCTATTGGTGTCAAAATTTAAACAAATTATCTTCTTTGAAAGGAACTGCTTTGGAGTATGTACTTTATATTGACTTATCTAATTGCCATTTTTGAATGTCCACTATGCCCTAAATTAAAAGCAATTCCATTTCTGAAACAGGAGATTAAGTTAATAGAAGGATGGAAGGGAGTGAATACAGGCTTAAGGAAATTTCTGTGGGTTTATTGGAGGTGTCTACTATGTTGATTGTGGTGATGATTTCACACTTATATCCACATGTCAAAACTCATCAAATGACATTTTAAATATGTATATTTTCTTTCCTTCAGTTTTACTGCAATAAATCCAATTTAAAACTTTCCAGAATGAAAAAGGTAGATTAATATATATATATATATATTAGTCTAGTATATAATATAGTGGAATACCATGTAATATAATATATATTATAGTGTGTTATAACATATAATATTAAGTTATCACTGTTTAGGTAATATTGTCCTTATGTTTTTATCTTCTGTGTTAAGTTCTTTTTAAAAAGAAAGTAAAACATTATGATATACTGTTATTCTATATTTTATAGCAGGCAAAATCATTTATACATAGAATAGATTCATTTTTGAAGTGTACAATTTAAAGAACATTAAAATATTTAAGTTAAACCAAGGCCCATGAAACTGCAATTTTTAATCTTCCCTTTCTTGTACTACTTTCATTCTAAGCATGGTTTTTCTAAATATTTTATCAGTTTTTACATTTCTACATTAAAAATATTATTTAAATAACTATTTACAATACACCCACACTAACCCCTTAGAATAAATGACAAGTATTATGGATTACCTAAAAATTTAAATGAGGGTTAGAGATATTTGGCATCTTCAAAGAGCTTTATTCTTTCCTAACTTAAGGCAGACTACTAGAGTTCAATTATATCAGAAAGATCATTCTGGCAGGATCATGTTGGCCTGAAATAAAATTAGCTTCCAAAAACACCTTATGTGAATTCTAATTTTAAATAAATCTCTTAATATATTCCTATCAATTTCTTAATGTATTCAATAAATATTTTGACTTAAACACTGATTATTCAAAATTGAATGAGAAAAAGAAAAGGTCTGCTGTCATGGAACTCATAATATCAAGGCAAGACAGATGAAATAACAACTTTGATAAAATACTTAAAAAGCTGTTGAAATTTCTTTTTATCAAAGGATAGAGCAAAAAGAGAGGTTGATATCTTCCTTCAATTTGCCCTTAGATGGGATTTATATGTGGAAAGCCTGCCCAAAGAAGCATGAGAAAAATATAATGGCTTCTTAAAACAACTGTTAATACAATACCTTGCAGGTTTTCACTCTTTCTAATCATTTAGTTCTTGAAAATATCCTGTGTGGACATCTCATGGAGACTCTCTCCCCATCTTGGAGAGCTACCTATCTTTTTTCAATATCTGCTGTTGTTCCATTCCTTCTAAAATGGCTCTTCAATGGTTAACCTCTTCATTCAAGAGCTAATACATCCCTATCTTCCCTAGAAAGCAGCTTCTTTTACTGGCATAACTCCATGCATGTGTTTTAAGAGCCTTGACTAAAATGTTTTGCCTTTTAGTTTGCAATGTGCTTTTGAATGATCAATATGCATTATGGATCTATGCTTATTCATCAGTTTTCCAACCAGGAAAACACATCAAAATTCTGGAGAGCACATTTAAACATAAATAATGCTACTGACCTAATGCAACCCTTTATTACTCTTCATTTTCCAACTTCTCAAACTCAAAGTATTTTGGTTGGTGTTCTTATTTTTTTTATTCTTTCTAGGTAAATCTCTTATATTAATAAATAAGATATGAAAATAAGTCAGAATCCTCTATCTTTCTATCAGAACCATTGTAAAATTTAGCAGAGGCCCTAGAACATTTACAAATTTACCATTTTTGAGCCAGACACTTTCTTAATGGCTTAGTCACACCATTGCAAAAAGAGACCATATTTTATCATTATGAGTAGAAGAGAAAATGTTCCAGGCATACCCTGTTCTGAATATGTAACTTTAGATAAACAGTAAAACATGTCCATGGGCACAAATGGGTAAAGTGGAAGACAATATATTGTTCAAATAAACCAGAATGCTTTAAGAGTCTCTAAGACCCAGCACTCTTTTCTGGAGCAGGTAGCTTCAGCTGAGACTGAGCATATTTCTGTCAGAATCCTATGCCTTTTGCCTAACTACTCTAATGGAAAGAACAGTTTGCTCTCCATACCTTCTTAGAGGCTTTAACCTGAAAGTTGAGGGTGTCTCACTCTACAAATTTAAAGTTAACATTCACTCTTCTACCATTGATGATTAAAGATGCTACCTTTGAATTTTAAAATAAATTTTTTAAATTCTGACAATAACATTAAAAAGTAGCAAGTATAAGATTAAAATATCCACAACTCCTAAAGTAAGTTTGTTTATTTAGTATTTTAAACAAGTCATTCAAAGTAATCTATTTCAAATTCCTACTGACAAAAACACAACTACTCCTATAATTATAATGGCGTTTTGAGAGTAAAATAACAACAATAACAAAAAAGAACTATTGCTTTAAACTAACTTTGCATTCAAAGCATAAATGAGAAAAAAATAACAGTAAACCATTTATAGAAAGCTTTGAGAGAGCTATAATGTTGGGTCATTTTTATTCTAGCCATAAACTATTTTGAAGGTAGATATTGAAAAGAACCAATAATGAAACCACAGTCTCATCTAAGGTTGAAAGCATCCTTAATTTTTGTCATGAGCAAACAGATTTGTTACAAAGTTATTTCAAAAATATATATGCATATAAAATAAAGTTTAAAATTATCCATATTTTCTACAATTTACAGTAATAATTTCTTTCAGGATTCTTAACTCCTTTTCTACCTGTATAATCCAATTGAAATAATATACGTATTCCTCCAAAATGTCTATTAGTCTAAGTTTAAAGTATAATTCTATGAAATACTGTATTTTTCAATGTTTAGGTATTTTGATTTCTTTTTCCATTATTTGTGCCTGATACATTGGCTTGCTAGTAAACTTTTTAGAGAAAAAAAAAATCTGTATTGTTTCTGTTCATTACTAGAGTTAAAAGAAGCTACCTTTGGAAACTATGCCTATCAAAGAGACAGCACTTCTTTTACTTAGTCTTTAAAAAATTTTGCAGAAACTTGCAAATGATAAGTAGAGGAAAAATAATTTCAAAATAAATGTTCAAAAAACTTTTGAAGGGATAGTTCGTTAGAGAGCACAGGTGTGCTTGTACCAATAAGAATACTGTAATTAGCCATTGAGCTTCCAGTAAACATTGCTAAAAAAGTCACCAGTCATAGATTACAGTTGTGAAGGCAAACATTAAGTGGCTTTGGGAATTAAATCTTCAGTTTTAATAAGAAAAACTTAATAAGTAAATATTTCAAAATTAGTGAAGTATAGTATTGTTTGTATTTGTATAAAAATCTAGCTAAATACAGAAAAAAAAAATAGGTATCCCCTGTATTAAGATTTAAATGAAAAACAGGAAGCTATTATGTAATATTAGCACAATTTTAATGAGATTTATTATAAGACTATTTGGATAAATACCATACCATTTCTTAGTTTAAATGAAAACTGTGCAGGTATCTTTATATATAAAAGCCTAATGCAAAGTGTCCCCTTGGGAGTTCGACAGACCAGGAGTTTGATCACTCACTATGACATGCGCTGACCACCAAGGGCAGCACAGAATGAAGGGAGGCCCCAGCCAGCACCCAGCAGCTACTAGGAGCCCTACTCATGAATGAATTTTGTGCACTGGGCCTCTACTCTACAGTATATAATAAAGCCCTAATATGCAAATCAACTGAACAGCAGAATGACTGGCAGAATGACCAGTCACTAGGATGTGCACTGACCACCAGGGGGCAGACGCTCAATGAAGGAGCTGCCCCCTGGTGGTCAGTGCACTCCCACAGGGGGAGTGCTGTTCAGCCAGAAGCTAGGCTCATAGCTAGCGAGTGCAGCGGTAGTGGTGGGAGCCTCTCCTGCCTCTGCTGCAGGCAGATGGTAAGAAGCGAGGGGTCCCGAACTGCGAGAGCCCTGGACTGCGAGAGGGATGTCCGACTGCTGGCTTAGTCCGATCCCCAGAGGGCAGGCAGACATCCCGTGAGGGGTCCTGAACTGCAAGATGGTGCAGGCCGGGCTGAGAGACCCCTGACGCAGAATTTCATGCACCGGGCCTCTAGTATTACATAAAGGGTAAAAAATTTAAGAAGATAATTTTTACTATATAACAGGATTCCTGCCTCATGCATATCATTGAGTAACGCGTTGCAGAGTTTTTCTCCTAAAGTCAGAAATTGGACTTAAAAAAAAAACACCACAAAATACACAGAATGCTTAAAGAAATAAATATATAATTATACATTAATTAAAACCATATATTAATAAAATTCAATTATATATTAACTTTACTTGTTAGGGAAAAGGTGTATGGTAATTATAATAGGCACCAAGGTCAACTTAAACAGATTAATTAACATTGCTTGAGATCAAGAAATCTCTCCATCAAATTTCACAGCAATCTCAAAAGGCTGAAGAGGAAAAGAAAGTCAGAGCAAAGCTATCCCTACTTGTAGAACAGCTTGCTTAACAATGATAAGAACTCTTGCCTTATTTATACACAGAATAATACAATATTTTAAAGTTTAACATATAACCAAACTTTGTCCTTGGTTGATTTTCTCATCTGCTAAAATGTTGTCTGACCATACTCTGATTTTAACCTTGAAAACTTATAGACATATATCATTAAAACTGTTCCAAACAATAAAATGTTAAAATATGAGAAGAAAGAACAACTTCTATATATTTTCAAAGCTCTGATAGGTTTTCTCTTTTTAAAATGATTACTCATGCCATTCATGGAAATTGGAATAGCACATGAGCATTTTAGTAGAGTCACGGTCTGTTATATATCTAAAAAGGAAAACATAAAATGCCACATTTAACTATAAACAATATGTATACAGACACAACTATAATAGAAGTAGTTTTAGGGGGGAGGCGTGGGCATTTGACAAAAGTGTGGTGGGTACAGGTGGAATTGGTTTTGTTCCTACTGTTTTCTATTTTATTTCCACTTATAAGCTAAAGTCATTGCCAAATCAGTTTTCCAGTCATTCAAATTTCTCTGCCTACATACAGCTCTAAACCCTCTAATCTCTCAGCTCTTTGATAAGTCAACACTGCAATCAATAATAGCATGCTGCCTTTAGTTCTCAGTGATATCCTTTGATTAATATCAGCCTTCAAGAGAAACATGAAAATCGTATCATGTGCAGCTGGATCAAAGTGTCAGACAACTTTGGGAAACTGAGACATTCAAGGGATTTGGGAAATGAATTGCAGTAGATTAATGTCAATTTCAGGGTTTTTGACATTTGGTTATATTTATGTATTTCTTTTTGGGCCAGGATTTAAATGAAAAGTGATGTTATTTTGGTTCCTTCCTGCTCTAAACAGGTTGATTTTCCTTTTTAGCAAATTCTGATAAAACATGTGATCATCCCTTGCCAACATTTCCAATTCTTCTTCTGTGCAGACAGCAGGGTTTACATGATAAAATTTTAATGACCCTGGACCTGAATAATAATGTGAGTCACCAGCACATTTTCAATAGGGCTATGCATTTGTTAAGACTGGCATTGGAGGGTATTCTCTAAACGGAAGCCGTGGTGGCCTAAGAGGCAGGCGCAGTGGAATAGGAGCTGTTCCAGAGAAAGCACCATTATCGTGCAGCAGTTGTCGGATGAAATGGGGACTTATGAATCACTGCCAAGGAAACTATATTACCGGCTGTAAATTAAACCTGGGGTTTAACATATACCAGACACAAGGCTGGAGGATCTAGCTTTTTTCAGATTACCCCACAGATTTAGTGAAAAGCAGCTGTAGAGTACCTTCAATCTCTGATTTACTTCCCTTACCACTTTCCACAAAATCCTATACTGTTTTCTGGTTGCTATAGTTTCATCGTTGGAAAATCTAAACCAATTCAAGAGAGGTTTTGGATTTTTGTTTAACATACAATTCCTTCCAGGTTAAGTAGCATTGAAACTTGGTGGCACGGCAGGCGGGGGAATGCTCACTCTATGAATATTAAATCATGAAGTTATGTTACTTGCTTGGCTTACACAGAAATGATTTTTGTGCATGCCTTCTTGACGCACATATATACCCTTGGCCCTGAGCCTGGGGATATTTACACTTTCTGCAGCTTTACTATAAGTATTCTATGAACAGATATAAAAATCCACTATAAATTTTCAATTCTAATAATGTTATTTTTAAGGGTTTTTTGTGGTTGTTGTTTTTCATAAATGCTGTCATTTTTTGTGAACTCTATAATCCAAAGTAAAAACACAAAATTCAGAGGTCTTGATTCTGAATCTACAAGTGATGTCTTACAGAAATTTTCAGGTTTATGTTGAAAACACCATGCTATTCTCATGTTGTATAAATCTGACAGCTACTAGGAGAGTTATTTCTGTGAGAACTACATTGTAGCTCTTACATGATAGAAATATTTGAAAGTTCCTCTCTGGCACCAAGCATAGTCTCATAAAGCATAGTGATGAGATAGGTCAGGATTGTTCCATTTCATAAATGAAAATATATGAAATAGTATCTAGGCAAGATGAAATCAATGGGAACTTCTGGTAAAGAAGATGAACTTGAAAGGTGGAGGAGTAGTTTACCCCATAAACCTGTACTCTTGCCCAAGGGAGAATTTCCCTTCATAGCAATATTTAACATATTGGAGATGGAACATTTTCTTTTTGTAATAAAAATAGTGAAATAGCCATTGCAATAGAATGGAAAGATGGTAGTGGTGAGGGGGCTGAAAGGAAACATAAATATTGGAATTTGGTGGTGAGATCTTCCTATAAAGAAAAGAATTCATAGAAATTTAACATCCTATCTAATAAAAGAGTAATATTCAAATTGACTGTCACCCCAACACACAAAATGGCCACCCCCATGTGGTCACAAGATGGCCACCACAAGATGGCCTGCAGGGGAGGGCAGTTGGGGGGCCAGGCCTACAGGGGAGGGCAGTTGGGGATGACCAGGCAGGCAAGAGAGGGCAATTAGTGGTGACCGGGCCAGCATGGGAGGGAAGATGGGGGGTGGCCCCCAGGCCAGCAGGGGAGGGCAGTTGGGGGCAACCAGGCTGTCAAGGGAGGGCAGTTGGTGGCAACCAGGCCAGCAGAGGAGCGCAGTTGGGGGTGATCAGGCCTGCAGGGGAGGACAGTTAGCAATGACCAGTCTTGCAGGGAGGGAAGTTGGGGGCAACCAGGCTATCAAGGGAGGGCAATAAGGGGTTACCAGGCCTGCACAGGAGGGCAGTTGGGAATGACAAGGCCTATAGAGGAAGACAGTTGGGAGGGACCAGGCCAGCAGGGGAGGACAGTTAGGGGGGACCAGGCCTGCAGGGGAGGGCAGTTGGGGGTGACCAGGCCGGCAGGCGAGGGTAGTTAGGGGCAATCGGACCGGCAGGGGAGCAGTTAGGCGTCAATCAGGCTGGCAGGGGAGTGGTTAGGGGATGATCAAGTTGGCAGACAGAAGCGGTTAGGAGCAATCAGGCAGGCAGGCAGGCAGGCGAGCAGTTGGGAGCCAACAGTCCTGGATTGGAGAGGATGCAGGTTGAGCTGAGGGACACACACCACACACCCCCATGCACGAATATTGTGCACCAGGCCTCTAGTTAAGATATAAATAGCAGTTCATATGGGAATGATGAAAACAGCTTTTAAACCAGGAACAGAAATCACAAATGTTTTAAAATAAAATTGCACAAAATTCTACTTGAAACCAAAAACTCACCTAGAATCTAAGGAAATAATCTTTGGTATTAGCTACAGGTATAACAAATTGTTTTGGGCTTTATATTATAAAATTAATTAAATTGTAATTTAAGATGAATGTCTTTAGAGTAAAAATACTATAGCATTGATTGCATTATAAAAAGCCACATATTTCAAACAGTTTTTAGAGTTATATTAAGATCACCATAGACCTGAGAGTATAAGAATAAAGTGAGCGTAAACATAATTACTGTAGATAATAGTAGCAATTTAAATGCACATGCATATGTTTAGGGGTTTTAGGAAAATACAATCAGTCTGATTTTAAAATATTAATTATTTTATGTAATTGCTCATAAGGTAATAATATGGCAGGTCACCTTAACAAACCTGTGCTCCAATTGACTTAATTAGATTTGAACCAAAGTGTACCCCATTTCTTGATGGAATTACAAAACTAATACTTAAAATACCTAGACAACCCCAGGCAGAGTGGCTCAGTTGTGAGTGTTGTCCTGCGCACCATAAGGTTGCAGGCCAGATCCCCAATCAAGGCACATATGGAGGGCAACAACCAATGCTTCTCTCTCACATAGATGTTTCTCTCTCTCTCCTTTCTCTTTTTCTCCCTCTCCCCCTTTCTCTCTCTAAGCATGTCCTCAGGTGAGAATAAAAACAACAACACAAAAAACTAGTCAAATCTACTTTTCTTTATGATAGTAAAGCAATAATAAACAACTTAAACAGTAATGAACACATTGATATAACTTACTTATAAACATAAACATTGAGATCATATTTAAGAACTGGAAGTACTTTTTTCAATAACCAATTGCTTATAGAATTTTTAGGTGAAAAACAGCAGCACACAATGGGGGGATGGAGTAGTGTTAGAGGTAAGAGCTACCTGATAACTTTTGCTGGTAAAGGTTAATATTTGGAGAAACTATAAAAATTCATCTTTACAAACAGAGCAAGTTAGTTTGATTAAATAATTAACTATTAATATTAGAAAAAATATATCAGAAGAAAAACTTCTACTCCTCAAGACTTAAATATTTTTAAAAATATGTTTTTAATGATTTCATAAAGAGGAAGGGAGAGGGAGAAAGGGATAGAAACATCAATGATGAAAGAGAATCATTGATCTGCTGCCTCCCTCACACTTCCTACTAGGGATCCAGCCCACAACATGGGCATATGCCCTGACAGGGAATTGAACCCTGATCTCCTGGTTCATGGGTTGATGCTGAACCGCTAAGCCACACCGGCTGGACAAGACTCAAAATTTTAATTTAAATATACTATATTCACTCTGAAGTATTTCCTTCCATTATAACTAATCATTTTGAAGAATGTATAAAAACTGAAAAATACTACATTTTAAGTGAAGATGAGAATTCAGCAGTACACCTTATATATGCATATGAACAAACACAGTAGGGATTTTGTGTGTTTGTTTGTTGGTTAGTTTGCCTTCCGAGCATCCATTTCTTCTCCAGAATATTCTCCCTCCTCAACAATCATTCCAAGAATGTCAGATAGGTCTGATCATCAACATTTGGGCAAATGACACAGGCCTAGCCATTCACAATATTTGATCTACTAATCATAGTCATTAGTTAAGATGTAAGCATTTGATATGAGCCAGGGTAAAAAAAAAATTATTTGGTCCTACCTCCTGAGGCAGTGGGCAAAGATACAATAACTAAAACCTATGCAACGTTTATCAAGTGCACAGCCCTCTCCTATACCCTCCTATAGTAATTAATATCACCCCCCTAATAACTTTACTTTTCATGAACAGGAAGAGTGTAGAGCTGGCCAAGAATCACTAAGTGACAGGAATGTTCCTAGAAATAAAACCTAAATGGAGGAGAGATGATCTACAGGTGGAAATTAAAGCAGAGCCCAGGACCTGGCAACACATTACAGCAACAGGGCCTAATTGAGCCTGAATTCAAAATAGGCTGTGCGATGCCTAAACTTTTCAATATTATCAGCTATAGTATTCAGCTATGATTTTGTGTTTAAAATCATAGCTGAATACTATACCTTAGCGTGAGAAACTTCTGATTAAAAAAGTAAAAAACAGTGTTGCTTACTGGAAAAAAAAAAGGCATTTGCTCTCTTTCCTGACTCTTCACAAATTTTAATTTTTCAAGACTGGATCGTTATGACCCATCTATGAAACAGGTACCAGAAGACTGTGGCAGAAAAAAATGTTCAATAACGATCACATTTGCTCTCTTACACATTAGGCAAGGTCATGTGATTATTTTGGCTAATGAATTGTGTTCAAGTAAGCGGTGTCACTTCTGGGTTCCCTCTGCCAGAAGAGTCATGCACAGTTCTTCATTCTTATTTTTATGGCATCGCTCTGGATCCTTGAGTGACCGTGTGGGTGGATGTATTCTCTCATGCATGGGCTTGTAGAAAAAGTGAGAAGTAAAGGGTGGTGTTGAACCCAAGAAGAGATATTGGGGTTCAGGTAGGGGTAGAGTTGTTTTGTTTTGTTTTACTATAACATAACCTAGCCTATCCTAATAATCACAACACTTTTGTCCAAAATAAGCCACAGAAGGTCATCACCTGGGTGTACTGTAAGTCCTACAGTCTCCTCTTAAGTCAAATGGATGTGCATTCACTTAATATAAAAAATAATGTATAATTTTGGTTAAAATATGATTTTCATTTTGTTTTTCTGATTAAAGTCCTATTTAAGACAGACCCACTTTCTCTTCAGATACTAAACAATAGGAAACTACAAAGTAATCTTGAGTATCTAAGTAAAATACAAAACAGAATAACCAAAACAAATATAACACAGGGCATGTGTTATTGTCAGGATAACTGCAAACAAAACAATTAACTCTGAAATTCTTTCTTTCTAAGCTGGGCTGTTGTCATATACAGATAGTCCTTAGTCTTTACATTAGCAATTCTTCTCTCACTATTCATTTGAAAACAAACATTGGCTGTCCACTGTGTGCCAGGCACATTGCAAATATAAGTACAATGACCAATGGTGCTAAGCTCTAAGAGTGTAGGTTTTAGTAGAGAAACAGACCAGAAAATAAATATTAGAAAGTGCCTTGTTGTCTTCTAATAGAGGTATTCAATGACAATGTGGGAGCCCTGAAATGAACATCCCAGTGCTGCCTAAAGAGTGCCAGGGTAAAAATTACATAAATGTAACCTCTGGTGATCCTTGAGGATTACATAGAACTTACCATATACAATATTACGAATTAGAGGGAGTACATGGAAAGAGGTAAATTTGAAAAACCATCACGTTGTGAGAAAATAGTGATATTTAGAGAACTCAGGAAATTCAGTATAATTGGAACATGAAATTCATACAGTAATAAGCTAGGAAATATACAAAAAGGAAAAGAAAAAAATACATTTTAAATATGCAAAAGACTTGGGACTTTATCCTCAAGGGATAGGAAATTGCTTACAAATTTTAAAGAGAAAGATGACATGCCAATTTGTATTTTAGAATGTTCTTCCTGGAAGTAATTTTGGAGATTGAATTGTTGGGGGAAGAGATGGAAGACTGATAGAATGGTTGGCATCTCTTGCAACAATCCACATAAAGAATAATTATGGATTGAAGCGAGCCAGATGAAGTAGATACAGGAGGACTGCATGAATTAAAGAGATTATAGAAGTTTGCATAAATAACACATAGTGAAAAGTTGGGTATGGGAAGTGAGGGGAAGAGGAAGAAAATAATCTAAGATTTCTTTTCTATGACGAAGTGGATGGTGGTACCAAATACAGGGGAAAATCATATAGGAAGTAGAACATTGACAATAATGTGATAAAATTACAAAGCCTGTGGGACACACATAAAAATATACAATAGCTGAAAGTGTGGATTCAAATAATAGAAAATGTCTGGGCTGGTTTAATAAGGGTGAAGAAATGGCTTAGCGTACATAAAAATTATTAGCTTGTCTAGTAAGTATACAAAGTTAGAGCAGTTGTCAGGGCTGATTGCTCCAGTGCTTTAAAGGCCATCATTTACCAGTCTTCAAATAATTCTGTGCTCTGGAGTGACTTTAACATGAGTTTACTATTATCCATGGTCATGGGTGGCTCTGAGTGGTAATCATGATGATATATATATAAAACCGTAGTGATGTCTTGTAAGAGAGTAGTACTGGCTTTGTTTTAAATTCATGGAAACCATTAAACAGCACACTGTAAACCTCTCATCAAATTAGATTAAACTAGTTTAGGCTAATTCATCCCTAATCTAGGGAAAGAAAAAAAGGTATTAATAGAATTAGCACATTTGAACAAAATTCCATCCCTGGAGTGGAGGTTAACACCAAGGAACAAACCCAAATACAGTCAGGCTTCTACTGGGAATGAAGAATGTAATCACAAATATTAGGCAGGCAACCAAAAATGTCCACAAATTTCAAGAAAGAAATTAAGCTAATTTATGAAATTTCTTTATCCTGAAGTTGTACTCAAAAGGAAGGGGATAAAGGATAGCAAGATCATCTTAAAAAAGAAAGATTCAAAATACCATTTGCCTTAGAAAATAGTAAGAAATATAATCTTATAACAACATGCCATCATCAGTGTGGCTAGAAGAAAGAGATCAAAATTCACATCACATCTTATATAGTTACCAAAATGATACCCAAAATGCAAATTCCAAATGGAATTCTTAGTGCTTCTCAAAAGTATTCATTGTGTTATGTACATGAATGAAAGGTGTTTTTTGTGTGCACAATATATGCACACACCTGTCCAAAGTGCAATAACTCACTCATTTATTTAACCCCAAGGGAATTGGGCCCTAAGCTTGCTCCCTGCCATCCATTTCAAGACGAATCTTATTCTTTCAAAGCAGTATCGTAAGTGGAATGGCAGATGTTATAGTCCTTCTTGAGATCTTCCCAAGGCTGCTGATGACTACACTGCAGTTTCAGAGGGATGAAAAGGTTGTGACTAATTCTTACTAAACATTAATAATTCAAGAAAATGAGCAAATTCATGGAGGCAGTAGGGGTTTCCCTTAAGGGCATGGATGTCAATTTGTATCAGGGCATCAGAGAAGGGGGAAAAACGACTCTTAATGAAATGGGAGGAAGGTAGTGAAGAAGAAACTTACAAGTATGGACTATCAAAATTTCAAAAAATGTGAAATACATGTTGCAGATGAATTTTTTTATGAAAAGATTTAAATGCTCAATCTGATATCCTTCCAAAGATATGGTGAAGTAGAAATTGTCTATACACAGACAACAGAAATGAAACAGATAAATGGAAATACCAGCCTTAAGGATTCACAAATTGTGGGGAAAGATTGAGACATTCACAGGATATAAAGAATTAGGGAGATAGGACAACTTTACTCAGATCTCCAAGAGGTACAGGGTGGCCTCAGCAGAAATTAGGTAAAGTAATATTTAGAAATAGGGCCTTTACCAGCATCCCTATCATTTCAGTACCTAATAGCCAACTTTGATGCTGGATGTGGTAACTGCTGAGCTTGAGCTGTTCTACAATGTGACTCAGGCTTTCCTATTTTATTCCTTACCACCCTTTAGGTAAATGCTATGTTCAGTCATTAACTAGATAGTGTATTGTGTGCTTACCTCCCAAGCTTTTTCTCTTTCCTTTCATAGTTTTAATACTTTAAATACGTATCTCTCCTCATTTCACTGTGTCTAGCCAACTACACCTGGTCCTTTCCACACACTCAAAAACATTGTGTCTCTTTCCAGTTCCCATCTATGCTTTAAAACATTTACTTTATTGTTTGATAATACAATGGCACTGACTAGCAAGAGCATTAACAGAAAAGGCTGTACTGTGACTAAAAACAATGTTTTAAATGACCTCAAAGGCTACTTATCTCTAATTTTTTAAATATGCTATTTATCCCTGGAATTGGAAAACTCATTTCCCTGTAGCATCAATAATTAAAATTTTTTAATTTCTTTATCATGACTACTTCTAAAATTTAATGAAAAATGTTGAGATGCTGTGTTTCTTTTCTGAAGGAATAAAACTTTAGCTTCATTTGGACTGTCCAGAGCATTGTGGGAACTTCATCAAATTCTGGTAATTGTTGTCTGGTATATCTTTTTGTTGTGTGTTTTGTTTTTGTTTTGACTTGATTTTTTTCTTATGTTTTATTCTTTTTTTTTTTTTTAATTCTCTCTTTTTCTCCTGAATGGTTTTAAGTGTGTTAATGGTCAAAGAGAGGAATAAAAGGAAGGGTATTTAACTGAATCCCATCTACTCCAAATATAGACTCAAAATACTTTAAGCATAGTTTATACTATTAGGAAATTTTCATCTCAGCAGATTATAATTCCATCCTTGGCCAATGGCCCAAGCTATTAGTCATGCTATTATAGTATGTTAAGAACAAAATCCCCTGAGAAGATAATTATTATAAGATAATGTACCCTCTTAGCTATGTGGGCTTCACTAGCAGCTATTAAAAAAAGTTGCCAAGATTACACTCTAGCAATTAGCCTTCAGGGTGGGCTGCTAATATCTTAATGCTTTAAGACAGTGGTTCTCAACCTTTCTAATGCCGCCACCCTTTAACATAGTTCCTCATGTTGTGGTGACCCCCAACCATAAAATTATTTTCGTTGCTACTTCATAACTGTAATTTTGCTACTGTCAATGAATTGTAATGTAAATATCTGTGTTTTCCGATGGTCGTAGGTGACCCTGCTAGTGGTTCTCAACGTGTGGGTTAAGACCGCTGCTGATCAGCCCCCCCACCCCATATGGGGGCAGGGCACGCCAGCCAGTTGCCTGCATTCCCCCCCCATCCCCCCAGCCAGCTCGGCCCTGATCAGGCCCCTATTGGGGCCAGGCCAGCCAGACCGCACCCGTGCATGAATTTGTGCACTGGGCCTCTAACATAATAATAGTTGTCACAAAACATTAAAAGCATAGCTTGTTAAAAAGACCTAAGGTCCAATTTACAATAATCAATATAAAGACCACTATTTTGGCAAATCCTGTGGATTCACTATAGTTTTTAATGTCTCATGGAAATGAGATTCTATGATGTTTTCACTTATTTTATCACTAAGGACAATCTGTTGAGGGAATCTTCTGCTGTGTCTGAGTGAATTATTTGATTTAAAAACATAAAATTAAAATAGCAATGGACTTTGATAACATAGGAGCAGTATATATATATATATATATATATATATATATATATCCCATTAACACGATGATTTTCAACTGGTATGTTGTGGCACACTGGTGCTGCAATTTTTAAAACATGCAATACCTGACTATTTAGTCAGGAGCACTGCCCTCTTTTCCTTTAGATTGTCAAATTAAAAAAAAATGACAACAGCCAACACAACATTATCCATTAGTGTGAATGAATAAAAATTGTACTTATTTTTGTCAGATCAGCAAAAATATATTTTTTTGGTGTGTCTCAGAATTTTAGTGATTAGTTTATGTGTGCCATGAGATGAAAAAGGTTGAAAATTGCTACCATAACATGTTATAACAATGGAGAAGACACTAAGGAAATCCTCCTTATTCTCATAAGGAGAAAATATGATCTTATTTTTATTTGACAGAATAAAAACATAAACAGTTAATAAATGGGAGACATAAAAGATCAGTTTAGCTTAACAAACCTTATTAAGCATCTAATATGTCAATAAAACACAGTGTCTCTCGCATAGCTGAGTTAGACTCATGAACAGATCATTTCAATATAATCTAGTAAATATTCTGATAGGAAATTTTAAACAGAGCAATGCATATAAAGAATATACCATCACACCTGCATAGTGAGCACATGATACATGTGAGCTATAATCTATATATATATTTATAGTGTCCCCTGGGGAGTTCGATAGACCAGGCGTTCAATTGCTTTCTATGACATGTGATCACCAGATGGCAGCGAGGAACAAAGGGAAGCCCTGACCTGCAGCCAGAATGCCCTGATGGGCCCTGATCACCTGCCAAGCTTAGGGACGCTACCTGTGCTCGAATTTCGTGCACCAGGCCTCTAGTATGTATATAACAGATAAAGTGTGAATGGGAAATGGAGGAGAGGCACTTGGACCAGGAGAGTGATGTCCTCTTAGTTACATAACTAGTGCTAAAACCAGCTAGGAGCCAGGTTTCTCAACCCCACTCTACTGTCTTTTCCAAAAGGCCATGGTGCTCACAGGCTCCACTGGGATGAAATCTTTGGGTTGAAGAGTAAATAGCACCTGTTGAAGTACATTTGCCATTCTCTTCCTTCCTTGAATCACACCCAAAAAACAAAACAGTTACTAAATATTCAAGTTATGTACTTACAATTATGTCTAAGCAAAATGACATCTGCAATAGAAAAGAATACCATTTTCTTTTTTATTTTGCATATATGTATGTATATATCACAATACTTTAAAGGTTAAGTTATGCAAAATATACAGCTACATACAAAAGATGTTCCCTCTTACTGTTTATTGGAAATCGACATCCAGAAGGTCTTCTCTATGGGCATACTATTTCTTTCCCACCCTTGCTGCTTATCAATTTGGTTCACAATCTCACTGTAAGAAGTTCTTGATATGACTTCACAAATAGGTACAGAAAAGAAAGGGTGTAATGCCTTTAAGTAAAATTAAACATATTAGTGAAAATGTACAATGCCATTCCAAGTGAAACAGGTCTAACAGCAGGCCACCAAGCCCATGTTCTAATATATGCCTACTGAGAGCAAAAGTCAACTCTCTTGATTTTAAAAGTTTCTTGCATAGTGAAATAAAAATGCTAATGCCAAATTGGAAGGTTTATTTAAGGACCTATGTGGATTAATAAGATCATTCATCCAACAGCACAGTAGAATATATTACCAGTTTCTCTATCAACAAAAGTACAGTATAATTTATAAATAAGATTTCTTTGAAAAAATCAATTCAGAGGCATTATTTACTTGAGGAATGGCTATTTTTGTATTGCACTTCTTTTCATGCCACTTCTGATGTGTTTCCCATCCCTTATCCTTGACCATTGACCACTAAAACCTGTGATTCTGAAGAGATAAATAGTGAAATTGATCCCTAAAAGAGATCTTGACAAGTGATTTATTTAAAAAAAATATCTAAACACTTGCTCATCTTATAGCCTAACATGAAAGTATCTCACTCACATCCTAGTGACTGAAAATGCCATGGAAACCAGTGTTTAATAGCTTGACTGGGTGTATTTTTCCCCTTCCATAAATCCATCCCTCTCCCAAGTGGTTCACAAACACTGCATATTCCCAGAAAGGGACAGTAAATTTTATATATGTGGCATAAGTGGCTCTGAAGTCAAGCCCTAGCCCAGTGGTCGGCAAACTCATTAGTCAACAGAGCGGCCACGGTTTGCCGACTACTGCCCTAGCCCAGACGATCAGAGCCTGGAGTGACACTGGCAGGTGCTGCAAAAGGGAGTAAGGCCATGCTTCTAAGAGCATAGCATGCTGCCTGTCTCTTCTGTTTGTTTTCATGTGCTTGTTCTGTGACTTAGGGCATTTATTCCCACATACCGTTATATTCGCAGTCTCAGAGGAAAAAGGTCAAATGAAAGAAATCAGATGGCATGTTCAAAAAAAGATAGTAAATGGGTGGGTGGGGGATAGAACAAACTGTGTGCTGAGCAGAGTGTCCCTGGGCCTGCTAATGCTGAAGCTCTTTGTCTTCAATTAAAACTCAGGAAAGCCTGTAGCTCTCCCCCTAGATTGTGGGCAGTTTGCAGGCCGGCCTCTGCCTCACTCACAGGTGTGTTCTGTTCAGTGAGTTGCACAAATTTTGAACACAGTGGACATTTATATCATGTCTCCAGAATTGAATCCGCTGCTGAGATAGTTGTCTTATACTGCCAGGGAAATGTGGAGGTCTGTTACAGCTTGAATTAAAAGCAAAGCCACTGGAAGACAGTCCAGTGCCAGAATGCCTACAGCATTGCAGTGGCCACATGTGCTTAAAGCCATAGGAAAAAAAATTCTAGTCACCTTTGAAAGATCAATTGCTTTTTGAATGGGAGTGCATTGTAACCAGATATTTCTAAGAGTCTAAAGAGTGGTCTGCTCTTTAACTTTTAGCTTTCCCTAAATAGTACTTTTTATTTAAATGTAAAGGGGCTTTCTTAAATACTACCATCTCTATCTTTACTAAAATATGTGTGTAAATGTAAAAACAATAATATGTGAATGATGTAGAACTAATTATTCATTGGCCCAGCACATTGCTTTATAAAGGATCTTGAGTGTATCATTTATACAGTCCCGATGAACTGTCTGTCACACACACGTACTGAGGGATGATGTTGGTAATAGTAGGAATCTATAAATTGTGGAAAATCAGCTACTATATTATGCTTCATACTTGGACAATTTATAACAATAGGAACAAAGCATATTTCAAGCATGGAAAAACAATCAGATTCTTCTTCCTAACAATGAACAGAGTTTTCTCAAAGGGCAGATTATTATAGTTCTTTCCTCACTGTTGGTGGAGCAGAACCCCAAGAGGCATATATATATATGCCTCTTATTAACACCTTTTGTAGGAAGCTTTGCCTGTGGATGACTATAAAAAGCCATTCACATTTTAAAAAACTTATCTTTATTGTTGAAAGTAATGCAGATGTACCCTTTTTGTCCTATTGACCCCTTCAAACCCGGACCCTCTCCCCAACCCAGGCCTTCACCACACTATCCTCTGTGTCCATGGGCTATGCATTACGCATTTAAATTCTTCTGTTAATCTCTTCCCATCCACCTACCCGCCCACCCCACCTTCCCTCTAAGATTCATCAGTCTGTTCCATGCTTCTGAGTCTCTGGATCTGTTTTGTTCATTAGTTTATTGTGTTCATTAGATTCCACATATGTGTGAGATCATGTGATACTTGTCTTTCTCTGACTGGAAGGCTCTAAGCACTTACCATTAGGCAGCTCATCTTTTCTTCAGGGTTAATTTTCCAACAAGGGAGGTATTCACCTTGCCAATCTATTGAAATAACTGCCAATTTGATGAACAAACATTAGCATTTTAAGAATGTTAATGTTTCTGTAGGAAAATTACATGTTCAAGAAAAGCAGAAAATGTATAAACATAAATATTATTTTGTACCATATTTGAAGAACTGCATGTAGCCAAAATATTCCGCAGATAGACAGCAAGACAAGATATCCAACAGTTAGTGTGTGTTCTGCTTCTTGCCTTCAGAGAACAATGAATTCAGAATGAACAATAGTAAATTCAGAGGGAATCAGAGAATGAAAATGTTATCTGGTTGACCTTAAATGTTTGTCACGATTTCCTGCAGGTTCTTCTGAATCCCAAGCTGATACTGTGTGGGGTGCACAGTGTGGCACAACATAATGAAACACTACGGTTTCAAAAATAAAAACATATCATTTTCTTCACTAGAGATTTTCCCTTTTCAGGCAGATTTCCCAACTTAATTTTGGTTGCTTGAGCATTTATTTTAAAGGATTACTCAAGTATGTTTAAGTAATTCCTTGTTCTTTGGAGCTAATCTATTTGAACTCTCTACAGACCCCTGATCATGTAGGGGGGAAAAAACAACCCCACAACTTTGCCATAAAGAGAATCAGTGATTCTACGCACTCAGTTCCACCACATTGGTACTTTAATTTATATTTGCAAATTTTCCATTTACCTAAGAAAGAATCTCAGTGTGATCTCCACTGAGTATTTATAATAAGCACTAATAATTATCTTCTTGGCAAGCTCACAAAAGATAAACCTAAGCAAGAATGAAAAGGATAGCAGAACCCAGTTTACAGGGAAGTTATCACAAGCTTTCTCACCTATAAGCAGTGTTCAGCTGCCTGTTGTTATTGCACAAAGCACTTCTAAAATAGGCTGTCATTTGGCTCAAACATAATGGCAGCTTAGGATTGGTACTTTAATGATCGGAACAGTGACTCTGTCTAGAGTTAGATACGAAACTCATAACACAGGCAAGTTGTCATTCTTTAAGCCAGAAACTTTTCTGCTCTAAAAAATAACGTCTGTCTGACAAGCAGGAGGTTATGTCTCACAGCAGATCCTAGAGCATTTACGTTCTCCGGATTTCCATATTTCATATTGCTTCTTTTTCCCTAGATACAGAGCAACAAGTCGGGATTCAATATCACCCTGCTGTCTATTTTAATTGAAATCTTCAGCATATACAAACATGTCAAAAGTTAGTAATAAAAAACACAACTAAAAGCTCAACAAGCAATAGATATATATATCTGTGGGGGATTGGAAATCTTATTTCTTCATTTGGTTTTTGAATTGTATTAATGGTCACAAATGAAGGTACAACGAAGTGCCTTGTTTCAAAGAAGCCAGTGGGAGCAGGAGAGATCCCAAGTTAGAGGAAATAAAGATCACCCAAGTAAAACTTACATTAGGACACAATTGATAAGTGAAAGAAAATGGGAATTTCATTTTTCACCTAGGTGGTCCACCTGACCTTATTAAAAAAAAAAAAAGAGGGAAAAGAAAATTTTTGGTAGAGCTTTGTCCAAAAGTAAGTGTCATATAAGTGCCATATATATGTCTAGAACTTTAGGTTTGCTCTATTTTCCAGGAACCCCAGAATAAAAAGATAAAGAAGCCACAAATAGCCCAGAGGAAACAGGACATAGGACAAGATATAGCAAAGTGGTATAGAATGAAGGGAACGAAGTGCTTTGCTTTAGGAAATTTCAGTTAACAACATGAAATAAGATAAAGAATACTAGAAAGGGTCAGAAACTAAAATATA
The DNA here is from genome assembly GCA_026230045.1 of Corynorhinus townsendii. Lineage (NCBI taxonomy): Eukaryota > Metazoa > Chordata > Mammalia > Chiroptera > Vespertilionidae > Corynorhinus > Corynorhinus townsendii. The sequence continues at coordinate 70,167,736 of JAPDVU010000003.1, read as the reverse complement.
CATTAAAAACTTAAGTTTTTTTTTATAAATATATAGATATGTTCTCATTTATTTATATTCTACATACCATAAGGTATCTGAAAATGAATTTATGCTGAATTCTCCTTCCATACATGTCCACCAAGGCAAACAAATAAAATAACAAAAGATAATTTTATGATTTACTGTTAAAATAATGATTTTCCTTTTAGGCCAATTTGTGATTTACATTACTATCTTGATGTTACAGATAACACATTTAAGTTCATAATTCTAACATTTATCAAAACTATTTACTAAACATTGAAAAGACTTACAGTAATCATTTAAAAATGTATGTAAATATCAAATTATGTTTTCTACCTGAAACAAATATAATATATGTCAATTATACCACAATTTTAAAAGGAAGGGGTGGCTTTATAATCACAATTATTAACTCACTGAATCCTCATAAAAGCCCAATGAGCTATATTATTATGCTTATTTCAATGGAGGAAACTACACTAAGATACTCTAAAATTATGATACCTCTGAACCATCATCAATTGAAGATACAAATTGTTGATTCCCCCCATTCACCCACCCACCTACCTTGAAGAAAAAACAAACAAACTAGTTGTAACAGATAAACTGGTAAATAAAGGGTGCAAGAGATAAAACAAAGTTGTTCTTTTCTTTCTGACCATATATTTAGAATCATTTCCATAAATCTCTTCAAAATGTCAATAATAATTTGCTTTAAACTAGGGACACATAGCTTAGTTAAAAGAATAATACATTTAAGAAAGAAAAATCTGCCATTTTGTAATTGTATCATTTCCATTTCCAGATAGTTTAATTTGTAAATAAGAACAAGAATATATCATGTTGTATGCACATACATACCCTCAGAGAAGCAGACAAAGACCTTCACTTAAGCTGACTGGTACGTGAGCTTTGGGACATAATGGTTCAAACGATATTGGGCACTAATCAGAAAAAATATATGCACCCCTATATTTATAGCAGTGAAACTTACAACAGCTAAGATCTGGAAACAGCTCAAGTGCCCATACGTGGCTATAAAAGCTATGGTACATTTGCACCATAGAATACTATGCAGCTGTAAAAAAGAAGGACCCTAACCCTTTGGGACAACATCGAGGGACATGAAGAGTATTTAAAGCCAAATAAGCCATTCAGAGAAAGATAACTACCACGGGATCTCACTCATCTGTGGAATCTAATGAACAAAATAAACTGAAGAACAAAATAGATTCAGAGACATAGAGTCATGGAACAGACTGACAAATATCAGAGGGAAAGTAGGGGTGGTAGGTGGTGGGTGGGAAGAGAGTAACAGGGGTACTTATATGCATATATGCATAGCCCATGGACACAGACAATAGTGTGGTGAAGGCCTAGAAGGGATGGGTACAGGATGGAGGGGGTCAATCAGAAAAAAAAGGAATATCTGTAACACTTTCAACAATGAAGGAAAAATAAAATAATAATAATCTATATATATATATATAAATATATATATATATATATATTTATATATATATATATGCCAAGCGACCAGAATGATGGAATGACCAGAATGACCAGAACAACCAGCTGCTATGAAACTCACTGTGGTGGCCAACTGGCCTGATTGGGGTTCCCCTTAACCTCCTGCTGCCCCTTCCCCTGGCTGACCCCACGGTGCAAGAATTTGTGCACTGGGCCTCTAATAATAAATAATAATGAATTTGTTACTGTCGATTCTGAAGCATGTCTTGCTTTTATCTGAAAGCAATTCAGCTAAGAACTCTAAAAGACCTAACTAGCAGCCTTAAAGGTTGGATGAGTTAGTATTAATAACACTTAGAGATTTTAAGCATCATTTTCTAATGTACATATGATATATTATGTAAGTTTTTGACACAGTTATTATGTTAACATTCAACACCTCAGAAAAGAAATAAAACGTTTCAATTCTTTAATGTTAAAAAAAAACTTGTTAAAATTAGAAGAGCTTGAAGGATTAAAAAAAATAACAGGACTAAATTTACTCTAAACAAATCACAATCCTTTAATGTCAGAAATGTTTATGTCCCAGCTAATGTCATATTATCCAGCATTGGAACTTGTATTCAGTAGATGATCAAAAAAATAAACATTTTTGGCATAAATTAGTGAATCTGTTGGCTTGAGCAACTATGGAAATACCATATTCTATTCTTGAAACTGTCAGAGAACTATATGACTTCAAAATAATCTTAAAGTGCTGAATTTTACTAAAATTTGTCACCATTGCATTGATTCCATAATGAAACTTAATTTCACTTTGGTAAAATACATTTTATTATTTCCTCTTAAATGCCATTGAACCCTTTTGATCCTATTTCAGTTTTTCCTCTTTGAGCAAAATATTGTACTTACTAAAAATTATTTTTTGCTCTGATATTTTTGATATTACAGTACATTTGTTGAGTCATCAAATGTAAGACTAATAGTCGCTATAGAAATCATTGCTCAAAATGATTTAGTACTTCTAGGAAGTACTAAATGGTTTATAAATGTAAAACAGTTTTTTTTGAAAATTCTGGTGCATTTGTTGAGATTTTACAATTAATACATATGCATCTGGACAGGTCCTGTGAGCAGAATCAGGAATCACCCAATCCACATTCACTGAATATCCTTAAATGCACAGTAATCCCTCTAGGAATTTTGATTAGATTCAAATGGAATTATGTATCCTAGACCTGGGAGTGGGGGGTTGGGAAGGGTTATATTCTAAGAATAATAATGTCTAAATAGAAACAGAGCTAGCAAAACAGAACAATAAATAGAATATTTTAGAAAAAACATGCAAAAATGCACAGATTTGCTATGGAATCTGTAAAACTGAGTGCTATTATTTTAATAGGAGAAGCTACAGGATATTAGGATATTTAAAGCAGTCTTATCAATTCTCATAAGGTATTTAATGTACTAAATGAGGCCAGAGCTGCAATTTACTTATTTAAGAGGCAAGTACTTATTTGTTTAGAAGGATTGATGACACTTAATAAACAGCACTAAGGTCCTAATTAGCAAAAATGTAATTATTTCTGGATCTGATAGCTGCATCTCTTCTAGTTAGCCAGCTGACCAGATACTATCTATCTATGTACCTCCATGTCTATTTTTGTATCTCTGTGTTTATTTGATTTCCTGCTCTCAAAAGGATACACAGTCAATTATTAATTATATTCACTAAAGAAAGGGCCAAAGGTTCAATATTAGAATGATAATGAAGCTTTCTTGGTCGAAATGTGTCTCAAGTAGTTATTTAAGGAAGATGCCTAGCCTCCCTAGAGTTCCTTGCTATTCACGGGAAACAGCAAAGTGTAAAAGTAGGAGCCTGTGTTCTGGAGTCAAATCATGGGCTATGAAATAATGTAAACCTTTACGAGTTAACCTCTGTGCCCGTTCACTTCCTCCTCTGTTAAATGGGAATGAAAATGGCACCTTAGTAATGGGGGTATTATGAGAATCATATGGGATACCACATGTAAAGCACTTAATGTAGAGCCTGATACTCCATGAGTGTCAGAGGATGTTTTATCATCATTACCCACCACACTATCACAAAAACAGGAAGGATAGATTACACCTAAACTTTTAAGTCAGCACTGATGATGTATACACTATTTTACATACAGCTGACCCCTGGACAACATTGTTTGAACTACATAGGTCCATTTAAACCCAGATTATTAAAACAAACAAACAAAACAAAACAAAAAACTACCTATACTATTTTCTCTGAGGTTAGGAGTCCTTGGGGGTAATGGATGATTGTGGGTATTGAAATACACCATTTCATATAGGAAACTTGAGCTCCATGAATTTTGGTGTCCACAGGGGTCAGGGTGGGTCCTGGAACCAATCCCCTGTGAATACTGAGGAAGAATTCATGTAGTTAAGTTTGGGTAAGTCAAAAGTTGTATGCTGGTTTTTTTACTGCACAGGGGTCAGCACGCCTAACCACAACAGTGTGCAAGGATCAACTGTACATCATGTAAGGGATTCAGGACACAAAGATGAACAAATCTTTTTATCTTGTAACTATACTTTACATACCCTTGGTCAATAAATAATTAATTAATTATTTTATTTTTAAAACTGTCTTTTGCTTTTTTTCCCAATTTTTATTAGAAGTTAGTTACGGACTTTCTTTTTTTAAAATAAATCTTTATTGTTCAGATTATTACAGGTGGTCCTCTTTTTTTCCCCCCCATAGCTCCCCTCCACCTGATTCCCCACCCCACCCCATGCCCTTACCCACCGCCACTGTCTTCATCCATAGGTGTAATATTTTTGTCCAATCTCTTCCCGCATCCCTCACATCCTCTTCCCCCTGAGAATTGTCAGTCCACTCCCTTTCTATGTCCCTGATTCTATTATATTCATCAGTCCATTCTGTTCATCAGATTTTTTATTCACTTGGTTTTTAAATTCACTTGTTGGTAGATATGTATTTGTTGTCATTTTGTTGTTCATAATTTTTGTCTTTATCTTTTTCTTCTTCTTCCTCTTCTTAAAGAATACCCTTCAGCATTTCATATAATCCTGATTTGGTGTTGATGAACTCCTTTAGCTTTTTCTTGTCTGTGAAGCTCTTTATCTGACCTTCAATTCTGAATGATAGCTTTGCTGGGTAGAATAATCTTGGTTGTAGGTTCTTGCTGTTCATCACTTTGAATATTTCTTGCCACTACCTTCTGGCCTGCATAGTTTCTGTTGAGAAATCAGCTGACAACTGTATGGGTACTCCCTTGTAGGTAACTAACTATTTTTCTCTTGCTGCTTTCAAGATTCTCTCTTTGTCTTTTGCCCTTGGCATTTTAATTATGATGTGTTTTGGTGTGGTCCTCTTTGGATTCCTCTTGTTTTGGGTTCTGTGTGCTTCCTGGACTTGTAAGTCTATTTCTTTCACCAGGTAGGAAAAGTTTTCTATCATTATTTCTTCTAATAGGTTTTCAATATTTTGCTCTCTCTCTTCTTCTGGCACCCCAATAATTTGGATGTTGGTACGCTGAAAGTTGTCCCAGAGGTTCCTTATACTATCTTCGTATTTTTGGATTCCTTTTTTTGTTTTTTTGTTTTTCTGGTTGGGTGTTTTTTGTTTCTTCATATTTCAGATCTTTGGTTTGATTCTTGGGGTCTTTGATCTACAGTTGAATTTCTGTATATTCTTTATTTCAGAATTTATGCTTAATTTCTGACTGGTCCTTTTCCATTTTTTTTTTTTTGGCATTCTCATTAAGGTCTTTGAAGGTCTCACTTAAAAAAAAAGATATAAATTATACCACAAATGAATATTTTTTAACATTTATGGTTGAATATCAGCTTCTCTGAAAACCAGTGCTTCTCAACTTAGGGCACAGCTCTTTATCGGATGAGCCTCCTGAAGGTTAGGAAATAGTTGCGGTTATCCTGTAAATTCTGATAAGTGTTCTCCAGGTTGCAATCCACGATTCAATACATATTTTCCTTAGAATAGTAGGAATGGGATTCATTGCTGAATGGGATTAACAAGGCAGCCTTGATTGATTGAAGCTTGAGAGAGAAGTGCTAAAGTTGACTCTAAATCTACACAGAAACATGGCCTTCAGTCGGGATAGCCTTTGGGCCCACTGGCATGTCTGCTACTTAAAAATAACCAAATGTGTGGTAGTATAACAAGCCACTCTATCTGTTTTCCTAGAATTCCATATCACTGATATGCTTTCAGAGGTCTAACAAACAGAACACAGGGTTTAAGCACAAAACAATAGCCATAATGTTATCCATTGTTTATTAAAAACTAATTTTATGTCACACACTCTTCAAAGATCATCATCTATATTATCTCAAATATCATAATAGCTCTATAACATTTTTATTATTATGTTCCCTGTCTGTATCATAGAATTGTGCAAGGTTAAATATCTTGCACAGCATTTTACAAGAATATAATAGGAAACCACTATAATTTGAAGTTGTATTAGACTAAAGATTTTAGTTATTTTGAATATGTATTTATTGGAAGGTATAACTTTATGCACCTTATTTAAGTATGCTATTTTTTCTTAATTTATAAAATAGATAACACTAATAACAATTGATTTAGATCATTAAATGGCATTAACAATGCATGATACCCATTATATACTAGATACTCTCTCCAGCTTGGTCAGAGGTGTACTTCCCACTTATTAGGTCACCAGTTGCTTCCTAAGTGAACAAGTTTTTCTACCGTATTAAACAAATAACCATTATCCTATATTGTCTCCTAAATTCTGAAAGTGCAAATATAATCACAGTTCTCTGGGAACTTACTTTCTCGGGGAAGACAACATATTAAATAATCTAATCTCATGGGCAATGAGGTTTAAAGCAGTTGGGCTAAGGGCTGAATAGATTTATTCTACACATAGTTAAACAACAATAAAAACAGTGCCAATATTTAAAAATGAATGATTTAATACAAAAATATGGATTTTTTTCTGAAAAATTATATTTCAGGCAATGCTGAGCTATCTCCACATGGCAACAATTGGCAAGTCTTGAGTGGTAGCTACACTTTTTTACATGTGTCAGGTGTCTTTTGGGTAATTATAGAGGACCTCCTTCTCCTCTTTATACTGGTAGTGCCTGCATAGAAATTTGTGTTCTCAACCCTTGTAAAAGCCTTTCAGTTCTACAGGAGTCAGGCAAGGTCTGGCACAATGTCTACACAGGTAAGTATATACTATGTGTTTATTGAATGAATTAATAAATAAATGACAGAAATCTCTAGGGAAGCACAGTTGTTGTTTTTTTTAATTAACATGTATTTCTTAGATTCAAATACATGTTTTATCAAGTGGCAACTGATCTAAGAAAATGACTGAGTGAATATGAAATTGCCAGCATGAAAACACTTGTGAATAATCAACACATGTATCTTATAGGCCATAGATCATCAACACCATACTTGGTCATCAAAAGCAGAATGTACTTAATCCAGACCTATTAACCTTGTACTTACTATGCTTGAAGGATTTTCATGCATTCCCAGCACTAAATTATGCTTATACTTTGATGCTCTTTCCTAAATTATGTTTTAAGAAAAATAGACAAAATAAAGAAACAGAAAGCAAGATAACATTACTTTTGTAGAAAGAGGAGCAAAAAGCGATAACAAAGATGGATTCAAAAAGACCTAAATCTAAATCCTGGTTCTACCAATTGTGACCAATTAACAATGGGCAAATTATTGACTGTCTCACTAATTTTCTTTTCTTTCCTTTCCTTTAAAAAAAAAGAGATGATACTTAGCTCTTATATTAACTATGAGCACAAATTGTATTGCCACCAAAAAAAAAAGGGGGGGGCAACCAATATACTTGACACATTATGTGCCCCGGAATAAAATATGGTTTTCTTCTTTTCATTTCTTCTTTCTTGCTTACAGTTTTACAGATGTTCTTATTTTGTTTTGTTTTCTGGCTCAGCATTATCCTCTCAAACTCTGCAATCATGAATGTGTAAATAAAAATCCAAAGTTGAACTTTATTTACGTAGTCCCAATTTATATCTGATTTAAATAGTAGAATGCCTACACAATAGCTTTTGAAAGAATAAGGTAACATTCTCTTGAAAACCTTATGTTTTACATGATCTGGCATTTTCTCTTTTTATCAAAACATTGTAAAAGAATAGCATAATATTGAAAAAGGACTTTTTACTTTACCATTTTTTATCTCTCAGTATATAAAAACATATTTGTTCAACATACACACATAATTATGTGTTTGTGTGTCTAAGTATATCTATATATCTATATATAGGTAGATATATAGATATATAGATTTTATATATATATATATATATATATACAGATACACACACACACACACTGGTGGGGGGGGTTCCCTCAGCCTGGCCTGCTCCTCTCACAGTCTGGGAGCCCTCAGGGGATGTCCTACTGAAGGCTTAGGTCCACTCCCAGTGGGTGGCGACTGGATAGATCAGGGGAAGGCACCTCCCCCATCACACACACACACACACACACACACACACACACACACACACACTGCTGCTGCTGCTGCTGGCAGCCACTGTGGCTGCCTGCCCTCGGCCCTCGTGGTTGCCACGGCTTTGTCCGGAAGGACGTCTGGAAGGATGTTTGGCTGTCCAGTCTAATTAGTATATTATGCTTTTATTATTATAGATACACACACACACACACACACACACACAAACATATATATCATCTTAGAGAAAGTTCTAGGCATTTAAACAAGAGCTACAAAGCCAGTATCTTGGCTTCCCTGAAGGATATAAAAGGATATGATTGAACACTTCTTATCTTATTATACTGACCCCATGTTCTCCTGTGCCAAGTGTGTAAATCCCAGCAGTATATTTAAACTCAATCTCATTTTAAGTTTCCTTTGTACTCAGCATGATCCTCATTTTTCACTGTACTGCCCTCATCAGGGCCTTGGTCCAGTCTAGGACACTGCTGCTGATAAACCAGGAGCTGTAATTGAACTTATAATTACATATACTTTAACTCCAACCACAGAAGTGTTACTATAAATGAGAGCAAACAGACTTTCATGCTTTGAAATAGTGGCTGCTCTTAAATAGCAATAACAGCATGCCTATGATAGATGTTAAATAGTAGCATTGTGTAACTAGCTCAACCTCTGACCTTCAAAGAGTAATAAATAATTGTATTAATCATTCTCTATACATTAGCACACCTTTGAAAAGAGCTTTTAGCTAGAGGTGCAAGCATCATCTAGCACAGGGAAGCCCACATCCTGAAACTAACTGGATGCATCTAACCTACAAATATATGGCTGCTTTCTAATAACTGCAAACACATGCACTCATTTTTAGGTGTACCTTTTTTTTTTAAAGCAGGGATTGTTCAACCTGTGTTGAATACAAAGAGTCTAAAGGGCATTTTAGCAGATAAACACAGATTAAGTGAGGGCATTCCAAGTGCACTAACTTCACAGTTTTCTTCTAACGCTTCTTACCCAGCTCCTCCCCAGGAGAATCTGAGCTCTCACAGGATCACCCTGAACCAGACTTCCAGGCACAAAGCTGCCTTCTCCTTTCTGTTCTGTCCTCCTTTGTTCAAACAGCAAGCATGGTTGTACTGTGTCCAAGTGCAACCGCTTGCTACCTAGAAGCTCTTCCCTTCATTTATGCAATAAATATCTGCTGCTTACTGTGTGATAGCTTCCTTCCAGGTGCTGACAATGAAGAACACGTAAAACAAAGTTGAGGACCTCCTGAATCTTTCATTCCAATGGGGAGATAGGGAAAAAAGCAAAAACAAACTGTAATATGCCATCAAGTAATGATAAGTGTTATATTAAAAAAATGTGCAGCCAGTGTGTGCATGCAACATGTTGTGGAGAGTAATTACAGATAAAGTGGAACACCTCTGAGTTGACACTGGAATGACAGGAATGAGTGCAAGACATGGGTCTATCTTGGGAAGAGAAACCAAGCACATGTGGGTCTAAATGTCCTTTCAAGACAATAATGAAGCTATTCAATATTTGCCTAATCAAACAGAGGAAACCATTTTGAATGCGGGAATACATTATTTCGAGTGCTGCACTGATTTTCTAATCAGCATATTTTTTAACATTATAGACATTAACTTTGAAGCAATAGGCTTCCGAGAGGTCTTCAGGGCTTTCGGGGCATCGATAACATCACCATTTTGTGTTTACCTATGTGTGCCCTCCCTGTCTCCGGGATGAGGGTCCACCACTTGTACTGTATGTTTGAAAAGCATAATAGGCCCTAGCTGGATTGGCTCAGTGGATAGAGCATTGGCCTGCAAACTCAAGGGTCTCGGGTTTGATTCCAGTCAAGGGCACATGCCTGGGCTGTGAGCTCGGTCCCCAGTGGGGGGTGTGCAGGAGGCAACGGATCAATGATTCCCTCTCATCATTGATGTTTCTACTTCCTCTCCCTTCCTCTTTGAAATCAACCAATAAATAAATAAATATATATATATATATATATATATATATATATATATATTTTTTTTTTTAATAATAAGCACTGTTTCTAAAGAGGGAAAGTGCCATGTGTATGGAGTGGGGCTCTGAATTCAGAGAGATCTGGATATGAATTCTAATTCTGCTACTCACTACGTGACGCTAGGCATTCCATTGTCTAAATGTGTGTGCCCTCACCCCCATTTATATGTTGAAATCATAATCTCCAAAGGAAATGGTGTTAGAAGATGTGGCCTTTGGGAGTGATTAGGTCATGAGGGTGGAGCTCTTATAAAAGAGATAACACAGAGCTGCCTCTTGCCCCTTCCCCATTTGAGGCTACAGGAAGTCTGTTACTCACCTGGCCATGCTGTCTCCCTGATCTTGGACTTCCAGCCTCCAGAACTATGTTCATAAGCCGCTAGTCTATACTATCCTATCTAATAAAAGAGTGATATGCAAATTGACCGTACCTCCACTACCCCCACAAGCCATGCCCACCAGCCAATCAGGAGTGAGTATCCAAATTAACCCAACCAAGATGGTTGGTGCCACGGAGTGAGCAGGAGGCTTGGGTTTCCCCAGAATGGAGGAAGCCAAGTTTCCTGCACACCCTGGCTGGCCCAGCCTTGCCTCCGCTCAAGGCTACAAAGTTTCAATTACAGAAGATAAATAAATCCCTAGAAAAATGGCTGCAGCCACAGAGCAAGTAGGAGGCTTGGGTTTCCCGGGCAATGGAGGAAGCCACGTTCCTGACCTGCCTCTGCTGAAGGCTGCAAAGTTTCAATTATAGAAGATAAATAAATCCCAGATCCCCGGGGGGCATGGCCAGCCTGCAAACCATCACAAGCCCCTCACCCAGGCTGCCCCACACCCCAACGGAACCCCCACTCTGATCCAGGACACCCTTCAAGGCAAACCAGCTAGCCCACACCCATGCACCAGGTCTCTATCCTATCTAATAAAAGAATAATATGCAAATTGACCGCCACTCTAACACACAAGATGGCTGCACCCAGGTGGTCAAAGATGGCTGCCCCCATGTGGACACAAGATGGCCACCACAAGATGGCTAGCAGGGGAGGGCAACAGTGAGTGGTCAGGCCAGCAGGGGAGGGCAGTTGGGAGGGACCAGACCTGCAGGGGAGGGCAGTTAGGGGTGACGAGGCCTGCAGGTAAGGGCAGTTAGGGGCAATCAGGATGGCAGGGGAGCAGTTAGGCATCAATCAGGCTGGCAGGGAAATGGTTAGGTGATGATCAGGCTGGCAGGCAGGTAGGTGAGCAGTTGGGAGCTAGCAGTCTTGGATTGTTTAAATGAGCAGTTGGACATCCCTTGAGGGGTCCCAGATTGGGGCAGGTGCAGGCTGGGCTGAGGGACACAACCCCCTGTGCACGAAATTTCGTGCACCGGGCCTCTAGTCCTATATAATAAAAAGCTAATATGCAAATCAACCGAATGGTGGAACTTCCAGTCACTATAATGAACACTGACCACTAGGGGGCAGATGCTCAGCACAGTAGCTGCCCCCTGGTGGTCAGTGCACTCCCACAGGGGGAGCGCTGCTTAGCCAGAAGCCAGGCTCCTGGACTGCGAGAGGGTGCAGGCCGGGGTGAGGGATCCCTTTCCCCCAAATTTCATGCACTGAGCCTTTAGTTTTGGTATATGGGCCTGAACCGACTAAGACAGGGCAGGCTGCTCACATTACTTGACCTTCACTATTATGTCATAATGAGAGGCAAACTTCCTCAGGGTTTTTCTGGAAGGATTTCATGAGGTCAGATAGACAATGTGTTTGTGCCCTGCTTAGCATTCCAGAGGAGCAAGGGAGACCATAAATGGTGGGTGTTTCATGCCTTATTCCATATATCTTTTACAATAGCCCAATTCATCCAAGAGCAAATGAAAGTTATGCAAAATTAAGTAATTTCCCCAAGCTCTCATGATAGAAGTAGGGAGCTAAACTTCAAATCTAGGACCTTTCCAACCACAGCCACCTGTTTTGTTTTTGCATTTCTGTTTGTTTTATGTTACCTCTATCACTTCACCAACAATAAATGCCTTTGATTCTTTTATTTTTTTCCTCACTTGTTTGCTATACCTAATCACTCTCTAAGTCCCAGGTATTAATTTTGTTTTGCTTTAGAATGGCTCTCTTATCAATCCATTGATTTCCATTCTCACCACCAGCATCACAATTCTGACACCACCATATAATAGAAATAGAATGACATTCAAATAAGCCTCTTTTGTTTTCATTTCCGTCTCTAGCCCCAAATTAGTTTCTCTGCATCACTTTGAGAGCAACATTCACTGACTCAAAACCAAGTACAACAGCAAAAATAATATAGACTAATTCCATTCACCCCAAATCAATTCCCAGGTGAGGTGGATTGGATTTTCCTCATATATGAACCTTCTCTATTGTCTCTTCTGCAAAGGTTTTCTTTAAGATCCTTTACACTAGAATGCTCCCACATTAAATGTTTGGGAAGGAAGTAGAGCACCTTGTTTGCAAGTAAGATCTGGTTTGTCTTGTTGTTATTATTACTACTAGTATCATCATCATCATCATCATTATGGAACCAAATGAAGCTACATTTTGCGTAGCTGACAAGTCAAATGACTTTTTAAAATTTGATTACTCTTTTTGTACTCATATGCGGTTAAATAGATTGTCAGATAAAATATGAAAAGAAGTATCTATTGTATAGTAGTGTAGCGTAAAAACAGAAACAATAGGTTAAACATCCCCTTTCACACAGCAACTTTTTTCTCCTACCATTCCCAATGCTAAGCAACCCATTAGTGCTTCCTTCCTCACAGTAGTTACCAACAGATATTCGTTTTTCTATTCATTTCACTGCCTCCACAAAGACCGTCAGTTATAAAGACAATCAAATGAGCAGAAAAACGAATATCTGTTGAACTGCAAGGCCTTTGAGAGCAGGCGTAATGTATTAATCCTATCTCTGCATATGTAATTGCTATATTCCTATGCAAAGAAACTGTGATTTGAAAACTGGCAGAGAAGGTATTTGAAATGACAGGATGACTGATAAAGAAAAGATTGGTGTAAAAACGCTATATATTTTTTCAATTTAATTTTTGTTATTTCTGAGTCTTTCTTTTACAACATTTCTAATGACACAATTTGAAAGAAAAATCCGTTAACTTTTTCATTTCCCTTCATGCCTCTTACCTCTCAATAAACTCCTAAGAAGAAACCCACTTTGCCCTAACCCAGTGGTCAGCAAACTCATTAGTCAACAGAGCGGCAAACTGCGGCTTGCGAGCCGCATGTGGCTCAAGAGCCGCGGTTTGCGACCACTGCCCTAACCGGTTTGCCTCAGTGGATAGAGTGTCGGCCTGCAGACTGAAAGGTCCCAGGTTCACTTCTGGTCAAGGGCATGTACCTGGGTTCTGGGCACATCCCCAGTGAGAGGTGTGCAGGAGGCAGCTGATTGATGTTTCTCTCTCATCGATGTTTCTAACTCTCTATCCCTCTCTCTTCCTCTCTGTAAAAAAAATCAATAAAATATATTTTTTAAAAAAAGAAGAAACCCACTTTTTTGAAAGTTCCTTATAGACATGATCACAGTGGGTTTATAGATAAAGAAAAGCAAGCTCCCTACTGTCTTACATTTTCTAACATTTTCAGGTAATTATCTGAAACAGACCTTGTCAGGGCAGAATCCACTTCCTGGAATCTGGCTTTTGGACAGAATCCAAAAGCAAAGGGACCAAAATAAGGAAATCAATTCCTGCCAACAAGTGCCTGAAAAGCTCCAGCTAAATGAACTGATGCAATCTCAGCGCAGGACTCACAGGCGGGAACAGAGGGGGAATTCTCATTACTCCTGAATCTTCAGGAGCCAGAAAGAGCTGGAGGGAAGCACTCCAGCAGTGCCAGCTGGTGGAAGTCAAAGATTACTGATAAGACAGAGGCCAGAGAAGTGCTCCCTTGCTTCAGCCTGGGTGATGTGTCTCACACTGTTTCACCAGGCCCCAGTGACAGGAACTCAAGGCACCACTATCAATCTTATTTGCCCCCCAAAAATAGTGAAATACAGGCAAGAAATTGGAGCGATTAGATAGATAAATTAAAAAAAAAACACACACACATACACACAAAAACACAACCTATTTAAGCTTGTGGCCTGCACTCCAAATCTATCAACATGTTGCAGGAAAAATTCTAGTGTTTATCAGAATGGATACAAGCATGCTATAGTCATCTGACAAAAGAAAAGCCTTCTCAGCAGTTCCTAAGAATGGTAAGGGAGAAACTGCAGAGGAGGCAAGATTTCTCTCACAATGTTAACCATCTCGGATAATATAAAAGACAAGCATATCTCCTGCCATTTCACTGTATGGCTGCACATGGCACATGGTGTATAGCTAGCTCACATTTGCAGAGGCTGATATATGTTGAGAAGAAAGAAGAAGATAATCAACAGGAACGATAAACAATTTGTTCTGTACATCTGGAGCTCTGGTCTTAAAAACCTGTTCTTTTTTTTTTTTTTTAACTTGCAAAACCGTATACAGATATATTTCACACAGCAATCTAGTGAATTATAAAATTATTCTGAAATCAGAAGTATTGGGAAGAAATCGGTGTTCTAAAACAATTGTGGAGAAATTAACTAAATATGCTTCAGCTTAATTAAATTCATGTAGATTCAGTTTTTTTAATGTGTTGGAGAACAAGAAGATACATTCATTACTTTTCTCTTAAGGTAAGAGAAGCAATCTATGAAACATGCATTAAAGTTTGCTAATCAAGGTCAGAATTTGCTGTTACGTGTAAGTAGTTTCAGAGAATTAGCATAACTTTGGTATAATACTCTCCACTTATTTAAAGGTTATGTAAATCAGGATAGGCTAGAGTAGGATGCAGAAAATAGCCTTGAGAGCTTAGTAATTTAAAGCAAACTATGGCATATTCCTCCCTTATATTACAAATCGATCACAGGTCAGCTAGAGACTGCTCTCTGCTGTGCTTACTTTGGAATCTTAGTTGATGGAGCAACTACTACCTATAACAGTTCTGGTTGCCATGGAGAGACAAAGAAAGAGTTTTGGGCAAGCTCACACAAGCAATTTTTGTCTCCAACTCAGCAGGAAGAACACCCACTTCTGCCCATAATTTATCATGTACTATTCACAACGGACCATCTAACCGCAAGGGAGTCAGGAAGCACAAATATCAGAAGTAGCCAGCCTTTATTAAGGTCCAGCTAAGTTGGGGAGGTGCTTTCCCCTCATTGCATAATTTTAATACATACACTCTAGCAGGTAGGTGTTGTTAAGGTTCCATTTAGCTTACTAAATGAATCTGAGGTTCATATAATTTCAGACGCTTTCTAAAGCAAAAAGCCATTACTGTCTGACAATGGTCACCGTCCTTGCCTCTATGTCGTACTACTGATTTTGCCATTAGGGCCCAGGTACTATTTAATCCCTCGCATTCAAAGCAACAACAAGATGCATGCTGCATGCATACAGCCACTTCAAGGTGACTTGGTACTTTTATATAACAAAATGTTTGTGAAGAAAGTTAATGGTATAGAGCTAAAATATAGTTTTAATCATGTATTTACAGAAAAGGAAAGAGCAGCCTTAACTTTGGAAAATTTGGATGATCTTTGTGCTCATTACAACCCCCAAATATACTACAAATAGGTGGTAGAACGACAGAGAATATGATGGATTGACAGGATGTTTATATAGCATCAAGAGTCTATAGGAAAACTGGAGAGGGAAAACATTTTGGCATAAATTATTCAACAGAAAAAGAAATATAATAGTCTACCCTTAGAATTTCCTCCTTTGTCTTTTTTCTTTGCTTGGCTAGTTCTCCAGGCCTTGGTGTTAACCTCAGAAAATAGTCCCATCTGATCCCAACTGTTAAAGTGCTAGAGACCTCTGTTGAGCAGCATCTTCAAAATTACCAAGTGTGCTTAGTATTGGAAAACAGTAGACTGGAAAATTACAGGTTGGTTTCCATAGACCCTTTTTACAACTGTAGTTGGTAAATAAACAGACCAACTCATTCTATGGCAAGTGGTTTCTCTAAAAAATCTCTGATCACAAAAACAAAACTGTACAGCAAAATTTAAATCCTATTTATTCCTTCCTAAAGGACTACATTTAACAATCAGCCTGAGTACCAGTACAAGAGCCTCAAATATTTTCTAGATTTAATATAAGTATTATGAGCAGAGAAAATTATTTAAGTAATAAAATAACAAGGAATAACTATTTTTAAAAACCTAATAATCACTTAGTGCTTTTATCACATCAAATGCATTAAACTTCTTTGAAGTGAAGTCTTTTCATCATAATGCGATAAATTAAATATCTGTTCCTTATAGAATGTGATTCTGCTACACTAGATTAAAATCAAATCATGAGCAAAATCAATTTTACTTACAATAATCTTAGCCTACTGAGACTCTGGTCTAGCAATCACAATAAATGTCTCTCCCACTCATAGTTTTTCTCTGCAGGGTTAGACTTTCCCAAAAGATACAGTTTATTGATCTTTCACACTTTTTCAATGTATTTTGTTTCATTACTTTGAAGGTAAACAAACAGCACACATTTCAATAATTTCTTAGGATATTTGAAGGAAAAATCTATACGTGTGTATGTGTGTGTATATGTGTGCATATGTCTGGAAATAATAGGTGGATCACATAGATAATTAATATGTATATCCGTAAGGGATTTATTAATTTGAGAGAGAATGATAAATATTTAAATAGCTGTATTGGAGGAATTGTGCTGACATTAGATCACAGGATTACTTCTCATATAAAAATCAAAGGACTTGGTATCTTGTCAGAAAACTGGAATAGAGCATGCTTACATGATGTTAATCATGTATTTAATCATTCTTTTATTGCAAGTCCACTAACTTATGACAGATACAATGAACAGAAAAACATGAACATATTCTTGCCACACAACTGAGCTTTTTCAAAGGAGAGCAAGAGTTTAGCTATGTTCATTAAAAAAGTTTTTTATTTGTCTAATTTTAAAATAATACTGGAAAACAAGTAATATTTTACTTAAAAATAATTATTCTTTCACAACTTATGTTCAGTTGTCTAAAATTAGACTCTTGTTTTAGATATTAACTGAACTTCAACTCCGATATAACAGTGAGATAGAATTGAGTTTGGAAGCTGCACAGATAACTATTACATATATCATACTACATATATGATATATGTAATAGTTATCTGTGAAGGCTAAAAATCCCACTAAATTACCCATGGTTTAGAGACAATACAACTTTAAAATAAAATTTTAGTTTTATACATCAAAAATTTCACTAGTGAATGTTCTTAACCACCACTGTTGCTTTAGCAATTTAGAAATCATGACTCAAATAACTGATATGAAAATTAGAAAGCCTCATGGTTTTGAGGGGCAGAGCAGGCTTTAACACACATGCCTCATATTCTTTCACGTGCTTTAAAAATTATTTTTCTCTTATCATTCCTTTCATGGTACTTTAATTTTATGCTTAAAATAAAGATAATTATTACAGCATATATTAATTTGAATATTTAGGCATCAAGTTTGGGAAATTAAAATCAGTATATGTTTTGAAAGACTAAAATTCCACTGATAAGAAGTCATGGTTAGAAAAAAAGCATCAGTCTCCTATATAGCTTGTAAAAGTACAAACGAATACAAACGTTTTGAAGGAAATTATGGCTCTAAGAATGACCTATTACAGTATATTTCCCTTCATGAAGCACCTCTATCTTAAGAAAAGTATTTCTTTGAATAATATAAGACGTGTACTCAATGATGTAAAGGTTAAGGGTTTTTCCTTACAGAATTTAAAAAATGGAAATGATATATTTGTACATTTTTAGCCTATCAATTCAGTAGAATACTTGGTAGTCATTAAAAAGCAGTCATCATAAATGTGGGTCAGTCAGTTTTAAAACCCAAAGAGAAAATATGCTTCAACTTAAGCCACATATGCAGAAGTCTTCTTTTTTTTTTAACCCTTTACTATTGAAAATATTACATATGTCTTCTTTTTCCCCATTGGCCTCTCCCAGCCCACGCCCACAGCACAGCACAGGCCCTCACTCCCCTATTGTCTATGGCCATTGGTTATGTTGAGCTGCATGCATACAAGTCTGCAGAAGGCTCTTCTTCTCTCTTTCTTTTTAATGAGACTTAAATGACTGGGATAAATACTTACCAGTAATCTTAGAGGAAGCCTGTCAGGCAGAAAAAATCATTGCTATTTATTACATTATTTTAAAATTCTGGAGATTTTATCAGTGTTTTTCTTACTGAAGGAATAACAGGTATAGTTAATATGAAATAGAATAGGCCACTTCTTAATTTTCCGTATTAGTATACTCCTAGTAAAATTTTTTCCTATATGACCAATTTTAATGTGTCTGATTTTGCTGCAGTTTGTTTGAGGTCATACAAAATTTACCTAATCAGATTATAATGATGTGTTCTTATAATGTTCCTTGATGGGATTCGGGACACACTACTCCCAAAATATAGCATGTTGGCACACAATACTTTAAGCTGAAGAAGTTCGAGAAAAACAGCAGAAGGAGAAGGTTTACTCTGACCTTCCTCCACCCTCTCCCTGAAGTAGGTCAGAAAACTCTCCTGTCAGAGGAGCATCCTTATCTCCAAGGAGGAAGGGATATTAAGAAGAATCAGAATAGACAGGCCTTACTATTTTATTTCTCATCTACACTCACACTCCTTGGCCTATCCGATGTCTTCACAGCTGCCCGCTCTTATTTAAAACACTCAGGTCTGTTTTTACAATTTTTCATTTCCTTATGAAAGCTCCCATGTCATGTGAAACATATTAAATAAGTATGTGTGTATTTCTCCTACTAATGTATCTTTGTCAGTTTAATTTTCAGATCCAGCCAGAGACCCTAAAAATGGGTGGAGGAAAACATTTTCATCTTTACAACTTCACCACTATTTTCAGAACAAACACAACATATCCATATTAACTACATGAATCTAAACCCTCAATAGCAGTGTTGTCTATTAGTGGTGTTGGACTCTGCTTCTGAGAGTGATAAATGACCAAGGCTTGGAAACCAAGTAGGGCTGTCATGCTTGCCAGGCTTATCTGCTACTTTTCCTCTTCTCCTTTTTTTCTTTTTAAAGGATTCCCACCAACATATCTTCATGCATATTTCTAGCCATTCTATTTTATATTGTCCTTCAATTTAATTGTGGGAGAAGATGTCCTTGTTAATGAGCAGAGAAGCAAAATTGCAACTTCCGTTCTAAACCAGGACTGTCTGGTGGAGGTATGTAAGCCACATATCTAATTTTACATATTTGAGCAGCCTTATGGTACATTAAAAAGGATAGGTAAAATTAATTTTAATGATGTACTTGGTTTTACACAATGCATTAAAATATTATTACTTCAACAAGTAATCAATTTAAAATATTTTAATGACATCTAGACAGTGCATGTGTACTGTCTTAGAATTATTGTGTTTTACACTTGGAGCACATCTCATTTTGGACTAGCCACATGCCAAGTGCTCAGTTGCCAGAGGTAGTTTACAGCTACCCTATTGGACTTCAGTCTTTACTAATATAAAAGGGTCATCTCTCTTCTCAAAGTAGCCATGTGTTTTGTTTTTTTTCTTTTAACTTTATTTTGTTTTCTGAAGAAAAAATAAATTAAAGAATAAACAAAGATCAACAAAGCTAGACCAAACTAAACAGCAATAACACACACACATACACACACACACACACACACAAATACTTGAGTGTATTCACTTCTCAGGCAAGAGAATGCCTGGCAATGAAGATGTGTGTGGTGTGTAGGTCACTGATTTAGGAAAAGAAGTCCAAGGTTTTAACTGACAGGCCTATGGGAGGCTGGGGAGGGGCAGTTTCATGCAAATAATGTTAAATAAAAATGGAAAGCTATTTCCTGGGATAGGATTAAGTACCTTAAGTCTCTGTATTATTTAAATGCAAGAATCCCTTGGTTAGAATAGTCTGAAAACTATCAGTGACTTCCAGTAAAATTCAGGCATCCTTAATTCACTCAAAGTTCATAGTTCTTTTCTTGGTTTCATTTGGTTAGAACCAGTTGTGGTGACATAACATTCAGTCTTGATAGCTCCTAGGCAAATACCTGTGCAAGCAGCACGTATTAACTGTGCAATAGAATAACCCAAGGAAGCAGTGAGTACAAAACAATGCTAATTATTTTCCAGTTTTATCCAGCACTGTTGCAAACAGTAGTATTAATAAAATAATACATATGTAATAAATATTACCTCATTTAATTTTTTTAATCTTTCAAGTGCTAGGAAAGAGGATATTCTAAAACATAATTTTTAGGTAAATCTTATTCATTAAACATTTATTTTTCCAAAAAGTGGTTATCAAAAATAGCTAGCTTAGAATGCCACCGGGAATATGTATTATGCTAAAAGCTGGATATACAAAGATGCCTGATATGTGTTCTCTATCAAGGTATGGAAAAAAAGAACTAAAATTTATTGTGTAGAAAATTAGGAGCTACATGTTTATTTCATTTAACCACAATGTCTACAAGCTTTTAATATTATCTCCATTCCACATGTGAGGGCACTGAAATTCTGAAAAATTAATAGTTTGTCCCCGTTTCTAAAGATAAGTGGCAATATCAACATTAGAAAAGTTGCTTTTGATCCTAAACCTCAAACTCATTTCTAAACAGCATGTTGATTACAGATTAGAATCTTCTAATAAAAAATGTAAAGCAGAAAAATGACCTTTCAAATATTGTCCAAGTGACACATTTTACTCATTAATAACTATACATGTGAAAACACTAACTACAACTAATTTAAACTATCCTAACCTGTAAACATACGAAGGACTAATCCTATCAGAATATGTCATATCTTACTTTCTCGTCATCTTCTTAAAATAATTGAACCCATAATAGTAAGTCATTGAATTTAAAACTTTCATTCTATTTTAAGGTCTCTAAACAACATTTAGTTGCAGGTTAAAAAATAAAACAAAAGGGCCAAAATGAAGTCTCTTATGCTAAGCCCTATGTCAGTGGTTGGCAAACTCATTAGTCAACAGAGCGGCCAACCACTGCCCTATGTCATCAAACCATGACTCAATTACAGTTTCAGCTCTCCCAGAAGTGGAATCTTAACTAAGCAGGAATCTCCTGAACAGCAAAAGTTAGGAATTTTCTTGATAGACCATCCCCATACCCCACAGAAAATTAATTTTGCAAAAACCAACCTGCTTTTTTTATTATTATTATTATTATTATTATTATTTACCAAATATAACTCCCCTTTTCTTACTCCTTTCTACCGATAAAAGTCTTTCCTTTTGTACAGCATTTCAGAACTCCTTTCTATCTGTTGGACAGGATGCTGCCAAATTTGAATCAATTTTTACTCGCATAAACTCTTAACATTTTTAATATACCTGTTTACCTTTTAACGTTTCTGGTCAGAAGAGGGATGAGAAGGAGACTCCAACAGCCAGGAGCAGTGAGCAAACAGGCATAGGAACCTGTTGAGCCCCACAGCTTGCTGCTTTCTAGATGCTTCTGGAGGTGTTGAGTACGTCCCTTCTGATCCTAGCAATGCAGCTTTTGCTTATGAGCTTTCAGACTTTGAGCATTTCTTTTTCTTTTTTTTACTGGATCTGACTTACATAAGCGTAACAGGCTCTGGGGTAGGACTGAATCTAATTTAGAACTGGACTGAGTCCAGGGTAAGACTGGTCCCAACTTAGAAACTGGGTTGAGTCCAGTGTGAGTTTTCAGGTCAGTAAAATTATTTTTTTAAGCCTAAATAATCACTTTAACTTTCCCAAAGACTATTGTACCTTGAATTACAGTGGCTACAGTAGAGAACTTTTAAGTAAATAAGCTTATCCATTTACTAGGTGCCCTATAGAATAAGGGGTCTCAAGCAAGCACTCACCATAAAGGGTAGAAAAAAATTATATTTCTTTCTCTATATTGGCTGGTGACTAGGATGAGACCCACTGGGAGACACCAATTGTCTTAGAGCCCACAGATGGGATCCTGGGAAAACTGCTGAAACCAGCAAAGGGTGAGAATTCTTATCAAAGTTCGCTCTTCCAGATCTGTGGTGCCCCTTCCTTTCCAAATTCAGATTGGCAGGAAAATGCATTTGAAAGATTTAGATATGTGAATTGTGACTTGTGAATTTGCTTTCAGGCACCCATTGGTTGTTCATTCTTTCTCTTCCAGAGCCCCTAGTGCCTCTTGTTTGAATTGTTGTGTGTCCTGAGAAGCTAGCTTAGCAACAGTCAGGTCGGGTGCTTCCAATATATATCTGTACAGAAAAGTGGGTTGCACCCCATTTGAAGCTAGGGTCTTGCTGATTGTTGCCAGCTCTCCGGGGACTTTTCTAACTCCTTTTTTTTTGTTATCAGAGAGTGTCTCTGGATATTGGGAGATTAGTATTCTATACACCCTTTTAGGGAATGTTTCTTGCTTCCAAATAGCTGTTCAATACTGCTAGGAATATTTACTGCTTGTCTCAGCTGAAACCTGGAGTCCCTGGTCCTGTCAGCCCCACTGGGGGTAGGAGGGTGTGGCACTTGCTGGAATCCCAGTCCTATCAGCCTGGCTTCGGATGGGCCTCTGGCCGGGGAGGGCAGTTGGGGGCAATGAGAACAGCAGGGGAGGGCATTTGGAGGTGATCAGGTCAGGCCAGTAAGGTGGGGGGGCAGTTGGGGGCAAGCAGGCCGGCAGGCAGAGTGGTTAGGGGCGATCAGGCAGGCAGGCAGGTGAGCGGTTAGGAGCAGCAGTCGTGGATTGTGAGAGGGATGTCCAACTGCTGGTTTAGGCCTGATCCCACAGGGACATCCTCCGGCTGCTGGACATGCCCCATCCCCTGAGGGGTACCAGATTGGAGAGGATGCAGGCCTGGCTGAGGGACACACCCCCTCCCCATGCACGAATTTCATGTACCTGGTCACTAGTTTTCTAATAAATATCTCAAATGACTGCAAACATCCTTTCTTTCAAAAGATATCATTTAATGAAAATAATATCATATATGATAGTAGTATCTTTCTCCATTCTCAAATTACTCCAAAATCCCAAATAAACAGAAGTGAGTTAAATGTAGGAGCAACCTTTTTATTTTGCTAGAGAAATACCAACCTTTTTATTTTATTTTGGTAGATAAATACCAACCTAACAGAAAATAAATGTAAAATACCATTCAATTTGCAATTGTTATTAAATTATATTAAAATATTTTATAATTAATGATCTACTAATTCAAAACAAACTTCAATCAAAATCATAGGGTAACAGAATTACACTCTGACTAAGAAGATCAGGCTAGTTTCAAGCCTGCTTAGCTCTCTCTTACTTCCCAGTCAGTCCATGCTGAGAATGAGCAGCTTGATCTCATGCTAGTGATTTTCAGACCCTATAATAGACCTTCTCCTTTCTTTCTGAATTTGCTTTTTTCAGACCGCAGAACTTTTTCTGGTAAAGAAAACATTACAATCATTTACTCTGAGGAAATTTCATCTGATTAGATTGTTGCCTTTTTACCCTTATGGAGGCTAGTATAAACAGTACCAGTGGGGAACAGAGTTAAGCAGATCAATTGATAAAGAATCCATGATGCTACTTGCTCCGCTGCTCTGAAAAATCCTGGAATTGTCAAAAGAAGGGCATAGTCAGAAGCATGTATTGGGCACGTGAATATCTTATCCTTACTGTTACATCAAGTAAAAGACTGAAAACCTTTTCTGACAGATATCATTAAACTTCCCTCCATCTTTGACATTAGTATTTTTAAATATATATTTTTTGAATTCAGAGAGGAAGAGAGAGGGATAGAAACATCATCGATGAGAATCATGGATCAGCTTCCTCGTGCATACCTCCTACAGAGGATCGAGCCCTAAACCCTGGCATGTGTCCTGACCCGGGAATCAAAATGTGTCCTGCTGGTTCAGAGGTCAACACTCCACCACTGAGCCACATTGGCTGGACCATCTTTGACATTCTGAGATCCAGAATGCTTTGAGCGAATTCTGTGTAATTGGTAGGTTCTTGGTTTTTATCAGCCCTGTCTCCCACTTTATGAATATTAAAAAAAGATGGAGTGGATTATCAATACAAAAATATTCATTTTAAATAAAATATGATTGTTTTCCATGTAGAGGTTTTCAATGGCCATATACCTGTACTTTGATTTATAATGGATTACATTAAGATATATTTGCCTCTTGATTTCGTGTATCTACAAAGGTAAGTTTAAAGGTAACAATCACAATACTTAACCTCCATCTGATGCTAAATATTGCCAAGCATAACTTGTGAAAAAAGAGAGGCTCATTTTACCTTCACAGGTTCAAAATAAAAAAGGGGGGATGGGTGAGTAACTTAAATCTGCCAGCAGATATTATGGGTTTTCTGAAATCAGTAACATTGAATGTAAAGAGAAGTAGACAGCCTTTTATTGTGAGGTGTGAGAAGTATTAACACCTTTACTATTTTTAAACTTCTCTTCAGGCTCACAATTGTTTCAGCAATCTACCTGCTGTGCTTGTTTATAGTGATTACACAGAACAAGCAAAACAATTGCTTTATGTTGACACTTTCCAATCTCATCTAAGCATGGCAATTGCCACTGATTAAATTATGCAGAGGCCTTGGAGAACTCATTATGTTCAGTGTTAATGTATATTTCCTCTTTAAATTATGCATCTTAATAACTCTCCATTTTACAAAAAACCACTGTGGTTTAAAGTAGCTATTTCTAATTATTTGTTTAATTTAACTCTTGAATGCAAAATATAATAATTTAATTTAAATTGTTTGTCTTTACTTTTTACTCCAAACACTGGTACTCAAATTCTATTTTGAATATTGCCAATGCTAAAATGCAGATTTTCTGACCCTACTTTACAGAGATTCTTATTCAAAAGAACTGGAGCAACCATCTATATACTTTTATCAAGTGTTTAAACTCGAGGTAGTTTGCCATATATTTGACAAAATCTGAACTCTCAGATCTAAGTATCTTTCTGCTACTTTTCCAAACAAAAGGCCCTTTCTCTTTACAGATTTTTCCATTCTCCCTGCCCAGAGCCCTATATAGGGGCATAATGGAGAAAATAAGAATAGCCAAATTATTTAATAATGATAGACCATTCAGATTTAATTAATTAGTAAGCCCATTTTCCTAACTCATGCCAAACCACTGGCAGTGATTTTTTTTAAACAAAATGAAAAGCCACCACTTTCTAAATCATAAAATGTGAAACATAAAAGGCTAAACTCACTAAATATTATAAAAAGCCAATGGGTATCACTGTGTAATATAATGTTTTACTTTTAGATTGTCAAGATTTTAAAAATTTAAAACTGATCATTTCTCCTCTTGGAAAACCTTGGTAGGGCTTCAAATTCACACAATGACAAAAGAGTCATTTGAAAATATCTATCAAATGTAAAATCATTATAATCTTTTATCCAGTAAATTTGCTCTTAATAACATTCCTACAAAAATAAAACAAATTTATTAAAAGAAATATAATATTGGGAACTAGCTATTAGTTATAAGAAATAAGAAATATTAATCATGTTCTGTTAACCACGTTTGTTTTGCTCTGGTTAAAGAAAGCACATTCTAACCTGGCTGGGAGTTATATTCCCTGGGACATGGGAACTAACATCAGAATGCAGTCCATCCTCCTGTCCCAAGAACGGCCTATTCTATGTAAAGATTTACAACCTTGTGGCTAAAACAATCTAGTCTTGAAGGCACCTGCTCTTTACAACCCCCAGACCCTATTGCCTGTAATCTGGTCTAGGGGTGCCCGCCCTCAGCAACCCCCCCCCCCCCGCAGCCTACATGACTTGTAATCTGTCATGATTATACCATGCCTACTTTCCCATGCCCATAATTCCTACTTTCCCACACAATTTTGTCCTTCTACCAATATAAGCAGCTTGTTTTTAGGGAGAGGCAGAGCAGATTTTTGTGGATGACCTGCTGCTCTCCCATACTGCTGGCATTAATGGAATAAACACTCATATGTGATTCAATCCTGTCTCTGCTTAATTGACTCAAGTAGTGACAGGCAGCCTGGACCCCTTGGTTGTCCAGTTACATATCAAGACAAACTATTCAATAGTAAGAGAAATGCTTAAAAGCATAGGTTGAAAGCCCTGTTACCACATAAATCTTAATAAAATGACCAAAGTTATGATATCATTCATTTAATTGAATTCCTAGTGAAAGATATTTTGCATAAAACGTATTTCAGACCATTGAGTGAGTTCCTCTGAGCAATCTAGAAGTGACTGCCTGCCTGTGAGTTTTTATCCTCATCAAGTTATCAATTCCATGTTGTAGACAATAGAAGGTGAGGTTCTGCATGTTGAAATCTAAGGAGCAGAGAAGGAATTTCTTTTGTTACATACTTCCAAAAGTAGTAGTGACATCATGGTAAATATTTCAAAATTTCTACTAAGTGGCATGTGTTCCATTCTGTAATAATACATGTACTGGGGGTTAGGGGAGGTAGGGGGAGGTCAATGGGGGGGGGGGGGAAGGAGACATATGTACTACTATTTGTAATACTTAAAACAATAAAAAAAAACAATGAAAAATAAGTTAAAATTAAAAATAAATCTAGCCATAACCAGTTTGGCTCAGTGGATAAAGTGTCAGCCTGCAGACTGAAAGGTCCCAGGTTCAATTTCGGTCAAGGGCATGTACCTTGGTTGCAGGCACATCCCCAGTGGGGGGTGTGCAGGAGGCAGCTGATGTTTCTCTCTCATTGATGTTTCTAACTCTCTATCCCTCTCCCTTCCTCTCTGTAAAAAAAAAATCAATAAAATACATTAAAAATAAATCTAAATATTATACTGCAATAGAAATATCTGTTAAGTGCTGGAAAGTTTGAACAATGCATACTAGGTTATTCTCAGAAGCCAATAGTTTTGGTTCATTTTTGTTCTTCTAACAAAACAAAAAATTATTTTGAAATAATGGTTGACCACTTTCAAAAAAAAATTGTAAATTTTCTTGAAGAAAATGACTTGTTTTAGGAAGGAAGGAAGTTAGACATCAGTGGTGGGGTGGGGCCTGCCCTGGGACCCTGAACAGGGGTCATTCCAACATTGTTTTCATATTGCCTCTCTATGGGCAGCCCAGCAGTCTTAGATTCCTGGAAAAGGTGAGAAAATCCCCATCCGACGAGCGCGTTAGGAGCGCGTTTCCCACACGTGTCCACAGCTGAACCTATTGGGCCCTTTTATGGGCCTGGCCAGCACCTGGGCTCCCAAGTTCCCTGTGGATCCCCAGTGGCTCCTGCAGGTGGGTGGGCGCATGGACTGCAGCTCCCCCCCACACACACACCCGTGGTGCTGGTACCTGGCCCGAGGACACCCACAGCTCAGCCAGCACTTACCAGGAGGCACATACCCCATAATAAGCCTACATGTACAATCTCTGGGGAATGGATGAAGCACAGACACTCAGGGTAACCGGGATGAGCATGATATGGCTGCCAGGCTCCTGGAACTCTGCCTCCAGCATCGAGATCAAATCTTATCCCTTACCGATTGACCAGGAGCTACAGAAGAAGGCAGCAATATAAAAATGGCCACATGGTGGTGACTGACAATCAGGGTAAAAAGTCAGAGCAATGGATCTGAAGGGTGGGGGCGCGGTTGAGAGAGCACCCTGCCCTCCAAGATCCCCAAATTTGTATTGATCACCTCTGAGCATCTCTTACCCAGTTCTGGGCGGTGGAAAGTATCCAGCATGGCCCAAGGTGTACTCCAGGGAACCTCCCAGCCAGCAAGGCACAACCCTGGCCACAGAAGGGACATTTGGAAATATTTTTTCAGGAAGCTGCTGGGAGGAGGACAAACTCCCCACATGACTTCCTAGCTGCTCACGGGGACATGGAAACTCCCCGGGCACATGGTCATGGGCTCCTGATTTCCTTTCAATGTGCACGAATCCATGCATCAGGCCACTAGCAGTTATAGAACCCTCTTCTGTCAGTAATCCCTGAATGAAAATGAAAGTCTCCACCCAGAAGACACCTCATTTGAACCATATAATCCAGGAGTTTGCAGCCAATGTCTCTCTCA
This sequence comes from Corynorhinus townsendii, assembly GCA_026230045.1. Classification (NCBI taxonomy): domain Eukaryota; kingdom Metazoa; phylum Chordata; class Mammalia; order Chiroptera; family Vespertilionidae; genus Corynorhinus; species Corynorhinus townsendii. Next base: position 70,139,562 of record JAPDVU010000003.1, on the reverse strand, counting down.
ACTGGCCCACTCCTTGCTTGGAGTGTATCTTCAATAAATCACACTTTGCTTTACTTTCATTTTCCTTGACCTTAAAATCTTTTCTGCCTTGACGAGTTGAACCAAGGTCCCAGAGGCAACTATGATCAGTAACACATCTACACAACTACAATTAAAAAATGCTCAATTGATTCTCTGAGAGTCACATAGAGCAGCCAATCTCCAGGCTTTAGGCACCCAACAGTCACACAAGGAGCTTGTTAAAATTGCAGATTCCTGTACACACATGCCCACATGATCTGTGGTGAGACCTAAGGATTTCAATATTTATAAAGTATCCAATGTTATTCTCATGCAAGTTGACTGGGAATCACAATTTGAGAAAGGGTACTCCAGAACAAAGTTGAACCTGATGGGTCTGGAAACTTATCCTACTATTACTGATTACCTCCTTTAAACATAGTTCATCTTTAATTATCTTAGGATAAAACTTCATGTATTAAGCAGCAAAAGTGTTCCAAAATCCAACAGAAATTGGTGGTCATTAGAAGACCCCTGGAAGTAATTTAAGTAGCTCATTTTGTACATGAGGCTGTTTAAAATGGACTAGTTGAATTTTGGCAAATATCTGCCAAAGATCATTTTATTTTTTACCAGATGAATGTTGAGTAATGTGATCTGACAGTAGATATCAAGACCCATTTCAATAAAAGCTATCTTTGGTTCATGCTGTCAGTAACTGTATTTGCTATTACAGAAACGCAGGTATCCAATTAATTTAACTACAGAGAAGTTGGAAGGAAGAACTAAACCAGTGCTCTATTTTATTTTACTAGAGATTATTATGTGGTTAATTAAAATACTTCTCATGACCATCAAAGGGTTTATAGGTTAAGAAGAAAGACAAGATATGTTTCAGAAAAACATGACATTGCATATTATGAGCAATAGGAGTGAAAAGATGAAAGCTATTAGACATAATTAGAAACTTATTTAATGGAGAGTGGGATAATATGCAAGTAAGGCTATCAAATGAAGTTGAAATATAAGAACTGCAGGAGATATTTAAAAGTAAAAAACTTTGGCAAAAAAAAAATTAGCCAATAATGCTCACATTCTAAACCTTTGTAATTTAATAGCTTTGCAATTTAGCTGTTATAATAATATAACTATTCTACAACAGCTATATCTTATGCAAAACTATTTCATATGTAATAAAATATTTTCTAAATGTTTATATTTTGAGATTTCTAGTTTTCTTGTATGCTAATTAGATGTGTATTACTTCTATTTTAATACTATAATATTAATATATGTATATTGTTTAGACCCATGAAATACCTGGTTTTGAACATAAAAATATGTTTTCATTTCCAGTATGATAAAGTACTTCTATTAAAAGTAAACCTCTTGAATTGCTTTATGAGTTTTTAATTTCTAATGGTAAAGCTTGAGACTTTAACCTGGGAATCAGTTAAAGCTTGGCAATATAGCCTTCCTGATGCAAGACTTGGTTGGTATATTTTATTTCACTTATTGAAGGGAAATTATTTCTGTATTATCTATATATCTGTCCTCTATCTATTTAGATATAGATAAAATTTAATACAATATATTTTTTCCTTGAAACCCAGACAAGAGAATATTTATTTCCTGAAGTACCTACAGGTATTGCCATTTCTAAGGTTATCCAGGGGAAGAAGACTCAAGGTAAGTACAATAGAATGGTTCCACTCAACTGTGAATATATAAAAGCCAAGCAAAAATGAGAAAATCTTTGAAGGATGTAATATAACCTAATGTGTGATGTATACCCTCTGAGAAAATGGAATTAACTAAGAGGATAGAGTTATTAGTATTCATATGCAATAGATTGTTTTAAACACAAGAAAATAAGAAGAAAGGAACCTTATGGGGACTATGGCTCTCAACATGGATTAGTTTATTCTGACACTTGTGAACAGGAGAATCCCCAGGTACCTGACCAGACACTCTGTAAACCTGAGCTGCAGCCAGGATTTGCTTGTCCTAAGTGTAGACATCTTTTAGGTGCTATGCATCATCCCAATGGGGAATGGATCAGTTGTCATGCATAGTTCTATTTTCAATCCCTTAGTGTGTTAGTGTGATGTAGACAAGAAAAAACAATGCAACTTCTGTGTTCCAATAAAATGCTTAGCCAAATGATAAAAGTATTTCATGACACCAAGGAGTATAATCCACCTACATGTATCATTTTCAACATTTAGTTTTCACTTTTGAACTAGTTCATTTTGCTCAAAACTTCTCAGTTATCCTAAATTTAGTGCATTTGTTTTTCTTCAAGGAACAAAATTATTGTGCTTCTTATGTATGCACAAAAAGTAAGGTTATTGAAGTCAGTTCTGAAAGGGAAAGAGAGAAGAGGGAGAAAAATGGTATTATTTTGATTTTACATAAAGTTAAAGAAAACTAACAGATGCAGTTTTTATTACTGCTTGTTAGGTATGGTACAAGAGGATTCTAGTATATTGCCCTCTATATTCATTTTCCTACTTTTAAATTCCTACATTTCCTGTATAATATAAAGTTGAGTTAATTCAATTAATTGTTTTAAAGGAAAATGTTGTGTTTAAAGTCTGGATCACATAAGGGAGAGAGGGGTGAAATGAGCACTACAAAGCATAGATGCCACCCAGGCAAAACAGAGAGGGCCATGGAAGCATGGAGCGGTCATACCAAAACCCGTGACACCACCTCTCTGCAGGGAAGACTGCTCAGTTGAAGTGGTATTTGAACCAGGAGCTAAACTATGAGGAAGGGAAATAGCATTTCTGGCAGATGAATAAGCATCTGCAAAAAAAAAAAACTCCAGTTTTGGTGAAAACTATTAATAGAAGCGATCATAAAATTTCCTGAAACAACGCTCTTTTTCTGCACACTGGAAAAGGAATGATAGTACATCTTATTTATGCAAGACAGATCGCTAGCTACATTCGATTTACGTACAAGAGAGAGTTTTATTTTCTTATTCAAAGTAACATAAGACATATGTTTATTATCATTGCTTCAAACTTTGAGAAGTAAATATGCAGTGTAATGACAGGGTAGCTGTTTAGTGTCTGATTATGTCTGATTAATGTATCCAGAATCTGAATCCTTCCCACCACAATCATTGCTCACCTCTCTTGCCTGATAGTGGAAGAGACTCACGTGAGCTTGTCCTGTTTCTGAACTGGCTTTCCATCAGTCTATTATCAAAAGTATAAGCAGATGAAGAACAAAGCGAGATTACATCACTCCTCTGTTCAAAAATACCTTTGACCTTTAATTTTATGTAATGTCCTACCTATAAGATACCTGCCTCTTCTCATAATCATTATCATTCTCGCTCTGCTGCTATCTTTTCTTCAATCTCCCTGGCTTCCCTGCTGTTCGTGGAACATGTTAAGAAACCTCCTACCTCATTACCTTTGTCGTTATTGCTTTTCCTCTGTCTCCTATTCTCTCTCCCATGTATACCTATTTGCCTGCTTCCTCAGATATTTGTGTTTTTTCTTGTTGTAATCATCATTTTGATGAGGTGTCCCTGATCAATCTTTTTAAAAAAACAACTGCTGTCCTGCCCTCTCTGATAACTCCTTAATCTTCTGCATTCTCTGTTTCATTTCCTCATAACACTTACCATCACACTAGAGGCCACGTGCATGAAAACTCATGCACTGGAGGGGGTTTCCTCAGTCCGGCCTGGCCCCTCTCACAGCCCGGGAGTCCTCAGGGGCAGAAGGTGATCCGGCAATTAGGGGAAGGTGATGCCCCCATCACACCTCTGCTGCTGCCACTGCCGGCAGCGCAAACCTCGGCCAGCCCTGGTACCTGAGCCTTGGGTGGCCCTGGGCAGCTGACAGCTGAGGCTTGCTTGCCCCTCAGGCCAGCCCTGGGCAGCTGAGGGGCTAAGGGGGCTGGGGGACTCCGGAGGTAGGTGCCGCCATCTTGTGGATGTGGGTGCCACCATATTTGAGGGTGTGGCAGTCAATTAACATATTCCCTCCTTATTGGCTGTGGGTGTCACCATCTTTGCAATGGCACAAGGGTCAATTAGCATATTCCCTCTTTATTAGATAGGATGATAAAAATCTTACTTTTTTTCAGTCATATGCTACTCAAATACAAATTCCATTTACAAAGAACTTTTTGTTCCTTTTCTTCTCTGATATATCTCTGATCTCTAAAATAGTATTTGGCACATGTAGTAGATGCTCAATAACTTTTGAATGAATGAATGAACAGGTGATATTAACATTCTTTGAGAAATCCAGATTTCAACTTAGAATTATCTATCTTTCCTCCCTTTCTTTCATCCCACTTGTTCTCTCTCCCCAAGTTTTTGATTCATTGTCAACATGTTTCTCTGATACTGCATGTCAGTCACAGCTATTAACGTTTAATATTAACATTTAAGGCATCATTTTTTTTCAGTTGAATCTGCAGAGTACTCACCCTTTATCCACAGGGACTACATTCCAAGACATCTAGTGAATGTCTGAAATGGAGAATAGTACCAAGTCCCACATATACCATTTTTTCATATATATATATATACACACACACACACACACACACACACACACATATATACATATATATACATACCTATAGTAAATTTTCACCTATAAGTGAGACACAGTGAGAGGTTAAACAGTGACAGCTAATAATGACATAGAATTATAGTAATATACTATAATAAAAGTTAAGTGAATCTTTATTTCTCCTTCAAAGTATATTTTTGTACTACATTCATTCAATTCTTCTTGTCATGATGTGAGATGCTAAAATGCCAGACCTATTCCTGAACCTCGGTGAATGGCTCATGTCACTTATTTTTGGGGTATCCCTTGCTGCAGATTTCACTTAGTCTCACTGCTTTCTGGTACAACAAGTAACCGTAATCAGAACATTTTCCGCCCATATTCCCACCCACATATTTAATGCCTTTTCCCTCTTAACTAAGCACTTACCTTCTCAATTTGAGATGTGACAGCAAAAGTAGCACAAACTTATTTTTTTTCCTTACAGTTTCATGGAGAGAAGATTCATTCTTACTGTAGATCTTAACAAGCTCAGCATATGGTACTTGTTTCTTTCCTTAAGTTCAGAACTTCCATCTTTTCCCTTAAAGAAAGCATTTACAGCTTCTCTTTGGCATATCTGAGTTGCCAGCATCACTGTTCTGGTGCTTTGGAGCTATTTTTTGAGTAAAGTAAGTGTTACTTGAACACAGTACTATGATACCAAGACAGTGATTCTGATAATCAAGTTGGCTACTAAGTAACTAATAGGTGAGGAGCATATACAGGGTGTAGACTCTGGATAAAGGAACGAGTTGCAACTGGTGAGGAAGAATTGGGACTTGCAAGGTTTGATAAAGCTATCTAGAACTGCACAATTTAAAGTTTATGAATTTTTCTGGACTTTGTCACAATATTTTGGGTTGTGGTTGACCATGAATAGCCGGAACCACAGAAAACGAAACTGCGAATAAGGGGACTACTTTACAGTAGGTGCTGTGTGGGTTTGTGTGGCCAACCTTGCATGAATATTAATTTAGCTCTCAATTCTAATTCTTTATAAATTATATTTCTAAAGCTTATAAAAGTATTTCCATTAGAAAAGTACACTATCCAAAGTACTTTGGAGGGCATGTCATGTCAGGCCCTCCTTGATATAGTCTCAGCTCTTTCCATGCATTGCATTCTGTATGTTCCAACCAATGCAGCTGCTAGGCATTCCTGCAGATGGCTGTGATGTGGATGGACGTCAGCCACTCAGATATCTTTCAAACCTTGTTCAAGAGCCATAGGTGGGCTCACTACCTACCAATACTGAAGCCATGATTCCCTGGGGCTGCTTCCCATCCAGAGTTAAGTGCAGCATCAGAAACTACTGCCAGTGCCTTGGCTCCCAGCTACCCCACCAGCCTGGCCAAGTTCTTCTCACTTGCATGGAGTCCTGAGCCTCTCTTGCCCAATACTCCCTTTCCCACCTTTTCTTTCATGGGTGTGAGACAAGTGTTGGTCTCAAGGGTCTCTCTGTCTTCTTCAGCTCTCTCCCTTGTATCCTTCAATAAATTTTTTACATCTTTTTCCATCGTATTGCCCTTGTCTCTTGGAGGATTTGAACCTATACACTACTCCTCAAAAGAGTTTTGCTTTTTTTTCAACTCTGTCTTTGCTTTTCCTGTAATGCCCTCCTTCTCTTTCTACTTGTCTAAATTTTCTTGACCATAAAGAGACAAACTGAAAGATCAAACTTTCCATCTATCTATATATATAAAAGCCTAAAATGCAAAGTGTCCCCTTGGGAGTTCAACCCATCAGGAGTTCGATCACTTGCTATGAAGTACACTGACCAACAGGGGGTGGTGCAGAACGAAGGAAGGCAGCTGGCAGCAGCTAGGGACCCTACCCGTTTATGAGTTTTGTGCACTGGGCCTCTAGTATGTGTGTGTGTGTGTGTGTGTGTGTGTGTGTGTGTGAATATATATATTCCATAATCTTTCCAACTTGTGAACTTTTATAAAAATGTATTTTATTATAGCTCCTCATGTACAATATCTCATCCTCCTATTGGACTTCAAGCCTCTGATATAAGAAACTATGTCTTATGTATTTTCCTAAAGTGTAAACACAGAACGTTGTGAGTTCTAGAAATTCAATACCCATTTGATGAATTAGATTGCCGAGGGTCCTTTATTAGAAGAGTATGAGGCTGAGATATCAAAATAAAGTACTATTTATGATCAATGGCCCATCTTCACATTTATATCTAAATCTTTCATAACATTCCAGTAAATCAGAGAGTAATTCTCTATTACAGTTCTGTATTGGTTAGTCTGGATCTGGTCCACAAACAAGAAACTCAGAAGATGTCATTTTGCAATAGTGGATCAAGTCCAAAGCTTATGGATAGTTACCAAGGTCCATATGTAGGTAGTATAATTACCATGACTCTAAAACACATCAGACACTAAAGATCATGTCCTGGCCAGTTTGGCTCGGTGTATAGAGCATCGGCCTGCGGACTTAAGGGTCCCAGGTTCAATTCTGGCCAAGGGCATGTACCTTGGCTGTGGGCACATCCCCAGTGGGGGGTGTGCACTCTTTCTCTCTTCCTTCCTCTCTGTAAAAAACCAATAAAATATATTAAAAAATAAATAAAGATTAGCATAAGGGGGCTTGGAATCAAGAATTTCTTTTTTTTTTTTGATTGATTATTTAGCTGTTATAGCTTCTATTGTTATTGATAAATCTGATGCCATTCAGGTTCCTGATCCTTAACATGTGACATACTTTATTCTCTGAAAGTTTGTGAGGTCATTAATAGATCCTCCCTTCCCCCAACTGATGGATGGAGAATGACGTAAACTCCACCTGCAGTCCGAACATTCCTGAACACCTAACCAGGCACCTTATATGGACTGTACATGAAACCACCAATCAGTGGGTGCCGAGTACCCTAAGCACCATCCCTTCCTTTTCCTCCCCTCAAAAGGCGCCTTCACCCCTGCACATGTGCTCTTTCTCCATTTGGAAGGTAGCTCGGCAGGGGTCTTCTCCTCTAATAAAGCCTGTGACCTGGTCTCCGGCCCTCTGTCTCATCTTTCAGTCATCTGTTCTGTGTTCTGAAATTTTTACGATATGCTTTCATTTAGGGTCAGTTTTATCCCTTGTGTTGGGTACTCAGTGGGTCATTTCAGGCAGACAACTCATATCTTTCAGTCCTGCAAAATGTTCTGGAGCTTTAAAAAAATTCCTTCTCTTGCCCTGAAAGGCATGGCTAAATGGTTACAGCTTTGGACCATGCATCAAAGGGTGGCGGGTTCGATCCCTGTCAAGAGCACTTACCTGGGTTGCAGGTTCAATCCTCAGCCTCTGTAGTCAAGGCAAGTGCAGGACGCATCCATGTTTCTCTATCTCTGTCTCTCTCTATCTCTCTGTCTCCCCCCCAACCCCTTCCTTTTTTCCCTTCCATTCTAAAATCCAATGGAAAAAATATCCTCCAGTGAGGATTAACAAAACCCAGAAAAAGGCCTGGCCTCAGGGCAACCTGGCCAGAGAACAGCTCTACAGCCTTACTGTTTTCACAGCTGTGCTGCATCACAATTGAGCTGTTTTACACTGAATAAAGTTTCCTTCTTCACTACACCCTATATAGGGATTTCCTATTGGTGTTGAATTGGCACCAATGATGATCGGTTGACAAAATTAAATTATAACACTATAAATTAATGCTAAATTTCTTGAATCTTGGTTAACTCTGAAAAAGGTTTTCATTTTTTAGCTGGATAAGATTAAAGAAAACAACTGTATAAAGAGTACAGTTCATCTCTATGAATTGAAAATATATTCTGCATCTATTCAACTGAATACACAGATTAATAACTTATGTATTATTAATATGCTTTCATTATCTTTGTTGAGTTCTATTTTATAGAGTTTTGCATAATTAATGTGGTATTTTAATCATGTTACAATAACAACAGTCAGTTTGAAAACAGAACTGGGTTAGATACACTTAGTGATGTCCAGTGGGAAGCATTCTTACATTAGATTTAAATAAGTAATTAGAGAGAGCAGCAAAATGTGCGTCACTAGCACATTATTAAGAAAAAGGGGCCTATATATTAATTTAAAATATCAGTGTGCAGCTGGGAAAAGAAAGTCTGATCATTTAAACTAATGTACACACAAAGAATTACAGGAAAATAATCAGTTCTGCAGCTTTTCATTGCTAGGCATCCTTATGAGAACTCATAGCCCAATGTGCTCTTTTTCTTTTTTAATTCTACGAAAAAGAAAAAACAAGGGAATGGCCGGCAGAAAAATGCGCACAGAGCACAAAGGACACCTAAAATGGAATATGTCAGAGTCTACCTCGTGTTAGTACAAGAGATCTGAGAGCTGCACTCATGTACCTTGCCACCTTTCAGGGCAAAAAGAGGACTATTTTGGGTCCTGCCCTTATGAGATTGTAACTATCAATGTGTCATAACTCCACTTATTAGCACATCTTAGGAACACTCACTTAGAAATTTAGTTTAACAATTAGTTTAAATTTGACAATTTAAAATAGATTTTTACTCTATTTTATTTTCTAGCTCTTGCAAATTCTACCTAAACATAGGACCTGTATTAAAATGTCAAATATTTTATTCTTTAGGTACAAAGCACTTAAATTATTTCACGCATTAACTAGTTATTTATATAGGCAGGCTCATTTGTACATTTCCTATATGTGTGAATTGTAGTTGCCATGGTTTAAATAACAGTCTATAAATAGTGGCTGATATACACTTTATCGAGATACACATTACAAACTTTGCTGCTAGCTGTTGAGTCCACAAATTACTATGCATTTATCAGTGACCGATCTTGGCATTTCTTTCAAAGTGCAGAGACCGCAAAGCATATAGTTCTTTTTGCTTCTGTCTCCCAATGATAAACCATGTGACATTTTACAAAAATGGATAGTTAAAAAAGTAATTGGCCAACAAAGACGAAGATGCAGTAAGAAAGTGATAACATCACAAATAAAATCTACATAGAATATAAATGAGTTATAGAAGAAATAACTGAATGTGGGAATGTTGCCCCCCATTACTGTTCAGGAGACTCTGGATCTGCAATCTGAGTAATTTAGTGAAGGCAAAGTTATTGACATACAGGAGCAAAGTGGCTGTGATGAAAAGGATGAGGATGTCTCAGAAGAAGAGACACCAGCCAAAAGCTTCATAATAATGGAACTCTCAGAGATATTTCAAAACATGGACACTGCAAAGGGTAAAATGTTGCTAGCTGATCCAAAAGGAGGAGTATGTAAATTCATCAAGGCATAGAAAAATGCTTGTTCCACACTATGTTACATGGCCAGAAGAAAAGGCAAGCACTCTTTTAAAGTACAAAGAAATTAAAACTTTAATCCTTAATGTTTCCAAGAATTTAAATTACAGCATACTAGATAAATATTAGTTTTACAACTTGTTCATTTGCCTATATGTGTTTAACCATCTGAAAAAGAGTTTTCAAAGTTTTGAAAATTGTTTAAAAAGTGACAGAACAATTACATTCCTCCCTCAATTATTAATATCAATTTGCAAGGTTTCAGCTAGCACAGTCATTTTGAAGGCCCTTCTCTACTGTACACCAGAACTGCGTGAATTTCAAAGAAGGGACTTCAGTGATCCCTAACCCTTCACTAGGCTTCTGAATTTTAGACCTTAAAAAGGCATTTGATATGCAACACAAGAGCAAAGATTAAAGGACACAGAAATAAATCTTATTACCAATATCACAAATATGTGGCAAACCTTATTTTATTCCAGCCTATAGAAAGAAAGGTTTAATATTGTATAATCTTCCTTCTGAAATGTGGTGAGTAGCGGTGGCCTAGAAGGGGTCAATGGGGGAGAAGAGGGTAGGTAAACTTTCAATAATAAAGATTATGAAAAAAAAATAAATTTTAATATATTAAGCAATTCAACCATTACTAGAACATAAGTGGTAAATGTGGGTTCTGCGTGTTAAAAATATTTAACATGCTCATCTCTCAGTCTCCATGAACTGCTGTACCCTTCAGATCTGTAGCACTGTCTCCCTCCAAGCTCTGTTCTTCTCAATTGACAAACATTGGCAGTCCATGCTCCATCCTCCTGTCACACACACGTTACTTATACAACACAGCCAACACGTTTTTTCTTCTGATGTCTTTTGGATCATTATAAGCATCATAGACATTTTCTTTAGTGATGCCAAGAGAACTGGAAATATGTTAGTTTACGTTCTCTTCCTCCGTTGCCTAGTTGGCTGCTTCTGCAGCAACAGAACAAAAAAAAGGATCATGCATGAAATACAGCTATTATTTATGAGAGAATGGCTGGTTTTAAAACAAGATAGATGTTTAGTATGCCATGGATATTTCCCCACCAGATTGTAATAGTTCTGAAGGAGGTTAAGTTGTGAGCCAAGACTGTCAAAATTTTCTCTTGATACAGCACCAAAATAGCCTGATCAGCCCAAAAGCTGCTGAGCCTCACTATTAGGAATCACAGCTACTCTGCAATGTGAAATATAGGGTATTTGATCCTTTTAATCATTTGGGTTTCTTTCCTCCCAGAGTTTCTTCCTAAAGAACAAGAATTTCTGCTTGAGTGGCTTGATGTGACATTTATCTCTAGTTTTGTGAATAAGGTCAGAGTTGTTTAATGCCCTACATTAACCCATGTCTCTTGGATCTCAAATCCTTTTACACTGCCATTCAGTTTTACCCAGTTTCTAGGAGTGGGTATGCAAACAAGCTCAGATGATTTATAAATTCAGATGAGTCAATAGGCCATCTATTCATTCACCAAATTTTATCCAACATCTAATCTGTGCCAGTGATACATCGCACATGAAGACTTCAATGGGGACAAAGAGGGTTTTTTATTTTCTTATGTCTTCTCCTAGATTTTTTCTTAAAAGATTGATAAAATAACTTAGAATTTTGGCAAGTCATAAGAGAATCCTCACAGTAGGTAAGTATCTCAAATAATAAAAAAATATCTTGATTTTTAAGATTTGATAGGCTGGCCAACTTAGTCTCCCCCAAAGAGGGAGAGCTGTCACTCACTATTCCTTAGATTCCTTAGGAGGTCTTAAGAAGACTTAGGCACCTAAGGTGGTTGCTCAGTGGTTAGAGCTTTGGCCCACAGATAGAAGGGTTGTCGGGATTGATTACCAGTCACGGGCATGGACCTCAATTGCAGGTTTGATCCTCAGCCCCAGTTGGGGCATGTGTGGGAGACAACCAGTTGATGTGTCTCTCTCACATCAGTGCTTCTCTTTCTCTCTCCACCTCCTTCCCTCCCTTTCACTCGCTCTAAAAATCAATGGGAAAAATATCCTTGGGTGAGGATTTAAAAAAAAAAAAAGAAGACTGAAGGCAAATAGTGTAGCTGTGACTGTACCTAGCAGAAGAGATGTTTATTAACAAGTAGAGGTCCAGTGTAAGAAATTCATGCATGGCGGGGGAGAGGGGGGAATCCCTCAGCCCAGCCTGATCCCCCTTGCAGTTCAGGGCCCCTCATTCCTTACTGCCCACCTGCAGCGGAGGCAAGAGAGGCTTCCGCCACCACCACTGTGTTTGCCAGCCATGAGTCCAACTTCTGGCGCCTGGTCATTTCGCTGGTTTTTCCACTGTTTGGTCGATTTGCATATTAGGGTTTTATTCTATAAGATATCAGGGTTCCGAGCACTTGAGATGAGAACTAGGTGCTCTAGAGAATGAGATCTGCTACATAATCAATTATACAGAGTGGAACAAATGCAGGTTTATAGTTGTTCCTATGGAAAATAATACAACAATTAATAAATAATAATACAATAACATACTCTGTTTTGCATACTCACAACTCTAAACCTATTTTTGCCCCATCCTGTATGTTTTTTTTAATATATATTTTTTATTGATTTTGGGATGCGGGTGGCATTGCCCCGGCAACGGGCCCCAGTGTCCTGCACGCTCCGGCCTGCAGAGGGAAGGAGGGTGGGCGGGCAGGCCTTTGGCCAGAGGCTGGCTGAGGCACGGGATGCTGGTGTTGTAGCAGGCCGGGCTGAGGGATGTCTTCCCCCTGCCCCCCATGCACGAATTTCATGCACCAGACCTCTAGTAGTAATTATAAGATTAGAAAATATAACCAGAGAAATGACAGAATTTAATCTATATAAACACATCTAAACATGCATACTCTATTTTCTCTTATAATTCTCTTGTGTATTCATTACTTCAATTAAAATTATTTTCACTTAATGAAGTTTTAAGGTTGTTCCAGACTACATGTGCCAAAACTAGGAAGAGTGAAGATCATTAATAACATGTGCATTATTTCTTAATATCCAATTTCACACTCAGAGGCAGAATATTATAATAACAAAAAGAAATAGTGTGTGTGGAGGATGTATTCAAATATCACTTGTCCTTTTTTCCACTTTTAGTATATGCAAGTACAGAAATAGAATTGCATGTTTATATAGGATTATATATTTATATGCTTGAGACTTATTTCCAAAGTCCAAAGCACATAACCTCAATTGTTATTTCATCAGTGATGAGATAACATCTCTGAGTTATCTGTACATGTTTATTCCTTAGGTGAATAAACCCAATGGCTTTAGTCAAGTGCCATTTAATATGATTTTATTGATCATGTACCATTTTTGTGAGTATATACTATACCCATGTATTATATTAGGCACAAATATAAGAAGGTTAAACAATTTGCATTCTGCCTTCAAGCAATATAAACTATTGTGAAATATATTAATTTATTTTTATAAAAAGTTGTCATGGTGTGACAAATAGCCCCTACTAATATAATTATTTAGTTATAAATTAAATTACTCTAAATAAATAGAGAAGCCATTTTTATTAAACACACACCACAAAACTCTTTGGCCAAATACTAAATCCTCTAGGACATGAATATTGGCCCCTTCATTTACCTGAATTTTAATATTAATTTTCTGTCTATTTTCAGATATTCATAGAGCTATGCCCAGGAAAATGGATAAAGCTCAGATTTGGTATCACTTCTTTACCCTACCTGTTCCTGCAGCTTTTGAACTGCCTATAACTACAGTGAGTCACACAAGCCATGAACCAGTTAATAGTGCCCCAAAATATATAGACTTGTTCTTCCTTATTTTTCACTAGAGGCCCGGTGCACGAAATTCATGCATGGAGGGGAGATTCCCTCAACTCAGTCTGTACCCTCTCCAATTGGGGACCCCTTGTGGGATGACCTACTGCCATTTTAGGCCTGATCCCAGGGATCGGGCCTAAACTGACAGTCAGACATCCCTCTCACAATCTGGGAACACTGGCTCCTAACTGCTTACCTGCCTGCCGGATTGCCCCTAACTGCTTCTGCCTGCCAGCCTGATCACCCCCTAACTGCCCTCTCCTGCAGGCCTGATGTCGCTCCCAACTGCCCTCCTCTGCTGGCCAATTTGATTCTGATTAGTTGGTTTCTATGCCAGAGTCAAAAGCTTCACCTCCTAGGCAGCCATTGGCTCCCCACAGCAACCACCTCTGGTTCTGATTGGTTGGTTCCTATGCCAGTCAGCATCTCTAGGCATATCTCTGGGCCTGATCGAAGAGGCAGGGCTTAACAGCCCCCCCCCCCCCCCCCCCCACACACACACAAGAGAAAGGAAAGCCTGGCTGCTGGTGAAGATCAAAAAGAAAGAGGGAGAGAAAGAGAGAGGTAAGTACACTGATCAACAGCTTCCACCAAGGCTGCAGATCAGACCCTGACTCACTTTCTGGGTCACAGCCACCTGGGCAGTCAGTGTTGGGTCACCAGGTTGCAGATGGGCAACCCAGTGGTGACTTCCGGATGGTCTGCATTTGGTCACAGGCTCAGCCCCTTCCCAAGCCCCAGGCTTTAGGCTTGGGAAGTGCCACCTCCCCCCTCATCGCCCTCCACCCCTCCAATAGCAGGCTTGGCCCCTCTGATGGCCTGCTGGGAGTGACCTGGGTGCCGAGGAGGTTACCAGGACCCAGGTATGTATGCAAATTAACCTCCATCTGTGTTGGGTTAATTTGCATACTCACTCTGATTGGCTGTGAGCCTAGCGGAGGTAAGGTCAATTTACATGTTTCTCTATTATTAGGTAAGATTGCTTCTGTAATCCTTCCCTAGCCAAAGGGAATTGGTAATTAATCTGCTGAGATCTTAGTTGGTCATTTAAAATTAACTTTTGCCCCTTTGTATTGACCGTAACCCCAAACCATTAGAATGAAAGAAGTTCAAGAAACCAAACTAGGCACTTACTAAATATCTGTTGAATGAATGCATGAAATGATTACTAATGAAGACCACAGTTAGACAAAAATGTTTTAGGGTAGTCTTTCTCAAATTTTAATATGTATATGAATCATGTGGGGGAACTTATGAACATGTACATTTTGATTCATTACTTCTGGGGTGTGACTTGATTATTTGCATTTTTTTAAATTACGTGTTTATTTATTTTATTAAATTTATTGGAGTGACATTGGTTGATAAGATTATATGTTTCAAATATTCAATTCTATAATACATTATCTATAAATTGCACTGTGTGTTTACCACCCAAGTCAAATCTCCTTCCATCCATCTTAATTCTAACAAACTTCCAAGTGATGCTGATGATGCTGGGTCAAGTTCAAGTTTCTTCTCCATTGCTTCATGAAAAGTTTCATTTTGTTCCTTTGCCAATGAATTTGTAAATTCATAACAATTTTGAACTCCAGTATTAATTTAAATAAATCCTACATTCCTTATGTGCAATAAAATTTAAAATACATTCCTTCTGCCCTAACCGGTTTGGCTCAGTGGATAGACGGTCGGCCTGCAGACTCAAGGGTCCCAGGTTTGATTCTGGTCAAGGGCATGTACCTTGTTTGCCGGCACATATCAGGGGGAGAGTGTGCAGGAGGCAGCTGATCGATGTTTCTCTCTCATCGATGTTTCTAACTCTATTCCTCTCCCTTCCTCTCTGTAAAATATCAATAAAATATATTTAAAAAAATAAAATAGCGTTCCTTCTTTATTTAAATGACTTAGATATTATAAATGTACATAAAACTAAAATTCAAAATAAAATCTGTGTTTCATCTACACAAAAATCTTCATAAAAATGCAAGAGATGAAACTAATATAATGTAGATTTTGTAAATTTAAATCCACGTTGGTAGAAATTATAAAAGCTAAAGTTTATAAAACTCCAACTACAAATATTACCACGTTTTGTTGAATGTGTAGATTGCCATGACTTGCAGGACTTGCTGCCAATGTTGTTCTTTTACTGTTATATACAGATTTTAGCTTCCATGCTAAGAATCTGTGATGCAGCCACAACCTTTTAATTTGTTGCATATTCACTTTAATTTGTCATATTTTAAACTCTCTAGCATTAGCCAGATTATTTGGGACAAATGTCTTTCACTTCAATCATCCTAAGAAATAATTTTAGAAATAGAATGACTATAGGCTTGAATTTAGACAGCAGGCTTGGAGTGCTTTTGAAAAATGGCTTCCTGACTTGTGCTTCCCTGGGGTAATTAATATGTATAATAACAACCAAAAATCAATATCTGTAATTGACATATACATGCTTCCATCTTATATGACTTCAAGAGGCCCGGTGCATGAAATTTGTGCACGAGGGGAGGGGTGTCCACTCAGCCTACCCTGCACCCTCTCCAATCTGGGACCCCTCAGGGGATGTTCGATAGGCCCAATCCTAAACCGGCAGTTGGACATTCCTCTCACAATCCGGGACTGCTGGCTCCTAACTGCTCGCCTGCCTACCTGCCTGGTCACCCCTAACTGCTTCTGCCTGCTAGTCTGATCGCCCCCTAACTGCTCCCTGCCGGCCTGGTTCACACCTAACTGATCTCCTGCCAGCCCTATCACCACCTCCTCTGCAGGCCCAGTCGCCCCCAACTGCCCTCCTCTGCAGGCCCAATCACCCACAACTGCCCTTCCCTGCTGGCCCGATCGCCCACAACTGACCTCCCCTGCCAGCCATCTTGTGGTGGCCATCTTGTGATGACATCACACGATGCCACCTATGCTTTTATTTTATAGGATTATCTATCAACCAGAAGGTGATATTAACATTTATCCTTACAGACAAAACAAACAAACAGAAAAAAAAGAGGCTCACTAGCCTGAAGGGATATACTCTGTACTCAGGAGCTATTAATCAAAATCCCAGCCCTCTTTATTTATTTATTTATTTTATTGATTTTTTACAAAGAGGAAGGAAGAGGGATAGAAAGCTAGAAACATCAATGAGAGAGAAACATCGATCAGCTGCCTTCTGCACACCCCCTACTGGGGATGAGCCCGCAACCAAGGTACATGCCCTTGACCAGAATCAAACCCAGGACCCTTTAGTCCACAGGCTGACGCTCTATCCACCAAGCCAAACAGGTTTCGGCCCAGCCCTCTTTATTGCACCATGGTTACCTTTTCTGCATGTTAGAAGTTCTGCTTATACAGATACAAACAGTTACTCAATCATACTTCTTTCACTTTTGTAACCAATACAATTTGTGACTTCAGAATCTCCTACAAGGACACACTATATTGTTGTTGTGAGATCACTGCCTTTGAATTCACACACAGCTGATCCTGCTCTACCCTTTATTAGTTGCCTCATTTGAAAACTAAAGATACCAATATGTATATAAGCCTTAAACTTACAACCTGCATGTCAAAATCAACAGAGTATTTAACATTCTGGCATGGTTCAAATTGGCAGCAATTTATGGTTAAAATTGCCTCAATTATGACATGTGTACCTTATATATTCTTTTCTGATATCATTTACAGTGTCAATCCACAAGAGACTCAGGAAAAATAAATATAATCATGTAATTTCATTCCCAATAAACTGGCTTTGCTTTAAGTAATAATGTTTAAGTTACTGAGGTTCCTTTTTTTTCAAATAGTTTTGGGGTTTTTTCTGACACAGAATGTAATCCTTTAAAGGAAATATGTTTTACTTATATCTAAAATTAGAAACAAGATTTAAGATATGGGACATATGTCAAGAACAGTTCTATAGTTTTTACACTGATATGATTTGAGGGTCTATGATGAAATTATCAATTTTAAATAAACTAACTGTCATTCTGATCTTACCTTCAAGATAACAAAATGCACTCTGTCCATTTACTTGAGTTGCTCTATTTTTATGAGATTTATATTATCTTAAAATACACATTAAAGATCTTTTATACCATTGGCTTATGATACACATATGGAAAGGGATCCCAGTCTGCCATCACTATCAGATTTTGATTTTAGATACTCTGTTTTTGACTCTACAAATTAATAGTACTCAATTTGTAGCAAAGTCAAAACTTTAATAACATGATTTCTTATTAATTTCTTCATTCAATCTTCATTGAGTCATAAAGAAAATGACTTAAAATTAATATACCTGGATGTATGTATAGCTATTACTATCCAGGCAAAAACCTAAGAGAGAAGAGCAAAAACCTCATTTTTAAGAGCCCATAGAGATGTGAACTGCTGCCACTCTCATACATACGTCTTTTCCGAAGTTTATTCCCCTAATCCATTAGGCAGTTTCAGTGCCGACTGCCACCCAGGCCTTCCTTGATAGTAGCATGCCTTGTTTGCTAAAGTTGTCTTCTCAATAGCACTAAACCACATGATTTCTCCCCTACGATATTCCATTATATTTCCCATAAAAAGCACAATGAGAAATATCCTAGGAGACAAAGGTTTTACTCTACAACTGTAATGTTCACTTTTACAACATTGTTAGAATTATCACAGAAAAATAATAACATGGGCAAAGTGAATCAGTTTCTCCTATTGGCTTCAGCATTTCTTAGGCCCACCAGCCATCAGATTCATTTAATGACTGAAATTTCAGCCAATTAGTGATACAGACTACTAGGCCACAAGATAAAACGGGGGGGAAATCCATAGTAACTTCAAAACTAAGTAATTGCACAAAATCAGCATCACACTAGTAAGATGTAAGGTAAGAATATTTTGACCTCCAAAAGAAAAATATCACTTGCTACCATTTGAAACACAAAGGAAGTAACTATAAGAGAAGTTTAATTTTATCGTTATTATTGAAAGTATTACAGATGTCCCTTTTTTTCCCCTCATTGACCCCCTCCAACCCATTCCCACCCCCTTCCCATGCCTTCACTGCACTATTGTCTGTCCATGGACTAGGCACATATGCATATGTTATTGAAATTATTTTTAATTAAAAATTTTAACTAAAAACAGTTTGTAGTGTGTTGTCATGTCTGAGGCCAGCATCTTCCATGACTAAGGTCAATCTTTACCTTAACCGAGTCTTTTTATTGTCTTTTTGCACCTACCATAACATATCTTTGGAATGTCAAAGTAATTTTCTTTTTTCTGCTTTTTCTGGACCCCTCCAAGTTCAGGCACCATTCTGTGGAGACCACAAATGCCCTCATTGTTACTGAGTTAATTGTTGACTGTTAACTATCCTCTACCCACCTATGTAAAAGAATTATGTGTCTATCATTTTATTTTTTATCCAACCCCAGAGGTTTCCCTGTTTTGCTTTCTCCTGCCTCCCTAATCTATCACCAGTGGATTTCAAGTAACCCACTTATGAGACCTTTTTTGAATGTTATGTATAAAATAAGGTGCAAAACTGCCATTCTCTGGAGCATTATCTCAATCCGTTGAGATTTTGCTTCCCAGCACTTGTCAGTTTGGCTCAAATAAACCCACAGAAATCTTCTTTAAAAAAAAGAAGTTTAATTTTATTAGTTAATGAAAAATAAAATTTTATTAACTTGCCTTTAAATGAGAAACATTAAGATTGTCAACTATAATCTTAGGTCTCTGAGCCACACAAAAACACCTCAGAATACCAGATTTCAGGGGGGAAAAGGATGCTAATCATTTCTATGAAAATTGCTGTAACCTGCTTCTGCTTTTTCATTAGGAAACAAATGCACCCATTGAAACAGATTTGTAGAAAATCTAGCTGCAGTAGTCAATACCTGCCTGAAAGGTGTGTACACAGTTACAGCGGGACTTATCAATTGGGCTGTCAGCAGCTAGGTGACATTACTACCTAGTTCCAATATTATTTATGCAATTTATCTTGACAAATTTACTTTGCAGCTTTAGGAAATTTGGAAGATGAGGTGATAGAAAAGATATCAGATACAGAATAGGTAGGTTTGGTAAGAAAGAGAAAGTGAAATAATGATCTTTTGTTATTTGACTCTATGGACTTCTATCACCAACAAATAATAGATTTGTTTATATAATTGAAAATCTTTATATTCTCCCAGTCTATGGCTGTGATATTAAATTTTAGGAAATATACTCCAAGGCAAGCAGTCAGAACTTCTCCTGAGTATTCAGAACAGAATATGCTTAAGAAGTATCTGCAGTAATCATGAGAATGAATTAAAATCATGGGTTCGTGAGAATACTTAGTGAAAACTATTTCAATAATTTCACAATTTACTTCTCATAATCTAATTTCCCATGCTGGTAAATGAGAAAAATTTACCACAAAATTATTTTTGTTGGTGTCATCATTCCCACCCCCAGGCTGGAAGTAGCTTAACACTATCTGAATGGTTCTGCTAACAAGCCAATAGTCATGGCTTAATTAGGGGAGGAAAGAAATAAAGCTGATGTTTATGGAAGGCATTCAACAGGTTTAATACTGTGGGTATTTTATGGCATTTAACCCTGAATCCTAACCTAAGAAACCGTGTGTGTGTGTGTGTGTGTGTGTGTGTGTGTGTGTGTGTTTACTTTACGTATGACAGAAATAAGATTAAGTAACTTATGCAAGATAAGAGAGGTGACACAGAATGCCCAGATACACACCCATGAACAGCACTGCTGAGTTGCCTAAAAAGAAAGACCTTAGACATTTTTAGCTTGTTTTATTGTTGTTGTTGTTTTCTTTTTTTCCTGCATAAGTACACTTAATAAAACAAGGACAAATTTCCTTCTCTTCTTTTTTAAAATAACATTAAGGTGTTTTTTTTTTTGAATCATGAATTTCTTCTGGCCAATTTCCAAATCTTTTTTCATTCTTCAGAAAACACAACCATGTTACCATCACTGCCTTCCGACTAAACATGGCCCACTCCCTTCAGGTGCCTTAGCAATTTGTTCTTTTAGCCAACAGTCTGACCAAGTCTCAGACTAAAATAGGAAACAATAATATTTTAAGAGCTTAAAAGCAAACCTTAGTTGAAAATCAAGTTGTCTCTCTCAGCTGATGGAAAAATTGTGACACATTTGGCTCTCCTTATGACATATATATTTCTATTTAATAGCTAAGAGTTGTTGTTTTTTCCAAAAGACTAATATTCCTTCAACTTGTTTTGTTGCTTTTTACCACCTTCACTGAAGCATGATAGCACAGAAGTAGACATTAGTCTTTCACTGGTGGCTGATTCAACCAAGTGTTACTTGCATTCCAATTACTCAGACATCATAGAATACAACTGTGTCCAAGAAGTGTTTTAGAGATTCTTAAAAACCTCTAAATACTGTGGTATAGAATTCACTTGGATTGTATGTGAACTATTATCATTTGTGTTTGGACTCGAGGTGTTTCTTGATTATTACTTCAAAGTCATGGATTATTTAAAATTATTACCAAATTCAGAAACGTTTTTAAGAATTATATTTAAGGTAGGAAATATATCTAAGATCCTCAGTCAGACTATATGAATGTGTAGAGTAAATTAGACAAAAGAAGAACTAACTCAGATAACACAGTTCACGATGGCAGTCTCTGTTAATACAGAAGATAGGCTGCATATTTGAACAGCATAAAGCATTATCAAATTAATCAGCAGACCCATGCATTTTAGTAAATTCTTCCTCCACCATTTGTAGCTATGTGACTTTAGAAGCATTATTAACTTTCTGCTCTTCAGTTCACATTAATGGCTCCTTGTTGGGAAGATTAAATGAGATAATGTATCTAAAGTGCCCAACACTGAGTCTCTGTCACCAAATAAATGGTTAGTTCCTGTTCCTAGTTAAATGACTCTAAAGCAAGATCTCAGACAATACCTTATTTAGCATGAACTCTTCAATTTGTTTTATAATATAATAACACATGATCCAAATAATTGCACTTGTAATCATTATACTTACACACAAAAAAGTAATAACTAAACAGAAACTAGAAAACTTTTGCTAAAAGGAAAATCTGATTTCTCCATGCCAAAGCTGAAGTTGTAGTTACTGAAGGCAAGTGAAGAACAGAATGCTAACTTTCATAATTATGCATGCTATAGTACTGGCAAAAACAAGCAAGCACATAATAGTCAATGTTTCCTCTTTGACAAAATATACAATGGAATTTTTCTTTAAAAATTATAACAGATTTTGACCTATTTTGGAAAAATCATGTACTTAACATCTGTATAGTATAGCCATGAATGAAAAAAGAATTCAAGATAAATTGTGTGTGTGTGTGGGAAGGGGAGGGGGTTTAATGTTTCTGATATTGCGTTTTCCTTAAATTTACAGTATTGCTATAACTAGATTACTGGAACTGTTTTTAGATTATTATATAGCAGCACAATAAAGCAACAACCTGGAAAATTCTACCATGGGGTAGGGTGGGGAATCAGGTGGAGGAGAGCTATGGGGAAAAAAAAAAGAGGAACACCTGTAATAATCTGAACAATAAAGATTTATTTAAAGAAAAGAAAGTCCATAACCAACTTCTAATAAAAATTGGGAAAAAAAGCAAAAGACAGTTTTAAAATTCCTATACCCACATGAATTTCAGAATTTATAAAAAATATTCATTTTATTTAAATCCTGTCTCCTTAGAATATATTCTCATTGAACTAAGTGATGGAAAAACTGAATTTATTTTTCTGTAGATAATTTTATGCTGAGAAGGATATAGCAACACCGCAAGAATCCTCAGCAACTCAAGAACTAGGATCCTAATTAATTATACCAGTTTGGCTAAAAGACAACTTTTAGATACTGCTCACATCTCTTGAATTGCTTTTGTCACTAGTTCACTGATACAACTGGTTAAGGATAACCATAGTATATAATAGAACACCCATATTTGAGAGAGTACTGCTATAGATTTTCTGTTACTGCATTATTTGTCTATCTTTGTTTTCTTTTCATTTTCATAGAAAATACTTAAAAAAGTATGTCAAAATCCGGTGCAGGATGGTGATAGGGAGGTTGTATGTGTGTGGGAACGAGGAGTATATGGGAACTCTGTAGTTCCTGCTCAATTTTGCTATGAATCTAAAACTGCTCAAAAAGGTAGTCTATATTTTAAACCTATGTAAAACTAAAATAAAATGTTTTTGTACTTTGCTTCTGTTATCAAATGTGTAATTGGCACAGATTTTTAAATATTTTACAAATTTTTAAAATTGAAATATTTTCAAAATACAAATGCAGGTTTAAATAAAGTTGTCCTGTTAATTTCTCTTTTCGTTACATTTCATTTTATTAAAACATTTCCTGAATTACAAAATAAATTATCTACATTCTTAGGTTCAAGCAATTTAAAAATAGATCCCAACAGAATATTTTGTAAATGGAAAGATTACTTTAATTTCTAAGCTATTTAATATTAGAAAAGAAAAACTCATTATGACTAAAATAGTAGCTCAGCCTTTTAGGACAGGTATTATATGAAAAGTGCTACCATCTATCATTAAGTGAAGCCTCTGTTCTCATAACCATTTGCTCTATAATTACTCTTTTCTGTAAAGGAAATAGCAATTTTATTTAATTTTAACTTAGTGGACCTAAACTAAAGCAATTTTTGGAGTAGAAAGCACTTATAAATTTGTGATATATATATATATATATACACACTACACACTAAAACTGATATAAACAAAGACCACAACCAATGAAGAGCTAAATAGTTTACTCTTATGGAGAAACATTATGAGGTAAGGACTTCAGAGTACTATATAAATGTGCTAAGTACTTTTTAATTAGCTAATCCTAAACAAAATCCTCGTCAAGTTGATATGATATTCACATTTATGAATAAAAATTATTTCTTAAAATTGCAAAAGGTAAAGCAGTACTTCACACTTATGGATTTGGTTAGGGCACACACACACAGATACATATATATAATCATATACACACAAAATACTCACACAACAATTAATTTCTGATTCTGAGTATATCACTGAAGTGCTAAAAATAGTATCATTGCCAAGGTTAAAAACAAATAGCAGCAACAACAACAATACAGGAGGAAGAAATGATTCTAAATAATTTAATAAAGCTATATAAAATTGTGCAATAAATAAATATTAGCCTGAAAATGTCAAAATACATCATCTCTGAATTATGACATTGTGTGAGCATTCATATCTGTTAAGTATTAGGACTAAATGATGTCTAAAGCATTGTCTAGGTCTGTAATTCATTATATTCAGGATTAAATAATATAATTTAAAGAATGTTTAAATGATTAAGAAAAATGCCTCTGGAAATCAAGTAAATGTTTTTAAAATCAGAGTATTATTTTATTAAAGATGGTCTTTGTCAAAGTCTTCTAAATGTAGTATTATTTTTTCTTACTTCTTCTGAATATAAAGAGTGAATCTTATTGTTCACAAATATTTTAAGTTCTTTATCTGAATCTTGTTTCTGATTAAATTTAAAGTAAATTTTCTTCAAGCTTCATAGTTTGCATGTGAACCAGAAGTGTTAGAATAAAATTATTTAAAGGGAATAATATAAATAAGAGTGAAAATGAGGTAGAGAACATTTGTATTCCCACAACTTGCTCCTCTTACCTGAAGAAGTAGGTTTATTATTTTTAGGTAATAGGGAAAGATGGTTAAGACATCTTTGCTAGGAAATGCAAATAAAAAGGCCCGAATATTGCATAAAAATAAAATAAATAAATGTAAGTGATAAAGTGAAAAAAATTAAACAGCAATAAGAACAATGAACAAACTGATGAAAATGGGTGGTGGTGGATAAATTAGTTGTTCTAGTTCTTTCTGGAAGTGAGATAGATATTTAATAAATCACAAAACTTATGCACTAAATAAATGTCATGTTAGGTAATCCTTTGTAAAGAATTTGAAGCTGAAAGGAAAAAAATAATATGAATTTGGCCACTTTGAATCTAGAATTTTACACTGAAATTCATGGATTCATATTGTCATTATTCTCACATCCCAGTCATCCTAGTCAACTAAGCAACAACACAGTCATCAAAGGGTAGAATCAATTTACATAAACCTAGAAATGCTGTGAACACTGCAGTTGCCATTAGCACGATGCTCTGGTCATCACTCTTTTGGTCATAGGAAAGATTAATGGAGAACTTGCTGAATAGAGATGGCTGACAGACCTAAATAACCATAATCTATTGTAGGTATACTACATGTCAAACAACCAACATGACCCACTTGAAACCTTCTATTTAAATAAAAAATCAATGGATTTTATAAAAATCTGCCATTAACTTTATGAAAATTTCAAACACGTGAGATAAATATCAATGATTTCCAATATTAATTTCTTTTATCTGACCATATATATCTTAAGGGATTGTGCTACAGTCAGTAAATTTTCCATTTGAGCCGGAATGTTGTAAATGAAATAATGGAAAGAAATAACTTCTACATATTCAGAAATGGAGTTTATTGTGTGTGTTTTTAGCCCAATTCATCTGACTAGACTGCACAGTGGGAAAAGCTAACTCATCTACAATGCATTAGATAAAGCAGAGGCGCTCAGGTGAAGGGCCCCGTGGAGAACTCAACAGGACTAAGTAGAACCTGATATGAGGGGCTGACACTACAGACTGGATAACATTCATGCTCTGTAGCTGCAAAGGGATAGCGAGTGAGGTGTCTCTAAGGATAATAACTTAGAAATACCTTTCAGCTCTTCATCTAACTTCTTTCTCTAGCAGAGGTTAAAAGTAAGTTTGACACCTTGTTCTATTGCGTGCACTTACCCTCAGGTAATAAAAGAGACAATGAAATATAATAATGGGTCCCTGTACTCCATGGCACTGTATAACATCTATTGCACCTCTCCAGAAGTTCAAACATACTCTTCCTAGTGATTTTAAATCATTGATCTATATTTAAAGGAAAATAAAAAGAAAATATTAGAGTAGACATGCCACTAAGTCTATGGCTTTTTGCCCCGGCCTCTGAAGTGGTTGACATCTTAGTTAATGCTCCTATGGACCTGACATTGTTGAAGACATTAATGGATATTTTATGTCAGCTGACCTGTGACATAGTAATTAATTAAATAATAACTTCATTGGCTTCATTTAATCCTCATTATAATATTAAATAGGAAATAATAGTATACATAGTGATAATCATAATAATAATGAGCTAATTTACTGACTGATTAGTATATGCTAGAGGCTGCTTTATGTGAATTATTTAGATTTTTTTCTTGAAATGTAAAAATGTTTGAACACCACAAAATAACTTACCTTTGAATATATACTAGTACATACAGCATAGCCTACCGACACATAGAAAATATATCTTGAATTGTACTAACTTAATTAAAGTCTGCTAAAATGAAGGAAATGTTTCTATCTTGAATTACATGTATGTATTTAAATAATAATATTAATTTAATGTAAGGATTAATTCTAAGCAACTGCAGAAATAAGCACAAAAAAGTAATCACTAAAGTTTCTATCTTTTACCTCACTCAGCCTTACCAAACACTTCTCCAGGAAAACCTGCAAATGTCCCTTTCTTCCTCAGAGATATTTTTTTATTCTTTTTACTTTCTCAAACTTTTGCTTATCATTTTCTAATATTGGCACATACTTTGAGAATTGCATTCTTTGCTTGATTGCCTACAAATTTCTCTCAACTATTCATTCCTTCTCATCCCGTTTAGTTGAGGTTAAACATCCGTCCCTTGGGCTGCCCAGAGGATATTTACATAAAAAGTGCTCTAGCCCAGTGAGTGTGGCTCAGTGGTTGTGTTGACTCACAAACCCAGAGATCACTGGTTCAATTCCCAGTCATGCCACATGCCCAGATTGCAGGCACCATCCCCAACGGGGGCTGTGCAGGAGGTAGCCAATCAATATTTCTCCCTCCCCCTTCCTCTCTCTCTAACATCAATAAACATATTTTTTTAAAAATGTACTAAAGGAATAGTACCACCAAAGGTACAGAAAGAGAACTAAGAAAAAAACTGCTAGAAGAGAAATGTAGTCACTGAAATATGGTTACATTTCTCTAAAGTGAAAAGTGCCTCACAAATAAAATCCATGGTTTCCCCCTGCAGGGTGTGAGCAGAAGCCTAACCAGGGTTATCAGATTGGAGGCAAGAACCACTGATAGCAAGTGTCCTCTACAACAATGCTCTCTTTTCCTTACCACTATCCTTTGCCACTGCCATCCAAAAATGATATTTTTTCATATAAAGCAAAATAGCAAACATCAGCTTTTACCTTTTTATCCATGTTTTCAGAAAAAAATACTTTAGATTCAATGTAATTATAAGCAAGGAAATGTTATTAAAAATTATAGTTGTGATGTATACTACCACTTACTCCTCATACACTGAATCAGCTTCTGTACATTTGGGAAAAGAGAAGTTAAGGAATTACATGTGTGAATAGCAAATACATTGGGATATTTCAGATTTTCTTCTCAGATCTAATGTAATAACAATGTCTTAAAAATAGGTTTTCCTTTAAAGATTGAAAAGTGGGTTGCCAATGAAGTGGTATATGTTTGCCTCACCCATTTAGGATCCTCTAAATATATGTGTATTTATATACACACACAAACACACACACACACACAGACACACACTCTTATGTGCATATATATATGTGTGTGGGTATATATGTGCATATATGTTTAAGTATATTCACAGAACTAAAATTGTAGACCAATGTAAAGTAATGTAACTCTAAAATATGGTATAACATTTTTTAAAATCTTAATGTGCACATCTAGCTAATATTTTTGTATGTATCACTCAATGAGCATTTTTTAAAATCCTCGCCCAAGGATATGTTTTTCTTTGATTTGAGAGAGGCAGAGGAAAGGAGAGGATTAAAAAGAGAGAAGAAGGAGGAGGAGGAGGAGGAGGAGGAAGAGAATAAGAAGAAGAGAAAAGAGGAGAGAGAGAGATAGAGAGAGAGAGGTGAGAGAGAGAGGAACATTGATGTGGGAGAGAAACATTGATCAGTTGCCTCTGGAACGTGCCCCAATGGGACACAAACCCACAACCTGCCCTGACCAGGAAATGAACTAGTGTCCCTTCAGTGCACAAGACCAGCCTCTAACCAACCGATCCACACTGGCCAAGGCTTAAAGAGCGTTTAAATAACCCAAGGGTGAAAAATCTATTGATTTTTAACTCTAGGGGTATGTCATAATATCTTCAGTTATGGCAAAAGTTTACTTTCAGAGCATTTAAATATCAATGAGTGGCACTGAAGTAAAATAAAAGAGTAACAAAAAGAATAAAAACAAACAATAGATACCAATACTGTTAAAAGAAATATCAATGCTGTTACGGAATGGAAGGCCTTGATGGAATCATCAATGGAATACAAATGATGTTAAATAATTGGACATTTATAAATATTCTCAATATCTCAGTTCCAATACAGTTATGTGAGAATAATATGTAATGCCCAAATTATCATTTTTATTTATTCTTCATACCTCTCAAAGTAAATAAAAAACACAACTAAGCCTTATTTTTTTTCCTACTTAGGAGACAGTTTGAGGGGACATAACAAAAAGGTACTGAATTTAATCTATAAGCCTAAATAATGAAGAATAACAGGTAGTCTAGGAAAGAGAGATAATAATTAGACCTGACCTAGTGGGTATAAAACATTTAAATTCACTATAATACTGAAAAAATAATTGAAAGATAAAAATGATGAAAAAAATAGAAACAGAAATTAGTATATACATGAATTTAGTTTATAATTCAATTGACAAAAAATCCTTAGTTTATTAAATAGAATAGATAGTACCTGGGAAACTAATAAATTTGTTTGAAAGACAATAATATATTTCTACCTCTTATCATATATAAAAACAAAGTTTCTATAGAGTAGGACAATGACACTTCAATAGTTCTTAAAATATATTGGAAATATATAGGCAACTATTCACCTAAATATTTTCTAAACATTCTGGCCAAGGAAATCACCATAAAAGAAAAGAGATAGCTCCACTGCACAAGTATTTGTAAACATCTACAAAATGTAGCAAAATTGAAATAAAAACATGGGGAAAAGATGACATATATGGCAGAGTGTTGCATATATTATATATTGGGGTATTAAAAATTAATAAAAATAATATCAGTACTGGGAAAATAGTAAAATTCATGAAAATATTCATAAATTTATTTAGAGAGAGAAGAGAGGAGGTGTTAGATAAAAAAAGGCATCATGTCTGTTGCTTCTAATGATCTTGTTTATGAACTGAACTGCTGGAAACTCAAATATTGCAGAATTCTATGGCAAAATAATAAATTCACAGAGAATTTTTAAAGGGCCTTCGATAGCGTGTTCTCAGACTAGTTCTGTTAATGACAGGGGTTAGAGGATATTATATAACACCCCCTACCCCTTTTCAGCCACTTTCCTTCCCAGTTACAATATAGGTTTTAAACCGATTGCAATTTTCCTCAGTATGATACTTTACAAGCAATGGCTTTGGATTACTAACATACAAACTATATCTGGTTACACAATGAGATGGCTTTAACCTTTAGGATCCCTCTCTTTCTATGAGAACCTTTGGTCTCATTTTTAAATCAGTCCAACTTCACTGAAATACAAAACAACTCCTCTTCCCTAGAATGTTCTTTTGAAACTTTTCCTTTACAAGATTATCTTTCTCTTGAACTCATACCCCCACCGTCACTCACACTGCTATGTCTACAGTCACATACCTTGCCACTAACACTCTTCCAAATTTGAAACCTCCTGGCCTTGGAGTTCCCATTTCCTGCATTCACGATTTTATGTCTCTTTCCTTTTTTATTTAATTTTTATTTTTAAAATTTATTTGTATTAAATTTATTGGGGTGAAATTGGTAAATAAAATTATAGAGGCTTCAGTTATATAATTCTATAATACATCATCTGTATGTTGTATAGTGTGTTTACCATCCCAAGTCAAGTCTCCTTCCATCACCTTTTATCCCTTTACTCTCTTCTACCTCCCCACCCCATTCCCTCTGGCAATCACTATACCGTTGACTGTGCCCATGTGTCTTTTCTATACTTGGATCACAAACTGATTTGGAAAGATTATATGAAATTGCCTACACTTTTGGATAAAAGACTAAAAATATACAAGATTGTACTATTTTGTTGTTGTTCTAAGAAAAAATATTAGAACAATGGAAAATTCTTTCTTTCATCTCTGGCTAAGTTAGCAAATCAAAATAATACTATTGAGCCCTAACCGGTTTGGCTCAGTGGATAGAGCATCTGCCTGTGGACTCAAGGGTCCCAGGTTCGATCCCTGTCAAGGGCATGTACCTTGGTTGCAGTCATATACCAGTGGGGAGTGTGCAGGAGGCAGCTGCTCGATGTTTCTCTTTCATTGATGTTTCTAACTCTCTATCCCTCTCCCTTCCTCTCTGTAAAAAATCAATAAAATATATTTAAAAAAAAATAATACTATTGGGCAAAAAAACTCTAAACTTTTCAAATAAAACACAAGAAGCAAAACATCTTATTTTAGACCATAAAACACCACATTCTTTTTGCTACAGGATTTTGAGAATTATATTCCAGATTACTGTAGAAGAATGGACTATTAACAGGAAAGTCTAAAATAAATAATTCTAACTGCAAATTCTCGATGTACCCAGATATGAAGTGAGCATATGAATTAACTATAATACTTGCCTGTTTGGGAATTGAATATGTATCTTTTTTATTAAAATGTGAAAGTCATAATTTTTGATGATGCACCTTCAGAAATGACGTAATTTTATCGATTAAAAGCAGCCTCTTAGATGACGATTGAGAAGAGGAATGATGCAGCATCTTTTAAAACTAAGAAAATGCATTTATTAGTCTTTTATTTTCTACTTTATTTTTTTTTAAAGGCAGCTGTTCATGTTTTTCCTCACCATTAAATTTACAAATATCTGCCCTGGATGGGCAGCTCAGTTGGTTGGAACCACACACCAAAAGAATACAGGTTTGATTCTGGCCAGGGCACATACCTAGACTGTGGATTTGATCCCTGGAAGAGGTGCATAAAGGAGGCAACTGATCAATGTTTCTCTCTCACATTGATGTTTCTCTCTTTATCTCTCCCCCTCTCCCTTCCTACCTCTCTCTCTCTCAAATCAATAAAAACAGATCCTTGGGTGAGGATTAAAAATAAAAATTACATGTATCTGAAGAATAACATTTATTAAGTCCCAAAGCTTACATTTTCACAATTGCTTAAATGTACACTGACTGCACTAATAAACCAAGATAAATGCATTTAGTATATCAGATACACTATCTAAATATTCATATCATTAAAGTTAATAATCTCAAATATAATAAATTTAATATACATAATAGTTTGTGGTTAGGGACAGAAATTTTAGTGACTTCTGTGTCAGCTAGAACTTCTACCAATACTCACTTGACCGCTGAAGTACTTATGTCATTGACTAAGTCACAAACTTTTCAAATCTGTTCCTTCATTAGTAAAGTGATGATCATGCTGTCAGTATTAAGGAAGATTAAAGGAGGTACAAAAAATGTTTAATACATTTATTTCTGTAATTTCATCACAGAAATGTTTTGTGAATCCCCAGTGAAATGACAATATGCTCCGTGAAGTGCCTCACATGTGGAAGGAAGTCAATAAATGTACCCCTGTTTGTTTCAGACTTGTTGTGAGGATTAAGTTGGATGATTTATGAAAACTTTTGTGACCTTGCTTTACTTGTGATTGCTGTTTATTTTTTTATTCATTCATCCAACATGTCCATGTTAAGTAAAATGTAAGATAAATGTAAGCATCAAGATTCTATTAAACATTAACTATATTTCTGGACTTGTTCTGTATTAAATGTAACAAAAGATTATATCACCCTTTAGTGAAAAGCAATAGGTTAATCATAAGTTGTGAGTATTTCATGGTAAGTATTTTATGGTTAGAGTTAATTTGGCCATACTACAATTCTATTTTAATATGGTAGCTTAAGGATAATGCAATTCTGATTCAGAATATTGTCCTTTAAAATAATTAAATGATACACAGAAATCACTAACTTCTAAGCTGATATCATAATTATATGGAAGTAAGGATTGTTCATAATATAATCAATATATGGTGTTTTCAATTGTGACAGGTAATGGTAATGAGACAGATGTGATAAAAAGACACTAATACCAAAGTGATAAAGAATTTGTTTTTGTCAATTTCAAGGTAGGAAATTACACTTCAGAATGATAATAAAATATATTTTTAAAGGAGGAGCTAATCTTCATTTGTACCATTTCCATTGTATAGCATATTGTCTGATATAACATTTATTATAAAAATAAAGAATGATCTACAAGGACATAAAAGGGACTGATTAAATTCACACATATAACCATGGAAATTACCATTTCTTCACCAAATAAATCCACCTTCTAATTAAACTGGGTATTATATTAAATAACTAGGTGGAGACAAGGTGAATATTTTAATAAATTGGAATACAACAATTTTTCTCCAGTTGATAATGTTATAAAGAGTATATTGCAGCCCTAGGTGGTTTGGCTCAGTGGATAGAGTGTTGGCCTGAGAACTGAAAGGTCCCAGGTTTGATTCCAGTCAAGGGCACATGCCCAGGTTGTGGGCTCCATCCCCAGCTGGCTTGCAAGAGGCAGCCAATCAATGATTCTCTCATCACTGATATTTCTACCTCTCTCTCTCCCTCTCCTTTCCTCTCTGAAATCAATAAAAATATATTTTCAAAAAAGAGTAATATTGCAGTATGGACCTGCAAAGCAAAACTATTAATCAGGCCACCAAACTATTTTAGCATAATTTTATTAGTTTGGCTCAATGCCATTGCTACATTATATGTAGTCATTTTTCATCAAAACCATGTAAGCCATTCGAAATTAAATAAGCAGTCTCAGTCCCATGTCTGAAAAACATCTGTGCAAATTTTAAAAATACCTACATTTTGTAAAACTTTATTTCAACAATATCTAACTCACTGCAAACTCCCACATGTCTGAAATTCTGAAGAGGTGGTGGAGGTCAATTATGTCTCACAAGAACAAAACAAAAGTGATCTTTAACTTCTAGGAAGAGGGTTCTCCCATTCTACCCCTTTGATGCTTTCAATACTTCTCACTCTGTCTCTTCAGATCTACAATCTAATAGTGTTTTACCAGCTACGATATTGATTCATTTTGAAATTCTATTTTGCGAATGAGATATAGGTAATTCTATGTTATGAAAATGATCAAATTCACTTTGCTAAGTAAGCAAATAATGTAGCCTAAACACATAGTTTAGCATATTTTATTTTTTAAATGTATCTGTCTTCAATTGATATGCGTATTGAAATCCAGTCCAGGTCTAGAATCTTCGCTGTTTGGAAGCACACATAAATCTTCATTACTGATTTTTAAAGGGTTTCCCTACAATTTTTGTCTAATACTTTCTAGCCCACAATCAATACTTATACTACTCATTTGAATAAAATTTCCCAGACAATTCTAATGTTTAGTTTCATAATGACATAGAATTGTTTCAAAAACCATCTCCAGTAAGGCTAAATTGATTTTCATGTTATTTTAGAAATAGTGAAATCTTTTATTTTAGCTCAAAATAGTTCTTTGTGCTAATGAAAAAAGCTAGTTCAATTATTTATTATATTTCTCTGTTATTGAGACAGGCTATTTATCATCTTGAGCTTTGATTTCTTATTTATAAAATGAAAAATCAAAGCTTTTTGATGACTCCCTAGTGAAATGACAATGTGCCTCTTGAATTGCATCATTTAACATAATTATATTTAACCATATCAAGTGACCCTTACTATGTACATAACACTTCCTTTGTGTACTACATTACCATAATATTTTAAAGAAGTACATGAGTCCTTGATCTCAAGGGTTTAACAATTTAGCTGAGGAGGCTTTACACACACATTAAATAATTTAATAATAAGTAGACTTGACAGAGCAACATCTAAGCATGTGCACATTTTAAGAGTCCTTGTAATCTAAGTTTTTTAAGGCTCCTCAAATGGCAAACCACTATGCAAAAATGTTCATTTACAGAAAAGTAAAGTTTGGAAATGATTCTTTTAAGTCACAAAGCATGTCGTTGTGCAGATGATAAGCCAGGTGGCCCCTGAAATGCCAGCTGGTAGTGATGCATTTGAACCAGGTTCAATGAGGTAAGTAATTTCCCAAAATATCCAATGAGCATATGACCACCATCTCTTCAATCTTTTAGCAAGACAACAACTCCTGACCACAAAATTATTACTCCACCGATAGTGAGAATTGAAAACTAAACACAAATACCTGACTATGTGTTTAACTTATGAAGCCTTTGAGAAAGCAATTCTAAGAGAAAGGGACATTGAACAGAAGGGGAAAAAACCTATCAGGGATCTTTGTGGCTTTTATTGTATGGTTCTTAATGACTGACAATTGTTGAAGGCCTCTTATATACTAGACATTACACAGATAATATCTGTAACCTCACAACAGTTTTGCAAGGTTGGTGTGATCCTTCTTTTACAGATAAGGGAAGAGGAATCCACTGGAATAAGTAACATACACAAGAATCAAACAGTGAGGAACTGTTTGATCTTTGATTAATATACAGTTGATTCCTGGACAACATGGGGGTTAGTGCACTAATCCTCACAGCTGAACAGCCACATATATCTTTGACTCCCCAAAAACTTAATTACTAGTAGCCTACTATTGACAGTCTTGCCAATAGCATGAAGAGTTATTTATGACAAATTAATCCAGATAAAATAAATTGTTATTAAGAAATTCACCAGTAATAGGAAATACATTTACAGTATTTATTGAAAAATAATCCAAATGTAACTGTACCCGTGCAGTTCAAACCTGTGTTGTCCCACGAAGTCCATTTTTATTCTATTACCCTGTTTTATTTTTAAAATAGTAATGGTCACTATCTAAAATTATACAATTTATTTGTTCACAGGTTTATAGTCTTATTTACTAGGATGCAAATTCCATGAGGCCAGTACCTTTTGCATGACAGCATTTAGAATATGATGACTATTCAACTCATATTGGTTAACTGGCTATTTCATTATGTGGCTTGCAATATTTTTCAGATGACTTCTGGAATAACACATTTTTATTTCTTTAATTAAAGTGAGTTAAAATTCTAATTCTGAACATATATATATATATATATATATATATATATATATATATAATGTTTTTGTTTCCCTTTTTGTAAAGCAGGTATAATAGATAACTATATAAACCTGGGATAGAAAATAAGACAAGTAATGAATCTAGTAATATGTGAAATTTAGGTATAGTTGTTATCATTTTGAGATATAAACACATCACAATTATTTTAGGCAAACAATCCCACAGGCTATGTAAAGTTTTACTTAAACTGTAAGCTCCTAGATAAAAGGGCTAAATAAACATCAGCCAAGCAATGATCCATTATGAAAATGATAAGTTCCTCCTGCCACTACCAAACAGTTGGGTATTTGTTTTGTTGTTGTTTTAGGGAAGACGGTGAAAATTTAAAATTCACTGTTATGTTACATACTTTTTATTATTCATTGCAAAATTAACAGGAACTTTTTGCCACTAACTCTTATAAACGTATAATTTTTAGTTATGCCACTGAAGGTGGAATCAGTCCCTAGAAATTAGTTTGTCAAGTCGTATTTTTGAGTGGCTTTGATAAGATCAGTGGAATAAAAGCTAAACACAAAAGATGCAAAAAAATGTAGGATTATATGTAATATATACCTCTTTCAGATAATTAAGTCTGTCATGCTACTATTGTCTCTTATTTGTTTATAGTGCAGCTATTAATTTTATAAAGCTAATGGTGTTATTGCCTTAGCCTGGAACTAAATTGTAGCAAATTTACACATCATTTTAGTTGCAATTATTCTATCCATACACATTAGCTATGTCATGCCACTGTCATTCTCGCCATATCAGTAAGCACATTAGTTTTGTACACATTTTAACAGTGAAATCTAATGTCAGAATAATGTTAGTTAGATTATTCCTGGATCATTTTCGGCATTGAAGTTATAGAGCAAAGCTGACTTACAGTAGAGCCCAGCTCCAACTTTCAAGTGTGGCCCTGCTAAGTACTCCATTTTATGTAATTATTAGAGGCTCAGTGCACGGAATTCATGCATGTTGAGGGGAGGGGGGTCCCCTCAGCCCAGCCTACATCCTTCTAATCCGGGAACCCTCGGGGGATATCTGACTGCCGGTTTAGGCTCGATCCCAGGATCAGACCTAAACTGACAGTTGGACATCCCTCTCATAATCCAGGGCCGCTGGCTCCTAATTGTTCACCTGCCTGCCTGACTGGTTGCCCCTAACTTCTCTCCCCTGCCAGCCTGATTGCCCCTCATTGCCTCTGTGTGCTAGCCTGATCACCCCTAACTGGCCCCCTGCCAGGCTGGTTGCCCCCAACTGCACCCCCCCACCGGCCTGTTCACCCTTAACTGTCCCCCCGCTGGCCTGGTCACCTCTTACTACTCCCCCTCCCCCCATGGGCCTGGTTGTCCCCAACTGTCCCCTTCTGCTGGCCTGGTTGCCTCTAACTATCCCGCCTGCTGGCCTGGTAGCCCCCAACTCCTGCCCCCACTGACCTAGTTGCCCCACTCAACCTGCTGTTCAATCATTTGGTCTTCCCTCACTAACCCCCCTGCTGGCCTGTTCCTAGGCAGCCCTCTTGTGAGGGTGTGAGGATTAATTTGCATATTACCTCTTTATTAGATAGGATTAATTCTATTCCCATCATTATTTTCTTCATTCCTAATATTAAACTTACTCTGAACACTTACTCTGTGCTTGGCAGAGTGTTTGGGACATTGTATATCTTAATCTTCAAAGCCAGTTAAAGCACAGTCATTATGGCTGTCATTCAATAAGAGAGGCAACACTTCAATGTGTGGAAGAGCCATATTTAAATCATGTGTTGCTGCATTCAGCAATAGAACTCCTATCCACAGCAGACACATCCTAACCCTCTGTGAACATTGCTCTCCCACCCTCACCATCACAACTCTTCCAGGAAAGGGATTCTCATTTGCCCCACTCTGCTGTTTCTAAAAGAGCATATAAATTAATAAAATACTATCAAAGAAATAAACAAAATAAGTGAAGCTACACATATTCAAAATTTTGGAATAAAACACAGAACTGAATAGTATTTTTTATTATTCAACTAAAATGCAAAAAAAAAATGCTTAAGGTTTCTGCAGGATAATGTCCTGTAATCTCTTTGGGCCTCCTTTGCCTTGTGACTTTTCCGATCTCATTAGACTATTTAATATTTTCCAGGTAGAGTTGTATTACTCATCTTGGTTTGATCTTCTATTTTCTGCTTTTAGATTCTGGTCCCTTATTAATAGTTTGCCTTCAAGTGGAAACTTTATTAAAATTAATTTTAAGTTCACAATATAATGCTAAATGAGCATATAGTATATCCAGATATAGTGAAGATCAAATCAGCCTGTAATTTTATTATAGTAAATATAACTTAATCTAAACAAAAACTACATGAATATCTGTGGCTATATTTCTTCTGCCTTTATCCCTAGAAGAAAACAAAGGAAAACTTTTTTTACATTCCTAACACAGGTGACTTTCAATGTTCCATGTCATATAACTTCAACTAAAGCACTTTCAGCTATAAGGAATACTTCTCAACAAACTGCAAGTGATTAAATTGAATTGCTCTCCTTTCCCTCATTAATAATTACCTTTGTTCCATATGGTAACAGGAAGAACACCTCACATTAGTGTCTGCATTGCCAAATCATGTTTCCTTCTGATACAGTAACTGCCAAACTTCGCCCATCAAACACCTGGATCACACTGAGAAATGCAATCACTGAGCTAGGCAATAAAAGGCACTTGTTTTGCTGGATAGAGCTAATTAAAAGTCAAGGTGTTCAGTTTGGTACATCACAGAACATAATGCTCTATACAAGGCAACCCAAGTTTTATTTATTTACTCTTTGAATAAAATTAGAGAACATAACATAGCATAATTATAACTTAACAAAAAAGTCTGAGTTCAATCTGCTTGAAGTAGAAGCAACCAGTCAGTTCAATGTAAAATATAAAGTGGCCAAAACAATTTATTAATTATGTTGCAACTAGGGGCCCAATGCACGAATCCGTGCACCTTGAAATGAACTCTGGGCTGCGAGTCTGCAGTGGGCACAGGGGCAAGTCTCGGCCCATCCTCACACCCCAGCCCAGCCATTCCAGCTGCGGCCCTAGTCCCCTGTCTGCCGGCAGCCCCCTCCCACCGCCATCGCTCCCACAAGCTGACAGCACCAGCCCTGCTCACACCTGCTGATGGCGTGGAGCGATTGGGGCCAGTGCCAGCAGCGGGTGTCAGTGGGGCCAGAGCCGGCGCCGGCAGCAATTGCAAGTGCCAGAATGGCACTGTGGCGCACAAGAGCAAAATATTTTCAATAACCAGCAGAGGCTTGCCCTCATTACAGCTACCGGTGGCACACCTTGGTATGACACCCCTGCTCACCTGCTCTACCATACAACTGCAGCCAACATCCACCATGTTCTGTGCTCTCTGCCAACTGCTGCTGTCACCTGCCATACATCAACCATGCCTTGGTGGTCAGTGTATGTCATAGCGACTAGTTGTTTGGTTGTTCAGTTGTTTGGCTGTTACGCTGTTCAATCTATTTGCATATTAGGGTTTTATATATATATATACTAGAGGCCCAGTGTACAAAATTTGTGCACGGGAGTGGGTAGCCTCAGCTTAGCCTGCACCTTCTCCAATCTGGGACCCCTTGGGGGATGTCCAACTGCTGGTTTAGGCCTGATCCTGGGGAATGGCCTAAACCGGCAGTCAGATATCCCTCTCACAATCCGGGACCACTGGCTTCTAACTGCTCACCTGCCTGCCTGCCTGATTGCCCCTAATTCTCTCCCCCCCCCCGCCGCCGCTGTCCTGGGCAACCCCAACTGCCCCCTGCCAGCCTAGTCACCCCCAACTACCCCCTCCCCCACTGGCCTGGTCATCCCCAATTGCCCCCCTGCCAGCCTGGTCACCCTTTACTGCCCCACTTTGTCAGCCTGGTCACCCCTTACTGCTCCTCCCTCCTGGCCTGGTTGCCCCCAACTGCCCTCCCTGCAGACCTGGTCACCCCACACAGCCTGTTGTTCAGTCAGTTGGTCGTCCCTCACTAACCCCCCTGCCAGCCTGGTCGCCCCACACAGCTTGCTGCTTGGTCATTAGGTTGCCCTGCACTAACCCCCCTGCCGGCCTAGTCATCCAATGCAGCCTGTTCAGTCATCCATTCGGTTGCAATGGTCGCTTAGGCTTTTATTATTAGAGATAGAATTTCCATTTCAAGAAACTACAATAGATTTGTGTTTGTCAAACTTTTTAATTCACTTCCCCTATGGAATGAAATTTATTATGCCCTCTGGATACTGATCTATTTTGCTGACATTTGTAAATTTATTTCAGATTTACTCCTTATCTGACTTTCATGTGTGGATTCTCTTTTGGAGAATTTTGGGTTCTCTTTTGGACCAACTGCAGTTCCCTTATTAATTAATTAATTAATTAATTAATTAAATGAAATCTGAGACTTTTTTTATTTTTTATATCTGGTTGAAAGTCATAATTAAATCCTACTAGAGGCCCAGTGCATGAAATTGTGCATGGGTGGGGTCCAGCTGGTCTGGCCCCTATCAGGGCAGATTGGGCTGGACCTGTTGGGAGGAGGAGATGGCGGGAGGTTGGCTTGCCATCCTGCCCCAATCAGGGCCCGATAGAGGCCAGCTGGCTGGGAGGAGGAGCCATGGGAGGTTGGCTGGCTGGTCACACCCATAGATCAGGCCAGTTCACTGGCTGTAGTGGGCATCATAGCTACTGGTCGTTATGGTCATTAAGGCATTCCAGTCACTGGCTTTATATATATATATATATATATATATATATATATATATATATACACACACACACACACACACACACACACACACACACACACACACTAGAGGCCTAGTGCACGAAATTTGTGCACAGGGGTGTGTGTCCCTCCACCCAGCCTGCACCCTCTCCAATCTAGGACCCCTCAAGAGATGTCTGACTGTCCACTTAGGTCTTATCCCAGTAGGATAAGGCCTAAACGGGCAGTTGGACATCCCTCTTACAATCCAGGACTGCTGCCTCCCAACCGCTCGCCTGCCTGTCTTCCTGATTGCCCCTAACCGCTTCTGCCTGCCAGTCTGATCACCCCCTGAGCACTCGCCTGCCAGCCTGATTGCCCCTAACTGCCCTCCCCTGCAGGCCTGGTCCCCTCCCCAACTGCCTTTCTCTGCAGGTCTGGGTCCCCCTGAACTGCCCTTCCCTGCAGGCCCAGTCGCCCCCACAACTGCCCTCCCTTGCTGGCCTGATCCTCCCAACTGCCCTCCCTTGCTGGCCATCTTGTGTCCACATGGGGGCAGTCATCTTTGACCACATGGAGGCAGCCATCTTGTGTGTTGGAGTGATGGTCAATTTGCATATTACTCTTTTATTAGATAGGATATGTAGACTTTAAATATTATCTTTTATCAATTTAAATAAGGAGTGGCAGTATAGAAGAGTCATTAGAATCAAAGGCACTAGTCATACTATCTGGGTTAGCATCCAAATGCTGCCTGCCATGTGAATTTGGCTGGCAGCTTAATCCCCCAAGTGTCTATTTCAGCAAAGAGAAAGGGATTATATAACTTCTTAGTAATTTTTAAAAATCATTTAAAAATGTGTTTTCTGCAAGAGTATGCTACCCATTTTTATCTCACAATAAAATCATTGTATCATTTCTCCCAGGTCTCACCTTCTGGAATGACACAATCTGTCAATCACATAACTTTTTTGCTCACCCCTTTCTCTTAGATATCTGATACTCAAAAATTGTATTGTTTCTTTTGGTATGTGAAAATTTCCCAAAACTAGGTAGAAACCCCCAAACCTGGATAATTTAATATAGATAACAATATCAACCAGAGAATGCAGGAAATAGAGACACAGAATCAGAGGGAATCAAATGAAATTGTTACATTATTTTTATTTTTAGAATTTACTTTTAATTATATTCTTTTATTTTAAAAATTTGTTCTTTACCTCAAAAGGATATCCTGATAAAGTCTGATATAACTTCCAAAAATCAACTTCCAATTTACTCAACTTCTTCAAAATGCTATCCAGTGGTGGGGAGTAGGTGGAGGAGGAGAAAAGATAAGGTAGATTAGTTGAAAAATAAAGTACTAATTATTTCCATTCTCAAGACCTGAAAAGTGTAAATTAGTGTTGGATTCAACTTGATAAAAATAAAATATCCTTTTGGGAATAAGGCTTAATCAAGTGACCTAAAAAGCAGTAATGGATATTTCCTCATTCAGCAGAACTGACTGGAATAAGGCTAGCAATATTGCTACAAGCACACACATTACTCCTTTATTGCACCTACATTCAATAGGCAAAATACACCATTAAAATTACTATGTTAGTGGTAAGGAAAATAAAAGTTTAACATAAAATTATATGCTCTATTCCCCAAAGCAACAACAAATGCACCTCAGGAACGCAGTTAAGGCATCAAACCCATTCTGGCAAACTTATTGTGCCAACCCATTATTAATGTTGCCTCTCACAGAATTTCTATTTCCACATAAATGGAGCCAAATATTATTCACAATTTTATATGATCATATTTTGCATTATCCATTTTAAAAAAAGAAATTTATAGAATGGAGAAGGATAAGATTTAAGAATCATCTCCCATAACAGAACCAGTCTGTCTTTAATAAGCAAACAGGAAAAAAAGTGTCTTGACAAACTCATAAAGAAATTACAATATTGACACTAATTGGTGGCAAATTTGACAGGTCATAGATAAGTGAGTTGTCCCAGTTGAGGAGCAATTCCATAGATCGATTTTTCTGTATTTCTTTCCAAGCCAATAACTGAAAATTTTGAAGAAGGAGCCCAGCTGAATTGAGCCATTGAAGGCGAGAGTATAAAATTATTTGTGTTCTCTTGCATCTTTCCCTACAGCCAAAGAAAAGCACTATTGTCCTCCTTGACGAATCCTTTCAGCCTAGGGATCACTGCCAACTTCACTGAGAAAGTCAAACTGCATATCCAAATGGAAGTAAGGGGTGTTCACATCCAGCTTTGTTCTTGGGGAAGGGGGTTGTGATGGGTTGTAAACATCAGCATCACTGAGCATCCTATTTTGTTTTGAAAGTGGCTTAATGTAAAAAGAGAAACACAGAAGTAAGAGTGAGAAGTAAAAAAGAATAAAGCATAAATTTATAGCCTGAATAAAAGTTACACTGGATTTATAATGTTGTCTATGAAAGCGTGCTATGAAATTGCACTTGTTAAGTGTGTAAGAGCCTCTGAAGCACAGAGAGCAATCTTATCTGAAGTAATAATATAAATGCCCACTTTCACAGATGAACAGATATATTGGATTTTTTTAAAAGAAGCAGTTCCCTTAATGTGACCTAATTCAGGGTATAAATTAAAAAGGATATTTTACACATAAAAATGTCAGATCTCCAATATAACTTATTTGAGGATTTGAAGATTAGCCACATAAAATGCAAGAACTATATAGTGACTCCTCAAGAAAAGAACATGCAAGTACTTTCCCTGAGGAAAGTGGGTAAATTGACTGGATGATCAGGGCTAGAATATAAAAAAAATTAAGAAAAGTATAACTCCACTTCATAAATGAAAAATGATATTAAATTTTCAATACTTTGTCTGAACTCAA
Organism: Corynorhinus townsendii; assembly: GCA_026230045.1. NCBI lineage: Eukaryota > Metazoa > Chordata > Mammalia > Chiroptera > Vespertilionidae > Corynorhinus > Corynorhinus townsendii. The sequence continues at coordinate 70,096,949 of JAPDVU010000003.1, read as the reverse complement.
TAACTTTAGCAATATATTTGGCAGGTGATAGTTCATATGGGCAATGTTAAATAACTTTAAGGTAAGAAATATCTACTTTCTCCATAGGAACAAAATATTATATGCCACAGAAACTTTGTGTGGATGTTGGATACAAGAACACACCCATCCATAACCAACAGATTGAATATTATATTCATTAGGTTAAATGTCACCATAGTTCTTGGCACTTGTAGCAGGACTGGGAGGGAATTAGTCTAATTTTATTCTCGGTTCTAGTTGGATTTCATTTTCTTACACTTCCTGGAACAAGGACACATTGTTATTTATGTTTATAGATGTCTGGGCAAATAACCCTACAGACAACCTTTAAAGGAAAAAAAAAAAGAACACTGGATATATATAGGAAAAACTGAAATGCTTAAGCCAACAGCTTTATTTAGAAATAAATTCAATTGTATGGCATAATTGCCATATGGCACAATGAATTTTGTTTGTTTATCTGTGCTTCATTAAAGTGAGCTCCCAACATTTCTTCTTGGACTGTGAAAAATCTATTATAAACATGACTTCCTACAAGCCAAGCAAGGTGAAACACATACACTTCAAATTAACTTTCCAAGTGGCTATAGCATTTTGAAAAGGAAGAAGCCATAGAGTACAATAGTATTCAACTAAAGGTTGACCTACTAGTAAACTCGGGATTAAAATTTAATTAAGCTTCTGAACATTTATATGGATGGCATTGCAGGGACCTTCACACTACAACTGTTTATCCTAAATACCTTTTCCCAACAACTAATTTTCTGATGTCACCACAATTTATCAGGGCCAGCATCCAAATGTAGTACAGATAACATATTTAACTTAGTTTATTTGGTCAGAAAGAAATGTTATATGATCTGGCATGAATCATATTATTAATTTAATTGTGCCTGGAATTTAAAATATCTTCTTTGTCAAAGTAGGTGGTTTATAACAGTGGATTAAAGCACAAACAGTTAAGATCATGTTTAGAATATATCAAGTAAGAACAGAATGTCCTTTCAGCAAGGATATCATGGATGAAAGAAAGAAAAGGCTTACATCTGAAAATCAATTAAGGGACTAAGCTTTAGGGGGTTTAGAAGTTATTTTTCTTTTGGGTTTGCTTATTAATTTTGCTGTTGTTATGATCATCATTATTTAACCAACTGGTCTTGGATCTCGTGGATCTTAACCTGGAATAAGATGCATGATGTACCCTTACACTCTCTATAAGCTCTCCAGGAGAGCTAATAATTATTAGGATCAACATATCACCCTCCACCTCCTCCTTTGCATAAGTAAGGAACACTTTGCATAAGTAAGGAAAATTATTTACTTAGTAAGTAAGGAAATATTATTCATTTTTACATTACTTCTTTTTAAAAAATTAAATATGATCATTAAAAATGTATTTCACACCATTTCTTAGATTATACTGTCCAATGAAGGAAGGTAAATGCTGAATATGCTACTCATGAATAAACTAGCACAGAAAAGAGTCATGGAACAAAATTTAGAGTCAATTTGATTTTAAAAATGTTGCAATCTATACGTGTGACAACTCACTTACGTAGAGAAATGACACAAATTCACTTGTTTCCTCAGGATTGAGGAGTAGAACTTAGACCCAGGCATTGGTTGGCCACAGGATGGAATCTGCCCTGAGAGATGGAAAACTGCATGCTTTAGAAATGGTTAAGCAATTACTTATTTTCAATGACTCTTACAAAACTAGAATACGGTATAGCAGAGTGAGCCACATAAATGCTGTCACAACCTCCATGAATGGTGCAAGTTGGGTCAGAGATACTGGGCCAGGCAGGAATGAGTAGTTTGGAATGTGAATACTGTTTTCAGCATTTTAGTGACTTCTGGTTTATTTTGTCAGATCTTTCATTGTCTGTTTATGATTTTTTTTCATAAAAATATATGCAGAAAACAACAATGGCTATGTATTTATCTTACTCTAACTTTATATATTTGTATGCTAATTATTTAATAATTTCATAGTGTTTCCCTAGCAACAGAAAATGTATTGAAATAAATGAAGAATTTAGTATTTTCTCCCCCCCCCCAAGCTTATATATATGTAATATGTGAATTAAAAGCAATTTAAAGTCTGCTGTATATCATGCCCATGCATTAGGAGATAATATGGGTCTGTCTGTATGAAGGCCCTGAAGAGGCTGACTGTGCACCTAGGAAAGACATTTATATTTATGGCATTGTCATTAGTCTGGGTCTACATATACCTACATAATGAAATGTGCACTATAGAGTTTTCTTTGAATACAGGCCACCCCTGTGGATGCAAGTACTATCCACTAAGAATATAATCCTTAAGGACACATATGTAATACATTAATCAATAAAGAAATTTAAAAAAAGAATATGAATCTTCACTTGACCTTATTTGTGGCAAATGCCTGGAATTAGGAGTTAGAAATGAGTGTTTAAATAATTTCTACAACCCAAACACTTGTCTTTTCCTTCCCAGTTCTTCTCATTCTTCTTCTCCCTTAATCTTTACACTACTCAATCTTAAAGATTCAGTTTAAAATATGACTCTTTTTGTGATAATATCGAACTCCTTACCAGCACAAAAAACTCAATTTTTTTCTCATTATTGCTCAAATAGTACTTTATACACAGTTCAATTTCATTGTATCAGTGTTTAATCACAGGAATATTTGGTCCAATAAAATAAAAATTAGTTGTCATTAATATTTAAATCATCAGTGCCACATATTAGGCCTTCTGTAAAAAACTGGCTAAAATAAATTGATAATATTTTTCCATTTATGTAATACTTTTCAGTTTTCAAGTCACTTTCTCATATATTATGGCACAAAAAGTATAGATTTTGCAATAAGGAGCCAGCATATGTTTTTAAGGAGATGAAAAACATCTTATTTTGAGGAAATTACTTGAACCACTGCAGAGGAAATGGGTTTAGAGGCACTATTCCATTGAGAAGAAACATTCTATTGTTAACAAAATATATTTGCTTATTAATCTACTTAGCAAGTATTGACTTCCTACTATATACTCCCCAAGCTCCTGAAGACAGAGTTGAGTAGTGGGGCAGATGTGCATGCAAAGCTATCATAAAATAACCTTCATCTCTTACAAGGTATTCTATTATATAAGTACTATGGGCTCATTGCACAAATTCATGCATCTTAAAAGAAACTGTGGGCCGCAAGGCTGCCGTGGGCACAGGGGCGGGTCTTGGCCCATTCTCCACACCCCCAACCGGTCCCTCCTGCCCTGGCCCCTTGGCCCCCTGTCTGCCAGCAGTCCCGCTCCACCACTGCTCCGATGCCCTGATGGTGCCAGCCCTGCTCACACCTGCTGACAGTGCGGAACTATTGGGGCGGGTGCCAGCAGCAGGTGCAAGCAGTGGCTGCTGCCCTGATTGCCCCTCAGGAGCAGGGGGAGGTAGAGAAGCCCTCAGGGACGATCAGGGCCAGCAGCTGCCGCTTGCACCTGCCAACCGCACAGGGCAATTGGGGCCAGTGCCAGGCGCAGGCAGTGGATGTGAGCGGCAGCTCCGGTGCTGACAGCAGAACTGAAGCACACAGGAGCAAAGAATTTTCAGTAAACACCAGAGGTTCGCCTTGATGACAGCGACTGGCACCCCCACATTGATCTGGTACCCCCACTCACCTGCTTCACCATCCCACTGCAGCCGATGCCCACCATGTTCCACGCTCTGCTGCCTGCTGCGGATGCCCAGCATGTTTTGAGCATGCCCCCTCATGGTCAGTGCATGTCATAGCGACCAGTTGTTTGGTTGTTCCACTGTTCGGTCTATTTGCATATTAAGGTTTTATATATATAGATTTATTTTTAAAATTTGGGAATTGTTATAAACACAAGAATCAATGTACATTATAAGATTAGCAAATATAATTTATTTTGGCCTTAAGTATATTCTGGAACATACAGACTCTTATTTTTGTTGCTCCTAAAAGCTCTGACTATTTGTCCCACAAGCAGACAATGAGCATGAGCTGTCATTTTAAAATGTGTTAAACCTGCAGGCCCCATGAGTTACTGTATTGGGAATGGGGAAATCTGCTCTATGTTCTGCCAGTGTATTACTGCATATTGCCGCCTGGAGCAATGTTAACTTTTAATGTTTTTATTGTGGTATCTTAAGCTTTTTTTCTTCCATCATATAAAATAATTATTTTTCTCTGCCCCTTTCTACATTACTTTGTATAGCACTCTTTCATCTTTTTTTACATATTACCAGCCATTTCAAGAGAATGCTGCTTAAACATAAACCCTTTTTAGAATATTTAGTTAGAAAAAGTACTTGGGTAAAGGCAGCAAATAGAATCTTCTTGATGCACAATCACATGATTTTTGTTGTGTCTAAGAAAATCTTTTGTTATAAACGGGCAAGTGATCTGGATTTGAAAGCACAAGAGACTTGGCACTCTCTGGTCTCCACCATTAAATAAATGTATGTAATGTTACAAAACTTATGTGATTGTACTGGGCCTCAATTTCATCTTAAGATGGAAGGTTGAATTTATTGACAAGGTCTCTTTCAACGTCTATTATTTGGTCCAGATTCTTGAGTGTATTTCTTTTTTACAAATAACTGAATTACAGATGTGACTCTTCTAACTGAAATAAAAAGAAATTCATGCCCACATAAATAAAATATGGCATATCACTGTAAGCCCCAAGGACTTTTCTTACATGGTTGAGATGCCAGAGAAAAGGAGTCAATATATTTTAAATACCTTCACCTCCTTGACATATTATACATATTTACTCAGTTCTTCCTAACAATAATTTTCTGAAGAATACATTATTACCATTTTACAGATAAGAAAGTTGAGACCCAGTGTGAAGTTAATAGTTAGAAAGCAAAGATCCTAATCAGCTCAATGTAACTTCACTACACGAGAACATATTCCAGGGAAATTAGACATATATATATACACACACACACACAAATATATATATATATATATATATATATATATATATATATATATATGTATGTATATATGTATATATATATTTAAAATGTGTACATTAGTTCAGCCATGAAATAAATTATATTCTACTTTAAAAACAATTCTGTTACTATTTTGTTAGTGACATAAATATTAAAATAGAACTATACAAAATTAGTATACAAATTCCCTAATTTTGTTTAAGGCTTTTAGTAGTACATTCATTCTTTTATTTCTTTCAGTAGTAATATAACTGCTTTTAAAAATTATTAATTTCTCCCTTCAAACTTGGAAGGACAAAATCTACTCACCTTTATAGACATCTACACTAATAAAAGAGTAACATGCTAATTGACCATACCTTCGCGACACCCACCAGCCAATCAGGAACGAGTAAGCAAATTAACACAACAAAGATGGCAGGTTAATTTGTATACGCAGGCACCAAACAGCCAGGGCCAGGGTGGGATGCTTGTGTTGTCACCACAATGATGAAGCAGGCGTTTTGCACCATCACAGCCACTCCTGGCCTCTGGGCAGCATGGGGAGGCAGAAAGGCGGCTCCAGGCTTAAGTGAAAAGGCAGCTCCAGCCAGAACGAAGGCGGTGCCAGCAGCCAGGGGAAGGAAGGCCCATTCTTGCACCAATCTTCATGCATTGGGCCTCTAGTGTTGTAATAAAGAACCTCTTGTTTCCCTTTTCCATTTTCTTAATTGTTCACAAAAGATAAGTTCTCAAGAACAGAACGCAAATGAAGACAATGCTTTTGCTATTTTCAAATGCATAAGTATAGCAGCATATTTCCAGTAAGAAATGCCATAAGATTTAACTACCTAAAACTTCCTTTTCTCTTTTAGACTGTCCTCAAATGAAAGTAAAGCAAATGAAGGCATGGCTGTGCTCCACCATACCACGTCTGTTCATATGTTTAAGGCAAACAAGGATACTCCCCATCTTTTATAAATACACACTTGGTGGGAGAGAAAAGCTTTCTTTATTTATGTCTCTATTTCTTTCATTTTTAGCACTAACTGAAGCCCTACATTGATTTTCTTTATTCAGATATATGTCTTTCTGAAACAGTTCTGTGACACCCATCTTGGATTAGTATGATGATTAAATTATTAAAGTATGATTAGGAGAGAGTTTGTGCCTTCAGTTAAACTTAATATCTGTCATCTCATTCTTGTTCAGTCTAAAGAAAATATAAGCTATTAAAGAAACAACTTGTTCTGAATATGAAGAAAAAATGTAAGTTTCTATGAAGTGATAAAAATATCCAAGTTAGTTGATTTTTGTACTTTTCCTTCATAAGACACCTAGTCACAGGAGATTATAAAATGTGTTATTCATATATATTCTAGTTCTCAAAATTAGTTCAGATTAATTAGACAGACAGTACTAAAAAATTTCCCAAACAGTATCTTAATTCTCAAAAAATGCTTCATCTGAAGAGTTAGAGAAAAAGTTAACAAAAGTCTTTATTTTTATTATAACTTACACAATTATTCTGAATGCTAACTTTGTTGTTTTTTAAATACAAAATGATGAGTCTAGTCTCTGAGTAAAATGCATACAGTCCATAACTACTAAGTATTGTCAAAGCAATGACATCTGTAGTATGCCATAATGCTATCCACTGGAGACAATGAAGATCAAGCAGAAATCTAAGTATGCTCAGGTCTTTGCTATTCATGACAAATAAATACAATAAATGTATACCCTAAACTCAATTGGAGAAATGACTAGTAATGGTGTAAGATGTAGTAGATAGATACATTAACATGCTAGTACTGAACACCCAATATATGTACAGAAATATTGTAAGTGTAATGAAAAATAAGGGTTATCAGAACCTGTTCTCATCAAGCTTCTTTCAATCTTGTGATGTAGAAAAAGATGTTAAAAATTAATGTTATAACAAGGTAGAAGATCCTACAGGACTTCTTAATCAGTTCTTGGCTATAAAATGACAAATATATTGTTGGCCACCCCTTATTAATTTATGACTAACCCAAAGCATTTTTCAAGCTATATCATTCTTTATTAAATTTAATAACCTAGCATCTACTAGAATATCAACTCTACCTTTCTTCTAGTATTTTTTGTTGATGTAGATCATGACCTCACTTGCAGTAATTCTCTCTTGTTTTGATTAGATGCATATATTCTATACACATTGTCTTAAAAGAAAAACTTGCAGAGAAGGGGTGAAGGAAGCAAATGGAATATTCTTTTGAATTCATAGTAAATAAGAAGTAAAAATAGAAGACAGATTTTAGATTCTCTTTGAATTTATAACCCCACATCCATGGCTATCATGGTATAGAGTAGATTTCAGCTGATTGGGCAGAGTAATAAATTACTCAAGAAGTTTTATCTCTGTAGGATTAGAACCATTGCACTGATGTTTCTTTGTACTTTCTGTGTGATGTGTTTGTGCTGATGACATGAAGTTATTTAGATTCACCTCATTGGGTTTTACTAATTTAAATATTCCCAATATGCAGATGGGTCCTGGTGCAACTCCCTAAGTTTACACATTAGGAAAGTGATTTGTTTATGTCAACATAGCCTTAACTAAAAGTCAGGTCTTGTGGAAGCAGAGGGTCCTGGCTTGGAGTCAGAGCAGAGTGTAAATTCTGGTTCAGCAACTCATGGAACTTGTGATTTGGGGCAAGCTTTGAGCCTCAGTTTCCTCGTCTATCTGCAAAATTGAGAATGTTCAGAGATGTATGCAATTTTAGTGGAAAATTGATGTAAAGTGTCTGTTTTGACAAAGAGCAGACACTAATAAAATGTTTACTGATTTTTTTTTCTTTCTAGCTCCTAGATTATAACTCCCCAAGGTGAGCCACTGGTTCTAATACAGAGATGGATTTGCCCCTTTGGCGTAATATTTTGCAGCTCTTTTGTGACTCAGTAGCCTGAACACAGTGCATGTACCCTAGTGTTACCCATGGAAGAAGAACGTTGTTAGAGGACAATTAAATGCTTCTATTTATTCTGTATTATTAATCATTATGTCCCTTACCCACACCTGTGTTTAGATCATGTGTAGAGGGATCATGTGTAGAGGGTATATTTTAAAATAAAGGCTCTGTGACTCTACCTGCCAGATGTAGAAAGGAACAAATATATGTGATGAAAAGAAAATCTTTCTTCTCCTCTTTGTTACGGAGACATTAAGCTACAGAAGAATCACACATACTAGTAATTGTAGACATGAAGAAGGAGGGTAAGTACTAAACTGCTGTACATTAATTGCTATACTTAACCTATTTAAATTTTTATTTTACTATCTTTATCAACCAATAAAAGGCTTCTCTAGTAAGCTCTAGCATGTAATAAGTCCTCACGTAATGTCATCGATAGGTTCTGCCATTTTAAATGAAAGGACAATTAAAATGAAATCAATTTTAGTATTGGCTAATTGATAGAAACAGAGTTAAGTTCCTGATAGTATTGTTCACAATAGCCAAGACATGGAAACAATCTAAGTTTCCTTTGATGGAATATTGGATAAAAATATATTATATAAATAAACAATGGAATAATACTCAGCCATAAAAAAGATAAAACATTTGCAACAATATGGATATATTCTGAGGGTTTCATGCTAAGTGAACTGTCAGCTGGAAAAGAAAAAGAACTATATTGTTTCATTCATATGTGGGACATAAAACAAAACCAGCAAAAACAACAAATAATGGTGGTTATCAGAGGAAGGGGCAGGAAGACAAAGACTGTAAAGGAGTCAAATATATAATGACAGAAGGAGACTAGACCAGGTAATGAGAAAAAAAAAAGGAATATAAAGGTATTTTAAAGATGTACACATAAAATTTATATAATGTTATTGACCAAAGCCACTGTAATACATTTAACAAGGGAGTTAAATTCCTGCAGCATCTCATCAACATTATAAAAAAATGACTTTGAATAAAACATTATTAAAGATCCTGCTGTACTCTTTACTTCCTTTAAATAAGCATTCACTAGATTGATATAGCCAAGGTATCAGTTTATAAATACTTTTTAAAATGTTCAATTTGTAGATCAGACGCTTAAATGTGAAAATAATATTATAAATGTGCTTACATATCAAGGATTATTACAAAGGCCTTTTTAATCTATTATTAACTAACTAATCATTAGTTAAGGCATAAATGTTCTTTATCCTGGCAGCATGGAGGAAAACATGGCAAAGAAGAGAATAAATAAGTATCTTCCCTTACCTAAGAAGCAGTAGGGCTGATTCCAGGCAAAAGTTTGAAATAGTTGAAGTTTGACATTGGTACTTCCCCAATATCCCTACTGTTCTTAAACTATTTTAGGCCACAATATTTCATTCCATGGAGATCAATATTCTTATTTCCTTAAGCCAATTGATCTTTGCTACACTATAGGTGGGGGCCATGGAATTTAAGTGAGTAGTAATATAAATCACAATTGCTTCATGATGGACCTAGAAATATTTGCATTATGAAAAAGATATTCCTTACTCAGATTAATAGTAAATGAATTGAATTTGGTCTCTAAATGAGGAGAGACAAATCCAGATGGCTCTGGAGGCTGATTTTCTTCCTCTTTTGGGTAGTTTCTTGAGAAGCTGGCCTAGCAGAGCCCAGGAGCTCAATAGAAGAGCACACTGACACAATGTTTTCTGAGGAAGTCATCTTCCAAGGCCACTTTGCTGACCAGAAACCCTAGCTGTAGATAGTTGTCCAGATGTTTCTGTCCCTTGGGCCCTAATATTTAGTAAAGCATTGATTGGTGGGGCAGGAACTCCTACTGCATTTTCCCTGCTGTGATCAGCCTAGCTAAGCCCAACCTAAGCAACCTTCTCTGTGGGATGATGAGAGTTTGGGAGCTCTTAGTACTGATTCTTTCTCTGATAACCCAATACACTGCAGAGTGCTAGTGTGTGTGTGTGTGTGTGTGCGCCCTCTTTATACCACAACTGATAAAAGGCTCATGCTGTAGGGAAGGGCATTTTGAGCATGTCCTCAATCCAGTCATCTCTGGGGTCAGGTCTCCTATGCATTTCATTGTTTTCTGTTTTACATATATGTATATATTTCTATAACATATCAAGCCATAGTTTTTCTGATGGTGCTAGTGTGGATACCAATAGTTCGTGTCATCTTGTTGTAAGGGAGTCAGGACTGGGACAAGAACACTTCTTCGTACCTAAGGATCTACTGCAAATCAGTTGTTAGTACATCTAGCATTTTGTTAAGGAATAAAATGCTTTTATTATTATTTTTTTCCAGGTGAAGTAGATGCTTTGGAATCTTTTAGCACCACTTACTTTTGCCAAGTAGGAGGATATTACACAGGTATTCTCATCACAGTAATTAGCTTGTTAGATAGGCTCTGCATGAGGCAGTTAATGTGACACATTAGTTAAATTGTAGCCCCAAAGGCTTATGGAATCAGAATTCCAAATGCAATCTGAGTCCCCAAGTCCCATGAGCCTACCCCTTTAGTATATACTTCATCTGCAGTGAGAGGGAACACTGCAGTAACACAGTGTCATCTTAAGGGGATGAGCTGATGCTCTCGGAGAAAACACTTTCGTAAAGATATTCAGTGTTTAGAGAAGCACATTTGGATATGCTGGAGTTTTTCCACAACCCCCAGACATGCCAATCAAAGATAACACAATGCAAGAATCTCTGACTGACACTTTGAGCTGCGTTCATAAGCAACCTGCCTCATTCAAAGTCAATGAAGAGACAGGATTTACAAGCCCATGCTGAAAAGTTATTGAAATGTGACTGACACCTCAAAGAAACAGTGTCAAAGGGGTTGCTTGACCTGGTGCTGAAACACAGCGGTGTTAATCAAAGTTATGGCAGTTGGGTACCACAGAGGTCTTCCTTAGGTTTATTTATTTTATTTAATTCATATCACTCAGTGGGTTTTTCACCACCCCCTGTGCTCTCTCCTCTTGGCATTTAACCCCTAGTTTGTGCTATTGGTTGTAAACTTTTGCTTTGGTTGTGGTTTAGAAAGGAAGCAGTCCTTATGAGGCTTCTGAAGATAAATGCTGATGTTACATCTCTTTCAACTGTTTGAATTCCCCTAGGAGATCATGAGCCTCTACAATCATGTTCCATATGAGGTACCTCCTAGGACAGGTGGATGGGGCAGCTAGTCTACAGTCCTGTTCAAAGAATTTTCACTAGTATGTGAGTTTAATGATTTACTGAAACCCTGTCTACTCTCAAAAAGGGTCAGAAAAGGTTGAGGAGTAGAAGTGAGTTTGATCTTGGTCTATCTAATTATTTTGTCTCTTCCCAGTGGCAGACACAACTCTGAGTGTGTGTGTGTGTTTTAATTAGATGCTACGTCAGAAAAGTCAATCAACTGAGAACACTTGTAATGTAACCATAAATAATAGTTAACAATTCTTTTATATTTATATTTTATGCTGAATGCTTCTCTTTAATTCTTCAATATTGTTGTAAAATAAGAAGGGAATATCACCATCAGACAGTGAAAATAGTTAATAACCTTGCCTAACAAAAGAAAGAGAGGGAAAGAAAACCTCTCTGAGATGAACAGAATATCACAAATGCTATAATTATGTTCATGGTAATTATGCCCATGATTTTAAAAGCTCAAGCAATTATAAGTTATGTTTATAATTGTTTGAAGGTAACAATGCATGATAGAAATTATATGCATGAAAGTGTGTGTGTGTGTGTGTGTGTGTGTGTGTATGTGAATCAATCCAGTATTCTGGCCTCATTTAAACTCTACATTTGGGTCCATATTTCTTCTTTTCTTTTTTTTACCTTGTGAACCCATTAGGAATGAGTCACTGGTTAAAACAGTATCATCACAAACCTCAACAATTGGCTACTAAGTGTTTAAATACCTGCTTTTCCCTAGAATCATATATATTCTCTATAACTAAAAAAAAATCTAGAAAGAAAATTTGATTTTTTTATGCTTCCAGGCAGTTCTGCTACAAAATAAGTACAAGGTATGATAATATCAAATAAATTATCTATTCTGGAATCAATCCACAATTCATATTAAAGTCTCTCACAATAATAAGAGAATAAAATAAAAGTGAAAAATGACAGTAAAGTGGCTACATCCCTTATTATTAATTATTTTAAAACTTAAAAAAGGGATAAGAGTTAGATTTCACAAAGATCACCTTGGAAAGAAAGTATATCAAACATGACTAGCAATGGACTTTTCTTTTACAAAGAATAATGGTTTAATGTTTAATTAATCTTATCCTTTTCTGCATTTATGGGGAGGCAGAGAAGAGTCTGCTTTATAATGTAGAAAATTAAATATTAAACCCTTGGTGCCTAGCAGACTTACATTTTCTTATTATGAATGAGCATGTTCACTTGCTGCACACACAAAGAAGAAACAGGAGAGAGATGCAGTCACTTGGCTCTAGGAAAGAAGTATTTCCGTGTATCTCCTTTACCATCTTGCTACCGGAAACAAACACACCAACAGTGAATAAAGGTTTAAAATGCAAAAAAATGAAAACTATGTATATTATATGTAATATAAATCCTCAATTCTAAATATAGTAAATAAAGTATTATTGTCTTTTTAATGTATGAAGTACTTAATATTCATAGATCTAACATTCCAAATGATATATTGCTTAAAGAATATTACAATAGTTTTCATATTCAATGATGCTGTTTGCAGTGAGAAAACTGAAGGTATTAATTAAAAATAATAAATTGCTACCAGATTAAAAAACAGACATAAAAATTGGGGAAAAAATGAAAAGAAGGATGTTTAATTTAAATATTTAGATGTTTATTTAAAATTAGTACCTATTTACATTGCATATAGTTTGGACCATTTTATAATATAGATATGAAATCTTTAGTTCTGTTTTAAACTACCATTTGGACCTTTGGTCTCCAGTGTATTATTTATCACAAAGCAAGGATTGTAGAAAGAGTCAAAGAAGTGGCCATTATAGGTGCACCACCTGTGATAAATTCATCTCTACTGATCATCAGAGATATTTTGGTTCTATATTCCTGAGAAATATTATTTATTTGAAAGGAAAGGAAATATACTTTATAAACACCATTCCTAAGTTTAAAGGGTTAATATGTGTAATACTGCAAATTCTTCCAAATTTTTGGTGTGCATTTCTGAGCTTGTTGACATCTTGACTGCTAACCCTACTATTTATTGCCTCTAAGATTAAACCCAGATTGAAAATATTACATTCACAAAAATCTCAGCAACATTACTTTATTTTAATATCACTTACTATAATGCATTAGTAACATTTATGGGGAAATGTAAGAGGAAAATGGCAATAAGTTTAGAAAAAGTTTGAGAAATAAAATTCAAAGAAACCATATACATATTTTTATCTTATGTTTTACACAACTTTCCATTTCTACCTCATCAGCTTTGTATTTTGCCTGGGACAAGTATCTTAGACACAGATTACAAAATTACTAATATGATAAACATATGACTCTAGTTACAGTAGACTTTGTATTGGCCTGCATGCCAATCCTTGTTCTGATAATGGAAGGACATCTTTCAATACGAACTCAATCCCTACCTACCCATCTACCTGTGCATTTGACATTATGATCCCATACCAAGTCAGTCAAATTTCTACCTGGAATTTCTGCTGCCATTAGCATAGGTGCTCTCTTTTCACAGGGATCACAAACACAAGTGTGTAGTTCAATTTAATTATCTACCAAATTGTTATTTAAATATAAATATGCATTAAATTTCAATTGGTAAGTTTTATGCAAGTATAAGGAACCAGAGAATTAGAAAATTAAAGCTGATATTTTTAATCAGGGGAAATAACAAAATAACGATTATTTTCAGCTTTAATTTTCATTTCTTCCCTATTTGCAACCAATGCCCTATTTAACTATATTACCTAGTACCTTCAGATCACCAGGTATATATTTGAATTGAAATATACTCCCCATTCCTCTCTCCTCTCATCTTCTAATCCACAATTAAAATATTACACCTTCAAGAAAATTTTCCTGATTTCTCCAGCTAGAAATATCTTAGGGGTTCACAATTGAGTTTACTTTAAAACTGAAAGTGCAGTTTAAAAAATCTTTTTTTTTTTACCATATTTAAATCAATAACTTAAATTAAGGTAAAGAAGTGTCAAAATAGAAGATATAAATTACATAATTTATAGAAACAATGAGGATAGCAAGATTTCAAAATAAGTTTAATAGAATATAATAGTGGGTAAAAATCAAGAACATATAAGTTAATAGTAATTCATGCCAAGTACAGAGCATAGCATTAAACAAAAATAAAGTGACTAAATATATGACTACAAATATGGTTGACAAAGTATATGTCAAAAAATCGAGTCCCTTAATGAAGCATGCAGTCAATAAAACTGAAGAATTCAATACGAAGTGTTGTGTCAGAGAGAAGGATAATACTCCCGATCTTTTCTTCTAGTTAAAACTGTGTATTCCTTAAAGATCTGCTCAGATCCAATTATATACAGGATGTCCATCCTAACTACTCATGTTTTCTGAATTCCTGCAACACTCACTGTATGTACTAGAGTTGAAGATGACATTTTCTTGTAAGACATTTCAGCGATTCTCCTCAAAATATAAATTCATAAATTGGGTACCCATATCATAAAAAATAAGTCTTTGAAAGTACCCTGCCATAGTCAGCATATAAGCTATTCCATGTCCATATAAAATCTACATATCAGATTTTTTAACAAGAAAAGCAAGATCTCAAAAGATAAAATCAATTTGCAGCACAACATCTGGATCCATTTATAATAAAAATAAAGGGTCTTGTGAAGCTGTTTCAAATTTTGGTGGGGCTTATGTTTTAAAAAACATGTATCTGTCCATTTTTATTTCAGAGGGTAGAAACAGGAACAACAGGTAAAAATAACAAAGAGAGAGATTTCACTTTGAATTGTAACTGAAGCTCCATAGTGAAATAAGCTACCCTTAAAAAATGATGGATGCATATATCCTTTCTGATTGATGTTTCTACTTTCTTGGGATATATTCCTGCACATATGTAATACCTTAATCAATAAAGAAAAAAGAAAAAAATGATGGATATATTTGCATAGAGGCTGAATGAGACTCTAAGGAATTCTGGTTCAAAATTGTTATATTGCTTGAAAAGTTGGATTTTATGACTAGAAGGTCTTCTTCAACACTACTATTCTAAAACTTGAAATCTAAATTCTATGTCATAACATTAGAGAAAAAGACAACTCCTTTTCATTAGTGCAGTGCTCTACCGAACTCTGGCCTATATCAAAGGGAGATAAAAGATTTGCTTAAGAGGGGAATTGGAACAAACCCAGATTCTCTGGCAGGCAGTTTGTGTTTCATCTAAATGACTGCATTACCTCTCCTTGTGTTGTTCATCTAGAAATGAAAGGTTATAAAAAGACATCACCAAGAAAATATCTTGATGCGTCTGAACCATAGTGAATGAGAGTGTCAAAACTCTAATTTGGTTCAGTCAAGGTTAGACCCTTCATGCAATAAATTAATCAAAAGCAATGCAAGAAAGAGTGACTGTTTCTTGGACTCATTTAGAATTGCAAAAATGGAAGTCTCATGGGTTCTTTTAAAAAGTCCACAATGAGGGTTGTATGGGAAAGACTTCCACCAAAAAATACATGTGAATATTCATAGTCACGGAGGTATCTTAAAATAAATAGAAATAAAAATTTATTAAAGTAGATCAAGAAGACTCCCTTTCTTGACAATTTGCATCAATAGCATTTTGATGACTTTAACATATTTATACCCAATAATTATATTTTCCTGTTGAGCAATTTAAATTGAAACAAAAGTTACTATATTTCATAAAATCTTCTATGACAGTCTCCAAATGTTTCCAACATAACTATGAAAACAATGTTAAAAAATATATATACGTGTGTGTGTGTGTGTGTGTGTGTGTGTGTGTGTGTGTGTAATGCAAAAAACAAAAGCCCTAATGGTTGTATCATCTTCTTTTCTCATTTCTAATATAGCCAAGATCAGTATTCAGGAGAATTTAAAATTCAAAACACTCCCTGAGGTTCTTAGATATAGGTCATTTCATTTAGATAAAAACACAAACTTGTAATAAGTTATATAAATCACCCTTTATCACAGAATTAGCTGTTTTAATAGTCCAGAATAAACCATTCTTTTTGACACTCTAATTCACTGTGGTTCAGACACATGACCACCCACACAGACCTGGAATCACTAGCCCTGCTGCTCCAGCAGCATTAAGATGACCCCGGAGACTCAGAGGTACTGAAATTTTGGTCCCATGCCCAATTCTCTCTTGTTGCGTCTTCCTCTAATATATATGTGCTTCTTCATTTAAAGCCTTTTTTTTCTTTCTTTGTAAATTGTTTTCAAAAGCACATTCTTAAGGAATATAAGGCTGAATTTCAGAGTGGCCTGCTGCTACAGTACATCTGAAAATACCTCTGAACAGTGGCATATATAAACCTACTAATATGTATATGAGCAAACAAGTGATCTATAATACACTCCAGGGGGCTTCTAAAACAACAGAAAAGTGGCATCTAACATAGGTGAGATGACAATGTCACCTCCTTGACTCCTCATCGAAATTTCTGCCTAAAACTCTTTCAAACAACTGATTAAAGAAAGAAAAAAGTGTTGCATTGGTTGATTTTTCAGCCATAAAAACTGGAAAGAAGTTGAAGTTACAAGGTGGTAATGTCATGTAAGGAATGAGACTTTTCCAGTCCATCTGTATAATATGCATAGGTTTATGAAAATCATTTCTGGGTAGGGAAGATTACTATTAACTATTATTGTTAATAATAATGCATTTCATTGGTTTTAAGATGCCATCAATTGTGCAATGCATTATGATTTCACATGCCATTAAAATGTTATCAATTAGTTTTAAAATGACATTAGTTGCAAGATACCACACAATTTCGGAATTATGAAAATGTCCATGGTTAATTGTTATAATAAATGAATACTATTTTCTAGTTTTTATTCTGATAACTGGTTTATGATGCTATGGCTCAGGGGGTTGTGAAGATAGTTGGAGGCTATCATAGTCAGCTAAAACTAAACATTTGGTTTCAAAGCTCAGCTTGGGGAAAAAATAATCTAAACTCCAGCTGTGTGTATCCAATTTATATTTTCTACATTTCCCTCCATCTTCTTCCCACAGATATCATTTTATAAAGGCATTTTCTGTCTTTATTTTTTTTATTTTTAAAAATCTGTTTCCTTTGATTTACAGAAAGCCTAAGGTTTTCTAAAGTTATAAGGCGGAACATTGGACCAAATACCAGTACTTCACGACGCAGGTAATTTCACAATAAGAACACTGGTGGGCAGTATTTAAGAGATACGGACAATTAGTTATTTATAAAGTGTTGTTCTGAGGGGAGGATGTACAATGAGAGTAGTCAAGAAAATTTAAAAATTCATGCAGTAAATTTGTCAGGAGTCGTTAACAAAAAACACTTGTAGAAAAATACAAGTGGGAGAAATTGTAGTACATTTGCAAAGTGCAGAGAGCTGTTAGCATATTTTCTCATCATCTTTTTTCTCTCGGGGAAATACTTCCTTGAACAGAGGGAGAATTGGAGATCTGGTAGCTTTGACTGCAGTGATGTTATGCTATTCTAACATTTGTATACATGTTATATTTACAATATTTCCTGCTCCTAGAAAGCAAGAAAGGGCTTATCTGTCATGTCTGTCCTGGTGCCTCAACTGCTGTTACTTCCTCTCCATTCATGCTGGATATTCTTAAACTCTAAGGACAGCCACAAGGTGGAGAATGAGTCAGCCCTCCACTGCAGCACCTTTCCTCACAAGGGCCCGTGTTCCAGATGACATCATATCCTGTACCTGGGGTTGGTGCTTTGAGTGTGCTGCATCTATGAAGCTAATGTCCAGAAGGTTGTGGGAGGGGCATAATATACACTTTGAGAATTTGATAGGCTGTATTGAATTGTACCTGCTAGAAATTAAGGTAGCTAAGCTATCTACTAAATGCTGTAGTTTCAAGAGATAGTACTGTCTAATCTCTTGAAATGGAGACTAACGTTGCAATTAAAATTGATCACTCAGACCTTAAATTGACATTTTACAAATTAGGTAATAATAATAGGGAAGAACAGTAAAATACTGTGGTCTATTTTCTCCATCTCCAAATGTTACACAATGGGTTTATGAATAAAAGTTTCTATAAAATGACTTACGGAGATTATTTCTATTTCTTTACCCTGCAATGCTATCATATATCAATGTAAGACACAAGAACATCTCACTCATTCATTTTATTCAATAAATATTTTATAATGCCTATGGTAAGCCAGGGACTGATATATGTAAATCAATTCTTATGTAGGTAATAGTGTAAGGATGAAGTCTGGTTGGTATTTTATTTAAATGAAATTTGGTCTACTGAAATCTCTAATCATAAGCTCAAGGAAAGCTTTAGACTGTCATTATTTCCGCAGTCTGTTGTATCAAATGCAACTTTGTAGGTCAGAACTTTGGGTGATCCTCTTGTTTCCATCATGAGGATGAAAATATAACATGAATTATCTTTAGTGAAAAAGAACAGTGACCAAAATAGAGATGACTCAGCTTCTGCGCATTGAAACTATGTTGTAATGGAAATTGGCTTTCAGCTGCTGTGACATACACTTTTATAATACATTTTAGAACATTTAACCTGTCCACATTTTTTCAGCTCTGTCTGCAATAGTGAGAGGTAGTGCTATTGTTACAGATTCTGCTAAAGCTACTTATGTGCTATTAATATACAGGAATAAAAGGGAATTCTTTCTTCACTGGTGGTCTCTTCAGGCTATTCAAAAAGCTGCTTGGCCTAAAAATGTCATCAACCACAAGGGTTACTTGATTTCTTTGTCCATAATCGATTACTTGGCTTTTACTAAAAAAAAAGGGAACTTAAAAAATGCCCCTAAAGGAGAGAAAATCTGTTCACTTCCATGTCAAAATTTCTAAACATTTTTGAAGCTGAAAGGAATGCTTGTGAACAATCTTACTCTAGTCTTATTTTCAGTAGCTCTGCACACATCATACAATAAAGAAAAATAAATTTTCTGAGAGAGAGAGTTGGGGGGAGTTTTGGGTAGAAGTCCATTTCAGCTCAATGAAAAATGCATGAACTTCTTCATTATATAAACTTCTTCATAAAGTGGCTTTGAATCTCAACTTTACTATTTACTTGAGAAATTCTGAACAAAGTACTCTATCTCATTGAGCCTTCATATCCTCCTCTCTAAAATGTCAAAAATCACACAGGCCCTTTTCATTGAGTTACTGTGAGGACCAAATGATCCAGAATATTTAGACTGTTCAGCACATTTGCCTGGCACATCATGGGCACTCAAAACACATTGTTTATTATTCATGCAAGTTATGTAAGTGGCATAAACTGTTTAAAAATGATTTTGATGGTTTTTGTGTGTTGAAGCTTTATTTACAGTCTGTGCCATCTGTTGATCTGAAGTACTAAACTTAATGATAGTCTGTTAATATAATCACTAAAAATAGCTTGTACTAATCAGAGTAACTGAATACTTGCATCAAATCACACAAAATTCCCCTAGGAAACAAAATGGAACAGTATCGTTCCATTTATATGTTAATGTAAAATAATATGAAACAATAGCAATAAACATGTGTGTATCTGTGTGATCTCCCATAGTAGAGAGTCCAAAGCAGTAAGATGATACCTGTATCGGGACGGAAATGCCACGCTTCTCCCCCTGCCCCCCCGCTCCCCCAGTTCTCAAGAGCAAACATTTTAGTGAATGTGATCACATGTGCATATTCTTCTGCCTTGACATCTGCCATGTCCTATTTTGCATACACAACGGTGGGCTCTGTCAAATCACCCAAGTAATGACGTAACTATCTGAAACTAACAGAAGGCTTTCTTCTGACATCAGCTGTCACACTATGTGTGAATCAAACTCGCTCCATCAAAATAATTTTGTTTTTGTTCTGACTTCTCAATGTTGCCATTGGAATCTGTAAGCAGTCTTATGGACTCCTCACCACTATTAACAAGTCTTAATCACTCAGAGATTTGGCACAGTTGGATATTGCAATCAGAGCAAATTTCCCATTTGATTCCAGCACAGAAGTTACCAATGAAAGTGACAGAGTGATAATATAAAATTTTCTAACTTCTTCTCCTTTTCTGCCCATTCTCTGTGAATAAAAATGAAGCCACTTAGGGACTAATTTGTATAAGCTGTTATTTCTTCATTTTGCAGTGGTTATGCATATCCTGTATCACCGAGGATTTGAACATATCCCAAATATGTTACTATTACTTTAAAATTAAAAGCATCCTGACAATCAGCACGTTTGCTTTTCAAAGTGTATGACTTATACATCCAGTTACCCAATCCAGGCAAGAGGCAACCGTTATAATAGGTTCAGCTTGCACCAGCGCACACATCTGCTCTACAATACCCAAGTAGACTCTGGATAGGAACCCTTGCAATAAAGTAATTTTGCTTTCATTAACTCCAAAACAGTTCCCATCAGCTGATATTCAGTCACAAATAACAAATAGTTAATATGTGAGCCATTGGAGTTCCTTGCATGTAGTATTTTTTGGTGTATTGGGGTTATTTTGTGACTGGATTGAATATTTTTCTTTTTCTGAAATACACTTATCATAAGGTAATCCCATCAGCTGATTACCCGTCTGTTCCAGGAAATGCTGTTTTCTGCTCATTCCCCATCACCTTCTTTTTTAAAACAATATTCTTGGAGTTAAGGAAGGGTTAAATCATAAAAGAACATGCTTGCTAACATCAATGGCTACTGATTTATGACAAGAGCACTTTCAGTCAATTATTGTCTGAAAGACTGAACGCACCCAGTGGGGTTCAGCATTCAGTCATACAAAGTGTCTGGCTCATATTGCCAGAATTGACCATTAATTATGATGACCACAGGTGGCAATCCATGTATATCTTAGCTTTTCCTGGGAAAATGTGCGTCGTGAGAACTATTAGAGGTAAAAGTCCACTGTTGGGAGAATAAGGAGAAAAATACTGCCAACCTGAATAACCCTTTAAAGTATCTACTTCAAACTCTTTGATTTGAAATAAGAAAACTCAGGGGAGTGATACCAACAAGCACACACATCTGGCATATACCAGCCTCAAGTCTAGGAACCAGTCCTCTCAACTCTAGGTCAGGTGTTCTCAGCCCTGGGGCACATTAGAATGACCTACGGTGCTTTTTAAAAATAATAATTCTTGGTTTATACCCACAAAAATTCTGATTTAATTTTTTATCTTGGGCGAAGCCTAAAAGGGGTGTTCCTTAAAAGGCCCCAGTTAATTCCAATGTAGCTTCTCCATTGGTATTTTTGTTTGTACCACCAGGAGAAATGTTTCTCTTCTCTTTGGATGAGAAACAGTTTGTTCTTATTTTGAGATATGCATGCTCTGGACACGTGGGTCATGTGTAACATATTTCTCTTTGCAATTTAACATATTTCTCTCTTGGCTGCTAGGGATCTTAAAGTCAGGTGTGTGGGGAATACGCTGTATTGTCATGGTCCTCCAAGACATCCAGTCTTTTCTTATTCGTTTTTGTAGCACTACCTTTTCTTCCTTTCGCTTTTTTTTTCACACTTGTTTGCATTATTTATTATTTTACTGTTTCATGATTTCTTGGAAGGTAAATTTGAAGAACTTGGGACTTCACAAAAAATCAGGAAATAGATACCTAACAATGGAGAAGAAAACATAGAAGTAAAAGCTATTAGAGTTCATAAGGAAGACATTTAGAATGTCTCTATAGATTTTGTTTGGAATTCCACAAGCCCTATAACAGACAAAAATAAAAAATAAAAAGAGGCAAGAGCACGTGTGCAATAGGAATGCTGGGCTAAGTATTATAAGTCAGTGGGAAAAGAAGAAATAAGAATTGGAAAGTAGCCCAGCTGGTATGGCTCAGTGGTTGAGCATTGATCTATGAACCAGGAGGTCACGGTTCCATTCCTGGTCAGGGCACATGCCCGGTTTGCTGGCTCCATTCCCAGTGGAGGGGAGAGAGCATGCTGGAGGCAGTGGATCAATTATTCTTTCTTATCATTGATGTTTCTATATCCCTCTCCCTTCCTCTCTCTGAAATAAAAAAGAGGGACTTTTCCTCCTTCCTACTTGAGTGTCCATTCTGTGGGACTCTTCCCCCTCCCTACTTGGGAGTCTGTACTTGTTCTTCAATAAATCTCTACCTTTGCTATACCAAAAAAAAAAAAAAAAAAAGGAAAGAAAACCTATATTAAAAAATAATTGGAAAGCAGAAGGCATGAAAGTTTAGTAACAACAAGAAGAAAAGTAGGGAAAGAATGTTGTGTGAGTTTTGGATTATTCCAGGTAATCACAATCCTGCATCTCAACAAAGTAATTGCACCGACTTTATCTTTCTTATTTTCTGGCAACCTCATATGGAGTCCATTCCACATCAATAATTCTAATCTACAAAGTGCCAATACTTTCAATGGCTATAAGACCTGTCTCTGTACCATTTATAATTACGGGGTTTAAAATTTTACATGAAACCATTTTAGATGTCTGCCTAAATGCACTTTGGGTTAGAAGCTATTGTGATGGTTTCGGTGACTGCTATTTTATGTTACCATGAATAGAACAACGTTCCTGATATGAAAATCTGGGGAGGTAAATGTGATGCGGTTGTAATAACATGGTTATCAGGAGTAAAGCGAAGGCTGGGTAATATAGCATGCCATTTATACAGCTCTGTTAATTTAACATTCTCCAACTCTGTTTCCACTGATCAGTGAGGGAAGGAACCAGCTTAGACGCATGTCCAGTAAGGTCTGAGTAATGTGGAAAGTTGCTTGTCAGTCAATCACAGCTGGGAGCCAGTCAGTGGCCAGGATGGGTGTGGTCACTGCCAGGGCATGAAACCTGAATATTCAAACTTCTAAACAAAAGAGCATTCTCTCATGCACCTTTCCGATGGACTCCTTCTCTTGCCTGTTTGCCTGGGCTCCTGTGACACGTATTGCAGGGGCATGCTCCACTGCACCCACATGTGGGACTCCACGTGGCCTAATGGACTGTCATGAGCTTGGATACTGAACTACACCGGACTGCAACATGTAAGAAAAGCTCTGGACACTGCCCTGCTTTTGGCTCTGCTGGAACCCCAGCTGCACCTCTTTCAGAACTGGCTTAAGGAGCAGGGGACTGTGGAACCGGACAGAGGATTGTAAATCCACGCAAATAAAGCCTTTCTCCACACCTCATTCTCCAGTGGGAGCTTCTGGAAATTCTTATTTCAGCCGTACCCCAAGAACCTCCCTCTCACGAGCAACAGGGAATTTGATTATCTGGTAATATCTATCCACACTAATAAAAGAGAAACATGCAAATTACCATCACTCTGCTGTACCCAACAGCCAACCAAAGTGAGTATGCAAATTAACCTGAAAAGATGGTGGCAGCCACTCAGGGCCTGTGGGAGTCCGAGAAGTTGGGTGTCAGCCTCTGAGGCTGGCTGCAGCCAGGGAGATCAAGAAGCTGCCTGCCCGTGATCCCAGGCCCCAGAAAGCAGCAGAAGCCTCATGTCCACCTGGCCCACGTCCTGGGGCAGACGGAGAAACTGGGCCCCAGCACCTGAGGCTGGGTGAGGCCCAGGAGACAAAGAAGCCGCCTGCCCCATCATCCCAGACTGCAGCCAGCCGGAAAAGTCACCCACACTGCATCCCAGGGAAGATGAAGAAGCCGCCAGCCTTCGGTCCAGGCGCCAGCACCTGTGGCTGGCTACAGCCTGGTAGATGGAGAAGCCGCCCACCTCACAGTCCCGGGCACCAGTACCTACAGTTGGCTGTGGCTCAGGAGATGAAGAAACCGCCCACCCTGTGTGTGCCAGCGTTTAGGGCTGCAGCCCAGGCAAAGCCACCTGCCCACCATCCCCTGAGGCTGCAGCCGGGCCTGGGTTCCTATGGCTGACCAGAGGGAGGGAAGCCCAGGTGCCTGTGGTCGGCTGGAGGAGGGAATCCTGGGTCCCGGATGCGGGGCCAAGGCAGAGGTGGTTAGGGGTAATCAGGCTGGCAGGCAGAAGCAGTTAGGGGCAATAAGGCAGGCAGACGAGCAGTTAGGAGCCAGCAGTTCTGGATTGTGAAAGGCATGTCTGACTGCTGGTTATCCCCTGAGGGGTTCCAGATTGGAGAGGGTGCAGGCCGGGCTGAGGGACACCCTTTCCCTCACGTCCCCCCCCCCCCCCATTGCACGAATTTTGTGCACTGGGCCACTAGTCTATATATAAAAGGCTAAGTGACTGACCATCCGTCCATTGACTGTCCAACAGACCAGCCAGTACATATGACAAGCATTGGCAATTTAAAAATAAATGTTGACTCACACATGCGCCATATATATAAAGGTTTCAGAATGGATATTATTGAACTCCCTGTGAAATGATTTGTAGTGGATATTTTTGAAGCTACCTTTGGAAATACTATATCTATAGATAATATTAAAAATATATCTAAATGTGCGATTCTTTGTCCAAAAATGAGCATGTTCATAAGTTAAATGAAGAAATTTTGGATATACTTGATGTAGATTTTCACACCTATCTGAGTGATGATTCCATCGATTCAATGGATGATGCCGAAAATGAAAATTTTCCCATTAAATTTCTTAATAGTATTACTACTTCGGGAATGTCGTGTCATAAATTAAAATTGAAAGTAGGTGCAATCATCATGCTACTGAGAAATCTTAATAGTAATTGGGGTATTTGTATTGGTACTAGATTTATTATCCAGAGATTGCAACCTAACATTATCAAAGCTGAAGTATTAATAGGATCTGCAGAAGGAGAGATTGTTCTGATTCCAAGAATTGATTTGTCCCCATCTGACACTGGCCTCCCATTTAAATTAATTCAAAGACAGTTTCCCATGATGCCAGAATTTGTAATGACTATTAATAAATCACAAGGACAAACTCTAGACAGAGTAGGAATATTCCTACCTGAACCCGTTTTCGGGCACAGTCAGTTATATGTTGCTTTCTCTTGAGTTCAAAGAGCATGTGATGTTAAAGTTAAAGTTGTAAATACTTCATCACAAGGGAAATTAGTCAAGCACTCTGCAAGTGTTTTTACTCTTAATGTGGTATACAAGGAGATATTAGAATAAGTTTAATCACTTTATCAGTCATTGTTTGTATAAATGTTTTTATAACATGTTTTTGTTATTTTTATATCATGTGTTTGTTCTTTTATGTCATGTTTTCATTTGCTGTATCATGTCTTTGTTGTTATATCATGTTATTATTATTTATTTGTTAATCAATTTATATATTATTTTCATATACAATTTACTAATTTTCTTTCATCTCTGACACTTCTATTATAGAGAAAGGGTGAATAGTAATATTAAAATATTTCTTCTAATTAATTTTCTTTCAATGTGCACGAATCCATGCATCAGGCCACTATCAGAATATGTTTCTTTGAAACCAGAATGTGGACAATTCATTCCATTTCATCCCATTGTTTTGTTACTGTAGATTTTAGGAAAACCAAACAGAATTAAATTATTGTGTGGTCTAGTGAATGTATACATTTGAATAAACTTTCATATGGTTCAATTTGTCAACACATTAACAGTCTCAGTGAAAACCTTACATTGATTCAATATGGAAATAAAATTGCTCCGCATCAAAGACCTAGAAAAAGGTTTCAAACTGATTCTATATTAAAAAAACAAACAAACAACAAACTGGTATTTTAAAAATCACGGCTAACATTTATACTGATTTTATGACTTTTAAGTCAGCAATAGTTTCAATGGCCCTATTATACGCGATGTTTGAATTTTAAATGAAAATAGAAGTGATGGCTTAGTTCAGTACTCTCCACCTGGCACATTAGTATGTGCTCATGAAAACATTACAGAATGAACAAAGGTAAGCTCTGAGAGAGCAAAGCAATACTAAAGAAAGGTAAAATTAACTTTAAAAAATAAATTCAAGTAAGTACTAGGATGTTTGTATTTCCCTTCTGAAATTAAAAGTCTTGAAAAATTTTAGAAGAAATGCCAAATTTCCTAAAATTGAGTTAAATGAGAAAACAGAAACATTAACAATTGGACTAATTCTTCATAAAATATATAATACATCAAAACAAAATGTTTCATCAAATACATCATTATGATCTTTCACAATATCAGGACTGGATTATAATTGTTTTAATAACTCACTTTTACACAATTTATACTTTTTACTTCCCATAAATATCCCCAACTGGGCTTTACAACAATCCTATGAGATAGACATATAATTTAATATTAAGGAATCTAAGGCCTAGAATTAAGAAACCTTGTGGTTAAGTTTGGTCTGCTCTAGGTTTGAGGTTTTGTATGGTAATCTTTCTTCTAGTTACTGGAAAAATGGCTCTGGTCACACTGACTTCAGAATGGAGATGTTTATAATATATAGTATAAATACTTCTAGTGTAAAATAGAAATACATCTAATATAACTTCTATAGCAAAAAACAAAATACATCTGTAATATTTGAATTGGAAAAAAAGGAGGAAAGCCTTCTGAAGTGTTTCTTCTCTGTTTGGATTAGAGTTTTAGGAAAGTCTCCAAAGACCCAGTAAGAAAGGAAGAAAGGGGCCCTGCTGGCCAGACAGAACAATAAACCAAAGGCGAGGGATTGATGGAAAGGGTGAGACACATCATGTACATACAGCCTCTTTCAATAACAGACCTTTCCATGAATTTCTATTGAATTCAAACTCATGTAACTAGGTGGCTGTTACATGCTTCAGGTAGGCTATGAAAGGGAAACTGAAGAAGTGCATTCTACAGAAAATTAGATGAGACATAGCATTATGCCTGCATTTTTTTTGGGAGAATAAACACTATCAGAGAACACACTTTGCATTTCATCCCATGGGGAAATAGGCCCTATATCTCCCTGAAGGGCAATAGTAACTAACTCAGGGGAGCTCCTTTTAACATAGGAAAGGTAAAGAAAGGCTGCATTTTAGGAGCTTCCTAACATAAAAATCTGTAAAGAAGAAATGCAAGTAGAGCTAATTCGGGCAACAATTCCCATTCCTGGTTTTGGCACACAATTTCCAAAAGGGATTTTTAATTTGCTTTAAGTGGGCTTATTTGCCAGGAAACAATTTTAAAAAGAGAATGTTGTAAAATGAAGGACAAAGAGGGTGTTGCAATTTTGTAAAATTTGTAAGTAACTGTCTCCTAGGAACAATGGTCTTGTTGGCCAAACTTGTTTTTCATCTTAACTAATAGCATTCATGTGAGAGAAGCCTTGCTATATATAAGATCTTATTATTATGTTATTAGTACTAAACTAAAGAAGATACAGTGCAAATGAAAAACAGTATCTATTAGTCTTGTACCACCTTAGTTAATTAGTAAAACATTCATGCATTTTATAAAATATTCATAGTAGGTAATATCTATAGTTCTGGGAATAAGTACACGTATTAAATGTGTAAAACATTAGGCATTTGCTATATACCAAACTGACACTGAAAAAGTAAAAATGTCAAGGACCATAAATCCCTGTATGAACACCTTTAATCATTCACTAAAAAAGAATGGTAATGCAGTATCCAGAGAATACCTTTGTATATTAGATTCAACGTTCCTTATGAGTCATTTCACATATTTTCCAAGTGTTGAATAGGCATGCATTAGGAAGAAAAGCAGACAAAGAGGACATACATATGTTCTGTTATTCACTGTGTACTTTCTTAAGTAGGATGAAATGGGAAATGCTGTCTCAGTAGTCATATTCTTTCAGATTAAAAGCCTCTCATATTTCACAATTATTTAAATCCCACCTGTCACTTTGACCCCCTTCATTTCTAAAAAACATTCTCTAGACCCTAAATCACATACATGTTTCTGTTTTACAAGTAAAAGACATACATAGATTGAATTGGGAAGTAGTGATGCCATTGTAATTAACCTAGTTTTTAATATCAGGAAAGAAAAAAAATATATATCAGGAAAGGAGCAAAGGGAAGACCAAATATTATAAGCAGGTCATTTGGACAACTTCATCAGGAAGCTAAAGTGTTACATTCTCCAGAAAGCCATGGTCCAGTCCCCTGAAGATCGCTGGGAGAAGAGACTGGGCAGAGAGGGACTAGAATCATGCCCAGGAAAGTTGGGATGACTTTGAGAGGCTATTTGCAGATCAGTCACACCTGGGAACAGGCCTTTGGGCAGAATGGGTGCGGAGATTTGAGATATTTAATTCCCTAATCAAAGGAATTTGCTGCCTGAGTGGACCTCTTGGTCTCTCTTGGTTGACTCTTAGCTTCCAGGGCTCTCAGGCTCCTGCTCCCCTGCATTTGCCTACATGGCCTAGGGCCATGTGGACCCCACACACAATGGACTAATGGACAGCAATTAGCCTGATGCTGAACAGGACCCAGCTGTAATATGTACCAGAAATTCTGGACACAGGCTTTGCTTCTAGCTCTACTGAAGTCCCAACTATACTTCTTCTAGAACTGTTATAGGGAAATGGGACATTGGAACCTCTAGGGAGGTAATTCCATGCAAATAAAAATCACTCATCCTCTCATGCAAGTCTCAAAAAATTATTTTTCTCGAGATACCATAAGAACACCATCCCCAGCACCAGTGGAGAAAGGGATATCCACTTCCACTAATGACAGAAGGAGTGTTCATAGATTTTCAGATTTCCCATCATCTTTGATGTGGGACACAAAACAACAGGGAAAATTAAAGTTTTGTTAAATTAGACATTCATTAGTCTCCCTAACTTGTTTTAAAGGGAAAATCTATTACACACCACAGTAAAATGCAATGATCATAGTAAAAAAAATATCCACCCCACTTGTATTGCATGATGACTGCTCAAAACTCTCTTTGGATGGCTGTCTAACTGTTAGCAGCAAACAGCAAAGGGACAGAATTCTTTAGGAACTTATGATTTGATCTGAACGAGATCATTATAAATGAAGTATTTCTCTAGTAAAATTTTTAGTTTTCATCCAAGTATTATGAATAAATTATTTTTACCTTGTCAGAATTTTTTGTTCTTCCTTTCTCATACATGATTGGGATGTTGAGGTATTTTAGGCACCTCATTTAGTATCACAGAAGCTCAAGAGTCTCAATTAACAAAAAATATGATTTCTTAATAACAAGAAAAGGCTGTTCATGCCTAAAATAAAAGGATATCTTACTCCGTTAAATTATCATCCACACTACAGTTTATACTATAGGTTTTAGAGCATAAAGTAGTAGGCTATATAAAGAAAACCTTTTGAAGTTTCAGTGATGCATTCAGATGTGCATCCTATAATTTTAAAATCCAGGAATAAGTAACAGGAATCTTTTATGGATAAAGACTAAGAGAAGCATTAATGCAAACTAGTGCAGCTCAAAGTGAAATTATTACTTGATGGTTACTATATTATTTTTATAGGATATAAAATATACTAGTACAATGAATGAAAAGTCTTCATAAAGTGTTTGGAAAGTCACTTCAATGACATTCCTCAAATTTCAGAAGAGATGATATATCTGTCAATAAAATGACACCAATATCATATTTTATAAGGATTTTATATTAACACGTGCTTTTGAAGGATGACATTAGAGGATCTTAATATCTATAATCAGAAAGTCTTTTGCTCAACTTGCAAGGCAATAAGTTTAAGAATTAATTTTGTCTGCTATAAAGCTGGCTTGCCTTTAATCTTCAGATTTAATGGGTCTCTTTTTGCTGACTATTTTATGCAGGTAATTGAGGAAACAGTCCACGTTCCATTTCAGTCAACATAAAATGACATTGAAACGTCTTCAAATGTTTCCAGGAAATTCATGCAAATCAGTCTCTGTTTTATTTGATGCTGAATAACGGCAGAAATCCCTGTATTTAATAGTGTTTCCTCAGATTCTATGTAATGAAGCTACGTGCTCATGATAGCTCACTTTGCTAATGAAGATGTTACAAAATTAAGCATATATAAAATGCATTCAAATTAATATGGGGACAAATGATGATTTATACACTGGAGAATATCACACATGCCATATGTTCTTTCCTCCAAATAAAATTTCTCAGTGTCATTTTGAAGCCAAATTCCTAACAAAAACAAACCAAACCAAAACAAACAAAACAGAATGATTGTCATTCATTTGCTCTGATGGGCATCTTGATTCAGGCTTTCTGCCATTATCTATGTCAATGGAAATCTTGAAAAATCATCTGCTCGGCACATTTTGTAAAGAGCCCAAAAAATAAGCACGGAACATCAGAAACCGGCAAATGACCCTATCCAAAATAGATCCTTCCAGGAATCTTTGCGACGGCTCACATTTAGAAGCAGCAGTGGTTACATTAAGGATTTATCAAAGGGTTCCAATTTTGAAATGCTTTCAGTGCTTGTGGATAACTGGCAACTTCTTCCTCTTTCATTAAAAGTACTCTTCCAGAAAAGCCTGTTTCACTCAAAACAAACTACCACTTAAGAGCAGGCATTTTCCCCCCCTAAACATTTCCATAAAGTAAATAGTAAAGCTTTTTTTGTTTGTTTGTTTTGTTTTGTTTCTTCCTCTTTTCTGATAGGAAGTGAAAGTCTAGTTTGGCAAGGAAAAACCTGTGATTTTGGCTTTCTTTTTTAAGTGTATTCTTTCATGGCTCTGAAGTTGTTATATAGGTGCCCAGAGGCAAGAGGAAGCATTTTTATACATACAAAGTAGATAAGCAATGTAGAAAGATGCTCCAATGGACCATTTTTCTGCTCTCCTCATCTAGCCCACAGTGCTTTATTTATTTTCCAAGTGTTACAGTTCATGTGAAAAGGCTTCTTATACCATTGTTTTTAGACTTAGCGTTCTTTTTTATTTTATTTTTTCAACATTGGAAAATAGGATGCTTAAACTTTCTATCAGTCTTTAATTCTTTGCACAGGAAATGATCATTTTTGGAAAAATACAGTGGTTTTATTTTTGCAGTTATTCAAATCTACTTATGGTATTTTCTCCAACAGCAGAGACGGGAGTAGGGCAAGAAGAAAGAGTGAGAGGAACTCCACATCACAAATATAAAACCATGTATTTACTAGTGTATTTACTAAGATAACAATAGCATGCTGTTGGCCACAGCCAACCACGTGGTCTGCACTGCTCCTGGAGGGAGAGTCTGTCTCATTTTAAAGTGACCTCTTTGGCCAAAGCTCACAGATCTGTTAATGAACTTGAAGGAATGCTACATCTTTCTTCCTTTCTCTCTCTTTTTCTGCCTTTCTTTCTGCCTTTCTTTCTTTCTTTTTCTTTCTTTCTTTCTTTCTTTCTTTCTTTCTTTCTTTCTTTTTCTTTCTTTCTCTCTCTCTTTCTTTCTTTCTTCCTTTCTTTCTTTCTTTCTTTCTTTCTTTCTTTCTTTCTTTCTTTCTTTCTTTCTCTTTCTTTCTCTCTCTCTTTCTTTCTTTCTTCCTTCCTTTCTTTCTTTCTTTCTTTCTTTCTTTCTTTCTTTCTTTCTTTCTTTCTTTCTTCTTCTTTCTCAAAAGGAATAATAACTAAGATACAGTGTTTTTGAAAGAATGCAATGACATTCATTTTGGGGCTATTTCACAAATGCCACCTTTTCAATAGCCAAAATTATTTTCTCCTATTTATGGAACACATTTAAAAGCAGAGACCATCCACTATCTATTTTTTGCCCTCATTAGGCATCAGAAGAATGTGTTTGCAGATGAATTACATAGAAATAGCTGGGGCCTGAGCCAATTCTCTTGTGTTTTTGATTTGCAAAAGCACTCTATCCTTCCGCTGCACCCCTCTTCATCCTCTCTCCCCCTGGGAAATGAGCACGCAATACACAAAGGGGATAAAACTATAATATCCTTAAACAAATGTCCTTCTCTAAAATATAATATAAAGCAGACTTAGAAAGTCTGCTGCTGTAATGATTTCATGTTTTGCTGATCATGGTCTTTTCTTCTGAAAGGCTTTTTAGTGGTCCCCAGTGAAAAGTTGAGATCAGCATTTAAATGCCGGTCTATCTTTTTAACATACTTTAAGTCCTCAGAAGTCATTCTGTCTCAGTGGCTTTGAGAATTTATAAGCATATCTAGGATGTTAAAAATGCCACCCATGTCTTTTTTTTTTTTTCAAATTACATGGATTGGAATTTGTATTGTTTTCTCCCCCTTTGTGATGTGAAAGAAACATATAGAATAAGATTTGCTCAAGACCATTTCTTTGTGTGAAGCAGCTCTCCCCAGGCAGTTAGAGACCAATTATAGGAATTTCCTATAGTCTTTGGATTTTAAAAGCTGACTTGCATTCCCTCCTTTCCTAGGTAAACAGCAGCAGGCACATGGGCAATGAGACAGGGAAAACGTAATTATGTTGTTCCTTGCTGTATGCAATAACCAGCATTCTCTTTAGAATGCCTATATGAGTTTTAATCTTAAATGAAAAAATTATGGGCAAAAGAAGCCAACATTCTCTTTAAAATAACCACTTTTCTGAATCAATCAACATAAGCATTTGCATTTAAAACTTAGCATTTCTTGCTTCAGTCATAGTGCTCTTCTATGTGCTTTGAAGTCCTTTTCTACACTCTTCACACCTGTCATAAGACACTTTTATTTACCATTAAAAGCCTAAAGTAAACTGATCAAGGTCCAGGAGTTTCATGTTCTCAAGATCTGGGTCTATGTGTTAAATTGCAAAAACACAGTCACTGAAAACTGTCCAAGGTTGAATATAATAAGTAGAAAAGTTCCTCTGATCTTTAAAAAATGTATTGTATAAAGTTTTTTTTTTATTCCTCTGATGTAAAACTACTGTAAACCTTGTTACTTCTAATCAAGAATGGAGTCATCCAATGAAACAAACTCTTATGAGCATGTACTACAAAGCTGCAGCTAGCATAGGGCAAGTGAGGTACTTCTGAGGTACTTTAAGGAGGTTTCACCCTCAAGTTGGTGCTCGAACCTGAGCACGCAGGACCCTGTCCTAATGCTATACGGCTCCAATAACTCTTCACTATATTTATGGAGTAACTATGTGCCAACAATATTGCTAGGTCTTTTCAAGGACTATAAAGGCGGATAATTATATGGAAGAAGTGCTAAGACAGGAACCTGTCCTCCCAGAGTTTGTGATCCTTAAAAACGTACCTATCAGTACAAAAGCAGAAGGCGTGACTGAGCAAGAATATGGGCTCCTGATGCTGACTGACTCAGCTGGAATCGTGCTGTCATACCTGACATGTTATTTTTAATATTTCTAATACTCATTATATTCGTGAAGTGTATATAATAAGAGAGCCCACTCTACAGGTAGGATGAGAATTCAATGAGATATTTTAATCACAGTGCCCAGCACACTGTTAGGACCTGATAAATGTGTGTGATTATAATTATCATCATCATAATTTTTTACAAGAAAGGAAAGAAACAAACCTGGACCAAACATCTACTTTCATACAAAACAAAGTAACACTAAATGGAAAACCAAACTATAAATACTAATGGCCATACATTTTTTTTATATCCTTATGATCACTTGTTACCTTAAGATCACAAAGAAATTGCAATTTCTACTTCCATGAAGAAAAATTACTTTAAAAGCTTTTACTTCTATATAGAAATCTAAGGTTATTAACTTTAAAACTAGGTAATGACAGTTGTAATAAAATGCATTTGTATATTGCTTGAATTTTAAACACTCTGCTTTTAACCAAATACTTTCATACAAAATAACATATTAATATGTACAAAGACCCTGCATAATGTTTATCCCTGTGGTATAGAAAAGAAACTAAGACTTAAGGTTATAGAGTTTCTAAGTGACAGGAATATCTGATATTCAATGTCTAATAAGGATCATATGTAGGCAAGAATACCTTCAGTCCATGTTTTAATGATAAAACAATTTTAATTTTAATCAGAACCAAATGTCCAATGAATTGCTTTTCATAATAAGTAAAAACTTATAACTAACAGAGATTGTTGCATTTAGTTAACCATATTTTGACTACATTAGAAAGTAAAAAGGATGTATAACTAAGATATCTTGAACAATGTTAATTAGAAATATAATCATTGGATTCTTATTGATTCCAATGGCCTCATGTTGCTCCATCACACTTGGTTTTGCTAAATCAATAAGTATAATTTATGTAAGTCATGTGATTCTTAACCACAATCCATCTAAATGAATACCTGTAATTATATCAAAGAGTAAGAATAATGATTTATAAATAAGTAGAGGACTATGACTAATGCACAATTGTTTTTAATTAAAACACACACACACACACACACACACACACACACACAAAAACACAAGAAACACAACACTGGAAAACAGAGTAACTAGAATGCCCTTTGAGCCACAGGCATGCATTGCTGCCTGCTCACCTAACAGCACCCCTGGAAGACTGCTTGCTTCCACTGCACAACTATTTGCAAGCAGAGGAATGGATCTCCTTTAATCCAACCTACTGGCTACAATCAGATTGACCTTTTTATTTCACCAAATTTAAGTGTTACTTTTCCCTTCCCAAGACCTTCCATTTGCTCCTCACTGTCCACCTAATCTATGAAGAACCTGATTTGGACTTTGATCATGTATGATTTCTTTCTTACACTGCCTTGTCTTCTGCCCTCACCTATTTTAATTCAGAAAAGTTCAGTAAAGAGACTATCTTCTTCTTGAGGGTCCCTTTGGACATTCTACTCAAAACAATCCCTTTCATGAATAGCTAGACAGAGCTCCTTTTTGTTTATTGTTATCACATATGTGGGTTTTATCTTTGTGTTATCTTGAAATATGGTCATTTAGTGCTGTGTCTTTTCTGCTATCAGAGACAAACTTCTGATAAGCAAGTTCTTTCACTTTGATGTTTCCCCATTGCAGCTCAATGTAATACTTTGCATATAGCAGATGACCAAGAAAAGCCTTAAAGAAAAAAATAATATTTCTTCCCCTTTAGAGATATTAATGTTTAATGTAGTAAGAGAACATGACCTTATTGCCTCCCTTCCTTGCCATTTCCCTTTGCAGGTTGCTGGGTGTGGGTGTAGGCGGCTGAGCAATACAAAGGGAACAGGGTCAGGTTCTACTGGGGAACCAAGAGCTGCAACTCCTTTGATGACTTGCTTGAAAGAAATGGGCATGATTCGAACTTAGGTCAGAAACCTAAGAGGGAGCACTGCATTCTAAAATCTTATAATGTTAGAACTAGAAGACCCCATCTGGTCCAATGACCTCATTTCACACAGCGACTAACAATAGGGAATATTTCTCTTCTAGAAGCTGGGAAAGCTTTTTGCTCAATACTTAGAGGAAGAAAAACATTTATATTTTCAATCGACCGAAACTGAGGCAAATAAGGAGGATAAAAATATCATAAATAAAAAAGGAGGAAAATATTGTTAAGCTCGGGGAGTTTAGGCTTTTAATGTCTTGTAAAGGCCTCAGGAAGTCAAAACCATGGTAGAGCTGCAGGGGCCAGATCCACTCAATTTGGGGCCAGACTCATTTTTAAGGCACCATGTCCCAGATGCTCTAAGGGTTTCTGTATCATCATTGTGCCTGAAACGATAATTATTTTGTTGCAAGATGATATGAATGAATTAAAAGATTTTTAAGGATTTTTTTCCCATTTCTTAAACACTCATCCCAAATGACATGAGAGAAATTGTAATATTTCACAAATTCCCCCAAATTGCATCTTCTTATAAATAAAGAATGCAGAAGACATTTTTGTGTTAGACTTGTTTTTACATTGAATAAAAGCACAAGCTGCCTTTTGGAAGTGAGAACATTCTATACCCCCAGAATAAACCTCTATGTTTTACTGTTGATAGGAAACAGAACTCTGCCAAGCCGTGAACTAATGAATTAGAATTTGGCAGCACTCCATGCCTGATACAATTTAGTTCAAATTTATGAAATCTACTTCTTCCAGAAATCTACTTCTGCCTAAGGCCTCTCTGATCTTTTCGGAGTAAAAAGCATGACATTGCTAGACTTCTGGTTTTACCTCATTGATGAAGAAGAAATTATGAACAACATATTCTTTCTAAAGTAAATCTCTGAACATTTCTTCAGTTTTGCAATGACAACAGTAAATAAGTTGAAATCAGCATCTAACTGAATATTTTTAAAACTCTGAGGAAATGAAATCCCCTTAGACATGACAGAGTTAAGCATCTAAAAAAAACCAACAAAACAAAAAAACAAACCTGCCACCTCAAAATGATTGACATCCTTTTGGAAAGGAAGGAATACCAGCTCTGTTCAAAGCCATGTTGTCCTGTTTTATAGTCTTAAAACAGAAGTAGCACCTCCCCCAAAGCCCCGCCCCCCAAAAAAAAGAAAAGCTTTCAATTGATCAATGTGAAAAAATCATTAACGTTGCTTTCAAACTCACCGTATTTGGGGGAACTACTTTTAAAATAATACTCAAAAAATGAGAATGAGAAAGATGAAAAAGTTTTACATTTTAAATACTTAGGAGGAGTAAATCTAGGATGTTAGAGGACTGAGGCTCAGATCTCAAGGAAGCGGTGCCTTCTTTGTAAACGCGTGTATGTAAGTGAGTCAGGTCAGCCCTGTTCCACCTTCTACACTCCAGTGCAACATTCCAGATCCTTCCCCAACTGGCCCTAGTCACTGCCACGGGGACCTGCCCCGCTGTCTCACCTCCTGGCTTTTTGGCCACGCTGTCTCTCCCTGGGCGGCCTGCATGGCCATACCACCTAGCACAACCTTCTTTTGTAAACCTCCCTTCTCTAACATAATTAGTTACCCCTTCCACGTATTTAAACATGTATATATTTTCGCACATCTCACAACACACTAATCAACTTGTTTAAACATACTTTCTGATTGTAAAATTGTGAGCTTTTCACCTATGAAAGCTGTGTCACATTTTCATCCTTCTATACTTCGAAATGTCTTGCACATTTAGGGCATTCCATATGTGTTGATGGAAGTCATACAATTAAGTAGGTTACTTGAGGGGAAAGATATATAAACCCTTTAATGTCTACTCCCTTTGCTTACCCAGAGGTTTTTTCTCTGATGCTTTTATCTGTAGTGACTGAAGATTTACCATTTTCTGAAAAAAATATACTTATAGCATAATAGGCACTGCTGTAAAAGTTATTTTACCCTGAATCATCAAAGGGAATCATTTTGCATGGGTGACAAGAGCAATACCAGTCTCATTGGGCCTGGCTGTGACCTTAGAATTAAAAGACAATGCACATATACACTTCGGCATCTTGCTCAAGGTATAGATGTTTTATGCAACTAATTTAAAAAAATTAGTGTGTTGAATTGAAACAAGTGTAAGGAAGAAGAGGATAAATATTAATAGACACTTCAAATGACAAAAAGTCCTCCTTACATAAGACATAAAAATAAATGTTTAAAATAACCCACCACCTGTTTAGAAAATATGCAAGAAAGAGATACTACCTTGTTTTGGTAATTTATGTTGTGTGAAGAAACATTATCCTATAATTACTTCTTTTTGCCTAATTTTCATTACAGTCTTTTAATATTTGTCTTTCGTCAAAAGGGTTTGAGTTTCTATATATATAATTTTTAATTTTGTATATTGGTATCCCATTCCAGCTTTTCAGATATTTCACAATTTCTCACAGGTTGTTTTTTTGTTTGTTTGTTTGGTTGGTTGGTTTTTTAACTCATATCAGTTATTTTTTCAGGAGCAAACTCTCTGCCTGGAACTGAATGCAATAGGCCAGAAGGCTCAAGTAATTCCAGTATCATTTCTAAATCTTACAGGTTTTTCAAGATAGTTCAATGCTTCCAGCTTTTCTAATATTTTTAAATCTGTTACAAGGTGTTGGTTTCATGAATACTTGATATTACTGTATTAGAGGCGAGAGCACTACATAAGCATGGGAAGATTTTCAAATGGGAAAGAGGGGGTTAGAAAACAAAATCTACTTATCTTGGAATTGGCTCATCATGCTAAGTAGTAATTACCAAATGTATGGAAAACAAATGTTCTTGTATTCTTATAACAATGAAGGATATGTTAGATGTATGGTGTGTTCCATCAGGTGATTTCATTTTTCAGTCATCTTCTCTCTCAGTCCCAGGGGCAGTCTCCTCTTTCCCTCTGTATTTACTAAGGAATTACACACTGTTGACAGATGCTAGATACCCTAGGGGAGATATCCAGAACACTAAGAACTGTACAAAGAGAAGTAAAACATTGGGCTCACTCTAAAATAACCAACAAGGAGGTCGTTTTGTGGGAATGAAAACAGCATTAGCAATCTCATCTGGCTTTTGCTTAGGTGTCCAATTTCTATGCCCACCTTAACCCTCACTGGAATACTAGCACACCTAGTAGGCCTGCACTTGCTTCAGAACTGTTTGGCTTGTTCTTCTTCCTGCCTGGAAGGTACACCTCCCTGATTGTATGGCTGGCCAATTTTATCCTTCAAGCCTCACCTCAAACACTGTGAGATGTGACTAGCCTCCATAGTAATGCCCCTTGCCCCTTTAGAGTATTTAACATTCTCTGATACTGTTTTATTTTCTCTGTTTATTTCTGGTTTTGCTTTATAAAATAAGTTGTTTGTCTTCCATGTTATCCCCTGTATTCTTGGTACTTAGATCAATGCCTGACATATATTGAATACATATTAATTGACTGAATGATTGAAGAAACACACTCTTTTCTGAATATTAATATATTTTAACTACGTCATATCTATTGTCTTTATATCTATCCTTACCTCAACATTTTATATACATTTCACCTAGGCCGCTTATCACTCCCAGTATTTCTGTAATTTAAAATTCTCTCCATGAAACTAAAAATTTCTTGACAGGTGGGTTTTCTTTTATTCATTTTTGAAATATCCATGCCTTTAAGACATACATATACTAAGTGCTCAAATAGTATTATTTGAATGAATAGATGTAAATTATATTAATGGTAAGCTTAAGAGTGATTATTTCTATTTTACATAGGTCCTTAAAAATGTTCAGTTTTCTAAAAGTCTCTGAAATGGCATCTATATGATTCTAGTCCTGGTCTACACTATGGATAAACTCTACTACTCTCAACCTAATGCAATAACCTGCAAAAGTAATTCCAAATAATTTATTTTATTCAATAAAAACTGGGTAACATGGCCAGTATTGGCTCAGTGTTTGATCTGAACCATGAACCAGGAGGTCACAGTGTGATTCCCGGTCAGGGCACATGCCCAGATTTGGACTTGGTCCCTAGTAGGGACTATGCAGGAGGCCACTGATCAATGCTTCTCTCTCATCATTGATGTTTCTATCCCTCTCTCCCTCTCCCATACTCTCTCTGAAATCAATAAACCGTTTTCTTTTAATGGGTAGGAAATAAAATGTGCCATGTGAGATAATGGAATAGCAGTATAATTATAATGTGGTCAATTTTTAGCCATAATATTTACTAAAAGATATTTCTCTGATGATCCGAAGGGACTCTAGCAGAAGGTAACCTTAAAACTAATGCAGAAACAGACCCAGATTTTTGGAAAGTTGAAAACTTGAGACTGAAACTTTAATGGCCATCAACATTTCTTCATTGCCAGCATAATTCTTTCACTCTGGGCTCTGGCAGGAAAATCAGACAACCTGGGGGTTGACATTAATTAAAAACATGAAATCATAAAGCATCTGTGGTGAGTATAGATGCCAAATGAGATGAAGCGATTTTAAAAGTAAACTTATTACAAAGGTAACTAAATGTCACAATCTTGTTTTTCTAAAATAACAAGAATTACATCTTTCTGTAACACAACATACAGTATACACATTCTTATAATTTTTTAATATATTTGTATTGATTTTGGAGAGGGAGAGAGATAGAAACATCAATGATGAGCAAGAATCATTGATTGGCTGCCTCCTGCATGCTCTGCACTGGGGATCTAACCAGTAACTCGGGCACGTGCTTTAGGAATTGAACTGTGACCTCCTGGTTCATAGGTCCATGTTCAATCACTGAGCCACATCGATGGCCACACTCTTATAATTGACGTAACTGTTATCATTAGACCTTTTACTGTTACCAAGAGACATTGTAAGGGTATAAGTATTAGTGCTTACGTTAGGCCCAAAGAAAGTAAATATGTCTGCTTCTTCATTTAGCTTCACACAATATAAGTTAATAAAATGTCAATTTGTTTCCATGTATCTTTGCTACGTAGCTCACAAACTGAGAGCAGAGATTAGAAGTGTTTACTTCCTTCTTCACTGTTTTTTATCCCAATGGATGAAAGTTCTAATGCACAGCTACAAAATAAATACTTTTTGTTATAGGCTCACCCTTTATGAGATATGGTAAGTGGGATTTTTCTTCTATGGTGTTCTTACTATATTTATCTAATCGTAGGGACACTGAATGAATGGCCTAGCCAAAAGTTACACAAGCTACCATGTTGAAATTACACTAATATATTCCCTATCAGCAAGAGGCAACAACATTTCCCTGTAGTAAAAAATAATACCAAATTCCAAAAGAGCGAAGGTGTCACTCTATTCATGGACAGTAAGACAGACACTGGCCCAGTGACACTATCTTTAATCTTCAAAAGAACCATGAAAGGAAATGTTATCATTACTATCTTACAAATGAAGAAATTCAAAGTGGGCAAAATGAGAAGATTTCTTCAAGATCACAAGACTAGGAATTGTTGGAAGGAAGGGAGAGAAAGAAGCCAGTGATCAACTGTCCTGACTGGCTGAGACATGGGACTTTTGGCCCAACCGGGTCAGTCGTGGAAAAGGGTAAGAGTGGGAACCCCTATGCAGAGGTATATGCAGAGGCATGAAAAGAATTCAGAATTTATTTTAAAGGAAAGTTTGCTGCCAAAATGTTTTAACACAGGAATGACATGACCTGACTCGAAGCCAGTGTGGTATGTTACATCTGGCATACTATTGACTTACTTGGCTTTTCACAATGCTTCTCAAAATCAAATGGATTTTACAAAAGGAAAAGTAATAGGATGATTTCTTGGACCTTGAATAGGAAATAACAGCCAGAGAAACCAGACTCAGCAATATATTTCTTAGGGAATTGAAAATAAAAAATTTAAAAATATATTATTTTACTGATGGGCAGTTGGATAAAAAAGCTGTGGGACATTTAAACTATGGGATACTATAGAGCTATAAAAAAGACAGCAGGGATGGACCTAGAAAATATTATGCTAAGTGAAGTAAGCCAATCTGAGAAAGAAAAATATCATGATCTCACTTATTTGTGGAATCTCATGAACAAAATGAATTGACCAACAAAATAAGACCTGAAGCATGGAAGCATGGAAGACTGACATACCCAATGTGGGGTGGGGAGATGAAGAGAAATAAACCAAAGAACTTATATACTTACTAGAGGCCTAGTGCACAAAATCCGTGCACTCAGTGGGAGGGGCATCCCTCTGCCTGGCCTGTGTCCTCTTGCAGTCCAGGAGCCCTCGAGGGATGTACGACTGACGGCTTAGGCCCAGGAGCCGGCCTAAGCTATCATTCAGACATCCTTAGTGCTCCCGCCACTGCTGCTGCACTCACCAGCCATGAGCCCAGCTTCTGGCTGAGCGGCACTCTCCCTGTGGGAGTGCACTGACCACCTGGGGACAGCTCTTGCATTGAGCATCTGCCCTCTGGTGGTCAGTGTGCATCATAGCGACCAGTTGTTCCATGGTTCGGTCGATTTGCATATTAGCCTTTTATTATATAGGATATGCATAGCCCATGGACACAGGCAATAGGATAGTGAAGACCTGGGAGGGGTGAGGAGGGGTTTGGATGAGGGGGGTTTGGGGGGAATAGGAGATATCTGTAGTATTATCAACAATAAAAATTTAAAAAGAAAAATATATATTATTTTAGATTTGCAAATAATTTAAACATTTTCATTGAAATCTTTTTTTTACTATTTTATTTTTTTAATTTCTTTATTGATTAAGGTATCACATATTTGTCCTCATCCCCCCATTCCCATCCCAAACCCCTTCCCACGCATGCCCCCACCCCCCTGTTGTTCATGACCACTGGTTAGGCTTATATGCATGCATACAAGTCCTTTGGTTGATCTCTCCCCCTTACCCCCACCCTCCCCTACCTTTCCTCTGAGGTTTGACAGTCTGATCGATGCTTCCCTCTTTCCGGGTCTGTTTTTGTTCATCAGTTTATGTTGTTCATTATTTCCCCTAGATGCGTGAGATCATGTGATACTAGAAATACACTTATAAGAACCGAAAATGAGACAAGCAATAATGGTTATGCTGGGAGGCAACTGAAGGGACAGGTGGTGAATAATTTCTCATTTAACAAATGGCTACATATTTCTTAAAGAATTGATTCATTAAGCAATTGACTTTAGAAAAAAGTTCATTCAAGAAGAAAATAAACCTACATTGAAGTAATGTAACACTTAGTGCAAAGAAAACACATACTGTAATATAAACCAGCTTGTAGCAAAAATGTTTTCCTTCTGTTTGAAAGTATGCTTTGTGAGCTTCCTTTTTCCTTTTTTTTTCTACATTTGCTACATTTTTTTCTACATTTTTGTACATTTGCTAGAACTCTAAGGGCTTCTTTGCAACTGTACAAATGAATCACCTCCCAATTTGAACTTCTTTCCCTGTTTCTTCCCCTGTTGAAATACTCCAGCTCAGATACATTGAGAAGGGTTTCTTGGAGGAACATCATTGCCATCTTGAAAATCCTGACTTCACTGAGATTTGTGATTCATTTATCTTCCACCTTCAAGACTTCAAACAAAGAAATCATCAACCACAACAGCAACAAAATGAAAAACAATAAAATTAAAAATACAGGTTTCCCTTGATATCTGAAAGTAGAACATTCTTGTGAAAGCTTCCATAAGCCGAACTAGCATAAAGTAAAGACACAATTACCATTTATTTGTGTGGAAAGGCATCTTTGAATGTTCCCAGGCCCCCAAAATAACCTACCAAATCATACCAAATGATACATAAAACCTAAAATAACACTAAAATATAGAAAGCAGTGCCACTCTCACTGCTCAGATTGAGTGCTGCCTCTATAATGACTGGCTGCAAAACCAATGCTGAACGCTACTTTTGCTTTTTCCTTTTTGTTATTAAAAGCAAAAATCCTCTTTAGATTTCTTTTGGTTATCAAAGACAGGCAGCAATGGAGGTCTTTCGTAAAAGCTAAGTGGCATAACAGG
Organism: Corynorhinus townsendii; assembly: GCA_026230045.1. Lineage (NCBI taxonomy): Eukaryota > Metazoa > Chordata > Mammalia > Chiroptera > Vespertilionidae > Corynorhinus > Corynorhinus townsendii. The sequence goes on along the minus strand of JAPDVU010000003.1, from coordinate 70,053,636 downwards.
AATTTTCCAAAAGCAAGGGGATACCTCTAGCATTTTATGTGAATCTGTTATTGCAATATTATGATCCATGAACATCATTTAGGATCTCTGTAAAGAAAGGGTACTTAGCTCACAGGCACCTAAGAAAACCATTTGTCCTCCTGAGTCAGATTCTAGATTCACTCTGAGCATTCATGCAACACCAAGTACAACTGAATATTCACACCCTTTGAGTTATGTGGTTAGGAGCCAGTTTGTGAACAGTTGAACAATTTTCCTAGTCACATATATTGTAAGCATCTCTGAAACCCTGGTACCATGGGGAAATTTATCTGAAATTTCAGATAATCTAAGTAGAACAACAACAGCAAATGAGGTAGGCAGGGAGATTCTTGGGAAGAGTACTTGTCCTGGGTGTTTTTCATTACACCTTCAGATCACAGCACAGTTAATGGAAGAAAATGTTTGAAACTGGGTATCCAGAGGAAACCATTCCCCATTCCCTTTCTGATTGCAGAGTGAGCCAGAATTGTTAGACAATTCTCTGTAATTTTACTTTAGTTATAAATTCTGTACAAATACAGGGAAACACTCATAGAAAACAAAGCATAAGCAAACAGAGGAACCTCCCAGTTAATGAAATGCCTCTGTGAGGATTGCAATCAATAACAGTATAATCTGTGTTCATAACTAAGAGTACAGTCTCAGAAGAGTGCAGGGCGGTGATGAATTATTCAGGAGGTCTGCTTTGCTGCCATTCTGCTGCTTCCAGGTTTAAAGCACTTTAGTGACAGAAACACCTGGCTCGACACCCACCTACTTCAGTCTCCTCCAAATAGTTAAATCCCTTTCTTCCTTCTCTTTCTAAACGTTATATATCCATGGAGCCCAAGACTCTTCCAGGTCACCCAAGAGTAAGCTCCAAAGACAACTGCTGAACAACGAGAGAATTGGGTCACTTTCTGCAGCTCACAGACCCACATGCAGAGCTATCTTTTATGGTGGGAACTGTTGACTACAGAAAGTACCACCGACAGTGTGTAGAAGACCAGGAACTAACAATAAACACTTTAATTTCTAGGGACTGTCAAGCAGGGTTAATGTGAGTTGGGAGAGGGAATTAGTAGTTAATAAGGGAGAATAATAGAAAATAAAACTCTTTCATCTTGCCAAATGTCTGTAATTTATGCCTCTTTCCATTAGTTTCACAATTAGAGAGCTGTTGTGATAATAGTAACAATACGATTTCTCCAAGGAATACAAAGGGCTTTGCCTTTCTCTGGACTTGGGAAAGTGCTAACTGTAATATTTTATGTACAGTCAACAGTGCTTAGAAATTGGTGAGAGCCAAAACTTATTAGCTGGCCCAGTCTAAGCATTTTGTTCAAGTCAGCCTACTTAAATGACCCTAGAAATAGAGATTTTGCCATATCTTCTGGGAAGCAATTATAAAGCCAATAATTTTTAGTGTTATTAATTTTTCATATTCAGGCTAAATTTTCCTTGGCTTTATTCCTTCTATTTATTCATACTTACTGGCCTATATAACTATCCTAAATAATGCACATTTGCACAAAACTAACATTTTAGATTATAACATTTGATAAAATAGAAACATATACCAGTATCTTTGTCAAATTGAATTGCAGTTCAAATTTGATAACCCATGGACACAGACCACAGTGCAATGAAGGCCTAGGAAGTGGTTGGGAGCAGGGTAGAGGGGGTTAATGGGGGAAATGGGGACACCTGTAATACTTTCAATAATAAAGATAAATTAAAATTAAAATCAAAGTATCTCAAAATACATGTTAAATTTTAAGGCATCCAACTCTTGAAGGCTTCTCTCAAAAACTTCAGTTTCAAAATGTTGGTTGCTTAAAGTGGACTAGCTATATTCTCTGAGAAATTTTGATGTGAAATATTTTTATTAAAGTTCACCTAACGAATACCACAAGCAGTGTTGACTTCCAATTGCTGAACTTCTAACTCACAGAACAACCATCAAAAGCCTTTCCTATCTGATCACCAAAAGAAATGTTCACAGAAGAAGGTCAGCAGTGTTTGACCTAGTTCCTGGCCTGCAGGAGTCTGCATCAGAAAATAAAATTGGCCATACTTCAATGCCCTCTTCTAAAACTCCCTGGTGAGCGGAGAAGAGAGGGTGCTTCAGAGTCTTTAACATCTTTCTTCACATCAGAGAGAAAGGGAAACTGATGGAGCACCCCCTAGAGATTACTGTTTAAGTAATAATGTATTCAGGAAAAGAGAACTGTTGAATAAATACAAGTTCTCGCACTATTCTGAACTGAGAAAACAGCACTTGGTTGCAGGCCACTAAAACAGAAAAGATTCCTTATACGTGCCAATAACTTTAGTAGTGATATTTAGAAAAGTTATCAAGAAAATATAGGCAAAACCGTGCATGCACTTTTGTAATCCTTGATTGCTCTCCAGTCTCCCCACATTAGGCTCATGGTGCAGAGTAGCCAAGACAATGAGTCTCTTACCATATTGAAATAGTAACGCTTTTAGGTTCGGCATATAAAATCAGAGAAGTAACCAACTCTGTGCTTTCAAATATATGATTAAAGCAGCAGCAATGCAATGTGCCTAAATGAGAATCAGAAGGAATCAAATATAAAGAGGTTCACACCGATCTAACTCAGCCCCCATAAATAAAAAAATGTGGAAGTTGAGACTGTCACTTTCACTAATTGTTCACCATTTCTTTGGAATCAATCTATTTTATCATTTAATATAATGGTATTATAAAATATTCTTTTTAAAATTGTATTGTGTAGGGACATATCTACCCTCTTCACAGCTTTTTTGAGGATACAATACAGTATTGTTATCACTGGGCAAAATGTTATAGAGATCGGCTACACTGCATTGGTTCATAAATTTATCAGTCCTCAGGGGAGAGGAATCAAGCTATGCTCAAAGTATAATATGTAGTGAAAGGAAGTAAAAGCCATATTTAAATATGTACATAATACAAAACCTTGAACAGTGCTTTCAGGAGATACTTTAATCTCATTTGTCAAACACAGTTATTAAAATTATCCTTTCTCTGTGCTCTAACGTTTCCATATTAAATTTGCTTCTCTGTCAATTTCCAAGCAGTTAAAATTCCAGTGCAGCTTTTCTGTAACAAGGTCATATCAAAACCATTAAACTTCCTAACTTCAAATCATGGTAACAATTTATTTTATCTTGTAGAAAGACATTCAGATAGTAATTATAATTTCTGGTTTTAGTTAGTAATATGTCAAAGCAGACCAAAAAAAATTTTATTTTTATTCTCAAACTTCTTGTGCCAAGTAACTGAATTTAAACACTAGGTAATATTTTGCAAATACATATTTTCACTTTAATTATATCATTCTTTAAGTCATAATGAGGAATATACATTATTATAAATAGGAAAACTATAAAAAAATTAGGTCCAGACTTGTTTACTGGTGAAATGAAACAAGACCATTACAATAAAGAGAAACATAATGACAACTTACAGGACTTTTAAGTAAAAGGTTAAAAGGGGTTCCTAAATTGTGTGAAGAAAATAAATGACACAATTTTTCCTTACCTTATTATAAAACTCATTAGCTGAAAGTTAAAAGGACTTAGTTTTTTAAAAAGTTAGTCAACTAAAACTTAATTATGTGCTTTGATATCTTCTAGTCATTGTCCAAATGTATGTGCATTTGCACATAAAGCAGTCATAATGCATCTCCAAGTTCATTTTCTGTTATTCTCATTTCATTTATAAAAGTTTTTATTTTTGTTATTTTGCCCCTTTTAAATAACATAGGTCTACATGTCAGTTAAAATATTTGAAAATATATAACAAGTTTAGTATAGAAAAATCCAATAATCAGCAGCAGTTATTAAGAAGAACCAATACGGAACTCTGGCTCCCAAACTCCCAGGATGCTTGTGGATAGCCTGCCCTCCACTCTGGCTCTTCTCCATTGTTGCACGGGTGGGGCTCATGCTTTCTCTTAGGCCTTTGACCAGATTGCTCTGTAGGTATCTGGCTTCCTCTTGTCATTCTGGTCTGTTTATTTCTTTACTCCTCAGATATTCTCTGGTCACACTTTACACATAGGCACTTTTGCTTCCTTGTCCCTATACTATCCTTTTCTAAATCATCATTTTGTTTTGTGTTTCTAGGACACTACTCCTGTGGAAATTATCTTACAAATGAATTTATTTACCTGTTGACTATACACCTCAATGAAAGCTCCAACAGGCAGAGACCTTGACCATCTTGGTGATAGTAGCCATATGGAACCTAAAACAGGGCCCTAGCAAAATGTAGGTACTTGATAAGGTAACACCATGTTTTACACCCCACATAAATGTCTTAAAATGAAATCAGTTATAATCCTATCACTGAGAAATAAATAAATTCTGTTAATTCTTTTGGTATTATTTATTTCTATTACTTTTTTCTTTTTTGAAATATATTTTTATTGGTTTCAGAGAGGAAGGGAGAGGGATAGATAAAAACATCATTGATGAGAGATCATTGATCTGCTGCCTCCTGCATGCCCCCTACTGGGGATTGAGCCCACAACCCAGGCATGTGCTCTTGACCAGAATGAAACTCAGGATCCTTCAGTCCCCAGGGCGACATTCTATCCACTGAGCCAAACCAGCTAGGGCTCACTTTATTTGTTTCATTAGTAAACTGTGGTAATGAATAAGAAAAAGTTTGGGCTAGTTAAATACTAAGCTAAACATTATACAAGTACTAGAGGCCCAGTGCACGAATTTGTGCATAGCTGGGGTCCTTCAGCCTGGCCACAATTGGGGCCAATTGGGGCCAGCCGGCCAGGGGGAGGGACCAAGAGAGGTTGGCAGGCCATGGGAAGCATGGCCTGGCCACCTGCAGATCCAGATCCTTGGCTCTCTGAGTCCCGGCTCTAGCGACAGCCACCTAGTGTGCTGGGCTGGAGGGTACTGCTCAGGAGGCCAGGAAGGCGATGGAGAGAAACCTTGTGGACCTGCCACCCGACCAGCAGCCCATGACCCAGCACCACCAGAAACGGACCAGCTCAGAGCACAATGAGCTTGGGGAGAAGGCAGCTGCCTATGAGGGGCCTTGCCACCGGCCGGCTCCCAGTGGATCCCACCTCAAAGGAAACTCGGTTTTTGGTTCCTTAGCTCAGTCTATCCCGGCTAAAGAGGAGTGGCTGGGCACATTTTAGGGGAGACTTAAGCATCTAAAACAGTGTGTTCTGTTCTGTGGAGATTGCTACCCAGTTGTCTTAGGCCTAAATTCCAAGTGATCGTGGGATCTGACTCTGCCACAGGAGGCCCGCATCTTCCAATTGCCTGTATTTTTGGTAAGGGCCCAAGGAGAAGAGGGGGAACAAGTTTTTCATTGCAATGGATTTGACCAAAAGACAAAGGCGAGTGCCGGGCTGTGTCTAATGCACACACAGAGACACCAGCTCTGAGTCTGCCACAAAGGGAGTTCAGGGCCTGTTTGCAGAGCCTTCTGGTGGCTTCTGTTTCCTTGCTGAGGTCATCCTCCCTGGGAAGCCTGGGTCCATGATCAGCTCCAGCTCAGTGGGTCTTCTCTAGGCTCCTCCTCCTGGCTGGCCCCACCCCTGATCAGCCCTCCCAATCCTGATGGGACGGGCCACCCGGACCCGACCCGTGTATAAATTTGTGCTCTGGGCCACTAGTATATAGTTATTCTTGATAAAATATATATGATTGTCTTTACTAAGTGAAATAATATAATAAATATTTTTATAACCAGCAATTTTTATTTACCCATGCATTCATAAATATTTTAGAATTCTGAATTTTGTGGCTGCAGAATGTACCATTATATATTTTATAGTAGCAATAGTTAATATTCTGTGGGTGACTACTTTACTATGTCTTATGTTAAAAACTTAACATTAATTACCTCATTTATGTCCTCAATAACTCTATTATTGCTCCATGTATGACTACCTTAAGGTAAAATGACAGAATAAATCCAGAACAAAGACAACATTTTAATGCTATCTATCTATCTATCATCTATCTATTCTCTCTTTCTCTCCCTTTGTGTCCCTCCCCTCCCCCAAGTGAGGAGGAGGGGAAGGAGTTATTCCAATTTATATTGTCTTTGGCTTCTTATAAGAATGCCTGCTTTTTGGAACATAAGTTGCTTTTGAATACTTTTTAAATTTATTTTTGAGAGGTGGGTAGGCATTACCAACTTATCTTTTTAAAAATATATATTTTATTGATTTTTTACAGAGAGAAAGGGAGAGGGATAGAGAGTTAGAAACATCTATGAGAGAGAAACATCGTACAGCTGCCTCCTGCACACCTCCTACTGGGGATGTGCCCGCAACCAAGGTACATGCCCTTGACCAGAATCGAACCTGGGACCTTTCAGTCCACAGGCCGTTGCTCTATCCACTGAGCCAAACTGGTGAGGGCTCAACTTATCTTTTTAATATAACTTTGTTTCCTAGTGAATTTGCATAATTTTTCAAGAAGTATTTGTATTTTTTTCACTAGCATAATAAATCATATTTGAATGACTGGTTTGTTGATTTATGATTACTTCTTAACAGTTTATTATGCTCTGTTAATTAAAGGCTACATAACTCTACCCACTTTTCAGACAATCTATGTTACAAGTAATGATTTAGCCACATTTAAACAGGTATGATTAATTCGGCTTTCTGAATCTCTTTCTCCTTGAGTGAGAAGTGCTGTAGTATGGGTTCAGTTGACCTAAATGGTTAAGGCCAGGAGCTTTGCAATAGCTTCCTTTGGGTTTTCCTATCAGCTTGACATCAGCTGATAACATATAATAATTTTCACACCCATTGTAACTCCCTGGCTCCTTACTCTTCTTTATTCCTCTTTGATAACTTTATGAGCAACTGTCTTATAATAGGATGTAAAATGTTTTCCTCTTCTGTTAGATATGGATAAGTGACATGAGGGCAGAGTCTCGATTTAGCTTAGTGCTATATCCCCAAACTCTGATACTTACAGATCAGGCATCCCAAAGATAATTGTGAATGTGTTACTATAACAACTAGCTAGCTAATATTTAGGATAGAAAGAGAGCAAAGGGAAGCCAGACATTATAAGCATGGTCATCTGGGCAGCTTCACCAGGAAGCTGCAACTTTACACTCCCCAGGGAGCATCCCATCCATTCCCTGCAGATCAATGGGGAATGGGTCTAACAAAGGGGAAGAGAGGCACATGCACAGGGAAGTCAAGGTGATGTAGGGAAGCTTTTGATGTAGCCTTCTAACTCGTTTGCGTTAAGTCAATATCTTTTTCTTTACAAGTGCCCATCTAACCTGGGAACAAAGATCATTGGCTAGAAGGGTTGACCCCAATGCAAGCCTGTGAAAATTTGGAAATACATAATACCCAGACAAGGAATTCCCTCTCCCTTGCTTGCTCTTTTAAAAAATAAGTTTATTGATTTCAGAGAGGAAGGGAGAGTGATAGAGAGATAGAAACATCAATAATGAGAGAGAATCATTGACCGGCTGCCCCCTGATGCCCCACTCTGGGGATCGAGCTCCCAACCCAGCATGTGTCCCAACAGGGAATTGAACTGGTTCATAAATCGAAGCTCAACCACTGAGCCATGCTGGCGGGCTCTCTTGCTTGCTCTTGTTTGTTCTTCTGCTCCTATTTCTTGTTTAATCCATGACCTGCATGTGCCTGTGCACCTCCTTAGCCATGTGGCCTTAGCATCCCCATGGCCCATGGTCATGCAACCCCACACACAATGGACTGCAGCTGGGAACACAAGCTAAGCTAACCTGATGCTGGACTGAACTGGACTTTAATATGGAGCGAAGAGTCTGGGCTGTGGCTTTGATCTTAGCCCTGGTGAGGATAAAGTTGGACTTTTTTCTCTGCTGGACAGAGGGAGATGGGATCTTGGAGGGAAACTCCCTTAATTTTACATCTTCAATAACACCTTCCATGACACCTCTCGTGGGGCCGTTAGGAAATTCCTGTTCCCACAGGTGGGGACACAGAGGGCATCCCACTTATAACAAATGGACAGAGTCTCAGGATTTGTGGCATTCCTTTGAACTGGAGCCTACTTTCTCTATACTGTGCAACCATGAACAGTCACTTAATCTCTTTGAAAAGTCAGGTTCATACTATAAAAATGTATATATTTTAGTATGTACCTATACTATGAGTGTAATGAATCTAAATTATTTGTTTTAGTTTGGTAACACAACATAATTGATATTTTCTGTAATATGTAAACATCCATTTTATTAGACTCACCTATGTAGAACGATCAATAAGGATTTTGTCGTTTGTTTTGATTGTTTTGTTGTGCTGCTCTTTCTAAGCTATACTAGTATTTGATAGTGGTAATAGTAAAAATAAAGTTTCTTTTCTCTATCAGGATTAAAAAATGTATGATGTTGCAATAGAATAGCCTATAATGAGAGGGCAAAGTTCATGTTTATCTCTGACTGCATTTCTGCCTAATAGACTACAACTTTACTACAATTTTCCTATTATCTGGAAAATACGTTTTCTTTGGTAAACTAACATTGGAAAAAGCCTTTGCATTACATTGATATTTGCATAAATTTAGAAAGATGATCACTGAAAAGTAAGGTTTCTTCACACTGTGCCATTAGAAATTAAATTAATTAGTTCCAGTTTCTTCAGTTAGAACAATCAAAACTTTCTTTTTCTATCTTAAAGTAATACATTCAGAAGAATTCGTTATAATTTTGTTATCATTTTGTCCAGTTCAAGTATAAAATATTTAGGTTACATTATTTGTCCAGTTCAAGTATAAAATATTTAGGTTACATTATTTGACCTCAAATAGGGCTATATGTGTTTGATAAAATGGTTAAGAGCAGAGAGAATATAGAGCCAGACTATACAGGTTTCAATCTGCTTTTACTATTTTAGAACTGAATAGCTGTTGGCAAATTATTTAAGCCTTTTGGTGTTGTATTTCCCCTTATTTAAAAATTCGTGCATGGGAGGGGGTCCCTCAGCCTGGCCTGCATCCTCTCTCAATCCAGATAGGGTCCCTAGGGGCCTGTACGGTGATCAGGGCCTATGGGGGCTTTCCTTCCCGGGGCTGCTGACAGCTGGCTGAGCCCCTGCCACTGCCACTGCTAGCCATCTGTGTGGTGCTGCCCACCCCCCCCCTCCATGCACTCCCCCGCCACCAGTCGCCTCCCTCTGCTGGCGTTAGGCGTGGGGTGCGATCACTTAGCTGGCCTGGGCCTCCCTTTGTGGGGCGATTGCTGGCTGGCCCTGCACACCCACTACAGCGTCGCTGGCGGGTGGCCTGGGCCTCCCTCTTTGGGGTGATCCATTGCAGAGCCCCCCTCCCCCCCATCGATCGCCCCGCAGAGGGTGGCCTGGGCATCACTTTGCAGGGTGATCGTGGGGCAATGGCAGGGCCCCATGACCAATTGCATCTCACCCTCCTTGGCTGGCCTGGCGCCAATACGTGTCATAGCGTGGTCGTCCAGAAGGTCATCCGGACGGTCGTTCTGCTGTTCAGTAGATTTGCATATTATGCTTTTATTATTATAGATGAGGAGGATAATAACTATGTTACTTAATAGTGTGGTTTTGAGGATTTAAGATGTGATAAATACAATAAGAACAATATCTGAATTTCATAAGGACTGCATATATAACTCTCTAGTACATAAAGTCAAATTTACAGTTTCATAAGGAGAAAAGCCACTCTTCATCAAGCTTTCACTTAACCATAGAAAAGCTTTTGATGTAGCCTTCTAACTCATTTGCTTTAAGTCAATATCTTTTTCTTTACAAGTGTTGACATTCCCCTGTGGCAGGAAAATCAACATTTTAAGTTACTTGCTTTAAATAACAGACTGAGGCCCAGTTTTGACATCTATTCATTTCCAATTTATTTTCAACAGTCTTTCAAATAGGCTGAAGTTTCTCAGCCCCATTTCGTCTTAATGATTTTTCTTCTTCTTCATGATTATGACATAACAGTATTATTGTGCTACTGAACAGATCAGGCTTAGAACAGATCAGCTGTCTGGAGTTATATTTATAATCTAATTTATTAACTAAAGTATTAACATCAATGTATAGAGTAATTTAGATTTATATGGAATAGTCAAAAAGCAATACAATATACCTATGGAAAAATGAAAAGGAGACAGAGCTGTCTTCAGAAGCTTGAGGTCACATCCCTGCTATTTCATGCAGAAATAAATTGCTTGCTTCATGCAATAGATAACAAAGGCTCATATTAAAAATGACAAATACAACGCCAGGAGAGAAGAGAAAATACCGATAAAGGCAACCATGTTGCAGACAACTTCACTAGAAAAATCACTTGTTATCCAAAGCAAGTGGCAATCTGTATTCCCATTTATGACAAGTTGTGACAAAACCTTTATTCTTGCAGCCTTCTTCTAATGTAAAATATCTGATTTGGAAATGATTTCAATATATAATCTCCTTGCTGAGCCTCTGCATCTTATCACTATCTTATATTGCTATAGTTCAAGAACATTGATTCTAAAAGCTGATACAGAAAGTTCATAACCATGGGAAATAAGCAAGGAAGAAAAGGAAATAATGGGGAGAGAAATAGGTCTATACCAAGAATACTAAAAAGGACTTCAGTGACTCTAAAAGGAAGGAATTGAAAATGCAGAAGAAAAAAATACAAAAACAAAGCTAAAAATTGTCAAACATTGCTCAAGATTCTTTTAAAATTCTATCTTAATCTTGAAACTTTTATTATCTCTAACTTGAATGAGTTCAAATTCCTCTGAATTTTTACAACGCTTTCAAAAATGACTTTTAGGGCACCTTTCGTGAGTAAGTCTGGATCATTTTAGTCTCCCTAAAGATGAGCACAGTTCCAATAGATATTTAATAAATGTTTGTTGAACAAGTAGTTATTAATATATATGTTTTATCCACTCTTCCCTCCTCCTCACACTTTCACAGAACATCGTCAGCTCTTGAGGTAGAAAGGATTATCCTGTTCACATTGATACCCTGGCAGTCATTGCAGAAAAGCAATGATTGTTTGTGAATGGAGACCACAGCTCTTTTGTCACACAGATGATTGTATTTGACATGGAAGCCAAGAATGCAAATATGAAGAAAGAACTATGAAATTATTGAAAATTCAATGTAATTCATAAAGAATCTTAGCAACTCTGTGCTATTGAAAAAAAAAATCCAACAAAGTACCTATGTGCTCTCCTAACAAGTTATTTTTAAATGACACTTTCTATGATTGCATTAATAAAAGCTTCTTTTACTAACTACTTAAGAGATCTTGAGCAAGTGAACTAATCATTTTAGTTCTCATTTTCCTCTTCTATATTTTTGTCCAATTAACTCATTGTTGAAATATGAATTTGATTATTTTTTCTGCTGTATTTCACTTTGTTGAATGATAATGCTGACAACACACCCAACTCCCCAAATCTCAGGACTAAATTAAGTGTACCCCTACATACTCCCAGAGCACCTGCTATAATCCTGTTCCTCTTTTACATTATTTATTATGTGATCCGCATCTCCCTGTTTATAGGCTGGTCTCTTATATTAAAAGATATACTCTTTGAGGACAATAGCTGTTTTATGTTTTTCAGAGGCATACCAAAATCCACTTACCATAAACTGGTTTAATATTCTGAGTGATTTTTGTCACTTTTATTTTCATTTTTTTTTCAAGTATATTTTCTTAGGGAATGATTTTTCTATTAAGTGTATGCACTTCAACCCAAACCATATGTAAAAGACAAAATGAAAATAGAATATCTACATTAAGCAAAAGAAAGCATAAGTATTTACAAACTGGGGTCGAACTTAAAATGAGGGTAACAGTTGATTTTTCTAGCTCAGGGTGGATCTTGGTGTTCTATTCCTATTAACAGCAGAAGACTTTGTGGGTGTTAGGTTGTCACCAATCATTAAAACTGTCAATCTCATCCATTCAATATTGTTTAAAGTTGATATATTTCTCCCATATGTGTCAGAACTGAAACTGAGATTTCTGAGCCAAATCATTGAGCTGCCTATGATGCCGTCCCAAATCTCAGCACCTAAACCTAGGAGAAATTGTAATGGCAGTGATTTATCTTTGGTAATGTGGTTTCATCTCTGCTTTATTACATATCTTAACCAAAACTTTTAATGGTCTAGTCAAGACATTGAAGTAATTATTCCTCAGGATTTAAATCCTGTCTCAATGATTTATTAGTTTTGTGACCTTGGCTGTATTACCGGAGGCCACTGCACCTGGATTTCCTCTTCTATAAAGTGATGATTATATTGCTTTCCTACAAATAAGGAAATTGTAGTGGTAAGTGATATTACCTTTATAATGTATCTAGAAGCATGATGGACACATTATCTGTCTAAAATAAATGAGAGCAGTGGAACTGATTTCTGTAACAGGCCTCTACTCTTAGGACCCAGTTATCTGCTACAGGTATCTGAATTCCATTGCCTGCTCTAAAAAAATATGAATGTTTCCAAAACACTAAGGGAGCACAATATAAACAGACAAAGATGAACATTCAAAACTTAAGATCACTGCTTACTAGTTTTGTCCCATTAGATGAGATCTTGAGCCTCAATGTTATATCTGTCAACTAGGGCTAACTACAAAACCAACAATCGTGTGTGTCAATCTGTTTGAGAAAAACAAAAATGTCCCGAAAACCTCAGCTTCGCTTCCAATGTCTGTGATAATGCTCTTCCAGGCAACCTTGCTGCTTATGTACACATCAGAGGAGACATTGCATCTCAGTTTCTTATCTTTAAATTAAGGCTAACTAGATTACTACAAGCCTGAATTGAGTGTGTTAATCTGTCTGGGGTGGAGGTGGGGGTTAAGTAAGCATCAGCTTCTCTTAAAAAAATGCTGTAATGGGACTATTTCTGGCAACCTGGCTGTCCTTCATCTCAAGTGTGTGTCAACTATGTCTGGTATGATTGCTCTCATGCCCCACCCTGGGCAGATAGTGCAATTCTTGAAGGCCTGCTTCCCTGCTGAGGCCAGATAGAGCCCTAGCATCATTCTTAATATATCTCTCCAGGCAGCACATACTCATTCATAAGACTTGACAGAAAATTTGTAACATCTATCCCCTTCCTATAAAATGAGCAGAAAACTGAAATGACTAAAATGAACAGGCAGTTATAGTAAATAAGTGAAGCTGAATGGGAGTAAGATGAAAAATGGCAATAGAGACTTGGCCTCAAGTGATGGGCAATGGTAGGAACCATTCAAATTTGAGGGAGCCTGCTATCTGTAAAGTGGTAGCTGGGGCTCGATTCTAGAGGATTTCTGTGGACTTCCAAGAATGGGGCGGTGTTGCTGGCTCAAAGAGTCTAGGTAAGTACACATTTCTTAGTTGTTAAATATTGGCAGCTAATTAAAATTTAAAACACTGAAAGACCAAATAAAATAGATCCATGGTCTGTACTAAGACAGAAACACATACCTTCGCAGCCATAAGCAGCTAAAATCTAAAAAGCAAAATGCCCTTCAAGTTCTTTGCAACTCTGGTTCTCATAGCTCAGTAAACTCAAAATAATAATAGCAATAATAATAATAATAATAATAAATTTCTGATTAAGAATAAATCAAAGGGAGGGGAATTTAGACCATCATGTCTACCTTATACAGATAGACCAAAAAATTGAAGCAGGAAGTGGGGGGGGGGATTAAAAACTATCCACTTTAAGGCTTTCTCTCCATAGTTATCTTGAATAAATAAAATTTGCAATTTGTTTTATAAAAATATCTGGGAGCAAGTGTGCAGGGTAGAAAATTATATCACCTAACAAGGATAGATATTAAATCTACCTTTCTGTGAAAAGTAGTAAAGCAGAAAAGGTAGGGGTGAACAGCTTAGCCCCTTGAAGGATATATCCTTTAAGATCAGCAAATTATATAGATTTTGTCCAGCTGTAACCCTGATTCACATCGTGGGGACTCCTAGAGTATCTCTCAGGATTTAGCTCATTTTCCCCGCTGGGGCCTCACAGCTGAAGTTTCACAAGATGGAAAATGCACTTAAAGTTACCTGCTCTAGATAAAAGTCTAGAATGATGAACTTAAATCCCAAGAGCCTCTGGTTCATACTTCAGTTCAACAGAGAAAAAATGTAACTGTACTTGGAAGAAAATGACCCTGGAAAATCTGTTAGCAAGGCAGCAGGAAATGTGTGTGTGCCTGATATGTTTTGAATTTTGAATTCTAAGTATGCTTTATAGGCAGAAAATGCTGTCTTGTGCCTCTAGCTATAAGACAAAAATAAAACTACCCCACCACCCTCCTTTCAAGCCATAAACTTCCTCCAAGAGATATATCTTGGAGTAGAGTTGCATACATGAATTTTTTGTACTTTTTTAAAGACATTTTTGTACTTTTTGAAAGACATTTTTGTACAAAACCAAAAACTAACTCTTTCAACAACTTAAATGACAGGTTTTTCTTATCAAATGTAGCTCTCCATTAAAGCAGGCAAAAAACAAAACAAAACAAAACAAAAAAAACTATACTCTAT